>CM043000.1:556218-1756218 GCA_023678885.1 Pogostemon cablin
TGCATGTCCTGATATCTACAACATATTTCATTAACATGATTTTACAGAAAAAAAACATGTACGAGTATATATTTAATCACTTTGATGTAAGATTATAGGTTGTATGTGTACCTCTACAGGAACCAGAGCTGTTGGAATAACTCTAGCCAAAACACAGATTATAAGGTAAGATTGTTTTGATAAAGGATCTCAAAATGGATTAGTATGCAAGTGAAAGTTATACCCCAGTACGTTGCCTCCGCCGTCATAAAACTGTCTGAGAGACCAAACCCATTAGGCCAACGCTTCCCCCTCCGTAGACGAGATCCATCTTCCTCTTCACCTGTAAGCCCCCGTATATTTTAAAACACGACATCAATGAAGAACAGAACGAACTATGTTCGACTGGGGAAACGAGAAACAGAAATTTTACCAGCTCTTGTCCAAGATCAAGTGCTGCATCACTGAATATCTTCCTATATCCCAAGTTACTCCCACAGAAAACACAAACCCTTTTGAATTTGACCATTGTTTCCCCAAACAAGAATGCTACTAAAGTTATGATGTTACAGCATGTTCATTTTAATGGTGGCTCTATATATAATAAGCATGCACTCATAATTAGTACACTCTCTCTCTCTCTCTCTGTAAGAATTCCTACAATTTGATTGACTTGCATTACATGTGAAAAGTTTTGAGGGTCCTTAGATGGGCCTGAACTGAACAAGAATACCATGATTGATTTTCTGGGTCAAAGAACATTCCATTTTTTTTCTTCTCCCACCAATGCTTTTTTTCTTGTCTATATTAATGCAATTGTTTTTTTTTTGCAGAAAAAAATCTATACTAGTATTTATCTTCCTGGATTCTATGGACACATCATACCCTTCTCAGATTTCAAAAGTTAATTGCTACTGATGCTTTTTTGGTTTTATTTTCATTGAAAAAAAAAACATTTAATTAATAGTATTTCTTAATTACTCCTGCTTTGCAAACAGTCTCATGCACTTAAACAGGATAATTTGACCAAGAAAACAGGATTACTTGAACAGTTGTCACAACAGGAATCAACAATTTAACAATGGAGATTATATATATGTTTGAGAAAATATCAATCTAAATGGAATCAAGATAGACATCCATTATTGTTCACTGTTTTATCAGTTCAGAAAGTGAGATTCTAGGGCAGAGAAATCTTTGAATTTATCATTTTCTATTTGTAAACATTTGGTCACAAGGATCCCAACCTTACTGATATATTACACTCCCTCCCCCTCCGTCTCATAGAACTCTTTACACTTTCCTCTTTTGTTTGTCTCACATGACATTTCTCACCCCCAAAAAAAAAAATATCACTTTATACAGTAACCATAAAAGTTATACTTTAATTTCATATATATCTCACTCATTTTTCACATACATACAACTATTTTATACTTTTTTATTACATAAAAATGTTATAATACCCTCAAAAATCAATAAAGTTGATAAAAAAGAAATTTTTTAAATAACATGAAACTGTAAACGTGAAGTGTTCTTGGGGACAGAGGGAATAATAGATATCATGATTCAAATTTAATTAAAAAACACAAGGGGCAGAAATTTGATCACCAAGTTAAGTTGGAAGCGTGCAGTAGGTGCAATGATGCTTACATCTCATTCAACATTAGTCCATGCTTTATTTGGTGTGGTTTCATAATCATGCTTAATCACTACTAATCTAATTTAAAACAAAAAGTCTAGTATATAAGAGCCACAGCACAACAGAAAGGCAAAAGGCATCATTTTTCAAGAAAAATAGTGCTCTCATATTATATTTCATTAATATGATTGTTGATGGGTCAAAAGATTGTTAATGAGATGCATCAAACTGTTAAAGAATGACTGCTACATAAATCTCATTCTTCTATTATACTACTAAATTTGTAAACTAAATTGGAGAATTGAGAAAGTATAAAGTAAGTCATTTATGATAAGCTCGACTTTTGAAACAAAGATGTAAAATTTGTAATATAAATACTCGAATTAATAATATCACATTGGATGCAATCGTATGGAGCAATAAAGTATTAAATCAGGGCAAACACTTATCTAAATCGGTTCACGGTGTATACATGCTCTCATTCTATTATACATCATGTATTGCTAAGCTTAAATTAAAGGAAGATCACAACACCGTAAACTCAGTTCAAAGAGACTAACTCAATTAAGGACTCTAATTAATAATGCAACATTTGATACAACAGCGAAGTTTGAACTCATCATATCTTACATTAGAATGTTAAAATAAAGACTAACTAATTCTTTTACATTTGAAGCAATTATAGGATAAGATGCTAGCTAACTGCACCACCAGGTCCACCATACCCCAGTCAAAATAATGCTAATAATAATAAATAAAATAAAAGGGAGGAGTATATGTAAACACACACCAAAACTCACAGTACTTTTAAATTTTGCTGCCCCAAAAATAGTGTTCTAACCTTTTACAAATTTCACCAAAAAACTTTAGAAAAACATTCTTCACATTTACTAATTGAAAAAATAAAAATTGTGTGTGAGGCTATTATAACCTTTATTGTGTTAGAATTTTTCATTAACATTTTTAAAAAGTATTCTTAATTAAGTCCATTTAATAGAAATTGTATCACTCCTTAATGTGTCTCATTAAACTCTACCATCTCCCGCAATAGTTACTCTTGTTATACCCTACTGGGATTTAATACTCCATATACACATACTAATAGAGTATACAAATTTTAATGATTAACACATCTACTTATTTTATTATCCATATAGGATTCGCTAGGGAATAGTACTGATTAAAAGATAAAAGTAGTGATGCCATTAAAAAAATATATTGAAGTTTCAATGTTAGTCTTGCTACTTTTCTTCACACAAAATTCTTGTGGATTCTCGTTTTCTAGAGGTTTGAGACGAAAATTATTGATATGGCCCACCTCTCATTCTACTGATAGAATTACTTGAGTTTAATTTGACTATCTAAAAATGGAGTGAATGATATCGGGAATTAATTTTATTTTTATATACTTATAATTATCTAATACTTCCATAGTTGCAACTTAAAAACTACTCTCCTCATGTATACAAAATGCTTCACTTAATCCGCCTAGTTTTCCATAGGCATCTATAAGAGTATTATAAGTGACAACGTATCATCTCCATAAAAAAGCTTCTTGCAGCTTTCAAGTTCCTTCTTGACAAAAAAATCCAATCATTATGTTATAATCATATCATCGAAAAACTTCTTCACTAACAACCCCTCGCCTGCCTTGGAGAGCTTAAGCAAAAGATTATTACAAGACCTTGCTTTGGGAGAAATACTAAAGCTTCTCATTCTCAAGACACTCCCTAGCTTCCTGCAGCATATCCAACTCAACCAATACACTCAAATAAATAACGCATCAAACACCCCATAACCGGGGAACCTCAGAATGCTAGTCGACCACAAAGCATCCACTAAAGTACAAGAAATAAATGGTTTGGCATCATCTTTACTGCCTCTATGTAAAGTAACCAACTGTATAAGAACACTGTGAGCATCCTTGTACATTCCTGAACAGAAAAAATGTGTGCAATGACACAATAATTCTCAGTCGTATGCCGAAACCCATTATGTGACTCGGCCCATTTGAACAATTTCAAAGCTAACAAAGGATCTTGTTTTAAATCGAACAAAATTCTCGACACCCAAACAGGGCTGATACCGAATTAAACAATCCCACTAACCGAGAATCATCCCATCTCCCCTCTCTCACAATTTCCCTTATTGTTTCTCGATTAAGCACTCCATTAAAATTGCTAAAAGAAGAAAATGACAATCGAGAACAGAATAAATAATCGAATATGTTCTCCGAAAGCAAACAACGTGAAGAAATGAACATCAATAAGCTTACAGAATGATAATGTGAGTGTTTGGGCTTGCGCAGCATAACTAACATTGCTAAAGCGAGTCTGGACATTCATTGCAATCATAAGAATGTACTCGAACAGAAGCAAGGGTAAGCAGAAGAATTTTATCTGGCTACGTTGAAAGATGGGATAATTCCTAATGAGGAACCTTTACTGCTCTGATACCACTGATTACTTGGAGATATAAAAATGTTATGTGTTTGCCAACAACAGCAAGACTCAACGATGAAACATAATATTTATAGAACTACTCCACTATTCACTAACTCAACCAACAGCTAAAAAACAGGGACTCAAACTAGAAAAATCTAACCACTAGAATTGACACTATAAGAATAGGTAAAAGCTAACAATCTAACTAACTGCAATGTGACCCAACAGGCATTTGGGGTTCTTGGTAGACAAGAGAGACTGCAAATCCCAGAAAAACAATTGCTAATGAACTGAAAACTGGCACTGTCCATTCAAGTAAAAATGTTGTTTACTTCCATTAAAAGAGGAGTAAAATTTACGACAGAAGCCTCCTTGGCATATTAAAATGAGCTGTGATCATATGATGGAATGGCAATGTATATATTCCTTTTGATCAAAAGCACTACTATGCGATGAAAATAGTCGATTGAAAGCACATTACAACTCAAACATCGTTTCAAATACCTACTTCTTAGATGTCTTCTTCTTTGGGACAGAATTAGCTTGTTGTGGCTTGGGGTGCTTTTCGGCCTCGCTTGGATCCAACCAATTGAGAGGGTGGCGATTGAAAAACGGCCAATTGGGAATTGTAACCAGAGAAGTTAACGCGACACCAGCAGCGTAAATCAGCATCATTTTCTGAAAAGAACCCAATATATAGCCTGCGACAAATGCTACCAATGCAAAGGACCACACAACAGCAAGCATAGCTGCCCTGCAATCCATCCCAATCAATTAACTGCCATTCGTTATACGAAAATGAGTTACACACTAACAACAAAACTCACTATAATTGATTCCTATTTGGTAGAGCAAAACTGCATGATTCGTAATATAAATTACCATATAGACCAATTCTACTATCTATATAGTTAAATTTTTTCAGCAAAATCAGGCAATGAAATCAATTAAAACAGCATTTAATCCAAATTTCAGCAATGTTGTACATATCAACTTAGTAAACATCTTTATACAGTAACTTTCAGCATTACTTAAATATTCACCATGAATTATCGAAATTAAACTAAATAGCGAGCAAATCCATTCCAATCTCGAAGAGCCAATATTATCAAATTAAAAGAAATCCAACTAACCAATTACCAGACCAAATGAATCCAACAGTAACTCTAACGATTATCACTAACGGAGAAACATAGAAACGCCTTCAAAGACCACAGATCTACAGCGCTTCCAAAAAAAAAAACATAACATACACATTTAAGAACTTCTAATGATTCATATACAGTCAATTTTGCAGAATTACACGCAGTAAAGCATTAATTAACGCATCGTATACATGTAAAAAAAAGTCTAGAGAGAGAAAGAGTACTGACCGAAGAAGATGACTTCAGAACGACGTTTTTGCTTCTGAAAATCGAAATAACAGCATCAAGCAGCTGCATAAAATTTATACGTGGGAGAAAATTTTGTAACCGTTGGATCAAAAGAATTACGTAGTCGGCGGTGCACTACCGTTCGATCTCTCACGGCTTTCTGAGAGAAAACTAGGAGTAATAATACAAGAGGGAGGCTTATGAGCCTTGGGCCTATTCATGGGCCTATTCAAAAGGTGGGCCTCATATCTTAAAATCAGGATCAACATATCATAATAGCCCAAAATAGGCTGTTATTGGAAACCAGATTCTGCCTATCATGTTTATCCCATTTGGCAGAAGCAAATAAATTAATAAACCCCAAATATTTTTCAATTAAGATATCATATCAATACAAAATTAAAATTTTTAAATCTAAATATTTCGTTGAAAGTTTGTAATGAATCTCAATAAATATTAGTTTCATTCAGAAAGCTAATATTTAATGTATACACATTCAATTTGAGCTATTGATGTGGATGAGCCTCTGTCTGCAAATTACACATATTGGGTAAGCATTTAATTAGCTTCGGGAGTCTAACTAAGCCAGAGGTGAGTTCATATAAACAACAAATACTTGTGTGAATCTAAGTGTGCGCCATAATCTTAATAATTATTCTTTAATTCATGAAAAAATATTTTTAGAAAGTTATACTATTACTCTTCTTCTTAATGAAAAGTAATATCTCTATTTCAAAGAATCCTTTATGTAGCTAAATTATTTCACGTTATTTGAGAAAAATTGTTCTTTTTTAATATTATTTTATTAATTTTAGATGATATTGTAATATTTTTTATAATGAAAATGTATAAAGTGATTGTATGTGTTTTGTGGAGTGACAAATTTGTAAGTAACTTTTGAGATTATGGTTAAAGGAATCTTTCCTAATTAAAATAAATAAAAAATTAAAGCATTCACCTTGATGCATGGGTCGAGCTTATGCCTAGCTAAGGTTTTAAAATATTAATAATTTGTATAATCAGTAATATAACATGCATTTTATTTCCCAAAAATATTAAATAAATTATTATTCCTTCATTAAATTAATTGATCACATAAATCAAAATTTTATTTCCCACTCCCTTAAACTTTTTCTGTCTTTCTTTTTTTTTTTCAAGATTAATCAATCTTGATTGTGGTTATTGAACACATCATCATTGATCAAGGAATCCAAAAATGAGGAGAAAGCTTCATCATGACAGCAGCTGATCATCTGATCATCATCATCTTCATGGCTGCTCACTGCATCATAATGTTCTAGATCTTTCCGGCCACCATCCCAGTTCTTGATGATCAGATTTTGATCCGAGGGTAATGTGACATAACACGTGTTTGAGGATGAATCAATGGAGGGATTATTAGTACGGTTGAAAGGCTTGTGAGTTTTTGGATCTATTCCTTGGCTGATCAGCTTCTTGCTAAGGTGAGTGTTCCAGTAGTTCTTGATTTCATTATCCGTGCGCCCGGGTATCCTTCCAGCTATTAACGACCATCTACACTCAGATTCAAGATCGTTGGATAATCATAAATGACTTGCAAACAAGCTTTGATGCATCTTTTACAAGGAAATTGTAAAATAAGTTGTCCTAAAAATATATTTTTAACTATTTTTGTTACAATTTTAGAATTATAACTTTCAAATTGTTGAGAAATTTTGCTTATCATAATATTTCAATAACAATAATAATTAAATAAAAAGAGTTTAATTCCAAAGATATTCTCAGCATTACTCAACGTTCGTTTGCAATTTATTTTCACCCTATCAAATTTTTTCGGTGTCATACCATATAGGTAATTACCCATCAATCACATTTATGTTATGGAAAACCAATAAAACGCAAATTATGGAATAGAGAATCCAACCCTAAATTTATACTCATTAATTTATAATTTCAAAATATTTATGTTTATAATCAGGAGGTGTTTGTTTGGAAAGTTTGGTAGGAAAGAATGGGTATGAAAGTGAATATAAATATTTGGTAATAGGGAATGGGTTTGGAAACAGTAATTTGATTCCAACATTTCTTGGAATCAATCAAAGTGTCTAATTATGTGTGGAATGAAAGTGATTCCACTCAACTTTCAAAGTAATTCTCTTTCCCAATTCCTTGGTTTTAACCAAACACCCCCTCACTATAGTTCCATTCCTACAACAATAATACCATGCAAATGCTTTTGCAAGTAATTTTTCTGTCATACGTGCACTGTCTTTATAATTTATTTTACAATTCTATTAATTATTACCGACTATTTTTAAAGAATTTACTGTTGATTTCGTTAGAAGAAGAAAAATTGATCATGATATTTGATAAGTATTTTATTTAAAAATAATAATAATAACGATCTTTAACTAAAAGTTTGAATTAGATATTTCAAACATGCGAAATTAAATTGGAAAAACTATGAAAATATTACATATAATGATTAGTGTATTAATCTTCAAGTTAGACTCATGCTTAATTGCGTACATATACAAGACTATAGGTTGGTTTAAAGCTCATAATTGATTAATAAGTAATGATCAAATAAAGATTCAATTATAATTTGAATTCTGAAGTCTTCATGCTCGACTCAACTCCACTCATTTATTCTCGGTTAAACAATTATAATAATTGATGAGTGAGTGTGTGAAAGCAAAGTACCTGTTGCCGAGAAGGCGGTGGAGGCGGAGAATGAGATCTTCTTCATCGGTGGTGATGTGGCCACGCTTGACGGAGGGGCGGAGGTAGTTCATCCACCGGAGGCGGCAGCTCTTCCCACACCGGAGCAACCCCGCCTTCTTTGGCATCGTTCGCCACCTTCCCTCGCCTTCTCTTTTGATGTAATTAGACAGCAGCTCGTCCTCCTCCGCCGTCCATGGCCCCCTCTTCAGCCCCACCTTGGTGCAACACGGTGTCGTCGCCACCTTCTTGCATCCGCCGCTTCCTCTTGCGGATGGGATTCTCATATTGTTGTAATGTCACTCTCAAATATCATCCAACCTCTCTTTCTTTCATAGTAATATAGCTTTTCCATGGTTTAATTATATCTATCCTATTAATTAAGATGCCACTTATTATACGCTTGTGAAAATGATATCCTCACTTGTGAGTGTATGAACCTATTGTTAATTTCGTATATGTGTGGTGATAATCTTGAGAATTAATTAGCTTGCTTGCCAATAACTTTAACAAATGCTCATAATGTTACCCCAAATAGGAAAATTGGAGATTAGTTGAAATTTATGATATCTATATTTTTCTAATTTTGCCACAGGAGGTCAAAGAGACGAGGGTGGGGGTGGACTACAAGCATAGAAGTTAGAAAAAATAGAGGGTATTTTACATCTTCACAAAACTTTAAGATTTACAATGTGACATTCACTGTTATTGCCAATTGCGACAAGTTACCAAAATTTTTTTAAAAATAATTAATTAATTAAATAGAAAATTGGACATATATAGACTAACCCCCGTGAAATTATTCAACTACTTATAAGATTGTCAAAATAAATACAAGATCAGATGATTTGTTAAAATTCTAAAAAGTACCACACTATCCAACTAGTGGGCCTAAGTTAGGGCCAACAGACCATGAAATTAATGATGAATAATCACATTTTAAATAAAAAAAAAATCTGGTACCAATAGATTCAGCTGCTTATCCGAATAGACAGAGACTAGATACTCCATAACTTAATGAGCTAAGAATTAGAAATAACCAGGGGCTATTATGTCATTTAGTGCAACATTAGTACATGCAGCTATAGATATGTTTGGTATTGCTGCATTGCTTGAATTGATAGCGTTTCTCCCTCTTCCCTGCTTCCCTAGAAGCAGCAGCAGCTATACAGATTTTCTCTAGCGTAAACTGCGTAATCGATTTTCGCTATGTAGTTCATCCCATTGTAGGAATTTAAGAGACTAGTTAGTTGCACTGCCACCAAATATCACCTTAAAGTTTCCTGTTTCGTAACACCAGCAATGCAGATAAATAAATAAATAAACTTGATAAATAGTAGGTCATTCCAAGCCCTGATTCATATCTGGAACTAACCAGCCAGTTCAACCAAGAACCGGTTAAGAACACACCCAAGAACCGTTTTATGGTTGAACTTAGAAAGTTCAGACAAATCAAAACCGGAAAACTAGAACTAGAACTGGCTTATTTTTTTAATTTTTTTAATTCTTTAATTCCAAGATGTTTCACTTTTGCTTTGTCTATTTTAGAACTAAATATTTAAATTTTTGTTTGAATATGAAAGGAGTATGAGTTATGAAATATGAACTTGTTTATTAAGTTATTCTTTTATTTTAAATGAATTTTGAACTTTATTAAATAATTTTAGTGATTCTGTATTATTCAATGAATAGTGTGATTCATCAAATATCATAAAATGTGGTTAAAATAGATTATTTCCAGTTTACCAATTGAAACTAGAACTATTGTCTCCACTAATTCAATATTCGGTCCGGTTATAACAATACCAATTCTAAGGTCCAATGATCTATGCTGATAGCTTGTAAAATGAATTGTGTCTAAAGAATAATATTCAAGCTTATAATTCAGTTTGAGTACCTGTACAAAGTCATACGGGTATAGTTTGAAGCCTTATGTGTTTGTATTTCTGCTCCTTATTGAAGGATCGGGAACTCTCAGTTAGGCCTTTGGATAAGACTTGTTTTAATGCGCAAGCACCTTCTTGTAGTGCAGCATCAATCTGCCGTCCTAAAAAAAGAGTATAAATAAACTTTGGCTTGATGATTTTGATTGCCAAGTAGCAGATTTGAGTACACATGAGAGCACTGATATAACAAGCAGTACTATTTCGACGTACAAACCATGCCAAGATGTCAAAAACTGGATTACAAAACTTATTCTCGTAGCTATCACTACACTACTGACAAGCCAATAAGATGATCTCTGATAAAACTTCTGGATCTCCTACCACTTGGTAAACTATCGAAGCATTTAAAGATTAAATTAATATATCATGATCCTAAGCATTTAAACTGATCATTGAGCAAAATGAAAATAAACAAGCAATTCTCAAATATATCATAATCTCAAACCAAGAGACAAACTCCTAATAACTCCAGTCTCTTTCCTTATTAAAAATTTGATGACGAAGAGAAGTTCTAGGGGTAAAACAAATAGGAATCCACCTACAAGCAAACATAAACAGAGGAATACCCGCTCTCGAGCTCTGGAATTGAACTTTTGAAGTAAGAATGCTTTAGGATCCATTTGACCAGGAGGCCTACCTATACCTAACAATAAAATCAATCTGGTCATTATAGTTGGACTGAAGTTCACCAAGCAGCAAATTTCTAAGTTGAGAAGTCAAACTCACCAATTCTTAAACGAGGAAATTCTTTATTCCCACGAAAATGGTAGATCACACTCTTCAACCTAGCAAGATCATATGGCATCACTGAAACAAGTAAAATCTCGAAATTCCTTCAAAATGTAATCTACATAGAATATACTACCCGTAAAGCAGATCTCATGCAGTGCTAACCTTAATGCTATGACAACCATCACATGAGCATGTAGAAACTAGGTGATATCATGAGATTTGATTTAACTGCAGTTAATTTAAGGGAGATGTATAATTCATTGATAGAAATTTTAGAATAATTCCCAAATATGTTGTTTTTAAAGAAGACAAAAATCACTAGTGTTGAAAATAGAATAATAGCAGTTCTGCAAAATAGAAAAATAAACTACATAGAGTCATGGTGAACAAGCATTCAACTATCACTCTTCTCAAATACAATATAAGAGCACTGATTGTCGAGCTTAATCAATTATCAAAATGACTCAAGATTTTAGGACCTTAGAAACTCCTAGAATAAACTTTGAAGTGTTTGGAGTATCACGCTTTGAGAGCCTCGAATAAACTAGAAGTATGTGAATAGAAAGGCCTGAGACCTATTATATGAGTTTATCTGTTTGATATTTGCACCATAAATCTAGCATTATATATTGTATCTATATCATACATTTAATTGAAGATCTTTTAAGAGATACTTGCCTACACAAACTATCTCACATGAATTACATAACAAGCCCACCAACAGTAACATATGACTCACAAAATACCTTCTTACCCATTATGACTTCCATGATTTCCCTCAGGGTTTAGACGAAGAACACCGCAAGGTAAATCCATGTCATCGTGAAGCTACAAGGGCAAAACTTGAAGCATCATATGGAACACATATCCAGCCAAGAAACATTGAGTACAAAACATCAATTAAAAGAGTATACCACTAGCACTCGATTAAGAGGAAGCTTATAATAAGCAGCAAGAGGACCACACTGCCAAGAAAATGAAAAATAGTTCAATTAAATATTAAGAACAGAGAGATAGAGAGACTATGCATAATGCATTCACTAATATTGGAGGATTGCGTACGGATTCACCACTCAGATTCATATAAGTTTGAGGCTTTGCCAGGAAAACAGGAACCCCATCAATGAAACCTGAAGAAAACAATCAAAAGCCCCCACTTCATACAAAAAGAAACTCTATAAATTATATATGTCAGGCCAGTAAAGTATGAGAAATGCATAAACATATTATCAGACAGGCCTTTCCCAAAGATGGCTTTGCAGTGCACAGAGTCCATTGGAATCCCTAGTGTTTTAGCAAATTCATCGATGAATTCAAACCCCACATTGTGTCTGGTGCCCACAAATTTATCCCCAGGATTGCCCAAACCCACAAAAAGCCATGGCCGTGAGCTGGGAAGTGCAGAGGCAGTGCAAATGCAGCGTTTAGATAATCTACGTAGAATCATTCTATCTGAAACAATTCGCACAACATACTCAGTAAAAGAAAGTGAAGAATTAGGGATTGAATTAATGTCGAAAACAGGTTTCAGCATAGTTCATAGCATTTCAGTTGCAATACATGAGAATAACATTTCATCATCATGTAGACATATACGATATTAAAAAACACAATAAAATTAACTAACGAACAAGATAATCAAACTTGAATCCACGAAACTCTTACAAAATCCATAAAAAAATCGTCAGTAATGAAAATTTTGATAAGTATCTAACCTTACCCCACAATAATCTGCTTAGAAAACAATGCCTTAGCGACAAGTACCAAATTCAGCTTCCCGCACTGCCAAAAGCAAAATTAAGCTATAATAGATTTTTCAAGGAAAGATAAATTCAAAACGTAAAAGGGGAGAAACAAATGAATATAGTAAATTGAACACGTTGTAAATTCGAAATCCTTGCCGACGGTGCAAAAGTTTCGGTTCAGATACGCTGTACGGAGAACGGCACCCGAGTCGTTACATACCCAATTGCTCAAAGAGACCCGAATTCAAAAGGAAATAAATCCGCCGTGGACGGAGGAGCGGAGAAGCGAGGATGGCTGAGGAAGGAATATGATTCTGATTTCCGGCGGTATGGGTTGTGGTTCGAAAAGGCCCAGTTATTTTTCCACGTAATCGTGGGCCTTTACTGTTTTACTGGAAAGCTTATGAGAATTTTTAAGTGGGCCTTTTTTTTGCTTGGGCTGGATTTATATATTCAGAACGACCAACTAAGGAAACTTGGATTACCCACTGGAATATCCTATGGTGGTCGGTAGATGTTTTAAAGAGTAATAACATGAAATTTTTGATGGTGTAAAATGTTATATCTACATCCTACATAAATTCTCTCCGGAGATGATCTTAAAATCATACTATTAATCTAAAAAGTATACTTTAATAATGGATTAAACTTTGATAAATTATATTTTAAGTTTTTAACTACCTTAAAATTATATTTTTATCTGTTTAAAAATTATGCTTTAACAATCTATTTAATGTAAAATTATCTAACATGAGAGTGTTTAAATTATAAATTATGTTATAAATTTTTTTATTAAATTGAGACAAAATTGGGATGGAGAATATAATAGGGTGAAATGAGTGTATATACAAGTCTAATCATGTTAATAATTTATTAAATGCCAATTAAATTAATTTAAAGTTTTAAGAAAAAGCGATCATGAAATATATATATATATATATATATATATATATATATATATATATATATATACTTAAAGCATTTGCATATTAAATCTGGCACTTGCATATGGAATTATGGATGTCCAACAAGATCCTTATACTTTAATTAAAAAAATCAGCTAAATTGATGTGGCTTAAGGTCCAATTTAATCAATTTCACATGCACATGTTGCTTAAATGTGTAATTGGTAGCCCACAAAAAGCATAGTGATGAAAATAATTTATTTAATTGACATAGGAAAATAAAATGTAGGCAAAAACTTCTGTGCACTCGAGCGCACGGATCATATTCTGTACGCTTTTAGAATTTTGTGTTAGATTGTATACCCTTTAATATAAAGATGTGTACCCTTTATTTTCTAAAGAAAAATTTTGCGTGTATTTGGGCGTATGGACAACACTCTTTACCCTTTATTTTCTAAAGAAAAATTTTGCGTGTATTTGGGCGTATGGACAACACTCCGTGGGCCTTTAGAATTTTGTGTTATATTGTATACACTTTAGTATAAAAATGTGTACCATTTATTTTCTAACGAAAAAAAATTTTAATGAAAAATGTATACCCTTTAGAATAAAATGATGTATACCCTTTAGACCAAAGCAATGTATCATAACCCATAATACTAAATTTCTAAAGATGCACGAAACACATTCCGTACGCCCGATGCACGCAAGCCTCGCTCTAATTCTATGCACCCGGCCACACGCAACCTCACTCTAAAATGTAATGCACAACTTTGAGAATTCTTTTCTTTTTATTCACACTTACTTTCCATATAAATATAGTTGAATTAATATATTAATATATAATATAAAATAAATATTGGATGCTCAAAATATTTGATTTGCCGCCCCGCCCATATCAAATCTCATAATTACAAATAAATCCCGCATTCTATCCTACTCTGCCCTAATTTGGCCCACATTTGCCTTTTCTTTTGTTTTCCCTCCAGTTTTCAGCTTCATGGAGTTGTACCTTGCGTATTAATATTTGTACATTCGGCCAAGCAGATTTCTTATTGAATAGATAGACAAAAATACCCACGCGCTAATTTCCTGTCCTGGTGGTGTGCGCCTCTCTGGTCGTCTTCTCTTATATAAGCAGAGATACACACACCTTCACTGTGTGAGGTGGTGTGTGTGAGAGAGGGGTATATCTTAGAGAGAGAGATAGGATATTGCAGGCGTCATCCCCACAATCAAAAACCCTAGTGAATAGTTATCGCGGCAATTCGGAGGATGGACGCCGGGGCGAGTCAGGTTCAGCAAGCGCAATTGACGGCGATTATGGGGCCAGACCCGGCGGCGTTTGAAACCCTCATATCCCATTTGATGTCATCCTCCAACGAGCAGCGATCCCAAGCCGAGTCAATCTATAATTTAATCAAGGAGAACGATCCCAACTCGCTCGCGCTAAAACTCAGTCACGTCATCTCGTCATCTGTGCACGAGGAGGCGCGCGCTATGGCCACCATCCTCCTTCGGAAGCAGTTGACTCGGGACGACTCGTATATATGGCCCCAACTCAATGAATCGACTCGTTCTGCAGTTAAAAACATCCTCTTATCCGCTATCCAGAAAGAGGAGTCCAAATCGATTATAAGAAAGCTCTGCGACACCATCTCGGAGCTTGCTTCTTCGTTGTTACCAGACAATCAGTGGCCCGAGATTCTGCCCTTTATGTTTCAATGCGTAACTTCTAGTTCCATGAAATTGCAGGAATCTGCGTTTTTAATGTTCTCGCAACTGGCCCAATTCATTGGAGAAATGTTGATTCCGTATATCACTGATTTGCACACCGTGTTCTTAAATGTACTAAACAATTCCCCCAGTCCCGATGTTAAGATCGCAGCTTTGAGTGCGGTTATTAACTTTATCCAGTGCCTTACGAGTTCAAACGAACGCGATAGATTTCAGGATTTGTTGCCCTCGATGATGAGGACATTGACTGAGGCCTTGAACTCGGGTCAAGAGGCAACGGCTCAGGAGGCTTTGGAGCTGTTGATTGAGTTGGCTGGGGCCGAACCCAGGTTTCTTCGGAGGCAGATTGTAGATGTTGTAGGGGCCATGTTGCAGATAGCTGAAGCGGAGAGCTTGGATGAAGGCACTTGTCATTTGGCGATTGAGTTTATAATTACATTAGCAGAAGCACGGGAAAGAGCTCCAGGGATGATGCGGAAGTTGCCTCAGTTCATTAGCAGGCTGTTTTCAAATTTAATGAAGATGCTTTTGGACGTAGAGGATGATCCAGCATGGCACAGTGCAGAGGCTAAGGATGAGGATGCAGGAGAGTCAAGTAATTACAGTGTTGGGCAAGAATGTTTAGATCGGCTTTCTATAGCGCTTGGTGGTAATACTATTGTTCCAGTTGCGTCAGAGCAGTTGCAAGCTTATCTCTCTGCTCCTGAGTGGCAGAAGCATCATGCCGCCCTCATTGCCCTTGCACAAATTGCGGAGGGTTGTTCAAAGGTACATAGCTATGTATGAGCTCACTTGCTTATGATATTCTGAATTTGACGGTGATTGTTGATCGTTTCTTATTAGATGATACTAGTTGATTTGGTTGTCTTGTAGATATTGTCTTGTGTGCCATAGTTGTCTCATACTTGCAAGAGATAGTTGGTAAACTGGTTGTAACCTTTGGTCTTCTTTATGATGTCCTTTGTTAGTTCTCATGCTCACAAGTTAGAAATAACCTTATTCTGTTTTCAGTTTAAGATGATTCTCATCGGTAATTACCAATAGCCCTGTCCAAGAAGGAGCATTTGTGGCAAAAGTAATATGTTGATATGACTCTATGAGTACTTCACCGATGTTAACATCTATGTTTGCTTTCACTATTCAATAATCATTTATACATTTGAGGACGTTTAAACTATAGAGTGCCTGGATAATTTTTCCAACATTTTGTGCTGCATGCCAGTTCGATATCATTTATTGGATAGATTTCTGGGTTTTATGTGAATTTATCAACTCAGTTATTAAGTTGTGATAATTTTGTTTTTATATTTTGTTCATGGTGATGTTAAGTCGTTTTTGGTTTATCAACAGCATCTGCTTTGTTGGATACCAATTCTCTAACTAGCTGCACGGGAATTTATTCTGTTAACTTCAGGTGATGATTAAGAATTTGGAACAAGTGGTCAACATGGTTTTGAATTCCTTTCAACATCCACATCCACGTGTGAGATGGGCAGCGATCAATGCAATTGGTCAGCTGTCAACAGACTTAGGTCCAGATTTGCAAATTCAGTACCATCAGCGTGTATTGCCTGCACTAGCTGCAGCTATGGATGATTTCCCAAATCCCCGAGTACAGGTTTGTTGATGTTTTGTATTTGCAGTGCTCTATATCCCCTAACTTGAGTTGATGGAATGTGTTAGATGTTATTCTTACTGTATGAGAGCATGCAGGATGACAACGATCATGCTTTCATCTCTGGAGTGTAGAAATGTGCATTTAGAATATCAGTTAATGAGTCGTGTCCTATTTCCTCATCTTTATTTATCTTATTGCTCACAGGTTATGGTTGTTTGTTATGATTCTGTTGGAATCTGGTCTAATGGTTTGCTTGTGATTGCTCTATTTAACATCACGAGGTCTTTCTTACATATAATCATGCTATTTGAAGAAATAGTAAAGCAATCGTTGAAGCTGGATAAAATCTGCTCAGTCCATGTTCTGATTCTGATCCTGCAATTTGGAATTTGTCATTGGTTGCATCTTTTTTTTTGTTTTTGTATATTTAATTATAACTAAGTTCTTTTTTTTTCTTTCTTTTGGCAGGCACATGCAGCTTCAGCTGTGCTTAACTTCAGTGAAAACTGCACCCCAGAAATCTTGACACCTTACTTGGATGGGATAGTGCACAAGCTCCTTCTACTCCTTCAGGTGCAGTAACAGATGAAAACAGAATATATCATAAAATTTAAGTGATATTTATGCACATGTATTTTATAGGGTATTGTGAACTGTAAACTAATGTGTTTTTTGTAAATTGTAGAACTCCAAGCAAATGGTGCAGGAGGGTGCATTAACTGCTTTGGCTTCAGTTGCTGATTCATCTCAGGTATATTAATGTTGTAAGCATTATTGATTATCTCTTAAACTTTTATGCATACTCAGTCCATATATGGTATCTACTATGCAGGAACACTTCCAGAAGTATTATGACGCAGTGATGCCTTACCTGAAAGCTATCTTGATAAATGCGACTGATAAGTCTAACCGTATGCTTCGTGCAAAAGCTATGGAATGCATCAGCTTGGTGGGCATGGCTGTTGGAAAGGAGAAATTCAAGGATGATGCTAAGCAGGTTGGTGATGAATGATCAAAGTTTTGGCTGTTGAATTTTTGGTTAATTATCTCGTTTCTCCTTTGTTTATTTGGTTTTTGGTAATGGTATTAACTTGGTCATACATGCAATAATGGCAATATATGTTTCATATAGTCAACTATGATTTTTTTTTAGCTTCAGTAGTTGATTCAGCCTTATCATACAATAGTAGTTTCATTTATATTTTACAAGGTCATGGAAGTGCTCAAGTCATTGCAAGGATCACAAATGGAGACAGATGATCCCACTACCAGTTACATGCTACAAGTATGTCATTTAATGCCATTTAATGGTTTTGATGCTTCAGAGTTGGAATATTTGCATGGCCAATCTTGAACTGAATATTTTATCTGCGCAGGCATGGGCCAGACTCTGCAAGTGTTTGGGGCAGGATTTCCTTCCTTATATGGGTGTTGTTATGCCTCCGTTACTTCAGTCTGCTCAGCTAAAACCTGATGTTATCATTACATCTGCTGATTCGGACAATGAGCTTGATGAATCAGATGATGAAAGGTATTCTCTTACATTTCAATACATTATGTTCTTAAAGGTCTCCATGTTAACTTGGTGAAAGTTCAGTTCTTGGAAAATACTTCTGTCATTGAATTAGTTGTCTTTTTTTCTCTTATAATAAATAAATCTTCACCCCATTGATGGTCTTTGTATAATTATATAAATGAGTATTAATGCTGCTTTCAATCTTGATCATCTAAATTGTATGGAAGGAGTAAGTAATGTTTCTTTTGTTTTCGTGTGGCCTATGAGAGGCTTCAGTGACAGTGTTCCGGGCATGAGCTCCAGCCTGGAATTAATGCACCTAGATAAATCCAGCCTTAGCTTTAATTAATATGGTTCTTGGTCTATTTTTTTAAAACTTGTGAGCCCAGGAATGGGGATGGGGAGCGATTAAATTTGTTCACATCATGTTCTAAGTATTATGATTTTGGAAGATATACTTGTGTAATCAATATGACATTGATATTACTTTCTGTATGTTGCAGCATGGAGACAATTACTCTTGGGGATAAAAGAATTGGGATTAAGACTAGTGTCTTAGAAGAGAAGGCCACAGCTTGCAATATGCTGTGCTGCTATGCTGATGAGTTGAAAGAAGGTTTTTACCCATGGATTGATCAGGTTGGCGAAGATGATTTGGCTTTTGCTTAATCTTTAGATGGTAGATCACCATTTAAAGTAAATGTGTGATGGTTAATTTTGGTTGATGCAGGTTGCTTCAGTACTGGTTCCACTTTTAAAATTTTACTTTCATGAGGAAGTCAGGAAGGCTGCTGTTTCAGGTGATAGAGATTTTGCTTTAAAACATATTTTTTCCTCTAAAATATTTCAGTTGCTAATTCAATTTGAGTTTTTTTCGCTGTTTAGCAATGCCGGAGCTATTGCGTTCTGCCAAATTGGCTGTTGAAAAAGGGATTGCTCAGGGCCGTAATGAATCATATGTTAAGCAGCTATCTGACTACATATTTCCTGCTTTAGTGGAAGCTCTATATAAGGTGCCATTTATAGTTAATATGTACATGTGGTTGTTGATAATTTAAGTTTTAGCTTCTGGGTACTGATGAGTACTGCTTCTGATATCATGCAGGAACCGGATACTGAGATTTGTGCAAGTATGTTGGATGCATTGAATGAATGTATACAGGTTGGTCAATTTTAATGTAAACTAGAATATCCGTTCTGTGCAGGAATGATATTCATGTCAGTCAATTGTCCTTTTAAAATGTTAGACCAACTTTTGCACTTTGTAACAATTAGTATATGTAGAAGCTGCAAGTGGTGCAAACTGAAAAAGGGAAACATAACTTTTATCATATATATATATATATATATATATATATATACCAAATACCAATGCGATGCCAAAAAAGTGTTTATCTACTGTGTTTTTGAATCAACATTAATGTTGATTTGTGTGCCACTGAGCGTTTGAACTTTTTTATGAGCTTGTCAGTTGATTCTTAATACTCCCCTCTGTACCATTACACTGTTCACCCTTTCCTCATTTGTCTTTTCCATTACATTCTTCACCCTCCAAAACCAAAAGTAGTAAAAGTTTCAAAACAAATATCCTCTCCATACTCCATACATTATATTTTAAAAATACCACCCTCACCTAACACACATAACTTACTTTATCATTTATTTATTACTTAAAAAACAACATTACCCTCAAAAGTAAAAAAAAGCTGGCCAAAAAAAACAACATTTCTTAAACTCCGTATCTATTGTAAAGGTGAAGACTCTAATGGGATGGAAGGGAGTAAGATTTTTCTGCATCTTCAGGAATTTGTATCTTTCACTTGTAAGTTGTGTCCGTATTAGATACTGTAACTCTTTTACAACTGCTTGAAAGGTCTTATTGAATATCTGTTCTGATAATTTATTAGGAAAGGTCTGAATCAGGCTAGGCCAAGTTTGAATTGGAAAAAAATTTGGATTTAATCTGTTTCAGGATTAATTTAACATCATTTATTTGTTAGAAAATAGGTATTTTTGTTCTAGTTTTCTACATCAGCTGCTGGTTTTGAATTTGTTCATTGACTGTGTATATTCTGCTCTCAGATCTCTGGACCCTTTCTGGATGAGACCCAGGTCAGAAGCATTGTGGATGAGATAAAACAAGTTATCACAGCTAGTTCAAGTAGAAGAGGAGAGAGAGCTGAGAGAGCTAAGGCTGAAGATTTTGACGCCGAAGAGGGAGAACTGCTTAAAGAGGAAAACGAGCAAGAAGAAGAAGTATTTGACCAAGTTAGTTTTCTACTCTTGAATGACAGGATGGAAACAATTCTTTTTTTAACTTTTTGTCACTGTGAATTCCCTAACTTTTTTTCCGGTCTTACTGTTTCAGGTAGGTGAAATACTGGGAACTTTAATCAAAACATTTAAGGCTTCTTTCTTGCCTTTTTTTGATGAACTGTCAACATATCTGATGCCTATGTGGGTATGTCATGTGTCTTTATGTGTTGCTTTTTAAACCTATCCATTCCTGCTTCCAACTTGTTGAAGAGTTGGTCAGGCAATATATATTTCAGGTAATTTGTGTGCATGGAGAACCTGGATATTTATGAGTGCACCTCAAACTTTGTTTCATAATGACTGAGATATTGTTTTCGTGTAGGGGAAGGATAAGACAGCTGAAGAGAGAAGGATTGCCATATGTATTTTTGATGATGTGGCTGAGCAATGCCGTGAAGCAGCTCTAAGGTATATATGCATACATACATAAAAAAATTGATTTTATATTCAATTATAAAATTCTTATGCAGCTCCTTGTTTAACGGTTACAGGTATTATGATACATACCTTCCTTTCTTGTTGGAGGCATGCAATGATGAAAACTCGGATGTCCGACAGGTCTACCAGAACTCTGAAGATAATATTTTCACCTAATTTTGATTATATTAATACGCATTTCCTAACTGTCTAACATCTATTCAGGCTGCAGTATATGGTCTCGGAGTATGTGCAGAGTTTGGTGGTTCTGTATTTAAACCACTTGTTGGAGGTATGATGAAGTTGAGCATAGTACAAATGTCAGCTTGGTATCTGTAAACTGACATCTTTGTTTATGTTGTTCAGAGGCTCTTTCAGGGCTCAATGTTGTTATCAGGCATCCCAATGCTTTGCATCCAGACAATGTGATGGCATATGATAATGCTGTTTCAGCTTTGGGGAAGATATGTCAATATCATCGTGATAGCATAGATTCTGCTCAGGTAGTTTTTGTGTGCACATGTGTGCCTTTTCTTTTCTGGCGGGAGAAAGGGTGTGGTTGGGGAAGGTGGCGTTAGAGTAGTATATTGAGCTTACATGCTATTGCTAGCAGTTTATGATTTTACGTTTTGGTGCATCTAGTTATTCATTTGTTGTTGTTTTTTTTTTTTTAATTATCTTGAAAAAATGGTATATAGTTGTGATTTTTAATCATAATCCCTAAATCACTCTTTACATAATATCATGCTTGTTTACTTGTCTGCGTTTACATTTCAGTGGATTTTAACTGGTTAAATTTGCTGATAGGTGGTTCCTGCGTGGTTGGGTTGTTTGCCAATAAAGGGTGATTTGATTGAGGCAAAAGTTGTTCATGATCAACTTTGCTCAATGGTTGAGAGGTGGGCTTGATACTGCTGCTTTTATTTCTTTCTAAGATTTTGGATGCATCTTTATTTCTGCTTTATATAATCTACTACTTAAATCACCATATTTTCCTCCTTCCAGATCCGACGCCGAACTCTTGGGTCCAAATAATCAGTATCTACCTAAAATTGTTTCCGTATTTGCTGAGGTTAGTTGTCAAAGCATTTTGAGTATTATCAATTGATGCTGTGCAATACAGATTGTCAGTTTAATGTCCTTGTGATGGTTGTTTTGTCAGTTCAATGCGTAAGATCTTTGATCATTTTTGCAGGTTCTGTGTGCAGGCAAGGATCTGGCCTCAGAACAAACAGCTAGTCGAATGGTTAATTTATTGAGGCAGCTACAACAGACGCTACCTCCATCCACACTGGCATCTACGTGGTCATCCTTGCAGCCACAGCAGCAGCTAGCGTTGCAGTCGATCCTGTCATCATAGTGCTCATTGTTGGTGTTGAGTAACTGTCATGCATTGTGGTTTGAGCCTCTACCGAATGTCCGTTCCTCAATTCTTTCGCATTGAATATGTTCACAGCATTCATTTGCATATTGATTTATGCTTCCTGTTGTTGGTTATTGGGTCCAAGTTTGAATGCTCTCTCAGGAGTAGATGGAGATGAAAATGTAGAATGTGTATATTAAAAGATCCGGATTACCTTCAGAAACATAAGGTTTTTTTTTTTTTTTCATTTTTTGGTGAGAGTTTTATTGGACAATTGTGTTATTTGAGGGTTGTCAGAAAGGCAATTCTCGTTGCAGTTTTGATCGCATGATGTTCATTTTTTTCTGCATCAACGTCTGTTATAGAAGAAGGATTTGAGGATCATGTTACTGAATTTTTTTAATTTGTGGAATATGAATTTGAGTTATGTGGCTTCCAGCAAGCTCTATTAAAAATGTTGCTTCATAATTTTCTGTGACTGAGTATTGCTGTTTAATCCTTGCATTCTTTGTGATTATTGCATGTAGGAGTTGAACTGCTTCCAACAACCTATAAAATAAAACCTTGTACCTTAAATTGTTTGTCTGATGATGATGGCTTACACTCTCTCTCTTAAAGTTTATAATTGTTCAAAGATACCATGGATTTGGTGAAAGTTGGGCTAAGTTTTGGTGGTTAGTGGGAATTTGGATCTTCAAAGAGCAGCATGCTTCTCTAGATTCTGTACCACTACCTAAACTTGGATTTTTTTTTTTTTTTTGGGTCGGTTAGGTTTCGTAGATGTTACACTTGATGAATTACATTGGATATAGTATATTCTGTTTATTTATGTGTTCGAGATTATGTAAACATGAAAGCGTATGGAATCAGAAACAAGAACTTGCTAGGTTTATCCAAGTGGCAACCTCTGAGGGATATGCTGTGATTCTTGAAATGAGAATTGGCAGGCTTTCGTGGTTGCAACTCACTGAGTTGACTAATGAACAATTGTTATTAGAATCACCAACTACCATGATTAAAAGGAAGAGATTGTCTTGATATAGACTACATTTGACCTTTGTTATGTCATTCTTGTTTGGTTTTGATTGAAATGGCTCCCATGTCCCATTTCTTTATTTGCACTTCTCTACTCTGCTATAGTAATATACTATTTATGCTACATTAAAATATTACTCATCTAAGCATCGTTCTGACTTTGCTATCTGCCATTAAAAAAAAAAAAAAAAAAAAGCCATTTCTCTCACTAAAACCTAAGGAATAAAAATTAATGTTAGAGATGAGTGATGTAATATCCAAACTTTATTTATTATGTTGGTTGATTTGTTCTCTAGTCAATAGATATATGTATGACGCCAAATAAATATTGGCCAAAATCATGCCATCTTAAACTAAACTTAAAAGATTAAAAAAAAAAAAAAATGGCATAATTCTCTCAAAAAAGTGAAGACACGAAATGGCAAAGAACGTGTTGAGCAATATGGGATTTGGCATGCCTTGTAAGAATGCAGGACACAATAACAAACAAACATACATGTAAATAGTTAAATACACATTTAATAAAATAGTAACAATAATATTAGTTATATGTCATGCTTACAACTAATCCTTATCTTTGAAAAAGAGTCAACTCTTATACATGGAATAAATTCAAAATAAAAACAGACAACAAAGAAAGACATTCCACTTCTTCTATAAAGCTCCCTCCTCACAACCCTGTTTTCTTGATTCTAACACAACATGGAACTCCACTTCCAAAACCCCACTCTTGCAAACAGTGATCAAACTACATACAAATCAAGAAATAGGTCCCCCAACAAGAGCAAGTTTGTTGGGGTGAGACAAAGGCCTTCAGGAAAATGGGTCGCCGAAATCAAGAACACAACACAGAAGATCCGAATATGGCTAGGCACGTTCGACACTGCAGAGGAGGCTGCTCAGGCCTACGACGAGGCAGCATGCCTCCTCCGTGGATCAAACACGCGTACCAACTTGTTGAACAACGTCCCCTGCAACCCGGCCCTTTCTTTAAAGATCCGGAACCTTCTCAACCAAAAAAGAAGCCAAAATAAGGCCAACCCTCCTACACTACCAACACTTTCTTGTGCCAAAACCATTTCTCCAGCTAGTAGCACCCAAAACAGCGCCAACGACAGCTTTAGCAGCAATGCTTCTGTTTTTACGTCGAATCCAGTTAGCTATGAGGACTCATACAAGCCTGATTTGAGCTATTTCATGACAGGATGCGAAATGCACACCCCACATTTCTATAACTTTGATCAAGCTTCAACTTACGCGATTAGTACTCTTCAACCTGATGATCTCTTCGCGCCAAGAAGAGGTCATGAGGCCGCTGATGAGGTGCCGTTTCTTGACTTTGAACGCGTGAAAGTTGAACGACAGATATCAGCATCGCTCTATGCAATGAATGGAGTAAATGAATACTGGGATAACATGAATCATGAGTCCAATGATGCTTTGTGGGATATTCAAAACCTGTATCAAATGTTCTGTCATAGTTAAGGTTTTCACCAAAATGGATCATCACTTTGAAGTGGCAATCATTTTAGGAAACAAGGGATTCATCCTTTTATTTTTTTAAGAATTTTAGATTAATTTCATTAAGAATATTATTATTTTTTATCAATTCAATATAAACACTTATCCATCTCATGGACGCCATTTCAAAAAGAATGTTTCCCAAAAAAAAAATAGAATTAACATAGTACACAACACAAAATCAAATTATTATGTGAAATTTTGGTTACTCTGTTGTTGATTGGATAGTTTGTATTGAGAGATTTCATCTTTGTTGGAAGTAACTTATTTCATCAATCTCCTACTTGCGGCCATGGATCCACAAGGACAGCTGCGTTGGTTATCAACTCCGGTTGGAATCAGTTTGTGAGTGAGAACCAGCTGAAGCAAGGGTTTAAGGTTTTCATCTGGGGTTATCGACTCAGGAAAAAAATCGTATCTCGCAATCGACTTCAATATTATTCTCTATTCATCAACTCATCTACTATTATTTTACTTACTACTTGTTACCATATTGCTTTTGCTTTAGTTTCTTCTTTTATACTGCACTTCTAATACTTTTTAAAATATCGAACCTCATTAACAACCGCTTTCGCTACGTTTCCTTTCGAGTAGATAAGAGTAATCGTCTCTTAATACTACTCCCTCTCCCAAGATATATTCACAATTTCTTCATTCCTCCATCTTATAATAATGTTCTTTCTTTAAAAAAATACTCTATTTATTAAGACAAAGTCTCTTGTGAGATGGGACAATCCATCACTAAAGTATGGTTATTTTATAAATAAAGTATGTTTAATAGTTGTTAAGATATGTTTATACTTGATTATTAAAGTATGATTTTAACGTATTATAATATAATAATTTATTATTAACATATTTTAACTACAAATAAGCATATTTTAGTGATGGGTCGACCCGTCTTATAAGAGGGTGTCTTATTCATTAATTATTACCTAAAAAAAAGCATATTACTATTAAAAGTGAATAAAATAAAAAATTAACTTTTTTTTCTAAACAAATACACGTAGGAGAATTTTTTTTGACATATTTGTGGAAGAGAGAATACGTTTTCAAATAAAGATAGGTAACCGTACTCCAAGTTACACCTTGGAACCGTTTATGTTAGTTTTTCTGTATTTAACCCATTACTCATAGCAACAAACACCTTGGTCACTTATTTAGTTACGACACTTAATTCATAGTTTACACTTAAGTATGTTTTATTCCACCGTTAATAAAAATCTTAATTTCATGATTTACCAACGAATTAACAACAAAATCCGTTGGTAAGGTGGTGGTTGATAAATTTTTACCGACGAAAATGTAAATATTTTCGTTATTAAATTGTTGCTAATAGTTGGGGTGATACTTTATATAGTAATTCCGATGGTAATCAATTAATAAATAACAATGAATATATTCTGTTGGTAAAAAATTAAAAATTCGTTAACACTTTGTTGCTAAAAAAATAAATAGTATAATTTTTTGTTGGTAATTAATAACGGTAAATTTTTTAATCATTTTTTTGTGTTACAATACTTACTCCCTCCATCCACTCTAAAGATCCTCACTTTACCATTTTAGGGCGTTCATTTTAAAGATACACATTCTCTCACATGGCACACCAATATTCACTAATAAGACAACTACTCACTTTACATAAAAGTATATAATAATATTTCTTAATCCAGAAAAAAAGTACTTTTGGAGTGGACGAATATTATTGAATTTATTTATAAAGTGTAAAATTCTAATAATTCCAACGCTAATTAGTTAACTCCAAATTAATCATGAACATTGCAATATGCATAGCACAAATTAGGAATTCATTTTTGTTTAATGTTAGATATTGCGTGAAACCGTCTTACGGGAGACAATTTTATATTTTTTAAAATAATTATCACTTTCGCTATAAAATGTTATCACTTTTCATTTATATTATACATTGTTCATGAAATAACATTATCACAGTCACGTGAGACGGTCTCACAAAAGTCTTTGTCTCACAATAAATAGCATAAAAAAATGTCAATAGTAAAGTTGATAAAAATTCAAAGGAAACCGATAATTTTAAAAAAATATATAATTTAAACTTATAAATTAAATTATAAATTTTAATAAATACTCCATATTTGTATAATTTTTAAGGTAAGTCTTATATGAGATCGTATCACAGATGCTATTCGGTGAGATGACCCTCCATTTATCCATATTAAAATGCGCTGATCCGCTAATGATCAGCAAAGCGAACGCCACCTCTACTTTGATGGCCATATATAATAGCCATTTCCTACTTTTTCCGTTTTGTTTTTCTTTGTTTTTTTTTTTTTTTTGATTTCAGAATAAATTATTTTATTAGTTATTAAAAGTAATATGTATTTATATTTTACTTTATTAATAAATAATATTATCACTTTTTATTGTAAAATGTTATGAGCTTTTATTTATCGCATGAATTGTTTATAAAATAGTACAATTAAATGATTTTCACTTTTTTGTATTGACTTTAACATTTTTTATTAAAAATATAATCGATTTTTGTTCATTTAACAAATTTTTATAAAAGTATTTAAATTCAACAATTATCACTTTTTCAATATCAATGTTATCACTTTTTATTTGTCATAATTATGAAATAATTCAATTAGAAGATTATCAATTTTTCATAATTTGATATCACTTTTTACTCAATTGTACATGAAATGTTTTAATAGAATAAATATCACTTTTCTTTAATGATGTGTAATTTTTTATGAAAAATGTTACTCTACTTTTATCCATTTAATAAATTATTCATAAAATGTTATCACTTTTACTATAAAATGTTATCACTTTTTATATTATATATTATTAATGAAATAGTTTATTGTACAATTATCATTTGTCATCAATTAAGTATCATTTTTCACTATTAATACTATCACTTTTTATACGTTTCATGTAAGGATTTATATGAGACGATCTAATACAAGTATTTATCTAAATTTTTACTTTATATAACTTATGCGCCAAATATTATATCTAGTTGAATTTTAATTTATATATATTTAAATAATAATATAATTTTATTTAATTATATAATTAAATAAAAAGTAATAGTAGAATTTGTGTCACTTTGATTTCATAAGTATCACTTTTGAATATTTTCTTTTATAAAAAATCAATTTTTATAATTATTACTTTTTATTTAATTATTATTATAATTTAAAAATAAGTACCACCATTAAAAAATTTACGTATTAAAAATTTGTTTAAAATGCTTAAAAGAATGAAAAAAAAAAGGATAGTAGAAATATTGAATTACTAGAGCATATATTGAGCAGCAACACAAATATTGAGCAGCAACACAAAGCACTCTATCTTCAGCATGAAACACATTACAAGCTGGTACCACACAGTATACGTCTACATTACCAGCACTATCAACAACTATTATTCCTGCAGGATTAGACAGATGACAAGAGGAATCAACATACACCTTAGTTCTTCCTACAGCTGTCTTTGTAGGAGTAATAACCTGGATAGGTTGAACTAAAGGGATAACCTTGTCTGACGTGTGACTGTGCGAGTTAGTTCGTTGGGTTACCTTGTAAACTAGGATCTCATCTTCAATTGGAAGCCCAAATAGAATGAACTATAACCACCTCGCATTACCTTTCATAACGATTTCACATATTAAACTGTGCTGAGAGAGAAAGAAATATGGCAAAAAGAAAGTTTAGTTCATTCTTTTGTGAAATTCTTCTCTCACCCTAGAATAATCCTCCAAATCTGTGAAATTTGAAAATTCCTCCAAATGTACAAAAACTGTAATATTATTTGGGAGATATTTTCTTATGAGACGGGTAAACATTAAAGTATGTTTGTATTTAGTGATCACCCATATTTGAATGGAATTTGGGGTGGTTCATTTCTTGAATATTATGATCATATTATTGATAATCTTGCTTTCTTCATGATGCTTTTATTGTCTTCCTGACATAGGTTTAAATTTGACTTGTTCTTGTATCTTGTTAAATTAAACTTTATCAAAATATCGATATCCAAAAATCCTAAATTTTTTAAATCCAAAATGAAATCGGTGTTAAAAGGATTTTGCAGGAAATTGTAGTTGGATGAAGAGGTGAGCTTCCCATCTATGCAAATTATTCATGTTTTTTTTAAAAGTTATGCTAATAATATATTTAACTGCAAACTCAGATTAATGGTTACATTATTATAATTTGGAAGTGCAAAAGAATAATTTCTAAGGACAACAAAGAAAATCTTTCTTATAATAATTCAATTTTAATCCTGTAATATTTTTAATTTTAGCAATTTAATATGAATTTTAATCTTATAACTTCTTAGTTCTTCAATTTTAATCATTTAAAAAAAATAATTGCTCATTTAACCAAATGAATTTAAATGAATTTTGTTCATGTAAAAAGTTATAGGAATAAAAATGAATTTAACCAAATTGTATTATTGGAAATGCAATTATCTAACTTGCTCATTTAATACTTAGGGTTGATATCTGACATGTATGTGTATAAATTTTTATTCATATGTATAAATTTTTATTCAATAATATATCATTCATAATTTATCCTTCATAATTGTATAATTTTTTTTTACATTTAATTTTTTATTAATAAGACTAATAGAAAATTTACTAACGCATTTTTTTTAATTAGTGTATAGCACTCTATTTTTATTCATAAATGTAAACTAACTAAGAAATTAGTTTTAGATTACAATAAACAGTAATTAATTAATTTTCCTTCAACTAATTAACAACAAAAGTAGAAATTATATTTTTGTCTTGGAATCTGTTCCCACCCATCAATTCGTGGATGCAATCCTTCTGAGCTACTAAAAAATTCAGAAGCGCCCATGACGTGGATGATATATCTAAATTATATTTTTGTCTTGAATCTGTCTTAAGCCATCAATTGGTGATGCAATCTGTGAGAAGCGCCCATAACGTTATGGATGATATATTTGGAACCGAAGAAAATAAAAGTGCAAAAATATTTTGGGATGATGTGCTTATTACTACTCCATTATACCTGCACTAAATCTTTTAATTTTGGGTTCTGAAAGTTCACCCAAATAATCAGGGAAGGAAAACGATGTCGTCCGTTTGAAAATAATAAAGAGGGAAAGATGGTGATGAAGAGTGACCTGGGTTGATCGGGTGGTGTGTTGCCTGATTCTCTTATTCACATACGTTTTTTTTTTTGTGAGCAAGCCAGTAAGTGTTTGATCCGCCAAGCGCAATAAATTTTCACTGTGAATCAACCCAAATCATCGAATTCCGTCAACAACGTCATTAGCATAGTTTCCGTTTGATTGAGATAGAAGTTGATCAAAGCAGGACATCACAAACACAAAAATTAATGCAGAAGAACAAGTATTACCTAGCATGCCATGTGTTATCTATTTATGTGTTCCTGAGCATAAATATTGTTATAAAAGAAAGGAAAAAAATAATGATAAATAGTCGGCAGACAGGCAATAGAGGAGCTCCAAATATAAACAGGGGAAGAAAATAAACCATAAAATATAAACATTTGGAGGAAATAATGGGGAAGAGAAGAAACTAATGTGAGAGAGGGGGGAGAGGTTTGTGGTGCCAGTCTCCTGCTTATGATTTGTCTCACTGGTTAGGTTCTAAATGACAAGGCTGTGACAAAATCAGGATCAATTAACACTCAAAAATGCAAACATGATAATTAAGCTATAATAACTTCTCAATTTACAATCCTTCTAACAAATCCCATATTGATCAAAATTCTTTCTTCAGCTGTAAGGGCTATGAATTCTCCATTAACTAGAATGGAGATAATGAACCAAACATGCTCTGCATAAAAATATATATAACATCTGAGCTATCGACATTTTCATCGATACCGATAATTTCAACCTTCGCTATACATAGGTTTACAAGCACTAATATGCAGTGGTCGGAGAAACCTGAAAATGCACCTTCTGCATGCTATGCTATTGTGTGAGAGGCATACATTCGAGCTCAATCTCTAAGATTCCCCTTTCAACGTTCTGCAACTTGATAGCAATTTCCTGTTTCACCCTTCCATCTTCTAAGGTGATCACACCATCCTTCACTAGTGTGTTCTCCTCTTTGCTTGCTTTCCAATTCCCCAGCTGCATCGGCTCGCTAATTGACGAGCTCTCCGAAGCTTTTGCAGCAGAGAGCAGAGGTTGAATATCGACCTCTGCACTCCCCATGAAATCATCAGTTGAGAAAGTATCCTTGTCATATACTAGCTGCAAAACCCACATACCACAACAGGGATTTAAGTAAAATGGAATTTGGTAAGCCATTGTCATCATGTTGATGTTCATATGTGCATGAAAGAGATTACAAGTTTAAGAGGAGGAATATCTTCTGGAATCGACAGCATTAGCCTTTCGTTCCAAACCGGGTTTAGGTTGTTCTTTATCACTCGTGTCTTCACTGACTGCAACATAAACAGAAGTCTTGTTGTTTTGTCAAAAGCAGTTTACTAAATCAAGACAAGTCTTGCGTGAAACTGTCTGATAAAACTAAATTCATGAGACAAGATCAGAAGTTATGCAATGTCAATATGTAGAAAAATGATATGCTATAGCTATTAAGGGAAAAGCAATGGCCTGTTTATAGTGTACTTTAAGTTGTGTTGAAACTCCTACTTTTTACTTCTATTAGAATCATTTTTCATTCAATGGGTAATGCTTCTTATCCGTTGAATGTGATCCGTAGATAGTCTCACGCAAGTTTTTGCCTATCAATAGCAATTGAACATGATAGGAGTAAAAGCATAGAAATATATACTTGACTCCCCAGGGTGATGATGACATAAGGGTCACTAGAAACCATATCTCGGATAGCTAGATCAGTTCCTTTCACAATATTAACATTGATCAATCCTACGAATTCAACCATGCCTGCCTGCAAAGAGTTACAGAAAATGGTAAGAAATATTCTTCTTTTACAAAACAAAAAATTTAACATAATTATTATTCTTCCTTGTGGAGTGCAGATGAAGATTAGACTTTCTTAAAATTTTAAATTCATTTATTGAATCATTACCATTGAATTGCTTTTCTTTGTCGTCTTTTGATCACCTCGTCTCCAGCTATAACGAAAAGCATTTCCTAGACCATGGTAACGAGTGGTAGCTTGTTTCTTGTACTGTTTTTTCTCCGCCGCAGATTGAGAAGAATAACTTGCAGAACGACAATGAGAGGATGAAGAAGATGGAAAGGGACAACACAATGCTAACTCACCATTCAGAAAATCTTGATGCTCATACTTTCTCCTGAATATTTAAAGTTCAAGTAAGAAAACTTGGAAAAAAGAATCTTAAAGAGGTATAAAACTACCTTATGAAATCAGTACGTTCATCTGAAGATGAATCGGGCTTCGGTTTACTACAATCGCTTGGAATGTGGGCTTCGTATTTGAAGTTTACTGCATTGTTTCCTCCCATTTCAATTAAGGCATCAACTTGCTCATCGCTCCACTCATCAAGCTTCACAGACAGAACCTATAAAACAGAAATGAGAGAGATTAAAATTCACTGATCTAAAAGTGCATTCACCAATTCCAGAAGAAACTTAAGTTCACCAGCAGTTAAAATCTTCTGGAGGATAAAAAATTTTAATCTATAGTGTGCTGGAAGCTGTATATTATGAGAATGATAGCTCTTTCTGATGAACACAAAATCGACAACATTCATAGATTTTGGTAACATAACTTGATATGGCTATCGGGAAAGTCTCTAAGTATGAGTTTCGGACCTTTGTTATATGCACTCCAAGGCTTCTATGTACGCCAGAGCACTTTATACATACAAATGCTCCAATTGTCAAAGATCTGGTCACCAGTAACTGTGAAATAAGTTGCAACATTTATAGAGGAAAAATAAGCTTAAAGTTGAGATCAGTACAGCTGGAACAAATGAAAGGACATTAATAGCTAGAACTAAGATCAATAAACTCGAGAAAAATCAGAAACTCAACTCATACTATTTGTACTAAACAACTACTTATATACATATAACATATTGGAATTTCCTACTTATGTGTATAGCTTCAACCTATACTCAATCTATGAAGTGATCAATCTGAAACTTACACCCATTTTGGATCTGGAGCTCCGCAATCGGCACAGAAATCATTGCCAGCTTCAGATAACAAACTTTCCAGTCTCTTTCGGGGACCTGTACATAAAGAAATGTAAGATCAAATTATAGAAGTATAAATGCTACAGTTTCCAAGAAATTCCAAAGAAGAATTTACACAACCTATTTTTGGCAAGAAGAGGATGTATGTGAAACTCCTAATAACATCTAGGCCAACTATGCAACAGACCAGAGTCTACAAGTTTTTTAAGCTGAAGACCTTAAATATCGTTGTTGTGAAGATAGAGTGAGTTTTCTGGCAAGGCATAGATTGTTTTATTTGATCATTGGACTACCAATTATTAAATTCCTCACATCAATATTTGTATAGTCATACAATATTTATCTCCACAATAATTGTGGTCTTTTAGCAATCCACTTTAAGATGATTGAAACAAGAAAATAACAAGTAGATACTACCTGATCCCCAGACCATAAAAGACCGTGACAACAAGAAATTGAGAAAATTAAAGATTCACTTACTTAAATTAGGATCTCGCTCTTTCTTCGGGCTCTCATTCCAGCTCGTGGAGGTTTCCAATTGTAGGAGTTCATAGAGACAAGAACCTGTTTCAGTGATGCAGATGAATTGAGATAACATAAAACAAACTGATGCGAGAATCAATCAACACAAAAGGAATCTACTAAATTAATAAAATTAGATGCAACTGAGAGATATGAACTAAATGTCGGCAAGATCAAAATAGTTTCCAATTACCTTCAGGTACAAAAAAACACAGAGACAAACAAATATCATTTTGAAATCACTCCGAGAAAGTGCCAAAGAAAGAAAAAGATACACTCATAATCATGCAGATATAAGATCACATTTCAAGCACTAAACCACTTCATCTTTTACACAAGCATAAACCATGAAAATAATCTAAGCTTATATAATCTGCATCCACTGAATTCCTAAATATCCCAACTATTAGTTGCTTTCACCAGAAGGGGGGTGGGGGGTGAGAGAGAGACAACCTACCCGTAAGAGTCTCAGTTTCCCCCTTTTCTTGTTCCACAGACATTTCGGCCTTAGGAATTTAGACCCAAATCACGAAACAGCACTGCGATCTTAAATTATCCATTTGATCGCTTCTCCTCCGCATTTATTCAAACAGGTTGCATACATAATCCAAAACTACGCAATCTTTGCAGCATTCACATCGAAATTGCCAATATAAAAGCAAAAACGAAATTCTGGGAGGTAAGCATAATCAGAGAAAATAAAATAATCAATCAACGACCAGAAGCTAGGCTTTCAATTCTCATTCAGGTCGGTAGAGATCATAATTTTGCGTAAATCATTGGAAAATTGCGCGCACTTTCACCAGTAGTAGTTGCATGGATTGAATTGACAACTACCTATGCGCCAATCAAAGATGTAGAATCGTAAACAATAAATTATGGGGATTTGATTGTTTTTTAAATTGGGTTTTGGAATTTGTATATAATCAGAGACATGAGGAACAAAAAAGTCAAGGTGGTGGATAACGCATATCAGAGGTGGGTCTGGGAGAAGCTTTCTGGTTGTTGGCCATTCTAACAAAATATGAATATAGTTGGAATCTCTCTCTCCAACACGCGCACTTTCAGCGCGTGCGAGCACCTCATAGCTAAATAATTTTATTCAATTTTCTGAACTTTCATCTTCTTATTTTAAGAGACCGAAAAACTAAAATGTTACTAAGTCGCTTAATCACATGAGATGTCTATAACATTTTATATTGGTACTATAATTCGAATTCATAATTTACAAATAAAAGCACGTGACATTAATTAAATTTTAAAATTGATTCGGGTGGCTACTAATGTATATCTAGGATTTATTTATATTTCTTGTTATCATGTGTCTATATGATTATATTTTCATTTTCTAAGTTTACAACAATGTCTCAACTTTTTAGTAAATCTATTAATCATGTATTTGAATTCTTGCTAAAATGGTAAAGCAATCGAAAACATAAAATAAAAAATAATATAAAAAAAAACACTTTGATATACCGCGTGGGATATCATAATGTGTTTTAATCTGATTTTCATGATGATAGGGACATGTTTAAAAGTGTACAAAAGAGAGAAGTGGGAAGATTCCACCATAGTGATATTATTGAGACCTAATTTTCTTTATCTGCATAGACTTCATGTTGTCTTTAATAAGCTTTTTCTAGAGGGATGTTGGACATTACCAAAATTAGGTAGTTAATTATTGGTGCAATTTTGTTGGGAAATTTGTATTTAATAATTGGACTTTGGTCAACATCTTCAAATCCGTGTTTTTAAAAAAATTATTAAAAACAAAAGCACCAATTCAGATTTCATGAAATGAAAAACCAGAACCAAATCCGAATATATCAATTTCGATTCAAATTTGCTCGGTTCGGAAACTGACGGTTCTAGTTAAAATTCGCATGTCTATTTTCTATACCATTTAGCGTGTAATGTAGCATTGTTAATAAAAGGTACATAAAAGAGAATGATACAAAACTCTTCATTGAAGAGAGAATGATACATAAAAGTGTGCTTAGATTTTATATTATATTTAAGACTTTGATAAACGGTGAAATGAATTAAGTTTATTACTCCCTAATAAAAATGTTAATGATTCTATTTATTAATTTTATTATTAGGATTACTAGTATCCGAAAACTCTAAACACATCTATAGATCACAATAATGTGGTGAAGCCAGCTTTGCATACCAACAAAATTTGCAATCATCCATCAAACAGAAAATATTCAGATACAGACAACATTTATTAAGGCCAAGTGTTTCAAATGGCAACTCAGCTCCTCTTATGAAACTCATTATCAAAGGAAAAGCATTACTACTTGCAGTTTACCAAGTATGCATCCCATCCTTGAAGCCGGTATTCCCTGGCTGCCTCGGCAGGGTTTGCTGCCTTTATAATTCCACGTCCGACAATAATCACATCGCTGCCTCTTTCCGAAATGACCTGAAACATGCACTTCTACATGAGCAATGGAAAAGTGCGCTTTTTCCCTCTCAAGGTAATGAATTAACTCACTGAATGCTTAAATCAATCCTATATGTTTGATAGTTTCAGATGGTGGCACTCTTCACCGTATCATATAATGGAGATTTGTAAAGTTTCCACCATATTATATACAAACGTGCACGAAAGGGCGAGCTATCTATGAAAAATGGACCAAGTTTTGATATCCTTGATCAAAAACATTCTTAAGTCATAAACTAGCACGTCATAAACGGATAAACTGAATGAAACTTACAGAATATGGAGTATTGTATTGTTGACCCAGAGCATCTCCACCTTTCACCATCTGAACCCCAGGGGTCGCATGAATAAGAGCCGGATTTCCTGGTCCACCCGGCCATGAAGCTGGGTTGACAGATATGAAGCCAATAACAAAATCCGGGTGATCTTCTGCAATTTTCACTGCTGCAGCTGTGTAATCACCCTTGGCAAGGTTACCAGAGGAACTCATTTCAGCAAGCAACAACAGACCTCTGCCACGTGGTAAACCCTACAGCATTACAAGGATCAAATTAATTAGGAATTGAACTTTTAGGATCAAATCATCCAATTGAAGCAACGAATAATAAATCAGACCTTCAATTTTAGGCCATCAACTATTGCCGGGCCTGAAACTATATGAGCATTTACTATGTCCGCCCAGTCCAATATACGGAAGATACCTCTATACAAACAAAACGAGATTACTTAACAAAAAAATCAGAGAATATTAATAAATTCACCACAAAGAATAACTGCTTACCCTTCATATTGCATGGTGACTGTGTTACCAATGTCAGCAAACTTACGATCCTCAAAGATTAAGAAATTATGTTTATCTGCAATCTTCAGAAGATAAAGCACAATTAGTTGACCTCAACATATTACAACCACTGGGAAAACAACAATCTTGATCCTCATCAAAGCAAGTTAGAAGAAGTAAATATTCACAGATAACACCTTCGGATGATATGCTAGCATTTCCTTGTATTATTATACACTAAAAAAAGAATTGAATAAAACCAATTACAAAATTAAGAGGATGTATGTTTAAGCAATTTGCAAAAGAAAACTGTAGAAATTGAAGAAAGATAAAAGAAGGTGCTATCTACTTGAGGATAAGGTAAAGATGCCAAGTAGGAGAAAAATAATAGATCAGCAGATACAACTTTTTCAATAAATGCCATTCCAGATTACAAAATATGCATGGATCTAAAAGTATAGTTTGTAGATAATAATATACATTTAGTGGTTATTCTACGCATGAAGAACAGGGTGGTACCCCAAAGGTACTTTGTTAATGGCCTTTTTTAATGATAGAAAGCAGAAACGACCATCATCTATTTTATCATTTCATTTTTTTACAAGTAATGCAATGGGCATGATAAGCCATAACAGAAATTAAAGCCTGGTGCACATCTTACTCATTAAGTGTACCAAAATTCACTGCGACGTAACTGTGCAAAACATAGGATCACTTAGAGGAATTTGGGCTGAAGGAAACTTTTCCAGAATTTTGAAGCACCTACAATGGTAAGCATGGGACTGTATACTCTTAAATATCTTATAATAGATTGGGGCACCATTAATCTTTTATTTTTAATGGTACATAAAAATGACCACATGCGTGTTGAGAGGTGAAACCATTCTAGCCCGTGAGGATAACTGATTGTCAGGACACAGAATCTATCCCCAGGTTTTAAACTCCCCCTATATACACTTACAAACTCTATTAACCCCTAACTCACCGACCTTTTGCACATTCTCTCTCTAATTAATACTCATTCTCTCTATCTCTCTCATCTCTCATCCCTTCTCTCACATCAATTAATACACTTTTACACATATCACCACACATCTCTAACACATTGATTTGACAAAAGTTAAAACATTAAAACCTACCCCACAAAAAACCCAAACACACATAGCTTAATGCATGGAAAATCACATAATCATGAAGATAAGTTAAGTTTATTGGCAGGTGTAAAAAAATCCAAGGATTGCTGAGAGGTAAAGTAAACCATGTCCATAAGGAGAATTTAGTGTTAGACGACAAAAACCCTTAAGATGTGTGGAAAATGCTCCATCATCTTTTGAAACACAAAAATCCATCCCAAAGTGAATCTAGCAGACTATGAACATGATATTTAACGTTATGGCAATAACATTCAGAACAGGGAAGTACCAAGCGGAGTTTAGATCCAAAATCAGGTGTGAAATCAGGAAATATATCCACGTGGGTTTTTAACATGCAGATTTCAGGTCCAACCTACATGAGAAACCAATCAAAAGGGGAGTGAGAATATGGGTAGGAATATTACCAACTTATAAATACAACACCTAAGGATAAAACATAAAATACAAAATAGTACCAATTCTTGGCAATATAAATATAATAATAATTGCACATGTACACAGAACTAGATTACAGAATCAACTTTTTAGGGTCTTGTATTTTCTCAAAAACTCTTGTGGTCATCTATTGACAATATGAACACTTTCTTGGGTGTGCCAGAGTGTGTAATGCATCTAGCCACTTACAGCAGATCAACTAATAGCAATAATTTTGCACATTTCAGTTGATAGGACTGTAGAAATGGAACAGAGGCAGATCTAAACATAAATATTTTCAAGGAAGCAATCTCTAACTGTGTTCAAAAATAGGGAGTATGACCCTTCAAGTTCTTTTATAAACACAACAATAAAAATCCAGAACTTACTCTAATTATAAGAGGCTACAATTTACTATGTCAGAGCAATTGAAGTCATAGTTTATAGACTGTATACACATGCAGATTCATGCACATACCTGCATAAATGATTCGAGATGAACCATGGTCAATGAAAGAAAATATACATAGATTCACTCTTATATATCTCACCTTGTCTGCAATGTCAAGAAGCTCTGCAGCCGTAGCAACATCTGCAGCCAAGCATAAGTTAGATTCTTTCTGCACCATAATATCAAACAACTTCTTTCCTGTTGGATTCTTTGTCATCTTTGACCTCTCTTGATATGGGAGTCTGGCAGCTAACTTCTTGTCAGCTGCCGTCGCCGCCGAAGGTACAGACACCTTACGGTTTTCCTCCAAGAATTTCATGACCATCTTCTCTGTCTCCTCTGATACTCTTCCCTTCTCCTTCAATATCCTTACCATTTCACTCAGCTTCACCATTGCATGAAGTGTGATCCCATTTTGTGACAAATTTTCCCGCCCTCCTTGCTCCCTTTCCCAGATTAATAGCAGGAAGAGACACATAAGTAAAAAATTGACATAAAGGCGCAGCAGAGCTAGAGTAAGTAGTACAATGCACAGTAAACATACTATAAAACAGAACACAATTCCATATACGGAAGAGTAAACATTTTCTATTTCTTGTATCAACTTAAGTACAAAATTGAAAAACAAATCAGTCGAACTAGAACCGTAAAAAAGACCATTTTATGTTTTAAGAATTGTTCCTTCCATTAAATTGTATGAAAATCTCATATCACTCAATCACAAAGGTGTTGCCAGCTCATCTAGTTTTGAGTAAAATTGGGGGGGTGGGGAGTCTCAAGATCTTTCTCAAATTGAGTAATGAACAGAAGTCTGTGGTAGAGTGGGTCGAACCTCCTTAAAGTTGGCCCATTGCTACACAGAAAATAACTAAAAGATAAAATACCCAATTATCATAGCGTCTGCATTTCGTTCTGCAAAATATGCACATGCACAAACGAAACAGTTGAAAAATACTCAAAATGACATGCTATAGCGATCAAAAACTCTATCATGAAACCCGCACGGCATGGCAACGTTCTAAACATTTGTACAAACACTGAAATGAAAAAAATAATAATAAAAACAAGATAAAAACCAACTGTTTACCGAAAATACAGAGAGAAGGGATTACAGCTTTACACAATCGCTTAATCACAAAATTTTACCTATCAATCATAACAACGGCGTCAGTGACTTTCAACCCAGCGGCACGGAGCGGCGCGGCCGTTTCAAGAACTGATGCTCCGCTGGTAACAAGATCCTCAACAATAAGACACACTTGATTTTGCTCAAACGCCCCCTCGATTGCCTTAGCAGTGCCGTAGTCCTTAATCTCCTTGCGGCGCATGAGCATTGGAATGTTGGAAGACACGGAGATGCAGGTGGCAATTGGGAGAGCGGTGTAGGGGACGCCGCATACTACATCGTAGCGAGCGGAGGAAGGGACGGTGGCGACGATGGTCTGGGAGATTTGGCGGAGCAAGGAAGGGTATGAGACAATAAGACGTAGGTCTATGTAGATTGGGGATGAGATACCGGATTTCAGCTTAAAGTTTCCGAATTTGACGGCGGCTATGTCGTGTAGCTGCAAGATTAGCGACTCCATTGTTGGTTGTGATGGTGGCGGAGATGACATTGTGGTTAGCGTGTGAGGAGGGTTTTACAGTGACAATGACGGCCACTTTTGTTTGATTCCTCACCATCACCATTTCAGCTTTTTTATGGGCTTTACAGTCTGAATCCAAGGGTAAAAGTGTAAAATGCGTTGGATGTTATTAATTTCATTGTTTTTATACATAAAACTACTCCTCTTAATCTTCTAAATGAAAAAAGACAAAAGTTCACTTAAACCCCTCAACTTGTTTCATAGGATCAAATAAGCCCCTTGTTTTATTTTTTATTCATTCAAACTCTTCTCCTATTTTAATTGAATCTAATGGTCCCCTTTCCTTCAAAATATAGAACATAAGGGCATTGCTGTTAGTAAATAAGATAACGGGTGTTATCTCTCATTTCCACTTATCCCACGTTTCAAGATTTCCCTCTGATTCGTTAAGCTTTGAGATTATGGTTTAAATATCAAGTGTATCAAAAAAATTGGGAATTTCGTACAAACAAACTGCTTCATATTTGCATTTGATCATGGTTTCTGCAAATTCTTCCTTCCGCCCTTTGATGAACATCTTGGAGATTCTCGAATCAGGAAGAACAGTGAAATTGGATACACAATCAACGGAATACTAGTCCACGAAGAACCCTGGAGAGAAAAAACAATCGTGGGAAGAGAGAGAAACCCGAGCCGAGTATACTTTTTTCCGACCAACCCAGTCCCCAGAACAAGAGCAGAAGTCTCGATACCGAACCCACCAACTAATTGGAGCAGAGTGTACATCCATATATTAGTCGAGAACGCCGGCAAGAGACATCTTCCGACCTCAAGTGGAGTTGGCTAAGGTGGCAGTCGAAGAAAAAAGATGAAGCCTTGATGACGGATCCAGCGCATTGGAGAGACCATTCAGAAATAAAGGAGGCAGTCGCGGAGAGTTGACATGGATCGCTGGTGCATGATGAATGGTTGTAGCTCCAGTTGGGTTCAGCACCTGTAAATACACTGATGAATGCTTCTTGTGCATCAAAGAACCAAGCGCTAGATACCAGGGTTGGGGTGGAGATAAAATGAGTGAAATGAGATTTAGTGATTGTAAATGAATTCGAATATTGTCAGTTTATATTTGATTAAATATTTGAATATTCGTATTCGAATTTAATTATAAATGAATTCGAAATTGGATTTGTATTTGATTCTAAAGCAATAAACGAACTATTTGAATATTCGAATTTGAACATTCGAAATTGAATATTTGAATTCGAATTAGATTCGAAATTGTAAATTTATTTTTTAAATAATATTTTTTTTAATTTCTTGTACTATTAATATATTTAAGAAGAAATACTCATTAAATACATCAACCATTAAATTATTAAAAATTATAATTAAATAATTTACATTATATATATATATAAAATAAAAATATATCTTTTCCTCTTTATTTTAAGAGTGTAATAAATTAGATAATATGCATATTTATTTATATTTATAAAATAAAATAATATATTTAATATATAAAAATATATAATTATTTTATATTAATAATATATAATTAATATATATATTATATATTAATATTAGAATATATTCGCGAATATTCAAATCGAATATCTTATGAATCATATTCGATTCGAATATTATTCGAACTAAAATATCTATTCGAATTCGAATACTGAATCGAATTCGAATTATTTTATTCATTTACAACCCTAGTTGGGATGAGATTTAGCGGCGTTATCTTATTTCCTGACAGCAATGTCCTTACGTAAGGATGTTATTGGGCCGGCCGGGTCGGATAGTTGAGTACTCTGATCCATTCTTATGTCGCGGGTCCGATACGGAGGCAGGGCGGGCCCGCCCAATTTTTGACCCATTTTGATTTTTTTATTTTAAATATTTATATCTATTATAAATAATGTGTGATATATATTATTTCATTTAATTAGTAATTATATAAATAGAAATATTATGTATTTTATATTTAATTAATCAATTAAACAAATATATCTTATAAATAATGAATATAATAAAAAAATATAAATAAAATATACATGTTATACACATAATATGTAATATAAATATTAAAATGGTCTAAACGGGTCTAAACGGGGCCATTTTTGACATCCCTATTCCCTATCCTTAAGTTCCATATTTAGAAAGAAAGGTGCTTACTGGATCCAATTAAAATAGGAGAAGGGTACAGATGAAAAAAAATAAAATGAGGGGCATATTTGATCCTATAGAACAAGTTGAGGGAGTGACATTTTATCCTTAAAAAAATACTCTTCAAATTCTTGTAAATCATTTATTTATCGATTACTTTTTAGTATATAAAAAATTACTCTTTTAAAACATGGATTAATAATCTTATGTATAAAAATTACTCCCTCCATCCCATAAAACTTTTCATATTTTCCTTATTTGTTTGTTTCATAAAACTTTTCATACCCAATAAGAGAAACATCACTTTATCTAACAATTTCAAAAGTTACTTTAATTCAAAATTGTCACTCATTTTTCACACACATATCATTACTTTATATTTTTTTATTACTTAAAAATACTACAATACTATCTAAAGTCAATAAAGTTAGTCAAAAAAGTGTAACTTTTCTTAAATAAAGTAGAACAATAAACGTGAAAAAGTATTATGGGACAGAGGGAGTATTACTCTTCAAAAAATAATTTTTTATATGCTAAAGAGTAATTTTAAAAAATTAGATTTACATTAAAACCTGGTGTACATGAGACTCACTCATAAAAAAATACATACGGAGTATTCAATTTCCCCCGATTATAAAGATAAAAACTTGTGTTAAACCGTCTTACGTAAACCCTTACGTGATAGATAAAAACTTATAACTTTTATATTAAAAAGTGATACTTAACTAATAAAAAGTGATAATATTATTTCATAAACAATTTATACTCCCTTCGTCCCATATATTTTTACCTGTTTGTACGGGCACCGAAATTAAGAAGTGTTATTTTTTTAATTTACTAATGTAGGAAAAAGTATAGATAAATTGATAATTTTGAGAGAAAAATAAATAAATTTGTTGGAATATATGAATAAAGTGTAAAAAGTAGGAGAGATGTAGAGTGTACTTTTACCATTCATGAATGAATAAAAATAAGTGGGACAGCTCAAAATGTGACGTAGGTAAAAATACGTGGGATTGAGGGAATAATATAAATAAAAAGTAATTACATTTTATAGCGAAAACAATAAAATTGTCAAAAATGGGAAGTATGTAAAAATACGTGGGATTGAAGAAATAATATAAATAAAGTAATTATATTTTATAGCGAACGTAATAAACTAGTTTAATAAGTATAAAATTATCTTACGTGTCTCACGCAAGACTTACCATAAATTATTGTACTAAAGATTATTTATTCTTATTTATATTTTAAATTATATTTTTTTGATTAATTGGTTTATTAATTTTTTATAATTATTTAAAGGGATTATTAATGATAGATACGTCTATTTCCTTTTCCAGTTTTTCCATTATTTGCAACGTTTAATATTTAAACTTTTTCACTTAATAATAGTTTCATTGAACACTAATATACAATAAATCAAATAAAAACAATGGCTGGAAAATTTAAGGAGATATTTAAGGATAATTATAGCAACTCTATTTTCAACTTAATTAATCATGTATTTTCTGTTTCTTTTTCAAAGATGCACACTAATATACATTCGTAGAGTTCTTCAATTTAATTGCTTATTTTTTATTTCTCTTTAAGAATTTGCACACTAATATACTTAACAATAGAGTTTTTCAGTTTAATATTGTATTTTTTATTTCTCTCTCAAGAATGCACAATAATGTACATTAGTAGTGTTTTTCAATTTAATCGCGTATTTTCAATTTATTTCTTAATAAAATGTACACTAATGTACATTCGTATAAATAACTCAATTTTCTTTCCGTATTAACAATGCACACTAATGTACGAATAGTTATATGTATTATGGGAAAAAATATAATTTTGTATTTATCGATAATTTTCAGAAGTGAATGTATTGCTTAGTAATTTTTAAATACGTTTTGTACCTACTATTTATTAACCCTTATTTAAACTATCAAATTTACATTTTAATTAGTTTTTTATGATTTTTTAATTTTTAATTTAATTTATTTTAATTGATTTTATTATTATTATTATTTATTTATTTTTTGTTTCATACATATCTTAAATCAAATCAAATTCTTTTGGAAAGTAAATAATAAAAAAATTTATCGTTAAATTAGGGTATTAAAAAAGGCAAAAATTTGTGTGCATCCGGGTGCCTTTAGAATTTTGTGTTAAATTGTATATGTTTTAGTATAAAAATGTATACTTTTTATTTTCTGATAAAAAATAAAAAATATTAATGAAAAATATTATACACTCTCTATAATAAAATGGTGTACCATTATTAATTAAAGTATATGTTTTTTAAAATAAAACAATGTACTCTTATTCATAATACTAAATTCTAAATGCACATAGTGTGAACGCACATGAGCGTCACTCATTACAAAACGTGAATTTGGAGGAAATAAATTCATAATATGTAGAGAGATCCAAATCATAAACAAGTACTCCCCCTTCCCAACTTCAACTTCACACTTTTCGTTTTGGTCCGTCTTATATTCAACTTCACACTTCCATAAAAGGAAAAAGCAACAAACCAATATCCCTCTAACATACTTTAATTTCAAATTTGTCATCACCTTTTTAACATACATAACATACTTTATCATTTATTTATTACTCAAAAATACCATACTACCCTCAAAAGTAAGTTAAAAAATGATTTTTCTTAAACTCTGTATCTACAGTAAACGTGAACTTGAATTTGGGATAGAGGGAGTACATAATTTTCCAAAAAATAAAATAATAAATAAATAAATTGGTAGCTGCCCTGAATCCGAACCGTAATCGGATTACAAACGCTAAACCCATATCCGACCCGTTTAACGCATAGTTAAACCAATAAACCCTCTGTGAAGATGAAACCTCACTGTCACAGACTCATAGTCACAGGCAAGGCAACAGCTTCCCTCTGCTCCCTTTAATCGCCCCACCCCCACCCCCACCCACACCCACCCGGCGCTGAGCCAAGCCCTTAAATCCGTACGTAATTTTAACGTAAATATTTTCTTCATTTCTATACTCTAAACCCCCAATTTGCGATATTCTAACAAGTATAGTCATTTTAGCCTCTTTCCCCCGAGAAATCATGCCTGACGTGCATTCCCTTGTTGATGAGTTCGTAATCAATCTTCATAAACGGTATTGAAGAAAGAGAATTGAGAATTCGTACAATTCTTATGATGTAATTTTTATGTTTTGTTTAATTAATTTATTGTTCGAGTTTGTGTGTACTGATAATTGCAGTAAAATCGAGGGGTCCAAGGCGACGGCGAAGCTAGCTTCGGAATTGCTTCGTTCATTCATATCACAGCAGAGGCTGCCGCACAGTAACCAAGCTGCGGCTCTCATTGACGCCGTCAAGACCGTCGGAGAGAAGCTCATTGCTGCGAAACCTGTTGGTATGTTAATACCCTTTCCAAACTCACTCGAGTTCTATATTTGCTTCAATTTTACTGTTATCGTGTTATTGTATTTGTTTAGAACTTTGTGTTTCTGTTGGTATTCTTATTTATATGTATTTAAGTCGACTCTCACGCCACAAGAAATATTATGTGGGAATTTGCAAATGACACAAATAAAGAGTTTATTTATTTTATGAGCAAAAATGTGGCAGAAATCATGTTCAATAGGACCCTTGAGTGGGTTTGAAATTTCCAAGTAAATTGTTATGCTAGAGTAGGAGCTCCTGAACCTTCAGAATTTCTTATCCAGAATAATCATGGATGTCTTGGGTTTAACTGGAGTTTTACCATGAAAAGGGTTATGCTACAACAATCTAATAATGAACTTCCTTAACACAAATATCCCGTTGTACGGTTGTAGAAGTTCACTTTTCAACAACATGAAAGGTTCTTGTTGTTTGTTGATTATTTTGAAATATATATTTGGTTCCTTCAAATTCAAGCAATTCTATTTCCTCTCCAAATGCTTTCAGTTTTAGTCGCCTGATGGTGTTGCGCAACTTTGATTTTAGAGTTGGCTGTTGGCAATGTTGTAAGGCGTGTTCTGCATATCATACGTGAAGAAGATGCTTCTCTTACTACTGCTGCTGTTGGTGGGCTAAATTTGGCAAGTGAAAGTGATGATGAAGATGGCATTGAGCTAGATGATCATCCAGTTCTCTCAGCAACTGCTGTTGCTGCTGCTGCAAGAAATGCTTTAAGGCCACCTTCATTGCAGACTCTCCTTGAGGACTTACCACATTCAACAGCTCTTCCTCATACCTCGTCTTCTGGGGGTGACTCTGAAGGAAAAAGTAAATGTAAGTTTTCTTGATTTCATTAAATATGTCAACTACATCAAGTTACATAGTATACAATCAGTTTTTTCATCAAATTAGAATGGGTCTTATCTCTCAGCCTCAACATTAAGATGATGATAAGTGGTAATGAAGGAATATTTAGTTGTGCCAAGTTAAACCAATAACCATAAATTAATGTACAGCTTTAGGTGATATTGTTGTCTAATGTATATTCTTATTTAATGTTTCTTCCTTTTAGCTGCTGATAAAAATTCGGTGACTTGGAAACTGAAGCACAATGTCATTGAGGCTGTTAATGAACTAATTCAGGAAATCACCACATGCCATGAACAGATTGCTGAACAAGCAGTGGAACATATACATCACAAGTATGCATTTATATCTTGCAATTCACTACCATGATTACACTTGAATATACTTCACAATTTTAATCTTTGATAGATAGATATATAGTGATGCCTTAGGTGTTTCAGGTTTCTCTAATTAACAGTAGAACTGGTGTATATAGTCACTAAATTAGTTGTTTTGAATGTGCTCTCGTACTCTCGTGGAACATTAAATGTTTTAGCTCATGCAAGTCAACATTGGCTCTTTTTTATTAAGTGATCTAATAATATGCCTTACCCTATGATTATTTTTTTCCTTTTCGATCTTTATTTTCATGGTTGAGAATTTGAAATAAATCCATAACACCAGAAGTTACATGGTTAGAAGTGTGGCTCTGTGCTACAGATATTTAAGGTTCAAATTCGGTCCGTTGTGCATTTAAACCTGCCATTTATTACGGGAAAGAAGGCTGTCTTATGTAATTTTGATTTTACTTTGTGTTTGAACGTTTTTATCAAGGGAATTTTGTACAAAACTATTGGCTCAAAACTTGACTGTCTCATAATCCTCAAGATCGTCATTTACTTTTCTCTCATCTCTTCAAGTTTTCTTCTTCACTATGCAAGAAATACCTAACTCTTTCTGAACGAATGTTGTTCATGTATCTTTCTGTGTGTACGTTTTAATAGTTTGAACTACAGTCATTGCAACTTTTTTTTTTGTTCCAGTGAGGTGATCTTGACGTTGGGCAGTTCAAGGACTGTAACAGAGTTCCTCTTTGCTGCTAAGGAGAAAAAGAGGTCATTTCGTGTTTTTGTTGCTGAGGGTGCTTCAAGGTTGAATGCCTTAATGGTGGACTGCCTTTGCAAATGCTGTTTTCATTAATAAAGTAAAAGGAATTTACCTCTGCACATCGTAATATTTTTTTGGTTCTATCAGATATCAGGGGCATGCTCTTGCAAAAGAACTGTCCGCAAGGGGACTACAAACTACAGTTATTACCGATTCTGCAGTTTTTGCCATGATTTCCCGAGTCAACATGGTATTTGATAATTGCAGTTGACATTCTAAATGTATACAGTTTTGCCTTTGATTGAAATTTCTTTGTTTAAAGGTTATAGTAGGAGCACATGCTGTGATGGCTAATGGTGGGGTTATAGCACCTGTTGGGATGAATATGGTGGCCTTAGCAGCTCAAAGGCACTCCGTACCTTTTGTTGTACTTGCTGGGGTTCATAAGGTGTAGTGTTGCATGGCTCTGTTTATATGTTTTACTCTTTTCCTGTTTACATTGTTTGAGTACATTTGTTTTTTTCTTTTTCTGCCATGTGATGAAATATAAGCTGTAACCAGTAATGTTTCCATGTCGTAAAGTTTTGTATCAGGCCGCCTCACTGTTAAGTGAGAAGAATATCAGTCTTCAAACTTCAAAAGTCTCTTGCATAATGATATTAGAAACAGTGTGGACAAGTCTCGTTGGCAGAGAATTCTGAATTAGCTTTTCTCTGCAACCTCTAGAACTTGTTTGCTAGAATTATAGCAGCGTGGATCATATATGATCTTGAAATGTGAGCAACATAAGTTTTTTTTTTTTTTTCTTGTCAAGGAAATATATGCTGGTAAGAAGATGTGGATTCAGATTCAGGAAAGATCTCTTTATTATGATGAATAGTGAGCATCACCAGGATGAGAGACCATACCTCTTCACAGTTCTGTTAACTATGTTGAAACTGTCCCTTAAAAGGAGCTTTTTGAGCCTTTATAATCAAAAAATTTGGATAAATAATAGCTTTATGAAATAAAGCTTTCCACTGATCAAGAATAGTACTCCTACTTGGCAAGTACCAAATGAATTCCAGGTTGGAGGCTACCAGGCTGTACATTGTGCATACTGAACTAATGTCAAGAGTCAACTTTTTCTTTACTGAACTGGCTAAATAAGTAGTATGTATTGTCCAATGGAGATTTCAAGAGTTTGATTATATTATGTGATCAACTAGTTGGTTCCCTTCTTTGGTACTTTCTTTTATTATGTATATATTATTTCGCTTGCCTACCTTCTGTTCTACCAGCAGAAACTGATTTTATGGATCATACCAAACCAATGTTTTCTTTTCTTTACACCGTGGCTATGAACTGTATGTATTTCTAAATTGCTCGGGTGCTTTTTTGTTGTACCATAGAGTTCTTTGTGGTGCTGTTTCACCTTTTTTTTCTTTCATGATAATTCTATGAAGTTCCAGCAAGATGTTCTTTTGATGTTTTCTCTCATTATGCATACAGCCCCATCTAGGTTGTTATTTCAGCTTCTCCTATGATCCTATGTGATTTCACTTTGATACTACATGGATCCGTCTGCTAAGGACAATTCTCTTTCCTAGCTAGAAGCCAATCACCAACTCTTTATTCTCGATAGACACACCAAGGTTCAAACTTTCATGTTTTGACTTTGAGATGAAATGACTGTCATCTTCTAGATGAAAATCAATGATGAATAGCTTGATTGAAACCAGAATTCACCATGTAAATCTTGGAAAGAAATGGTGAATCTCTTCTCTAGTTTATGAGATGGCATCTTGGAGCTTGCTTAGGGTATTGGATTCCCATTTGCTGCCTTCAACATTAGCTGAACGCTAAAATATCTAATCAACTACAGAACTCCTTCCAGTATCAGCAACTAAAAATCACTATCTAGACTATAAGTGGCTTATTTGCTTCATTATAGCTCTTTTTTTTTTTTTTTGGACAAGAGAAATAATAATGCTGAATATTGTTGACTTGTTATGTTGCTTTTGTATTAATATGTTTCTTTCTATATTTTTTACATAAATTAGTATGATTCTGCTTCCTGAGTAATTGTATTATCCTATGCAGCTGTGCCCTCTGTACCCTCACAACCCAGAGGTCCTATTGAATGAACTTAAGTCTCCATCTGAGTTGCTGGACTTTGGAGAACTTTCAGATTGTTTGGATTTTGGGAGTGGAACTGGTTCACCTCTCATTCATGTTGTCAATCCTGCATTCGATTATGTGCCACCAGATCTTGTTAGCCTATTTATTACTGACACGTAAGTTCATCTTAGGTGAAGTTCAATAACATAGTTGGACAACTCTGACCTTTAATATATAAATGAGTAATAATGCTTTATTACATAATGATAGGACTTTAAAAAAAAAATGATGGTGAAGGTATAATGTTGTCAAGTTAGATGCCACTTGTGTGATAAATATAATTTTTTTTGCTGCTGGTTTATGCTAATGAGTTTGGTTTGTGCAGAGGTGGTCACATGCCTTCATATATGTACCGGCTCATTGCTGATTATTATTCTCCTGATGATTTAGTGATACGACGAAAATCAGCCTCCTGAAGTTTGTTTTAACTAGCTTTGCTTTGGAAACATGTTGGTAAGGTATTTATTCTATGTTTGCTAGTGAGAAATCTAATAAATTCAGTTTCTTTTTGACAATGAAAAAAAAATGCCTGAGACAAGCCTACCAATAAAAATATTTTTGGTTAACGATTTCTGTTGTTGACCATAAATGTCACCTACATTGCATATTTTCCCAATTAATCACCTTTTTCTGAAATACTGAACTCATGGTTGAGCTGGTCTGTATAGAGGCTTGGAGATGGATTGACCACGTTTGAGGAATATTTTTTGCATGCAATATTAAACTGGTTGTAAGAAAAGCAGAATGCTAAAAATATTAATAATATTATTCATGAGCAGAGTTAAAGTTTGTGTTATTACGAGTCAATTAAGGCCGAAGCATAATGACTTGAGCAACTTTCCAGATTTAGTAGTTTTTCTGGCAAAAAAGTTTGTTTTATGATTCATTCATCACATATATTTATTTCTAATTGGTCGCAAAATGAATTGAAATTTCACATGTATACATGTAATAATTTGGTTTGGGGATATTTTAACATAAAAGAACCACGTATGGAACTAGGGCTCTTGTTAAACTAGAAATCTAGATACTTAAGTGGGCTTATTTTGCCCTCGTGGAATTCTGTTTTGACACTAGACAGACTAATTCCAGTTGTACCAAGTAGTCACTAAAATACATTTGATTGGATGTCTGAGAGATTGACTGTGCTATCTCAAGAGAAACTATTATCAACTTCATAAATTTACTATGGGATTTGCCAACTCTATGATTATTTCTTATTGAAACCATGTGATAAGTCGGTCTCAGTTGCGAACTGATTCACGTGTTCGATCAAAATATAGGACAAACCTGACTGAATTAATTGAATGTCACCCCTTTGTTGGCATGTTTTTATTTGACATGAAGTGGTTTAAAACTTCACCTTATGCCTCAGCAGTTAAAGGTTTATTTGAATGCGTGTTTTTTAGCTGTATATTCCAGTATTCCACTATTACCAGTTGGGACGATGGAATAGGCTTTTCTTAGGTATTTCCTTGAGGTCATTCTCATAGTAGATTTATAATGTCTCATCATCACGTATTATTACCCAAGGTTAAGCCTGCAATTTCTGTCGTTTTTTAGCATTGTACGCATTTATAGTTTCAGTCAGATGCTTTTGAATGGCTGATTTCTGATATCAAGGTTTTGTTAATGCGCTTGAATTGCTCCTACATTTTATCTTTCAGTGGTGTCTAAGATTTAGCTGAACAGAAACGAAACTAAAACCAGGATGGGAAAGAGTGAGACGTTGTGATTGACGCTTGCGGGAAACAAGTTATGCATAGAGGAAGAGTAGAGGGAATAGAAAATTGGGACGTTGTCTGGGTTGTGTCTTGATTGTGATGAAGTGCATTTCCTAGACACTGGAGAAACATCAACGTTTCTTATGTTTGTAGGCTTATTCGTTGATGACGATGAGGAGCACGTTTTTCGTGTAGCTTTATGCAAATGACTGAAAGTTTCTGTATCTTGCATATGGACATTGGATATTCACCTCCTGTCGTCTCTAGCCCAACTTGTGTATCGATCTTGGAAGAGCTGAGTCGATTTTGTCTACAGATACTGTTGCTTTAAGATCTTAGCTGCATTCATTTTCATATGCATTTTTTCTCGTTATCTGAATAATTAGCTTTTAACAAATTCACTACTTAATACGTTGATTTTGAAAGGGAAAAGCTTGTTAAGACCAACATTGAATTTTAAAGTTAACTTTTTCCAACTTAAAAAAAAAAAAATTAAGAAGGGATTTTTGCAGACTACCTACTCATGTTTCATTAGAGCATCTGCCGCCTATCCTGTTGTTAACATATCGCATCCCATTTTTGCACGTAAGTATAATATTTTATTGAGAAGATAAGTTTAATTGTATTTTTACTTTTTTGCTCTTTCATTTAATTTGAATTGTTGATCAACTTTTGAAGTAATTTTTGTGTGAGAATACCCATCTACCAAAACTTTAAGGTGGACAAATTATAAATGTATATTTGGAAGCTTAGTTAATACACTTTCAAACCTATTTTAATTACATTATTTATTATTTGTTGATCATAATATTTTATTTTAATAACTATGTGTGGAACATATCAAAATGTTTATTTAGAGAAACAAAATTTTAAATTCTTTTACTTTCTTCGAGCATCCACGATAGATGTTATTAGGAAATTTTATTAACATTTGTAAATCCAAATTATTATCAACTATAAATAAATGGAAAATAACTAAAAATAAAAATGGAGTGGAACTCTCGTGAAACAATGGCATGTGGTACAATTTATGAGATGCTTCGCACATTATCAAAGTATAATTACACATAAAATGTGTTATTAAATAATTAATTAAAGTATAAATTTAAAATATTATATTATAATTCACTACACAATAGTATTTTAGTGATCATAATATATCCTAAAATCATATTTTAATATATCATTCACTATACATTTATAAATTTTAACTACTCAATTACACAATAAATTTTGTCAATGAAAGAGTGTTAATAACAAAATTTACTAATGAGAAGCATGTTCAAAATAGATAAAAGCGGGTTAATAAAAGGTTGAAATAACACTATCTCCTTAATTAAAATAAATCCCATTAACATGCTTTATTAATTTTCAGAATTTAAAATTTTTCTTAATTCATCAAGATATTTGATATAATTCGATTTCAATTTGATAAATAAAAACTTTCCTCTAATATTTTTACAAGCAATTCACGAGTGGACCAAGGTGATACAATTTCCATGCGATTTTAATTTAATAAATGAAAACTTTCCGCTAATATTTCTACGAGCAATTCACGATTGAACCAAGCTATAATCTGCACGCAATTTCAATGTGAATTGAATATTTTCCTTTTCGCATTACAAAATTTTTCTTTAATCAGCACTTCATGTATTTACTTAGATCCTATTTACTAAGAATACTGCGGGATTGAAGTAAATATGTCATTAATTACGGAAATTGGATAAGTAGTGAGAAATATGCATTTAGTGCATTTAATAGAATTAAGATAAAATTGACAATCAACTATTCAACTAATTTAGAATAATGTTTTAAGATTTGTGTATTTAATAGTAAGTTTCATATAGTAACTATCTTCCCCAAATAATTTTAGAAGTAATTAGTGATAGCCATATGATTAGTGGCACAAAAAATAAGTAGTAATTGAATTCATAAAAATGGCATTAAGAGTAATAGTTGAATTGTGTAACTCTAAATATTATTACTCCTTCTGTCCCGAAAACCTTTAACGTTTATTGTTTTTTAAGAAAATGTGTACTTTTTGACTAATTTTATTGATTTTGGAGGGTATTGTAATATTTTTAGGTAATAAAAAGGTATAAAGTAGTGATGTGTGTGAAAAATGAGTGACAAATTTGAAATTAAAGTAACTTTTGAGGTTGTTAGATAAAGTGATGTTTCCTTTTTTTGAGTGTGAAAGATTTTGTGGGACAAACAAATGAGGAAAGTGTGAAAGATTTTATGGGAGAGATGGAGTATTAGTCTTCAAAAACCAATAAAATTAGTTAAAGAATATTTTTTCTTAACCTTTGTATTTATAAATTGAGTTGATATTAGGTGTATCCGGGTGTAAGGGTGCACCCATATGTGTATAATAACTTTTTATTTTATTTTGTATGCATGTTTCTTAATAATTGTATATTTTTTTCACACTAAATTTTTCATTAAAAAAACTAGTATCTATATGTGTATAATTTTTTATTCAATAGTGTATACATATTTTTTAATAATTGTATATCTTTTTACACTCAATTTTTCAATAAAAAAACTAACTATTAAATTGTATATAATTTTTTCATAATGATAGAAGTATGTTTTTGTTTATGTTTGTATATGTTTTTTTAAGGTGGGCGTGCGCAGGTGCGGTATAATTAGCATTATAATTATAATAAGTAATAACATTGTATGAGACAGAAAATATAATAAATGACACCTGAGATAATACGAAAAATAACTATAGAATTAGATGTTAGTATATCAAAATCAAATAAAAAAAAAAGAGTAGGACAAAAATGATAGAAATAAAAAAGAAATAAGGCAATCTTGTTGGTACAGAGATACGTCCTTCGATATTCCTCCTATGGCAAAACACCAGAACAGAGAAACAGAGGAGAGAGAACGCAAAACTGAAGAAGAAGAGGAAATGGCGACAGCATGCATCAATAGCTTGGTGGAGACCGGCAGCGTTGAAACCCACCATTACTACTTGGCACGCCGCACCATCATCGAGATGCTTCGCGATCGCGGCTACGTCCTCGCCACCTTGGAGGAGGAGCTCCGCCGCTCTCTCGCCGACTTCCGCGCTGTCTTCGGAGAAAAGCCGGAGGCGCAGCGCCTCCGCCTCTCTGCTTCCCGTTCTTCCCGAAAGGTACACAACTCTCTCCTCTCTTCCTCTATATCGTACACAATTTTTATTGGTCCATTCTCTGTGTGTGCGTTTGAAAGGTACATCCCTTCAGGGGAAAAATGCGTCGATAGATAGGGTTTCACTCTTTTCTATTCTTCTGCTACTCACATTTAAAGCATGAAAAACATAGTTAGAGAGAGAGAGATCATTATTTGTGCATAGTGATCTCTGCGAGGATTTATTGAGCACTAGTTTGGAATTTGGATTGCAATTTTAATTTCAAATTATAATTATTGTCTCAGATTCTGGTGATATTCTGTGAGGATTTTCAGTTCAAAAAGCAACATATGGTTGGTATACTGAGTCAGATTATGGACAAAGGAATGCTGGATAAGGTGATTCTCATCCTGCAAACCAAGCTCAGTTCTTATGCTCAGAAGATCTTGGATGACTATCCAGTCGTTGTTGAAACTTTTTTCGTGAGTTCATTTACCTACTCTGATTACATAGTTTTTTGGATGGCTATTCACTCTATTTACAAATCTGACTTTGATATTAAGTTACACATGAGCTAGTATTACTGTATAATATGCCTTAAAATTTGTTAAAGATAAGGGAGTTCATAACCTTTGTGCAAAGGGGCTTTTTTGATATAATATAAGGGGAGTTGAGTTTCAATATAACATGGAACTATGAAAATTTAAGGGAATTATGCTGGTGTTCATGCCTTGTTTGATAAATTTCAACTTTATCAACCCACATATTAACTATTGTGAACCAAACACTCCTAGGAAGTGTTACAACAATGGTCTTCCTTTCATTTTTGTCAGGCCTAATGTGTCACAAATTAATGTAATGACATTATCCTTCCACCTTCCACTGATCTTTTTGTTCACCTAGCAAGTGTTACAAGAACGGTTATGATTCATTTGCATTTGCTCCTTTCAGATTACTGATTTACTGTTTAACATCACGAAGCACTACACCCAGCCCAAGTACGAGGTTCTTACTCTCAAGGAGAAGGAACATCTTTTGGAGAAATACAAGATTCAAGATAGTCAGGTAAACAATTTGCTATTCCCCCTTTCTTGAATGAAGAGTAATCATTATTGAACTAGCTTTTCAGTAAAATCTTTTTATTTACATTATGTAGTGATATTAGATTACTACAAACACAAAACAAGGAAGTCCTCTTTGTATATTTCAACTCAATATTCACCAAGGCATCAGCTATTAGTCCTCGTTGTTAAGGGTCTCTTGAAATGAAACTCGTTTTATTCTTTGTTGCAGCTTCCAAAGATGCAATTAAACGACGCGATTGCAAGGTACTACGGGCTGGAGAAAGGGCAGGTGGTGAAGGTATGCTACACCGGTGGCCTAACTGATTACATGAGTACTTACCGTTGCATCGTGTGATACAAACAAGTCACTTCTATTTTGTTGGTTAGAAAATTTGTCTCTGTTTTGAAGAAGTTTGAGATGCCACTAGTTGTGTTGATATAGGCTACTATATGTTTGCAGTTGTTGATGGAAATGAAATGCTTGATCATCTCTGTCTCATCGTTTGTCTTCTTTTCCTGCTACTATAATTCTGCTAATTAGTTTATGTTCCTCTATCCTGAAAAACTTTCATGGAGAATTGACACGGGAGGTAATCGTAGAAGACAAACGCTCTTCGTACGTAAAGGGAAATCGAGTTCTAAAACTCAATATAAGACTCAAATTAATATTCAAAGTTTTCTAGTTATATTCTTTCATACTAAACAGCCTATTTATAGAGAAGAAAAGAAGTTTGAAGAGGCATTCAAACTTAGAAATCAACATAAATAATTAAAGACCTCAACTTTCAAGATTGGAAGTTGGAAGGTTGAGTTTTTTCTTGATACTTGTCCACATCAGACCCCTCCACTTGAAAAGAACTCGTCCTCGAGTTGCGTGATATGATCAAATAAAAGCAAACGCTGATATTCATCCGCAACTATCTTGAATTTTTGAATAGTTTCCATCAACTTTTGTCCAACTTTAGCTTGCATATCCAACTCATTTTTTGCAAGTTTAGTTGCTGCCACACTTGCAGCTCCTGGCCAATGGACTAAATCCACATGAACCACAGCAAATGGTGTCTTCCCAGTTGAACTATGAACTTCACTATTGAAAGCAAATTCTGGTTGAGGTAAATCATAATCCCATCGCGTTGGTTGACTCCCACAAATGAAGCAAATAAGATTTTCAAGAGTTCGATTGACTCCAGTCTGACCATCACCTTGCGGAAGCATCATGCTTCTTGCAAAAGAAAAAGCATGTAATGAAGTGCTCCCCTTTTTAAATCCTTTCCACCACCGGGAATACCAAATCATCACCCCACTGTAAACAAGGTACTTCAAGAACAAATCTTTTGTCATCAACTGCAAAATTGTACTCGGCGCATTCGACAGCCCAAACGACCAAAACAAATCGTTAGTCTTAAGAGATGTCTTCCACTCTCCCCCCGGTCTAATGCGAATCCGACGATAACCACTTCGGAGATCTATCTTTGCTCCGGACATATTATCCGACATGTATTTCAATCTAGGAATCAAGAATTTGTATCGCACCTTTATCTTATTTTGCTCAGAATTTCCAACCATGAACATAGTCTTCACCACCAAAGCATGTATATTTCTATCATCATGCATATCTTTCATCCACTTTTTCCTAGAGCAATTTAGTAAAAGAAGCTTACGAATTTCAATTTTGGGCTCGAAACCCAAAGGCAGTAAGGTTACCTTCTTCCTATCCTTCAAGAATTGGTAGATGTTTTGTCTTCCATGAATGGTGCCAAGATCAACTTGCCGTTGCTTGGTTCGGAATAAAGCATTTCGATGGGAATCATCTTTTCGAGGTGTTAAGAGCGCTTTATGAACCACCATTGTTGATTGTTCGTCAACCTCCTCACCATCAGGTTTGCAGACTCCATCCTCCTCTTCCCATAAATCATCGTCTTCTTCATGTTCGATCATGCTTACCGGGTGTTGTAGAGGATAATTGTTTGATCGATGCTCAGTTGTCTTAGCGCTCTCCTTAGCAAGTTCCTTTTCTCCTCCATGCTTTGTAGTGCTAGAGGCAGCTTCTTTAATGGTTATAGGGACAACTTTGGGTGAATCATGATGTTCTTCTTTAATGCCACAAAATTTCTCCACTCGTTCCACACGAGTAGCTAACGTTTGCATTGTTGTACTCAAGCGTTGTATTTCTCTGAATAAATCAGCAAGGGTAGGTTCTGCGTCGTTAGCCATTGCCGAAGGAGAAACCTTAGCTCTGATACCAACTGACACGGGAGGTAATCGTAGAAGACAAACGCTCTTCGTACGTAAAGGGAAATCGAGTTCTAAAACTCAATATAAGACTCAAATTAATATTCAAAGTTTTCTAGTTATATTCTTTCATACTAAACAGCCTATTTATAGAGAAGAAAAGAAGTTTGAAGAGGCATTCAAACTTAGAAATCAACATAAATAATTAAAGACCTCAACTTTCAAGATTGGAAGTTGGAAGGTTGAGTTTTTTCTTGATACTTGTCCACATCAAGAATCCTTACAAATTAAGGGGGTTGTTTTGTTTACAACATCTTCTACCCACTTAAAACTACTCTTTTAACATATTTATTTTGGAGTGTTTGATAGTTCTTAAAATTGATTCTTATCATGAATAAAAACTACTCCTCTTCATTATGCATTTAACCTCCCAACTTAAATTTATGCATCTTAAGTGGAGTATTTTAACAATCATGATATTTTAAATTTTGAAAACTCCTTCCTTCTGGTAAGGGGGCAAATCTCATGTGAGACAGGTATATGTGAGAAGGGGCGACTTATTTTTAAAGTGTGTTTATTATATAGATATAGTACGTTTATTAGTAATTTAAGTATGAAGTAGTATTAAATTATTTATTATAACATTCTGATATTATACTTTAATGATCATTCATTATACTTTAGAAAAACATACTCGAAATATTAATAAATATACATTATCTACCTAACATACATAATTTAACCGTCTCATATAAGCATTATTACAGTCTCAAAATGGACTTGTGTTCTAGAAAAAAAATCTCAGAAACGAAAAATAGCTTAAAACAATTGATTAAATCTGGGCAGGGTAAAATAAGAGTTTTTTTTATGAGCTTTTCTTAATTACAACTATAATATAACCGTTAGTATTACTCTAATCATGATGAGCATATGATTAATATTAGATTGAAGCACAAAATAGACTTTTTTTTTCATCAAAATGAGTCTATATCTACATACATCATGCTCCAATCACCAACAAGCCCGACCAATTACATTCATTTAAAATGTAGTAATTAATTGAGTTAATGATAAACCATTTCACATATTAGAATTAGTGAGACAGTTCAAGAAGACTTTTCATAATAAAAGGTCACGATATTATATATTTTTTTATATTTATCAGTATTCTAGCTAATTAGGTTACATGCTACATCTTCGAGTAATCTGTTATATATAATTCCAAAATTATGGTCACTTATATTAAAATGAAGGGAAACCAATAAAAAATCATAAGTGATACTAAAACAAAGGAAATTTAAGGGATAGAGAATACATTTACAATACTTTCTGGATTTAAAAACTATATGGAATAGAGGTTTTGTGTGAAGTAATGATATTGCAGTCGAAGAAGGATCAACAAGAAATGTACTTTTCGAGACATCCAAGTTTTGATCCAACGGCTTACAGATTGGATCCGACGAATTATGGATCGGGTGATGTTCTCATATACGCCACCCGATTCGGGTTTTCATGGATCGAACGACTTTGATGGGTCAACCATTCCATTACCATGGTGGTGGTAGAGCTCGTTGCCCATGGTGGATCCGTTAGATTGCGGGTTTGAACCGTTTCACTCTTATTTGGTGGATCCGACGTGCTATGTGGATGTATCCACTGCTGCATTATTGAATTAGTTTTTTTATTCTTTCATTAATTTAATTTTTTTTATTCTTTTAATTATTAATCTTCATTCTTCATGTTATCTTTCTTTTGAAGCATTACTCATTGATTTGGCAAGAACGCTAGCTATTTCTATATAATACTAGTAATACACTCGCACGATGCGCGAAAAAATATTATGTATAAATTATTGTATAAAATTTTATAATAATAATAATATATAAATGTCATAAAAAAATTTTATGCGAGATCTTATAACTTATGTAGGATGAGTTAATGTGTTATAGTTATATAGGAAAAGTAGGTTTATTGATAGTTAATATATTATTCCATTTATTTTTTAGTATGACGAATGTTACATTAGTTAAAGTATATTTTTACATTGTTGGAATTCGAAGAAGAAAGTTGGTGTTCAGAAGTGAAATGATGGATATTTATTTTCTCGTTAAGAATTTTAAATTTATAGGAACATAATAGAGCATGATGGAGAGTTGAGTGAATAAGAATATCATTATCTCTACTATAATGGTAAGTCTCAACTCCGTCTTCATATGACAAAATCTACTGTTTTTCTCTTATCCAATTTTTGTGAGTAAATTTTTATTCAATAAAAAAATTTGATTAAAAATTATTTAAAATATAATAGTAGATGTGTATTTTGAATCAGATAATTTTTATTGATTTTATCATGATATTGAATAGTATTAGGATAATGTTTTCTTTGTATGGATTCTAATGGTCTTACGTATAAAGTTCGTGATTAAATTGAGAAAGAATTAGATCATGTATTTTTTTGACACAAAAAAAGTTTGTGATTAAATTGAAAAAAGAGAAAAATGTCATGTATTTTATTATAATTAACCCTATAAAATAATATATAAAAACTATTTAAATTAATATTATGCTTTCACTGTCATGATTGCAAGATAAAAACATCTTATAAAAAACAAATTTATATGATAGTAAAATAAAATAATATTATAAGAACATGTTTCTTCGAAGGCAATATTAATATATATATATATATATATAGGTACAGTTTCTTATTAGACGATTTTTTGTGAGACGGGTTGATCCATTATTAAAATAGCTTATTATATGGGTAAATTATATTTATTTGTGGTTACCACATACCTTATAAAATATATTTTAATAACTATTAAACATATTTTATCTATATAATATCTACTCCCTCCGTCTCAGTCAAACTGCACCATTTGACTGCAAAAAGCTCTCACAAAAGCTACACTAAACGATGCAATATGGGCGGAACGGAGGGAGTATACTTTAACACATCTTACAAACCGTATCACATCATTAACGTTTCATAGGTGACTTTGTCAATATATGTGTTAACTTTTAATGAAATGTTAACATAAAATTATGAAACCAAATACTCCATTAGTAGCAAATATATTATGCACCAAATTCATAAATTCTCAATACTATTGATTGCATATTCAAATTTAGGGTTATCCTAGGTGCACCGGTGGACCCCCAAATTTATAGCTAAAATGGGTAGTGGGGTGATTTTTTTATTTAAAAAATAATAATTATTTTATATTATTTAATAGTGGAGATTGATTTAAAAACTAATCTAATGATTACGGTTGTCTAGGTGCACCGGTACACCCTAATCGTACTCTCAAATTTATATTTGTGTTTTCTGATAATCCTCTTTAATTTTCATATTTATGCACATTTCATCCACGTATCCTTTTAATTTTTCTTATTTTTATCTATTTCATCCACATTTTCTTAGAGCAAGTTTTATTTTTTCTTATTTTTATCTATTTCATCCACATTTTTTTAGGACAAGTTTTGCATGAGATCTCATTCCATCCGCATATTTATACTATATTCATGAAATTACATATTATTTTTTTATTAATTTAATATCACTTTTTGTTATAAAAGTTAATATTACTTTTCACTCGTCTCACGTAAATCCTTAAGTAAAACGGTATCACACAATTCTTTATCATATTTCAATTGTTTTCTTTATCTAAGAATGAAGTAATAAACTTGAATACAATTCTTTATCATTTTTCAATTGTTTTCTTTATCTAAGAATGGAGTAATAAACTTGAATATAGTGTTTGAAAATCCATACTTTTGCTATATTTCAAATAAACGAAATCCAACCATGTGTAATTTATTAATGTTATTATTTCTTTCTTTCTTTTATTCAGGAACAATCATATATGTTTCTCTTCCATACCTATAATCAATATATATAATTTAGAATTTCACATATTCACGTCTAGAATTAGTTTAAAAATATTATTATTGCATATACAGCATCTCAATCTTCAACAAATATATACTTCTGTCATCTATAAAAATGCAACTATCCGCAAAATCATTTCATCTAAAGATTACTCCATACTTTTGCTTGCTTTTCATACTAACAAATTAATAAGGCGTGGATCTTGTTTGCGTCACTGAAGTTTCATACTGAAACAGAACATCATAAATAAATCTGTACATATAGAAAGAAAAAAAAAAAAAAAAACACAGCGTAAGCTCTCTAATTGATTCACTCAATCTACTACTTCATCGTCCATATAATAAAAGCCAGCATACCTTTATCTTCTCTCTCCCATCTTTTCCTTACCTATCCATTGTCTTCTTTCTCCCCATTTCAGTCATTCCCTATCCACATACAAGTTTCTATCCATTTTCACGAGTAAATTAGTTGTAATATTAAAGTACCTCATACTTATAGCAATTTTTGTAGGAAAAACAATACCAAATCCATAAAAACTACCGTGAATAAAAGTTTCAATCACCCACATGCATGCTCTTCTTTCCTGTGTGATGCATGCCACTGTTCATCGTCTACCAAAAAGCAAAGGAAGAAAGGAGATCCTCAACTGTGGAATTAACAACAAAACTGTTGTTGTGTAAAAATGGCACAATTTCTCTAGGAAAATCACTTAACCCATGCAAGGTTGCAAACCAACACGAATCAACACACATATAATTAAGTCTTGCTCTTGAACAATTCTATATTTTAAAAAACAGAAACCTTAGACAAATGATGTTATGAGTTGTCAGTTTTAAATTATTAATATTTAAACCATTTAAATCATCAGATTCAAGAAGAAATTAAGAAAAAGCTTAACACTTAGTCTAATGTTATAAACTAATTACAAATAACAAACTGAGTCTCTGACATAGCAGAAGAAATCATGTCCACTCCTTACTACCACGGCTAAGGATCCCAAGATTCATACGTTAACATTTCGGAAATTCATGAAAATCAGAAATTAAATCCAAGTGACTATCATGCATTACCTCCAGTCATATTTAGAAATTCAACTGGACAGGAGCCATCTCGCAATATGCACTCCGAACGCGAATCTAACGGCATGAAAGTGAAATGATCATGTACCCATGAGAGATACAGATGGGTGAATTCTGGTCGACAACTGATATTTGGCAAAGATTTGGCAGATTCTATCATTTGCAAACGAAATGCACCGGAGCAGGTGTTCCTAAAGAGGCATAAGTTTATAGGCGTGCATAATTTTCTGTTAGTGCATAGTTTTATGTTCGGATGACTCTTTGAGTTTTGGAAAAAGTTGCTGGCGATATATACAGAAACATAAATGGTTCCACTCTTGGAATTTCCTGCGACATTAAGGAAGGAGCAAATTTGAAAGATTCTGAATAGCCTAAAAATAAATATAGAACAGTAACAACCGCCAATAAGTTGCAGACAGTTTTTATAATCTTAACTACACACCCATTCAAGTAAAAGAATGTTCAAAATCAGTACCTTGTACTCCAGCGAATGCATCTTCAATCACAATGCACTGAATGAATATAAAGGCATAAAATTAACTTTCACGTGCTTCAAGCAAAATCTCTGCACACATATATGGAGTAGTAGAGTATTATTATTAACAGTTGCAATGAATGTAAAAGTGTAGATAGACAACCAACTTCAGAAGGGGACCTTGTCGAGTTTGGCCGTGAGCCCCTCCTATCCGTTATCTCAGGCTTGCCTCAGACCGGGCTCGATCTGTTAGGTTGCCGTCGGAGGACTTCTGTGTCGCCTACAGGCTCTTCAAGCAGTCTAGAATGGATATGATGGTAATACCATGAAGGAATGATCCTTTTGCTGAATCAATCCTGAAAAGTTGAATCTCTAAGAAAGCTTGTTTTGTAACCAAAATAAAACTACTAAAGGGAGAGCACCAGAGAAACGACAGAAGATTTTGCATACCAAGATTTAGCATGGATTCACTTTATGACACAATATAAAAAAAAAAAAAAAACTTTTGTCCATCATATCCTCTTTTTACAACAGAAAGAATATTCCCTGTCATCAGAATCAAGCAAAATTCCCACCTTAAACTAATGTTGCATGAAAAAAGAAATAAAAGAAAAGAAATGCCTGCATGAACCGCTGGATAGACGAAGGAAAAAAAGAGAAGCTAGATTCTTTCACAGGACATAATTATAAAATAACAAAATTATTTCACATGATCTAATAATAATTTTAAAGAATCCAAAAAGAAGATCTGTCAAACAGAAAAAGAATTGAATGAACTAATAATTCATAGCAGGGGACCTCCTAAAGGGTTCAACTTCTCTTGTCTTTTGGAATAAAAGCAGGATCAGAAGATAGATTTTTGAGGTATTAAAACAGAAGCTGAAAATAGAATCATCTCAAAAGAGTTGGAAATCATTTAAATAGAGGCAATTCCGGTAATGGAAATCACGTCCAGAGAACTTCGAAGTGGAGTATAGGTACTAATAGGTGAAATGAAAAAGTAAAAGTATAGACAGACCAATAAAAATCTCACCATAAGCATGCATTCTCAAAAGAGAATGAATTGCTCCTAATTTTACCCATCACCATCGTCATTATCTGCATCAATTTCGAGAGTCTCCTAAATAGAGTAAAAAACCTTGCTGGTTTTTCATCGAAAACAATCTATTTACCTGAAAAAAAGGTCTAATACAGGAATACAATAAACATGTCTATCATCCAAGTTCATTAAACATGACTAATGAGCATCCAAATCAAACCAACATAGCAACTTGAAAGCGCATTTAATAAAAACATTCCTTGTTATCTTCTTCGTCATAGAAATCAAATAATCACATCCAAGTCCAACTGTATTGCAACATCACTGTTAATCCCTCCAAAGATGGCCACAATTTGGATGGCAGAAAACAAAGAAGAAAGTCATCCCCTCTTCTCCTCCAGTTGCCTGCACATTTATGGTAGAATATTCAGATTAAAAATAGAAATTAATTTGATGTTAACAATAAAAATATTTGCCTACAATCGTAAATTTTCGATTAAAAATAAAATCTAAATTTACAAAGAAAAATGAGAGTAGTCGAAAGTTAACTGCGTACCAAATCAACTTCATCCGCAGCCGCAGGCAGCATCACTTTCTTCTTCCCCATCTTTGTTCTTCTTTTTCTCTAGACTCCATTTCTCTAGACTACATTTCTAGATCTAGAAACAACAGGACATTGCAGCCGCGCTTCAAAGGGCGAATGTTTTCTTTGAAGAGTTCCCACTTGTTGCCAGTTTCTTCCTCGACGCTAGAAACTCCATTGAAGGATCTACTAACCGCATTGCTCCAGACTCCATTCTAGATCTAGAAACAACAGATAGAAAATGTCAGTCCTTGCTATGACACAGAGAAAATGAGATCGATTAGGGTTTAGACATCCACACCTGTCTCTTAATCTCCCTCTTTTCATTGGGTTTGAATTTTAAAATCAGGATGGTGTCTTGGGAAAGGGGGCCAGCCCACCACCCCCGCCTTGCACGCCATCGGATCGCAGCCGTCCTGTTTCGTTGCAGGGCAGCGGCAAACCGCCACTCTGTCGGCGATCACCCCCGCCGTGCACGCCATCGATCGACGCCGTCCTCCTCCATTGCATGACACCTGAATCGACGCCCCACGGTGGGGGTCAGTAAAGAAGACGGTGAAAATGGATTCTGATAGTCCATTTCAGCCACTCTCACAAACACTCTCTTTAATGTGCTTGTTTATAGAAACTCACGTGTTCTACTCTTTCACTGCAAGCTTCAAAGTAAATTGATCTTTCACCGCAAGCTTCACATCTTTCAATAAAATGATTATTCACCGCAAGCTTCACATCTTTCTGGACTGGAGGTTCAATCCTACCTCCGGCATAGATTTGACCCCTTACAAGCACAAGTTTAACAGTGAACCCTCCCTATAAGTCACTTGATGCGATTTACCTCCTCTACTAATAAACTTGCCACGCTATTGCTACTTACACACGCTGTACCAACTCCATCAATCATCAGAATAGCCGGCTGTCTATACAGAGATTTTATTTTATTACTAAAATTTCAAATATAACCCTGATTTGTACGAAAAAAAACTACTCTCATTTTCATTTTTATATTTACTATACACACACAAATTAAAAAAAATCACTTTTTGAGTAATTTTTGGGGTAGTTTGGTATTTTTGAGTAAAAAATAAATAATAAAGTATGTTATGTGTGTTAAAAAGGTGATGACAATTTTAAAATTAAAGTATGTTAGAGGGATATTATTTATGTACCTTTTCCTTTAATAGAAATATGAAGTTGAAATTGAAACGGATCAAAACGGAAAGTGTGAAGTTGAAGTTAGGACGGATGGAGTATTGTGTTATTATATATGTATAGATATGGTTCTAGTTACTATTAGATTTTTTTAAAAAAAAATCCAAACTCTTTGTGATCGGTTATGAACCACATAAGTATTTTTGTTTTATTTCTTCGTAATTAATTGAAATTTTGTAATGAAATTATGACTGATATTGTTCTATTATATTTACTTAATTTGATTAACAAATCATCATTATGTTAATCCTCATCCTAATCCAACTATGATAGCAATAAAGAAGACCAACTTTGATAGGAGACTCCCCTCCATATACTATTATACTTCTCATACTAGATTCATAAAGAAATGGATGTATTGAAATAGAAAAAACTTCCCTTACTCATACTACTAAAGGATAATTTTATAAAATTAAGATCATATTCCCTCGATTTTGAGTTTTTTTAGTAGTATAATATTTTAATATGTAATGAGTAGAGTGATACAGTATAATACTTAGTTACATTTGTTTTATTGCGCGTACATTAAGAAATATATTATTTTAATATATAGTAAGTTGAGTAATGCAAAATAATATTTAAATGTAAGTGCAAGTAGTTGTATTAGTTTTGTGTGTGTGAGTCTCATAAAAAAATATTAATTATTTTATAAGATTCACATATACCAAAATAAAACTATTAAAATGACGCATCGAAATTAAAAAATATAACACTATGGCAGGATTATATTAATTATTTTATAAGATTCACATATACCAAAATAAAAAATAAAACTATCGAAATTAAAAATATAACACTATGGCAGGATTACATTAGAAATAGATTCACTCTTTATATGGATGCGTGTAAGGGAAAGAAAATAAAAATGTTGTTTACTTTTACTGCTCAACAAGATATACAGTACATTATTGGGCTTTTATAGTCCAATTGATAAGATGGGCCGATTGGGAGTGTTAAGAAGGCCCAATCTGATATTTCGGGAGGCAGTTTGACACGTCAGCAACAACCGGCTCTCTAGAATACAACTATAAAGTGGATAATGTTTGAAATCAAATACCAATACCACCCTCTCTCTCTTCAGTTGATCATCAGTTCAAAGATTCTCTCATTGATAATAATCTGGATTTTTCCTATTTCATTCTACAAGGTTCGTTCTCCTAATCTTCATCTCATCTATCAATTTTTCTGAATACAAGAAATTAACCCTTTTCTTGAATTAACTTGATCCACTTCATTAAACTTGAACATACACCAATAAGATGGGAGCAATATTTGATATCGTAAGTTCATTAATTTCCAGAGTTCAAATATTATTTCTGAATTATATTTTAATATGATGAATTCTTATATATTTAGATTCATGGTGGTATCTATGATTGCATCAATCGTTACATGACTAAACACGAAACTTTCGATTATCTCTTTCAGCATCACAATATCTACCCAGGGTTTACTCAAATAGGTACATTATTTTAACTTGTATATATATAACATAAATAATTCAAAATCTATCCTTGGTTTCTTATGGAGTATTAATCAAATAAAAATGTACATCATTATTCAATTAACTAGCTAAATTAACCCTGTCTAGCTCATAAGGAACCAACGTTATCATTATATAAATTAACCCTAGCTAAACCCTTAATTTCTACATATTAATTATATTTTCATCTCTTTGCTTAATTAATACTTCATTTTACAGTGTGGTATACTCTTGCAAAACAAAACCCAGAATTCATGTCCCATTACAACCAAATGATGATGCAGAGGAGGGCTCTACGGAGAGCACAGTTACGACCGGAGACGTATGGTGAAAGAGCCGGACGACCTCCTCTTCCTTCTAATACACCCACACCTCCTCCTATTCCTATTCCGGGTAGGGATGAAAACGGGACGAATATAAGTATACATACAAAAACTTAAAGAGTTATTAATTTGAAATGTATTGTATTATACAGAGGAAGTGCAACCAGAAATTAGTAAGAATGATCCAACTCTGCCACTTTTTCCACTAAACCCAGATTTGAATACACAAATTGGTGGATCATCTAATTATGTCCATGATCCAATGCTACATCCTCAACCTCAAGAGAATATTATCAAGTATGCTTATTTTGATAATCTCAATTAGTCATGCTAATTTATTTTTAATTAATTTGATCTAATTATTCTTTTATGTATGCATGTATCTAATCAGGTGCATCCAAAAAGACATTTTATAGGTGAGGCCAGTGGTGGTTACATATCAAGCTTGTAAGATCTAGTGATGCAGGTTTAATTCACTTTTTTTAATGTTGGATTATTGGAATACTCATCTCCAAACTATTCATCAAGATTATCATGTTAGCTACAGAGTGGTACAATTTTGGATAATTGTTTCCAGTTTGAAGGTGTATTATATAAAATTGAAATTTTACCTCAACATCACTTTATATGCAAGAATTTAAAACAACACTACACTTGCATGCAATATTATTTTAACCATATAGTTAAGGTTTTTTTCCCTTTAATTAAAGCTTTTCACATCAATTCATAAAAGTTAGATGGATTAAGATATAATATTACTATTATTTTACCCTATAGCGGATCAGTTCGTATATACTGACCTGTAATCCATATATTTGCGTGTAAATAGACCCAAACATAATCGGTCCGAATTCTCTATTTACTGTTGGATGGATAACACCTAATAGAAAGGAGAAAATATATTCTAAAATGAAAGAGGTGTAATAGTTGGATTTCTTCATGAGTGAGGCTCTTGTGCACCCGGGTGTACGCCGTGCGGCTTTGCGTGCCCCTTTGCAATTTAAACCCCTATCAATACATAGGTTTAAATAGAATATAGAGGGGGAGAGTTGTGTTCACATGAGGACACTGAGTATCCATCCCTGTCCTCGGGTGCGCAGGAGCTTTTGCCTTTCTTCATTCTCTTAATTGTCAATTATAATCAAAAGTTCTTGCGTCCCATGTGAACATAATCCTCCTCCTTTTAATTCTATTTAAACCTATGTATTGCTAGGGATTTAAATTGTAAAGAGACGCGAAAATTGCAAATGCGCACAGAATGTGCTCCGTGCACCCGGGTGCACAGAAGTTATTTATGCCTGAGATCCATCACTTAATTTTTTTATAGAAATATACTCCCTCCATCCATTATATATAAAGTTATTGTATTGATGGAATGTGATGAACTTACGTAGGATCCTCTTTCCAAAAATCGAAAATGTATAGAGTAATATTTTTTTTATTTTTGCAAACTCTACACCATTTTTGGGGTGTATGCTATTTCTTTGTAGATTGAGAATATATTATATAATTAACAGTATATTTATTATTATATTAAATCTTCCTAGCTAGTATAGATTTTAGCCTAGACATAATGCAAAAACCGTCAAACCAACAACAATGATAAAATTTTAAAAAAAAAATCGAAAAAATGATCCGGCCCGACGTTGGTATTGGGCTGGACCATATTAAACAACGACCCACAATGTGATCGACTCCAGGACAGAGATGGGTGGGCTGTGAAGATAGAAACCCGATGTAAGATCGCGTCCGGCCCGACCCGCCACGCCCAAATTGCCACCTGATCAACAGTAACTGCCACAAGTTTGAAATATATGAAAGGAAAATGATTCACACCACATACATACAAGTAATGCAAGGAGAGAAGTTGCAGACAAGAAAGATGGGGGATCATATGGTTGAAGTTTAAGTAGTTTCATCATACCAATGCCCCTTCCAGACGACACGACTAGAAACGAGCACACAACAAACGCATGCTAGGAGAGGTCTTCATAACAGGTTTTACATGATAGTTTCTTAACAAACAAACATGAAAGCACGGACAGGTGGACTTCCAGACGAGCCTGGCCCGAATATGATATTTAGATTTGCATCGTGCTTAGCTGACAATGAAAAGTAAGCTTCTCATTACTAGAGTATCAATACAGTAACTATATACTTTCTGATTATTTAGCTAACAATGAAAAGTAAGCTTCTCATTACTAGAGTATCAATACAGTAACTATATACTTTCTGATTATTAAATTGATGGACTAGATAAAGGAAGGAAGTACCCAGACATATATAGCTGGAGACAGTATTTCTTCATTTGGAGGTCTCAGCGGTGTTTTCAACTTGTGCTGCATTCTCTGAAGTGACGAAAGAGGCGGAGGGGCCATGTTTGGGCTGATCGCCTTCAGAAAACATGCCTGCTGAATTTGATACCCGTGGGGATGTAATCTGGGAGTGGTTGAAGCTCTCAGGTAAACAATCCTTGGTTAAGCATTTTAACAATTTCGCTTTCTTTTCATAGGGGAGGTTGGCAGATAGAGGCGACTCGGGAGTCTCTGCAGGTTTTCCAGCAAACTCCAGAGGCCTATGGAAGAGCAAATGTGCCACTGCCCGATCTATTGGGTTGGTATCCGTCTCTACATCAGGTATTCTAGTAAATCTGTATTAGAAAAGAAGGAATTATTATGAAATTCTTATAACAACCAACTAAATTTTACTACATGTTATCCCACATCAGGGCCAACCTGTTAGCCAGTGGACTTAATAAGATATATAGTGAGAAAGATAAATTTTAGGTTTAAGAAGTAAATGAAAGCAGAAAACAATGCAATTATCATCAGTTAAATAGTGAGAAGGGTTTCATATAATTTTAGGAACAGTAAATTAGCCGATTTAGAAAGATCGTATAAGTGCATATATGGAATACATTATCTTGTCATTAGACAATAACCTCGTCATATAGCAAATATATGATTATTTGTAATTTCTCTGCCAGTGATGTGTACTAGCTTTCAAGTGGCATCTTGAAGCAGCATACCTCACTTATTCTAGCTCCCACTTTGAAACTCCTTTAATGTAACCCTCGAAAAAAATTTACCAACCTTCTTCAACTATTTACCAAACAAGATAAAATCTACTCACCATGTGAAGAAAATTAGATTCTAAGAACCTATTCAGTATGTTGTCACATATACTCTCAATCCAACTTTAGGGTGTCTTATGATTCTTATCTGACTGCAGAACAGAGCATACCAAGTACTACAAAAAGATCCCAACAATTTTCCCTCATCTATTAAGAATAACATGCAAACATAAGGTGCATTTTTTACTACAATTTTTCTTTTTAATGTCATTGATTTCACAATATTATTTATGAACAGTTCAATAATAGAAGGCCAGATGCACTTTAAGGTCTAGCCTTGAATTTGTAGAAGAGAATTTAGTGTCATTACATAGTTCCTGGATTTGATGTAGTTCTATATCCATTTTTTATTGTGTATTTATGTTGACTGCTTCTTGTACAATCTAATCTGAGTAAAACATCAACAATCATAAGCTGCCTAAAAGAATGAGTGCTCTACAGTTGATAGTTAACTTTTTTCTGCAAACTAGTCTCAGAAAAACTGAGGAATTTAACTGAATGCAACAAAGAGGACCATATATCAGCTTTGGACTACGTATCAGTTTTCTCTGTTCCCGAGTTTATCCAACAGAATGTTCCGCAGGAAATATAACATGCATGTCAACAAAGGAAAAATCTCAGGATAAGCTCTCCTACTTCGAAATATTCTCCACACTTTCAATTTCCAGTACCTGCCTTTTTACTCACCTCCTCTTAAATTTATTAATGCTAGAAAAAATGGCACATGCACTTATTTTTACAGATTGGCAAACATCATGAACACAAACTCCAGCGATCCTAATATAGGAAATGGCATATTATCAATTCCAGCAATTAAAAGAATTTGGCATGCTTTCAGATAAGTGCTATGATACATTACTGACCTCTCATGACCAATTATATCTTTGTGGCTAAGAACTTCATCTCTGCTGCTTGTGCTGGTACTGCTTGTATCATTAGGATATTGCCTCTGCACAGAATTTTGGGCTAGTCGAAACAAACTGTCCCGGATGCAAAGTTTAATCCGCATGTCCAACTGTAAAATGGCCATTTATCGTAGATAAGTTGTGTGTAAGAAAAAATGAAAAATATATTCAAGCAGAATCCAGGACTGACTTTAGCTATGGCTTCTTGAAGCCGATAGAGCACCGATTCCTCCACTGAGCAATTATCAAAGGCCATGCTGATTGTGTTCGAATCAAACTGATCAATGGGCGAGCTTGGTTCAATGGAAGAAAAACTAGCAAGACCGTCATTGACTTCTAATTTCCCTTCTTCCATGCCACAATGTTCAGAAACTGATACCTGATTACCAAATTGCAACTGCTGTTTCTGAATAGCAAGTATTGCTCTCATTTGCTGTCGCCTCCTTAACTTTTCAATCTTTTCTTTTGGGGTCATTGCTGGAGGTTTCACTGAAGAATCCTCTGAATTTTTCAAAGAAATTGAACTAGAAGGAGGAGCTTCATAGCTAGAGGACACTGCTAGGTCATGATTTCCTTCCCCAGGATGAAACTGAGGAAAGACAGAGGTCGCAGGATAAGGATTCACCATATTCCTATACAAAGAAGATCCTAAAGGTGCACAAGGATAGTGCTTCTGTTGAAAAGACTCGGGTCTTTGTAGAGGGGTTTGCTGTGTGAGCACCAAAGGTGGACCATGGTTGATCATTGATGGTGCATACTGGGTGTTAACTTGTGGCACCATGCTCCCAGCTGGGCTCCATGTGCGGCTCATGTCATGAAGCTGCCTGATTTCACTCTTTTTGTTTAACTTCTGACTCTTTAGTGATCTCTTTGGCTTATTGGCCTGAACACATGAAAACAACTAGAGCAACAGTTTGATGTTCAAACTAAAAAATTTGGGAAACAAAATTTGACTACCAAGGAGAGAACACGGTTTGACTAAAATGCTTCGAAAATTTCTAATTGCGTATAAATCTATTTTAAGGAGATAGTTTACAAAACATATATGTAGATGTTTCTGATCAAAAATTTCATAGCAGCTGAAGTTTATCAATACTTTTAAAGGAATAAGTTAAGAACTGCAATGGCAACAAGTTATGGATTTCTTGGATGGAAACAAGTTAAGAACTGTGCAATGGCAAGAGGATACAACAATCTGGATTAAGGATGCAGCATGAAGATTTCAACAAACTGACAATTCTTTCAACCAAGTCTATTTTAATGGTATGAAAATGTTCAAAGAGCAGAATAAGAATACATTTTAAAATTTTCAATTTAATTTGCCTCGAACCAGTGGATTTGGCACATGCGATAATAGTCTTATGATCTTTGCTGAGATCTAGTTACAGACAATAGCAAAATTAGAGAGAAAAAAGTTTTTACCCCTGAATAATCAACAAATGTATTGCTTTAATGTTCTTCAGTGATGCAAAACCAGTCACTTTTCTTTACATAAAAAATATCTAAAATTCCCAAGCTAGTGATTTGAATAGAATATATCATCAGTAGGATTAATGTTGAAAATCTAATTGAGCAGCTGATGTTCAGAATTCTACCTGATTATGGAACTTGTCTATTAGAGAGAATGAATTGGCAAAAAAAGATTCTCTTCTAACAATTTTGTATCTAGTTTTATATTTTGGCAGGGTATCTTCTCAAATAAGAATTAATTATTATCATCATTAGTAAATAAAGGAGTTTCGTCCTATACAAAAAAAGAAAAGGTGTGGAGAAAATTACTTTGCTGGGGAATTCAATAGGGGAAGCAGCAGTTCCATCATTAAGTTGCTCGAGGGACGCTTGGGTTTTCTCACCTATCATAGGAGTCTGAAAACAAGCAAGAAAAAGATGAAAAATCAATCCACAAGTAATGCATAAGTAAATATACATGCTTAAGACACCAAATAGAGCTCTTGAATTCATGAGGCAAAAAGAAAAGAGAACTAACTACTAATTAATATCACAGATTTGGTCTGTTGTGATTTTCTTTACTATAAGGTACTTGCATGTACCACCAGAATGTTCAATAGCTTTCAAACTTGCCTGTGCACATTGCAGAGCATGTAGTGTGATCTCATTCAATTTTTCATATCCAGAAATGAAGGGTTGGCCGGGACCTAGCATGTGCTGAGCCTTAATTTCAGAACGATCAATTGGGGTCCTTAGAGCTCCCAGTGGCAAATCAGAAGAATCTCCAGATAAAGGAGAAGGGCCCAAAGGACTGCTAACATCTTTGGAAGGTGACCATAGCTCATCAGTGTGTCCAACGCTTATGTCTCCAAACATTGGATCATGGTTGCTGCAAAATATCACTTGTGAGGATACTAAGTCAGATGGACATAGTCAGGAAACACTGAAATCTATGACACTGAACATTAGTAGACTGTAGGAACACTAAAACCAGAAAAATGTTTTCATCACCAAATAATATATCCTTCGTCATTGTTAAATGAGTCAATCCATGTACTAGACAATCCATAGGCAGGGAATGTTATGACATAGTGAATATATGCGGCAATTATTACCGATTGCTGGAGAATGAGAAATTAGCTCAATTTTTTGTTATAATGCATTCATTAATCTACCAAAAAGTCAGTCTTCTACAAGGTTGTTATTCATTAAATTTTTGCAAATTTTCTTTAATTTGTACCATTAGATATTCAGTAATTTAATTTATATTTACTTTTCATTTATATTTACCTTTATATTCACTTTTAAATAAGTTTTTCCTTCTCAGGTACCCTTGCAGAGTTTGAAGATGTATGCAGAACAATTATACAAAACAATTGAACATGCAACCAGAGACAACGAAATGAACACATATAATGATGATCAGGTGCATAACTCTGCTTCATAGACATGACCCCAGAAAATAAAAAACAAGTGTGCACTCTCTGCATATAGAAAAGTTAATGCTATGATTTTTCCGGTAACTTTTTCATAATGACCATTCAAAGAAACAGGGAGACAATCCTATATACTCTTTAAAGAACTACAGTTGGTCTTGAAAGTGCATATTACATCTTCTTTTCCCAACACTAACATAAGTCATTATCATGGTGGTGTTATACTGTGGAGCGTGGAGGAAATAAAGTATTTGGAAGCCAAGCCATACAATAATGCTGAAGAAATAGATCTTAATAAAAACATGCAAATAAAGATAAGGAGTTTGTGTTACCTAAATATCCTATCCAGATCGTCAAAACTACCAATATTTGCCCAGCCATAGTCATTAAAATCACCTTGTTCTCCATCTTCTGCTTGATTATCAAACATTTCTGAATCTTTATCAAATTGAGATGTCCCCTCTGTTGAAAAATTAAAGGATTAATATGCAGCATGCATGCATTTGAAAAGGCAACAAGGAAAGAGAAATAAAAGCCGCATCACCAGTTGAGGAGCCATTTTCTGAACTCTTTCTTATATTTTTCGATGTAGTGGTGCCCACAGAATTTTGGCCAACTTTGGTGGCATTTGATGACGATGGGTCAGGGCCATCAGACCACGAATCAAGACTAAATCTTTTTGCAGGCTCACTATTACCATACTTGGAACTGCTATCAAGTTCAACCCCATGTTCAGGTTTTATGGTAGGATCTTTCTGTCCAGAAGAGCTGACAGTTGAAGTTTGCTGATTTATTTCTTTCTTAGAGGCATGTCCAAATAAAACAGGAGATTTCTCCTCAATTTGATCAGGATACGGAACAATGTGATCATCATTATCTCTAGTATCACCCCATATGATGTTTGTCAACTGATTTACAACAGGAAAAGGAAATTGTAAAGAGTTTGAGTCACCTCAGTAGCAAGTAGATATACCCCCAATGGACACACAGCAAACCAAAGGATACAGATTTCATCAATATAATCATATTTTTCTAGTAATTCAGGAGAACCAAGAACTTAAACCACACAAGATGTCAATAATTGTAGCTCTTATGATACCACAAAGAATAATACCATATACAAGTGAATAAATTTATAAATACTACTTCAGCATAGAATCGTGACAATTTTAATCACACATGTCGCATCAGTTAACAAAAGCATAAATATTTAATGAAGAAAATCATGTCTCCAAAAATTTAATTGAGATACAGTAACATATCAGTAAAATTGTGAAATGAAGGATTTGGGAGGTATAATTGAGAGCCAAGTGCAAAGACATTGACCACATTCATAGTTGATTATAGGATTTTCAGTTCAGAAGTTGCACCTTCGTATAAAAGAAGTATCCACTTCAGCTTCAACTTCATAGTTCATACACTAGAAATCACTGTAAATCTATTCCCCTCATCTTACCAAACATCCACTAACTTCCAGGCTTAAAATTGAGCAATTGGATGGGGGGGTTCTTAAAAAATGTATTTACCTCTGAGAAAGAGCAAACCTAGACGGTTCAGCTTTTTACTAGAATTTTCCTCCATACTTTATCCAAATTTCTAGAAATACCAGAAAGGAACATGTAGACCTTGTCATCCATTATCCTATCATGATTAACCTCTCAAAAAAGCTAAACAGTAAAACACTAATATTTATCACTTCATGACCTCACCAGATATTGTGTAATCGACCTCATTTTAACCTATTTACCTCTGTGCTGAACTACACAGGTATATATTATTTTTTCAAAACACTGACATTTCATTACAACTCATTAATCTGGTATGTGGAAATGCTCATAGAGTATTGGACTTCCTGCTCTAAATGTTCTCATCCTACCTCACCAAAAATTTCATTATGCAAATATGATTACTTACTATGCATGGGAAACTATTACCCATGGCATCAACACCAAAACAAAATTCTGACATAACGTTACCAAGAAAAAAGTGGAATATGAATGAAAGATACTATTAAATATTAAAGAGAATCAATGGAAAGACAAAGGGGACTTGTATTTGAACGAATGACTCGCTATTAAGAGTCATAAAAGGCATATAGAGATGATTTAGCATAGAACTTGAACATTTGAAGACGTGCACAAACACTTCTAACTTTGTCAAATCTCATGAACTATATGTAATTTGTATGATAACGTCAACCAATACAATAAACAAACTGATTTTAGCAATTTGCATCTATAAAAAGATTTAACTTTTTATAAGCTCTGGTTAAAGCTGTTAAGATCCTTTAAATGAAATTAGCCCTCTAACTATATATATAACAAATAAAGCATCGAAATGTTTCAAACTCAATTGATCTAGTAATTAATATAATCATTTTCATATTATATCATCAAAAATCAAAAAAGGATATTACTTTTAAATTCACGAATTATCAAATCATACTTCAGAAAAAGATCAAATTATAAACTAAAATTACCCCAAAAATAATAATACTCTCATTCTAAATACTAAAAATGTTCAATTTCCAAGGAATCACCTCCAGTAACCCCAAGGAATTGCTAGAAACACAAGATCTCAACAGAACGGAAACTAAGCAACGATAAAGTATCTAAATTCCATGGAATCTCTAACACTTTACATTCTCTGAGCAGCTCAGAAACATTGAAGTAAGAAAGAAACTTAAAATTTAGAAAACTAAAAGGAATAAAAATAAAAATAAAAAAGCCACATACCTCCTCGTCGTTCCAATCAAACATAGCTAGAATACAAAGAAAATACAGAATCTCCAAATCCAAACAAACGAAACGTCAACAGATACTGCTTAAAATGTAGCCCAAACATCGCCAACTTCTTTCACGCTCACGTTAACTCCAAAAACACACTGCTAAACCAGAGAAAAGAGAGCATTAATCAATTGAACTGAGAATATAACCTATATTGCAGAGTTTGAACAGTAAACGATAGGACTTTTTGATCTTTAGCTTGAAACAGAGAAGACAGTGAAAAACGAGGAGATAGAATTCGAAGGAGAAGAGAAGAGAAGAGAAGAGAAGAGAGAGAGAGAAGGGGAGAACGGGCAAGAGGGGGGAGGTGGGCCCATTCCCAAGTGAGTGGTTTTTGAGGGCCGAATTTGAGATTCGTGTGAAGCAGCGTATCTAAAGTCGTGGCTACGGAGAGTCGGATCTATTAGTGCCCTGTCCTTGGTTAGGAGTGATTTGGTAGATGAAAGTACTTAATTGCCCTTAATGTATGCTACTAAATGATAGAATTGTTCCTCCTCTAAAATTTTAGTCACTAATTACCTAACTTTGAATTTTAGATGGGATGAATGTATTAATACATGTTCGCATTTTGCTTTAAAAAACAAAAATGCAAATAATTGTGTAGCTATTTTACGGAATGTATGATGGGAGATCGATAAAAAGTAATAATCGTCCATTATTTTATGAACAAATCGCATGATAAATAAATTGATAACGTCTTTAATGAAAAGTGATAATTAATTTAAAAAATATATAAAACGATCTTAATGTGAAATAATCTTACACAAGTGTTGCTCTTAAAAAAATAGTATCAATATAAATACTTTTATATATCAGTTTCTCATTTGAAACTGTGATGTGTGAGATGGAACAATCATTATTAAAAATATAATAATTTTATAGGTGGAATATAGTATGTTTAATAGTGAATTATATTACAATACTATATTTTAATATATCGTTTGTTTTTTTAGTAGAAATGAGTGAGTTCGATTGTACTTAACAAGGGATGCGGGAACAGTCTTAAAAGTGATTAAAGATCAATATAGGGAATGGTTTGAGGAGTAATTGGATAGGGTTGTTGGAAATGGTAAAAACATAAGGTTTTGAAAGATAGGTGGTTAGATCGAGTCCCTCTTAGGTGTCAATACCCACGTCTATGTGTTTTAAGTCTTGCAAAAGGTCAAGTGGTGTCTAATATGGGAGGTTGGGCTGAAAACGGGTGGGAATGGCAGTGGCAATGGAGACGAGACTTTAGGTCTAGGGAGTCTGAATATTTTAACAAGTTGCTAAATGATGTTAACAAGATCACTATACACAAAGAAATGGAGAACAAATGGAGCTGGAAATACGAAGGAGAAGATGATATTCCCTCAAAGCGACTTATAATTTGTTGCAGGATAGAAAGTTAGAGGGGAAATCAACAACAAATAAACTTTTCAACTTATGGAAATCATTGGCACTACTCAAAGCAAAGGTGCACTCGTGGAGGATTCTAAACAATGCTCTTCCAATCTTGAAAAATCTAAAGAGAAGGAATTGTTTGCAGGGGAACCAAGTGGCCTTATGTAACTCGTGTCACAAGGAAGAGGAATCAACGTAACACATTATAATAAATTGCCTGAAAAGCTCATCGACATGGTTGAAGAACCTGTCATGGTGGAATATCTCTACTGCATTACCAACAAACATTCATGATAATTTTTTGTTATTTTGCAACCTCATTCCAGGTAAAAAAGGGAAAAGCATTATGTAATATGTGTGGATTTGTTGTGCATGGCTTATATGGAATACGAGAAATTTTATTATTTTTCGAAATGGATCATAGGAGCAAGAGAGGATCATGAAGAAAATTAAGTGTAGAGTATGAAGTTGGATCATTCATTTCAAAGGAGGTGCGTTAAAAGACACAAATTTCAAGACGTGGTCGATCAATCCAAGATTTTGCATTGAATCCTAACTATTAAGCTAGGTTGTGGAGTTTGTTAAATTTTTGTAATAGAAGCTCAAGGAGGTTTAGCAATTACCATTTCTTATGTTTATGTTTTTGCTTGTAAACTTTGGGCAATCCTCTTAATGAATTTTTTACTAATAAAAAAAATATATCGTTCATTTTTTTTTGAAAAAATATATTCCCTCTATCTAATATCAATATATTTATTTGCTTCTTGCACGTGGATTAAAGAGTATTATTATTTTATGTGTAATGTATAATTGTATTAGTAAAGGGTGTGTGTCCCATATTTTATTTATATTAGTAGAGTGTGTGGGTCTCATGTGTCTAAAAATGAAAATTGATAGATTAAGAATGAATCATTCAAAATAGTAAAATTGATAGATTAATGATAAAAAGAATGAGTATTTACCTACCATACACATATTTTAAGGGACTGGCCCTTCTTGCAGTCCATATTACATAAGACTTCTTCTCCCAATATATTTCTGAGTTTATCAAATGTTCCAACACATCATCAATTAGTTGGAGTTGTTGAGAATCTAATGATAAAATAAGAAAATAAAAAAAAAGGAATTGATAAAATTAAATGCTGATTATATATATATCATTTCTGACAAACCTTTTATATTTGGAAAATAAATTAAGAATATGGACGAAATAAAATCTCAAGTATGAAGTTGGTGGATATGAAATAAAAAAAAAATTGAATCCGAAAATTAAATCTTTTGATTGGTGTGAAGACCCTAATAATTGCATATTGAAAATAACTAGTTATGGTTCATGTGTTGTCCGTGATTTAATAAGAGGTAGTATAAACGCTACTTCTACATTCTAGTAGGATGGTGTATTTTATGAAATCAATCAATTCTATATGGACTTGGAGGAAGAAATAGTATCATACATTAGCATGACAATGTTAAATATGATAAAAATTTAGTAAAAAAATTATGTGCACAAGTCCAAACTAGCTAAAAGTATTAAGTTGTGAATTATTTGTAAAATTTTTTGATGGGAAGTTGAGAAATTGAGGGAATGTTTCATTCCATTGAAGTAGCATTAGGGCGGCACTGCCGCATGTAGATTTCTGAAAGCACCCTATAACCTCGCATTTAAATTCACTCTGATTTATTACATTATAAATAAAATTACTTTGCCCATCCAAACCTATATGTTATACAATAAAGAAAATTTTCGACAGTGACGCAAAAAAAAAATCAAAGAAAACTTTCGACAATGACACAAAAGAAAAAAAATGACACAGAAGAAAAAAAAAGTTGAAATGACAAAACTCATTCCAACAACATCCAATTTATGAAAAAACACAGCACCGTGAGCACCCCTAATATTATCCATCGAATATCTGAATCCCCAGATTATAAAATTGTCAACCCTAAATGAAATCTATCATATAGGTGATTTGGGTTACAATATTGTATATGAGAATGTCTATTTGCACCCTCAATATTACTATATGCACCCCAATTAATATATATATCTCAATAGATATTATTAAAAATTAAATAATTACTATACATACCCCAATTCAAGACTATTATGCCCTTATAATTTAAATCTACTTTTCCATTTCATGAATTATTTATACGATTTGAAATTGGAGATATCTACAAATATAGGATCAGACATCGATTCATCAACTTTGTATTCCAGACCTCCAACTTCTTGATGTTTAGTGCCATGATACAAGTGACGAGAAAGAAAGAAAAAAAGATTTAAGAAACCAAATTTTGAAAAGCTACAAATCTCCTCATGAAATCAAGTAAAATACATTGAAAAATAAACAGAAAGAAGATCATCGAAGAAATTAAAAGATGAAAAATCTGATAGACACTCTTTTCTCCAGCTCTTTGTAAAATGTTTATGTATATAAACAAAATAATTCAAAGCTAAAGCCTCCCTCCTCCGACAATAGCACATCTTCCTTGCGCCTGCACCTCATTTATCCAATCTCTTTGACCATTTCCAGGTTTGCAATTCATTCGATTCGAAACGAATCGAGAGTTTCAGTTTCAATTACATTCTCTAATTGGTTGTTACAGACGACAAATTTTCTGGAGGTGAGATTGCTTCTTGGTGAAGAAATAGATATATGGGGAGAAAGGGAAATTTTTATTTGTTCCCAAATTTAAAAAAAGACAATATAATACAATTCGTGCTACGTTCGACGCCGTCGGGTGTGGTACAGTGGCAACCGTTGCTAGAGAGCCAAGGGTACTCGTCGTGGCTGAGGTAGTGGGGGGAACGACGGCAGATTGAGCTACGATATGCTTCTGTTGCCCGTGTGGACTGGTCAACCTCCTTGTGCTGGCGGTGTACAAAGTCTCGACGGGGCTTTGCCGGAGGGCGCTGCGGAAGAAGCAGCATGGATGGCTGGTAAAAAGGGGGGCTTCCGCCGCGGAGGTGTGGGTACGATGAGGAATTCTTCGAATTGCACCCAATACTGAACCACGTCATCATTGTGTCTGCTCCGAAATCGTTGCTGGAGAACAGGAAAGTGATTGATTTTGATAAGAAGATGTGGGAGAAGTTCTATGGGGCTGGATTTTGGAGGAATCCCTATCAATGAAGCAGATTATTGTTAAGGACCAAAGAATGAATTTTGCCCTAATTTAAAAATATAGGAGTATTTAAGATTTAAAAAATATAAGGATATTTTAGTTTTATTACTCAATAATATTTAAATTTAATTTTTTAATGAGAGTATGTCTAGTAGTTCCGATGGTTTAAATAGTCACTCCCATTGATTATTCCTTAAAACTAATACCTTGATAATCAATTTACAAGTTTTGTTAATCCATATATTAACTCGGTTTGAATCAAAGACTCCATAATAGTCTTGCTAATAATACATTTAGGAAGTATTTGATTCACATTATATTAATAAGTTGGTTTGTAAAACTTGGGCATGTGATTATTAATGTGCGAGCATAAAAAATCATAAAAAATTTCTTGATTTTTTATTAATTTCAAAGTAACTCATCTCCCTTAAAATTAATTTCATCCCATTTGACACCTTACTTTTTGTTAAAAACTTAAAAAGTAGATAAATACATATAAATTACTAAGTAATATTAATTGAATTAAGAGTTAGTATTTTGTAAATTTGGTTTACACCATGAAAAACGTGTTGAATTAAACCTTCTTAAAATAGCAGTGCATGTGCTTATGCATAAATTGAATCCTAAAATTGTAAAAAAGAACGGAATACATTAACCCAGTTACGTTAATATTGTACTCCATTTAGCTCATATACAACGAACATTATAAGATGGCTACGTAAATTTATACGACACACTCCATTTTAGGCAAATTATTAAGTGAATTTCGACTTCTTATTAATTAAAGTGTACACTTTTTAGAATAAAATAAATAAGATGTTATAGAATGCTTAAAAGACCACTTGTGCATTTTTAATTTTATATACATTAAATATGGACAATATTAAATATTTTAGGTTATGATTTTTCTTACTTGGATTTTTAAAATACTCCTATCAAATAAAGAATTGTTTGGTTCGAATTTCAAATAGTAATAACCATAAGAATCATTGATGAGGATGATGAGAATGAAATTGATTGAGATAATGTAACTATTGGGTCAATAAAAATAATAGAAGAATTTGAAATTTAATGATTTCATATCAAGCATAAAAAATTAAAATCAAAATATTTGCGTCTTTATTATTCTTTACCATAGCATCACGAGAATTCATAGTATCAAGGTTAAAATTGGAATTCGCACGAAAAACGTGAATTACATTAAATAGGATTATTTAATTTGGAGTTAATGAAAAAAAGGTGGTTTTGATGTTCAAAGAAGGCTTGTGGTTATGAATAACTTCATGGTCACTTTCATGACCATAGCCAAGCCGACCTTTTCCTAAAGATTATAAGATTTTTTTAATTAAGTTTGTTTAACCAATGATACACAATTTTTTTTATTTTTAATTATTTCTTTTAACTTGCATTATGTTTCACGTATACTTTAGTGTTTATATTTATTTTAACCCCATGCTTAAAGCTCTCTTATAAAATTTAATTTAATGTTAATTTTTAATAGGAAAAATAGATTTATTCGTCCGTTAACTTACACTCATTTTGAAATTAGTCCGTTAATTTTATAACAATTTTGAAATTAGTCCATAACTTCATAAAATTCAACATTTTAGTCATTTGACCTGCTATGACAGGTCATTTGAATATTTTCACTCCAATTAATTTATATAATATTTATATTTAACCAATTTTATCTCTCTTTTCATTTTTCACTTCTGTATACCAAACAAATAATATTAATCTCAATACTAAAGTGGAGTAAATCTAACTAAATATTGATACTTCCTCCATCCGCTTGAAAGAGGATATTTTTTCCATTTTGATCGTCCGTTTCAAAGAGGGTCACATCATTTTTTACATAGATGAGATCCACACACACCCACTAATACAATTAAAATATGGGGTCCACACTCCCACTAATACAACTACCCACTACATACTAAATAACAATACTTCTTAATCAACGTGCACACAAGCAAAATGCCCTCTTTCAGACGGACGGAGGGAGTATAATATAAATTCTTAGTGGGGGCTATTTTTTTGTAAAATAGTATATATATATATATATATATATATATATATATATATATATATATATATATATATATATATTTTATATATTTTTTATTTTTATCTTTTAAAATAACCTGCTAATGACCTGTTGAAACTGACGATTTTGTTGAACTTGGTAAACATGATTAACCATTTTCAAAATTTTCAAATATAATTGATGATTTTCAAAATTTTACAAATATAATGGACGATTTTCAAAAAGTGAAAAACTTATGGACTAAATTCAAAATTGGACAAAGTTAACAGACGAAAAAACTTATTTTTTCTTTTTAATATATAATTTTACAATTATAATTTATGACATTTCAGATAGTATAATAGTCTTTTTAATGATGGAGAATGCAAAATGTAATTTTTTATAACTAGCCAGCCAAGGGTATGCAATGTTTTTTTTTTTAATTTTTATTTTTTTATGAGATCCTATTTTGAGATGGAATAAAATAATGGTTTATATTTACATATACTTTTTAGAAATGATCTTTTCAATTCTATAAACTCAAATTATTAATTAATTTATTTAGGATTTTAATTGTTAATTCATAAAATTATCATTTTACCTATGTGATTTATGAATTTTTTTTGGTGTAATTACTATTTTATTCTTCTAGTATTACTTTCTCTTATAATTTAGAGTATATTGTTCTCATATAATTAGTATTTTACGGTTATAGTTTAGGGTATATTATTTCGTTTTATCTAGGAATTTTAATGTATATTATTTCATTGTATTTGTGAAATATAAATTTGGGGTGATTTGTGTACCGATGTACCTGGAGTTTATAGGTGTATAATAAAATTTAGCGGTTAGTTATTTATTTATTAATTTTATTTACTATGGATATTAAATTATAAATAAATTAATCTAACCATTTGGATCGTGTGCCATACACGTTTTGAACTCATAAATTTGATATCTTAAACTGTATTTCAGGCCCAAAAGAAAAGCTCATCAAACAAGCCCAATTCCAATAAATAGACTACCAAACTGCTGAAACAAAAAGTCGTTGAAATGGAACTGTGAAAACCCATTATACAGCAGAGCAGTGTCCCCCTTCTCACTGTAAAATCCAATTGTTTGAATTGAATTGAAGGAAGGAGGAAGAAGATGGTGGTTATTGGTGCGGTGATGACGATGCTTAGCGGCAGTCTGGTGTATTATCACTGCGCCTACCGTCAATCTAGCGTCGTCTCCCTCTTCGCCGACGTCTTCATCGTTCTTCTCTGTTCGTTAGCGATTCTAGGCCTCCTCTTCCGACACATGAGCATCGCCGTTCCCGTTGACCCTCTCCATTGGCAGATCAGTCAGGACGCTGCTACCTCCTTCTTCGCTTGCCTCGCCAACACACTAGGCGCCGCCGAGTCCGTCCTCCGCGTCGCCGCCACCGGTCACGATAAGCGCCTATTTGTCAAGGTCAAATTAATTTTTGTTCGGTGTAATTTTACCTAATTATTAATTAATTTTGACCTTTCATAGCTTAATTTAATTAATTATATCTTTAGCAGGTGATTTCGTGTCTTTATTTGCTTTCCGTCATTGGAAGATCATTATCCGGCGCCGCTGTTGCTTATATCGGTAATTTCATCAGCATTACATTCGACTCCTGCATTATTCCTCAAATAAACCCAACATTAAAATCCTAAAAATGTAGAAAAGAACTTAAGTCGAACTCATGATATCGAATTCTAGAAATGAGATTTGATGTTACATTTTATTCTGAATGAAGTGCGATAATTATACTTCTGCACTAGATTTTGTTGCCCATTAGAGTTTAATATATTTGTATTAATATTTTTAAGTTAATTAACTACATTTGCACGTTTTACTAGTGTACTTGATAGAATGTTATACTCACTCTGTTTCACTACCCATTATATTTTAGGTTTGTCCTCAATATAGACTAATTTCCTCATATAATACATGGTGGGGTGGGGAGCTTTTCTTAGCATTGACATGTAGTTTAAAAGGGTTTCATTCTATTATGGTTATTAATTATGGTTATAACAAAATTTTGGGTGCTCTTGAGAATTTACTGATTCTAATTGATTTCTTGGTTTTGTGAGAATCAGAGCAAGTTTCTATACATATTTATTTAAGAAATCAGTGAAGCTTGGTATTTAGATAAACCTTCTTTGCATCTACTTTCATATACTAATTGAATTTGCTTTTGATTGAGAGTTTTCTTGCTGCAGGATTGTGCTTTTTCTGTCTCTACATTGTGGAGAATTCACAAACGAACAGTTCATGTCTGGTAAGATTTCCAGGGAGAAGGGATGCTGCTAATTCTGTTCAGGATAATACCTAATTTTCATGCATCTGCAGTTCGTTAATGTCGTACATATTTCTCCTGGAAAAATGCTGAATTGTATGTTTGATGGCTTAATAATGTGATTACATATACGTAGTACAATTTTCCTGTTCGTGAAAATTGTTGTATACCAGTGCTATCTTCCACTTGAATTATCCTGGAGACTCAATGGTTCCATGCGAGTAATTGTTTGCTGAGATGCTTTGATTCTTGCTTGGTTTCTTTAGAGAGAGGAGGGACAGTGAGAGAGGGAGAGAGAGAGTATTACTATGTAGGTGGAATAGTAGCCCTTGATCAATCCCGGATATGTAGTCTTATAGCATGAATAGCAATCAATTGTTTGAGTACGATGAAATAAACAATGTGTCACAATTCAAGAATGTAAACGAGCCTTGAGTGTCGGCCTGTTGTGAAATCGTGTTGAAACAAGTGTTAAGCGCTTCTGCAATTGTGGTATTTTGATGTGGATCACATGTTTCTATTACTCGTCAAGTAATTTTTATGTTGATTGAACTATATTTAGAAGACACTAGTCTATGCAAGGCTTGTTTGAGCCCCTTTTGTATAATGGTTGTGATAACTTTTCATTAATTAAGTTTAACTATTAATTAAAAATGCTTTACTTTTGTATGTCTCTTGAAATTATTCATAGAATATTCACATTTGTTTCTTGAGATGACTTACTCTTTCTTGATAGATTGCTTTTTTCCATAAAAAGTGTTGCTTTTTGTATGGAATTTATTCTGTGGTATGATTTTTTATTTTTTTTAAAAATTATTCTGTGGTATGATGTTGCACAAGACTTGCCAAGTTACTCTCATTAGTCTAAAGGTAACTTCATGTCTAAAAAAGAACAAAAGAATTGAGAAAAGTCCATCATGCAGTGTATTTGGTGAAATAGAAGGGAAAAAGAGGGTCATTTTAAAGACGAAAATGGGCAAATAGTGTACACTGTGGAATATGTGAATGATCGATGGGAGGAGTATATCCCTTGCTTAATATAATCAATTAATTATTTTAGGTGGAGCCACATAAAATACTAATACAAATATAAAAATATCACGAATTTGTGTACATTATCAAAAAAGTTATGACAACTTGTATGATTTATTTATGCAGGATTGGTCTAGCTAAAGGTATTAGATATTGTCTCACAAAATGAGAATTCACGAAATCATCTAACATATAGTAGTGTTCAAAATGATATTCCGTATTCCATTCTGAATTTCGTTTCTTTGAAATTAAATATAGTAACTACTTAATAGTGTAATTGTTATATTGAAAAAAAATACTTATTTGAAAGGTTATTAATTATTTTTTTATGATAAGTATTCACTATTTAAGAGGCTGATTATACGCATTTTGAACCATGTACTATCGAATAAGTTTGAAATAAGTGGCCTCAGTGAATAAATAAATATTGATGATACACTAATATATATATATATATACTGAAAAAAATAAATAAAATAAGAAATTAAAGTTGACCATGTACTAGTACTAGGGAAATAAGTACTCGTACAATATTTCAATGGAAAGTTCTAGATATCTATAGTTAGTAATGATGATTAAGTCTTCTTATTATTATGGTTATTAATAAAGTAAGCACTGTTCATTAGATTTCATATGTCCCCCCTCTCATATTTATGCTAAAATAAAATCTTGTGAAACCCTTCACATCTCTCTATTTCCATAAACACTGCCCGCGCTCGTGTCTCTTCAAGATCCAGTGCTTGTCTGGTTCAGTCTCCTCAACCCTAGATTCCATCTCCTTAACTGCGGCAATAATCCGAAGCTTTTTATTTTGAAGTCGACAGAGAAGAAATCATTCGTGTCCCTTCTCGCCCGTGTCTTCCAGGTACAAGACGATACACGTGTATGTTCATATATGTATTCGAAGACTCTGCGATTTGATTGTCCGGAAAGATCTGTGTGTAGTGTTATTTTTGATGTGTTTTGGCCTGTTACAGGTTTTCTTGTTCAGATCATTGATCGGAGATGGCGGCGGCGGCAGTGACAGAGGCTCAGTCAGTTTCTGCGCAAGTTGTGAGTTTCTGCATCCTCCTCGTTCACCCTCCCACACCATTTCTTCTTGGCGCAATTTTTCTTAGTTTGTTTTAATTCCTTTTACATTTGACTATTGGCGATGCTAAATTTTTCTTGGGTGATAGGTGGGGAATGCGTTTGTGCAGCAGTATTATAACATCATGCATCACTCTCCGGGGCTCGTTCATCGGTTTTATCAGGACATTAGTAAGCTTGGTCGTCCTGAGAAAGATGGCACGATGAGCATTACCACCACTATGCAAGTAATCACATTCTCTTTTCTAACATGTCAGTTTGATTGATTTGATGAACTGTTGTGTTTGATACACGAGCGCCCGTCAGATTTTCTTTTATTTAATTGCTGCTTGGAAATGGATTGGAAACATATAGATACGCTTTACAATCTTGTGGAATATTTAGTTTATTGCTGTGAATGAGAAGGCTTGGAATGAGAATAGATATTCTGAGCCAGATCAGTGGAAGTATTTGAAGTAGCTCATTTAAACTTCAGGCTTATTATTTCTTGGCCATTGTTGTGCTGCAATAGGTGAATGAATAGGATGAGATTCTCATGTAGTGTAATGCAGTGCAGTTTCTTCTTTTAATTTATTTGGCTTTTTTAAGCAATTATGTAGAGTTTGCTTTAGATGCTAATTTATTTGAACCTACAAATATGAAAAATTGAAATCTCCTTTGTTTGTGAATATGATGTACTTCCACAGGCCATAAATGACAAGATTGTGTCCCTCAACTATGGTGACTTCCAAGCGGAAATCAAGTCGGTGGATGCACAGGAGTCTTTTAGCGGTGGTGTTCATGTTCTAGTAACTGGCTATCTGAGAGAGAAGGAGAACCTGGTCCGGAGTTTTGCTCAAACTTTCTTCCTTGCACCTCAAGACAGGGGTTACTTTGTTTTGAATGATATGTTTAGGTATCTGGACATTGCCAGTGTGAATCCAGCCTTGTTGAATGATGTTGTGCCATCCACTACACTGGAGCCGAGTAATCAAACATGCCTTAAATCTTGTATTTTGTCCTATTCATTCCTTTTTTTTAAAGTGGTTAACTTATTCATACAGTGTTGGCTGCACCTGCTCCAGTTCAAGAGAACCATGTTTCTGAGCAAAGCATGTCCCCTACAGAGGAAGCTGTGGAAGGGGAAGTGTACAATCCTCCTGAGAATGGTGACGCACCAATTATTGAAGAAGAAATTCCTGTGGCTGAGGTTGTTAATGAAGTAGAAGATGATATACAGATGGTTGTGGAATCTAGTGCCAAAATTGAGGAAATGCCAAAGAAATTTTATGCCTCCATTGTAAGTGGCATAGTTCGATATAATTGCTTTCTGCACTCTATGCTTGCTCAATATATGATAGCTATTACGGTTGTTTTAATCAAAGTTCTGCACTCCCTATTTTTTACTTCTATGTTTTAATTACTTATTAATAGTAATTGGGAAAAGTGGGATTTCTCTTGCTATCATATTCGATTTCTGATATGTTTCCACAGGTGATGCATCTCAGCAAAGGTGTTGCAAAACTACTGCCCCGTGTAAATGTTCCTATGAAACCACCACCGAAAAATGTTGATCAATCGAACCCATCATTTGCCCCAGCGACTGATGGACCTATTTCCAGCTCAAAATCTGAGGGGATGTCTCTCAAGGGAAGTTTTGGAACTCGTCCATCCCAACAGAATATTCCTTTCAAGGGTGCACCAAAGAGTGTTGAGCAAACTAATCCAGCTTCTGCCCCGGCAATTGACAGACCTGTTTCAAGTCTAGAATCTGTTGATAATGGAAACAATGAAGAGGGTGAAGGTATGGAATTTTTAAATTGTCATTTCTTATTCAAGAATCGTCACAGTCTTGTATTTATCTAATGAATTAATCATTTTAATTTTAATGCAGCTGATGGTTACTCAATTTATATAAAAGGCCTTCCAATGAATGCTTCAGAGGCCTTACTCGAAGAAGTATTCGTAAAATTTGGAAGTATCAAGAGTGATGGAGTTCAAGTCAGGAGCAACAGAGTATGAGATAATTTGTTGGCCACTTGGCCTATTCTTTTAATCAATGATGGAATATGTAATGAATGCTTATTAAGCTAGTAAACACGTTTAGCGATGTAAAATAACTTGCCTGTATATTTTTGGTGCAGCTACAAGCTTTTTGTTTTGGCTTTGTGGAATTTGAAGAGGCAAGTTCTGTGCAAAAAGCTCTTGAGGTATGTGATATTTCAATCAGTTCTAATCAGTTCACTTGAGAAATGTATTAGTTCTGGTCAGTGTCTCTATATTCCTTTTGTTTTTCCTTGAAAGGTGATATTCTGCCTTAGGATCTGAAGTGGTTCTTGTTTTTCCTTAATTCTAATTAGTTGGTTTTAAATATTTTCTTCTCCGTGTGTGAGCTATTGATTTTTTAATAACTTACTGTGACTATCGTCAGGCTAAGCCTACTTTATTGTGTGTGTATGTGTGCTGTCTATCATGTGTTTCTTCTGTCTGGATTGATTTCATCTGTTGTAGTTAAGTGGCTTATATTTTGTATTAGTGCTGTTTTATATTTCTTAATAAGTCGAGTTTGATGTAGTAAATAAACCAACTTTATGTTGAATTTATTTATCTATTGAATGAACCATATTCAGATGTTATTCATCTACTGATATAAGATGCGGAATCTTGCACTCAATATTATGCCATATAAGGAATTTTGGATGTATAAGTTGAAGCTGACGGTTAATCTTTTAGTAGACTCGGATGATTATCATTTTTTTGATGTTTCAGGCTTCTCCAGTGACAATTGGTGGGCGACAAGCATTTGTTGAAGAGAAAAGGTCGACATATTCTCGAGGCAAGTGGAATTAACCTATGATGCTCGCTCTTAGCTTGCAGGAGATTTTCCTAATTATACTGGTGAAAATGTGCAACAAAGATTATCTTAAAGCATTATTTTTTTCATGTACATGAAGTAGTACAGAATGGCTGAATGCTGATTGTCCCATAGTTTTTTTTTCTCCTTTTCTCAAAAATCCAATATCTTTATTTGGATACCCTGATAAATGTTACATATGTTAATTTCTGCATTCATAATATTTCCTTTATGTTTTGAAGCAGGAAATGGCAAGGGAAGATTTCAATCCGGAAGAGGTTCTGGATATAGAAATGATGGAGCCAGAGGGCGTAGAAATTATGGAGGTGGCAGGGGTTATAACAGGGGGGGCCGATTTCAATGGCAGAGGTGAGTATTGCTATAGGGGAGGCAATCGAGGAGTAGCCTCAAATCGTGATGGATATCAGAGGTATAAAAACATCAATAGCAACGGAGGGCGCATAAACCGTGCAGGAGTCACGACGAATGTCAATGCAAAAAATATTCCGCCTCAGGTTTCAGCCACTGCTTGAGATATTGAAGCTAAAAAGTGGTGAGTGAGTTGTTAAATCTAGGCTGCGTTTAGATTTTTGCAGTTCTAGGAATTGTTAAATATTGTTGGAAATAACTCTTGTTGCTAATTTGTTCACATTTTCCCCACAGGTTGATGAGTAGTTGATCTTAAGTAGGTTCTTTTAGTAGTACAGTATACTAGCTGTGTCCTGGAGAAGAGACCTTGTATTCGATGAAATCATATTCAGGGCTGCATTGCTCCATTCTTGGAATGAACACTTCCCTTCATTACGCCCCATTTGTCAGCTCTCGTTTTATGGTTCTGTCTGTTATAGTTGAAAATACGAATCCTGTGATGTTTTATTCTTCTTTTGGTTTCTTTAAAACTATAAACTTAGTGTTTGCAAAGCTTCATTTTTCTCTGAAATGTGCACCGTTTAAAATTTTAATTGGAGTTCATAATTGCTGCCATTTTGTGAATATATTAACATTCAGGAAATTTTATTTTGCCATTTTATTATGGATGTAACTAGATTTGTAAATATTGTGATAATATATATTTGTTTTGTAAACATAGTTAGATTTGATTTTACATAAAATCAGTATGTTAAACAGCTGGTAATTTGATAACATCACATGTTAGCATAAAATCAATATGTTAAACCACTGATGATTTGATATAATCACATGTTATTGGGGGTGTTTGTAACCATAGCTAGGTATACATTTTTTTCATTTTGGTCCGTCCTAAAACAAAGTATGTATTTTCTTTTTTGGTTGATGTGATACACACAATACCATTATTATATCTACATGGCTCCACAAACTATACTAATACAATTACTCACTACACATTAAAATATTATTTCTCTCACTTCACAACATATTAAAATATTATACTTCTTAATCTACTTGCAAAAAGTAAACGTATACCTTGTTAGGGATGGAGGGAGTAAATGTGTGAGACATGGTTTGATCAATTTATATTTTTATAATTAGTTATTATTTTTTATCAAAGACGTTATTATCTTTTTAAAAAATTATTATTATTTATTTTATAATAAAATAAAATAATTATGGAATGAGGTACTCTTTTGAGAGAAGGGTATTTATGAAATGGGTTGTGAGACGGATATTTTTGGAATGAGTTGTGAGATGAGTCTATTCATTGTTAAAGTATGACAATTAATATGCAAAGTATGTTTATTATTAGTTAAAATATGTCTACATTAAATCATACTATAATATCCTAAAAGCATTTTTTAATTCATTATTTATAATAATTAAAAAAAATACTTTTTAACTAACAATAGACGTATTTTATCTATAAAATAATGATATTTTAATAATGGATTAACCCGTCTCATAACTCGTATCACATAATAAATTGTCTCAAACTAGGGTGCACTGTGTACCGGTGCATCTAGTTAATCTCAATCATTAGATTAAAATATTAATCAATAATTACCTTTAATCAAAATAAAATAATTAAAATTTAAAAATAAAAATAATTATATCCTAAATTATAACCTATAACCTCCATGTGCACAATAAAATAACTCATAAATAAATTAATTAAAAACCCATAAATAAATTAATTAAAAAGTAATTTTTGTGTAAATTTAGGTCACAAAGGAGTGAGCAATAAATACATTATGTATAATACTCCTAACATCCCTTTAATTTTATTTTAATATATTAAAAGTGTGAAACCTGTAAGAAACTTTTTATTTTTCAAATATATCCTTCGTTAATTTCTTTTATTACTTTTATAATCTTATTATTTATTTTAATAATTTATTATAAGAAAAGTTTGGAGTACTCAATGAGTTATGTGGTAATGTTAAAATTCTATTCAATCTCTTGATTCGCAAACTCTTACGAATTCTTCTACAGATTAATTGTCAAAACCCTGAATCCAATTTGATAGCTTTTAGAATTACAAGCTACGAAGGGGTGAACGCGATCAAGAAGAAGAATCCCACCGTTTACTACCCTCATCGGCATCCCCTAAATCCGACGCCGTCCCGGTTCGAACATAAGACAACGTTCCCCTTTTTCGTTCAAAAAGCTATGGTTATTCACGGGTCCGTGTTTTCTAATGAGCATAGCGTTTTAAAAATTTCTTGGTTTACTCTATTTGAAGAGATGAGTTTCAGGAAACATTTTATGGTTTGCATAGCGATGGGAACGATTATTTGCTTTTATATCTATAATTAATATGCATGTGTTTTACTGTAAGGAGAAAAAATCCAACTTTGATCTGATTTATTTTCATTGTTTTCGGCATGTGAAGCAGGTTCATTAACCCTGTTGTGGTTGCCCCCACTGTTGCTGCAGGGGGTTTTTAACATTTTACAGATATAGCTTTCCTCAAGCCTGCATTTGTGGAAATTAGCATTCCACCAATCTTATTGGTTCTTGTCTTTATCTTGGTGAGCATGTTCCGTTAAATATATGAATAATATTGGTTGGCAAAGTGCTACAACATATATCTATATAATATTCACATTATGTTATTTTCATAAATTTTTGTTTTTCAATTGAATTTCTTACTTTATTCCGAATTAGCAAAAGATAATTGTTTCTTTTTTATTTACAGTATCTAAGAATATCTGTATTTGGCAACAGATTTTATCAAATCTATGTAGTGAGTAATTACCGATGCGTATATGACAATTATGCATCATATGAAATTTTATGTAATTCTTTTGAGTAATTTTACAAGTAGTCTTTTGCCTCCTCTTTGTAGTTACTTTCCTGATTTTTATCATTGCAGGTTCCCCTAAATGTCCTAATTATATGTATGCATAAATTTAGTAGCACATTATTGCTTTCTTAGGGGAGTATTTGATTGCACTTTGGTTTGGGGAAAATATCTGGCATGTAAAGTTATGATATGATGAAATTAGTAAGGACTGTATATGAAAATATAAATGTGTTGCTTAGATTCGTGATCCAGAGACTCATGGTGTGCGAAGATCTCGCAGAGGAAGTAGGGTGAGTCATTTGGTCTTCTTTTGTTTGTGTTTTTTAGGTATAAGTTATGACAAAACTACCTGAATGATGCTTATTCGGCAGGTAGTTATGCAACTAATATTAGGGACTTTGAAGTGTTTACAAATTACAATATAAAGGTTATTGAACTTATGGTTTTCTATAGTAACTTATATCATGTATACAGGCTGTAAAGGAGAATGCATTAGCATCATTTATGTCTCTTCAAGCAGTGTTAATTTTGGTACTGATGTAGCAGCTCACAATCTAGACGTTCTTGGTGTTGACTGCATAATACAGGTAGCAGCTAGCTACAGAACACTTATTTTTTCTGAGTTCTTATATGCTTGACAGCTTTGCTGTAAAACTTTTTCAGTAAATAACCTTTTTTTTGCTCCAAGTAAGCTTTACTTTGCCATGATCAGGGGGAAGATGGAGTTCCAGGTGTGCTCATCAACATGGAGGACGTTATCCTCACAGAGTGAGGCATGGTGCAATTTATAACCACTCAGCCAGTAAGTTTTAAGTTCTAACAGGGAAAATTTTGGGTGATAGGTGATACAATTTAAATTTGATAAACTCTTTAGGAGTCAAGGAGGCATACGGATATAGAGATGCCATTCCTACAGAATGATGGAAAATGCTTCGGTTGTTTAACTATTACATTCAATTTTATAAAAAGAAGTTTTCACACTCGAGTATCATTGTTCTGTTAATATTTTGACATTATTTTATAATGTATTTCCTGGAGTAATTTTCCACTTGCTTGACATGCAGTTGTGCGCGTACATGGGACATTTAAAAGGAGATCTTCAAATTTATTTTGCTTAAGGTAATATAAAATATTTATTATTTCCTTGCATGGGTCTAATGTAATAGAAAGTTCCTCTTTAATATAGAGCTATTAGTAGGCCAAAGAATCTTATTACAGCAAATTTGGAAGAAACATCAGATCCTTATACAATTATATGTTTTGACTTATTTCAATTTTCGTATATTAATGGAGAGGATGAGGACCTGATAGATCACACTCAAAATCACCAAACCAGAAGGAGGATTCACAAGGAAGATCCTTGCCACAAGCCAAAGGCTGCACTTGAAAGTTTTCTCTCGTCCCTCTCCAAGGCAAAAAGCCGACGATGTGGAATGAGCCCCTATCCGGAAGGCTTGGGGTTTCTTACACCCAATTCCAGCTTTCATTCCCCATCAGCATCAGCAAGCAGCCGAAGACGATTGTATGCTCTGCCACCACCAACAGCGATTTCGTAGTAATTGATCAGGATACCAGTGGGTGGGGCACGGGGCCGAGTCAGATTAACTCGCTGAGTCAAGTCTCGGGGGTGCTTGGATGTCAGTGGGGAGACGAAGGCAAAGGAAAGCTCGTCGACATCCTCGCTAACTCAGGCCACTTCGACATCGTCGTGCGTTGTCAGGTGTGTGTAGCAACAGTTATTAGCTTTCGGGTCTTACCCGAATCCTGTATTGTAAGATACGGGTCGGTGGTTTTTCTGATTTATTTATTTTGTCGATGTTTGTTGCTGATTTTGTCTACTGCCAATACACATTATAATATTTGATTATTTGTATAAAAAACATAGTTTTTGGCTTTCTGGTCTGAATTCAATGTATGCCAGTAGCACACATCAATTTTCATGATCTGAAGAACTTACTGATGGAATGATATATGGTGATCAACTGGCAATTCGAAATTCAGACTTAATAGACTATATCTCTGTTTGAATGATATATACTGGTTAACTGGCTATTCGATGTTCAGACATATTAGAGAATATACTCATTGGTGACTCTGCATTAGTTCAAAACTATTTATTTCATAAGTGGTTATTATTGGTTTTATAAGCATCATACAATTTGTAGGGTGGAGCTAATGCTGGCCACACAATATACAATGCCTAAGGCAAAAAGTTTGCCCTCCACCTAGTTCCCTCTGGAATTCTTAATCCTACGACTACCTGTGTAATTGGCAATGGATGTGTTGTTCATCTACCGGGATTATTTGAGGAAATTGATCGTCTAGAAGCCAATGGAATCTCCACCCAAGGAAGGATCATAGTATCAGATCGTGCTCATCTGTTATTCGATCTTCATCAGATTGTTGATGGACTTAGGGAAGCAGAACTTGCTAAGTCATTCATTGGTACTACCAGGAGAGGAATCGGGCCTTGCTATTCGAACAAAGTTATCAGAAACGGTATAAGAGTAGGGGAACTGGTGCACATGGATACTTTTCCGCAGAAGCTGGATATCTTATTATCTGATGCTGCAGCAAGATTCAAAGGTTTTAACTATGGCCCTGACATGCTTAGGGAAGAATTTGAACGGTATAAGAAGTTTGCGGATAGATTGAAACCCATCATCTGGGATACGGTGCATTTCTTGCATAATGCTATAGATCGGAAGAAGAAGATTCTGGTAGAAGGTGGTCAGGCAACCATACTGGATATCGACTTTGGAACCTACCCCTTTGTAACGTCCTCCAGTCTGTCTGCTGGAGGAATCTGCACGGGGCTCGGTATTGCTCCCAGATCCATCGGTGATCTTATTGGAGTGGTAAGTGAGCCCTTTGTAGGTTGCTGAAATGATTTGTTTCATCCTATTACATGCTTGGAAATTAACTAATGAAACACTGTTTTTAAAAGTAGTTTGCATTTCTTAAGTATGATCAACTTCTGTTTGGTTGTAAATTTTACAGGACTTTATTTTATCTTAATTGGCAATAATGCAGGTTAAAGCATACACAACACGTGTTGGCTCAGGTCCTTTCCCGACTGAACTCTTAGATAAAGGCGGTGATCTACTTAGGTTTGCTGGACAAGAGTTTGGCACTACTACAGGGCGCCCTCGTCGTTGTGGATGGCTTGACATAGTGGCACTGAAATATTGTTGTCAGATCAACGGTTTCTCGTCTCTGAACCTCACCAAACTTGATGTATTATCAGACCTGCAAGAAATTAAACTGGGTGTTAGATACCGGTCCAAATTAACGGATGCATCAATCTCTGGCTATCCTTCGGACATTCGTATTCTTGAGCAAGTCGAGGCAAACTCTAATCTATAATCCTCGACTGATAGATTTCTTCTCAAATCATCTTTTTCTAAGTTTTTCTTTTTTTGGGTTAATTAGGTTGAGTATGATGTTATGCTCGGGTGGCAGTGCGACATTTCTTCCATCAGAGAGTATTCGGATCTGCCAAAGGCTGCGCGTGAATATGTAGAAAGGATAGAAGAACTCATGGGCGTACCCATTAACTACATTGGTGTCGGACCAGGACGTGACGCCCTTATATACAAATAGAGTTTCGTTTCATAGTGACTAGTGAGTGAGGAACCGCTTGGTTCAAATTCCGGAATGATGATCATAATGAGAATCATTAACGAGGGTAATGGTAATGAGAATGAAATTGACAAAGGGGTGGAATTATAAATTAATGGGAATGATTGAGAATTTCGGATTCCCATCACCTCTTACCAAGCATATGATTCCCATTCTCATTACCCTGTCACATTACCTCTTATCAAGTGCTCCCTGAGTGTATTCTTCTTTTGTTCAGTTGGAGTGAAAGTCTTGCCTCAAATTAGACATAAAAAACATGAAATCCATTTGCAGCTGGTGGGTCTTCACTTCTGTTTGTATCATTGTCGGGAAAGAGGAGTGTTAGAATTTTTTAATTAATTTTGTTTAACGAATGCTACACAGTTTGTTATTACTCCATTATTTTTCTTAGATTATAGTTGAAAATATGTGACTGGATAGATTTGTCCTTTTATTATCGATGCGACTAGATTTGTAAACAATGTGGTGATATAATTTTTGTTAGAGAGATTTAATTTTTCATTAATCAATATGTTGAACAGCTGATAGTTAATAGTTTAATATCATCACATATCATTGGGCACGTTTGTAATGATTGCAAGTACATGTGTGTATTAAGTTAATGTATGGTTGGATGTATTGTATAATGTATTTACTGCATTATCTGGGATTAGCATAGTCTATTATGGAATGGAAATTATAAACGAGGATAAAATTTGAATTTTCAAGATTTCATATCAATAAGAAAATCAATATTTCTAGAAGTGAGTAATAGAGATTTCTATAATCATGGTTTTACAATACATATTTCAGAGTAATTATTATTATCTTTGTAAAACAAATTATTTTTCAAATAGAAGTATGATTTATTGACATAACGTTATTTATTAATTTAAAATTTGAAATATATATCCATATAAAAAGTTTGCGAAATAATCTTTAGATTGGGATATCACTTCACTCGCTCATCCTTAATAACGGATCCAAGTTTAATCTTCTCTAATCTCTATTAGTAAAGCAATTTAGTTGATCATCATTGTCACACAAAGATTTCCTTCTCTCTCTAATATTTATCAAAATCTTGTGAAACCCTTCGTCTCACTCCATCTCTCTCTCTCCCCTATTCAGTGTTCCTCCTCCGGTTCCCTCCTGAACCCTAGATTCCAGCGCTTCAACTGCCGCCACAATCCGAAGTTTTTCAGCGTTGGATATTTTGGAAGTCCAGAGAGAATAACTGATTCCGTTCCTCTCCCCTTCAGCGAATTCCAGGTATGGAAACGATCTATTCATCCTCTGCTGCCGTCGGTTCATACGACTTCACTTTGCGATTGATTTGAAACATCTTTGTTGTTGCTAGGGTTTTATGTGCGGGCTTATTGTTGATGTGTTTACGCCTGTTGTAGGTTTTCTTATTGAGATCACTGATCGGAGATGGCGGTGGCAGCAGAGGCAGAGGCTCAGATACCTGTTTCTGCTCAAGTTGTGAGTTTTTCATCACCTTTTTTTTTTTTCTCTTTTGTGCAAATTCATTTTTTGTTTGTTTTAATCCTTTTATTGGAATATTTGGCAATGTTAACTTTGATTTGGTTTTGTGTTTTGGTGGAAGACAGGTGGGAAACGCATTTGTGCAGCAGTATTATCACATCCTGCATCACTCACCGGGGGTCGTTCATCGGTTTTATCAGGACATAAGTAAGCTTGGTCGCCCTGAGGATGATGGCTCCATGAGCATCACCACCACTATGCAAGTAATCTCTCTCTCTCTCTCTCTCTCTCACTCATTATCTAACATGCCTGGTTGATTGCGTGAACTGGCTTGCTCTTGTGTTTGATAAACGAGGCGCTAGTTCTTGTTTTATTTCCTTGCTGCCTTGACATGGGTTCAATACTTTAATGTATTGTAATCCTTGCTGTTACTGTACAGAATTGGATGAGAATAATAGAAGAAATCAAATATATTCTGAGTTGAATCAATGGAATTGTTTGAAGTAGCTCATTTAAACTTTAGATATCCATATTATTTCTTGGCCATTATTACACCACTGTTGTGTTGTGAATGGAATGCTATTTTTGTATATTGTATGAAGTGCAGTTTCTTCTTCTTTCTTTTGCTTGTTAAAGATGTAGGATGGAGGCTTGCTGTATGTGCTAATTATTTTGAGCCTACAAAATATGCTTTTTAAGTCTCATTTATATGTGGTTATGATGCACTTGACAGGCCATAAATGACAAGATTGTATCGCTCAACTATGGTGAATTCCGAGCCGAGATTAAGTCAGTGGATTCACAAGAGTCCTTTAATGGTGGGGTTCATGTTCTGGTAACCGGCTATTTGACAAGGACAGAGAACTCAGTCCGCAAGTTTGCTCAATCTTTCTTCCTTGCACCACAAGACAGGGGCTACTTCGTTCTGAATGATATGTTCCGGTACCTGGATAATGCCAGTGCTCATCCAGTCTTGGGAAATGATGATGGGCCATCCACAACTCTTGAGTCAAGTAACCAATGTGTTCCTTAATTCTTTTATCTTTGTTCTATTCTTTACTTTTTATGTAGTGATAATCTTGTTCTGCTTGTAGCATTGGCAGTCCCTGCGCCAGTTCAAGAGAACCATGCTTCTGAGCAAAGCACTCCCCCTACAGAGGAAGCTGTGGCCGGAGAAGTCTATGATCCTCCTGAGAATGGTGATGCACCGATTGTTAAAGATGAAATCCCTGTGGCTGAGGTTGTTAATGAAGTCGAAGATGTTAAACAGATTGATGTGGAATCCAGTGCCAAAATTGAGGATGTGCCAAAGAAATCTTATGCCTCTATTGTGAGTAGCAATGAGCAGTTCAATATAATTGAATTCCGCACTGTATGCTTGTATAGTGTATACTATCTCGTAGTTATGCCAGTTGTCAAATCAATGTCTTGACTGTCTCCATTACCTATTTGTTTACTCCTATATGCTTTATAACTAATTGTGTAAGGTGGAATTTTATTGTTAACATGTTAGATTTCTCATAAGTAAATATTGTACAGGTGATGCATCTCAGGGAAAGTGTTGCAAAAGGTCCTCCCCCTCGTACTGTTCCTGTGAGACCTCCACCAGCAAAGAGCATTGAACAGGGGCCTGATGGAATTGTGTCCAGTTCAAAATCTGTTAATATTGCTGAGGGTATGCAGCTCAAGGAAAGTGTTGGAGCTCTCCCACCCCAGCGGGTTATTCCTTCCAAGACTCCACTGAAGAATGTTGAGCAGGCAAATCCAACTTCTACACCAGCTACTAATGGGCCTGTTTCGAGTCCAGAATCTGTGGATAATGGGAACAGCCAAGACAGTGAATGTATTGGATTTTTAATTTTCATTTCCTATTCAAGAATTGGTCATCTCCTGGGTTTGAGTGAAGCTCTTGTATTTATGAATTGAATTAATCCTTTTTATTCTTATGCAGCTGATGGTTACTCAATCTATATAAAGGGCCTTCCTACGAATGCTTCAGAGGCCTTACTCGAGGAAGTATTCAGGAAATTTGGAAGTATTAAGAATGATGGAGTTCAAGTCAGGAGCAACAGAGTATGCATCAACCTATTGACTACTAATGCTTATTAAGATGGCTAACATGTTTAGAGATGTAATTTACCTGTCTGAATATTGTAGATGCAGCAACAAGCTTTTTGTTTTGGCTTTGTGGAATTTGAAGAGGCAAGTTCTGTGCAAAAAGCACTCGAGGTATGTAATTTTTTGATCAGTTTAACTTGAGAACTGAAATTAGTATTGCTTGATATCCGATACATCCTTTTTCTCTTTCCTTGAAAAAGTTCTGGCCTTGGGATCTTTACGGGCCTGTTGTTTTTCATTGTTTTAATGAGCTGGTTTTACATATTTTCTTATCCTATATTAGCAATTAATTTTGTAAACACCTTACCTTGACAAAATTTGGGCTAGGTTTAATTTATTCCATCTAGGTATGCTTCATTTTATTTTATTCTTGTCTGGAATCTGGATTAATTTCATAATTTGTGGTTAAATAGCTTATATAGACCTTGCTGTATAAGGTGAGTTTGATGCCGTACATAAAGCGATCATGTATTGAATTTATTTGGCACTATTAACCAAACCTATATTTAGGAGTTCTTCGCCTTCTGAATATGATGTAAAAGCTTCTGCTCAAAATTCTGATGACTATATTTTAGAAGCTGTGATAATGAGCACTGTGTTTGATGTTTCAGGCTTCTCCAGTGACAATTGGAGGGCGCCAAGCGTTTGTTGAAGAGAAGAGGTCAACATATTCTCGAGGCAAGTGGAGAACTTATGATGCATGCTCTTTAGGAGGTTTAATGATCATTGATTTACAACAACGGCTATTTAATGTACTAGTAAAAAGTTTTAAACAAGGATAGCAGAATTTATCTAGTCCAGCAGCTTTACTCTTCTTTTTACATTCCCATATCTTTACATAGAAATTCTATTAAATGTTTATATATATATATATATGTTGATTTCTACATTCATTATATTTGCTTTGTGTTTTCAAACAGGAAATGCCAAGAGAAGATTTCAATCTGGTAGAGGTTCTGGATTTAGAAACGAGGGAGTCAGAGGCCGTGGAAATTATGGAGGTGGCAGGGGTTACAACAGGGGGAGTGATTTCAACGGCAGAGGTGAGTTTGGCAACAGGGGCGGCAACCGCGGAGGATCTTTTAATCGTGATGGATACCAGAGGTCTGAAACCATCAATAGCAATGGAGGCCGCATGAGCCGCACAGTTATCATGGCGAATGGCAATGCAAAAAATATGATGCCTCAGGTTTCCGCCACTGCTTGAGGAATTGTAGCTTGCAAGTGGTGAGTTTTTTAATCTAGGCTCTGTGTTTAGAAATTTATTTCTAGGAACTATTACATTGTTGGAAATATTATTGGGGTTTAGTGTCCTGAAAAGCTCTTGTTGCTAATTTGTTCACATTTTTCCACTTGTGGGTAAAGTTGATTAGGAATTGAGGAGGTTTAAGTAGATTCTTTTAGTAGCAAGGACTGATGCCCTGGAGAAGTGATATTATCGAGCATTTTGCCCTTTGTATTTGTTGATATCATATTCAGGGCTGCATTCTTATTAACTGGGTAGGTAGCTGCTGTTGTGATTCAGTTGGTGGCAGTCGTAAAAATGAGTGGTGTTAAAATAAGGAGTGGGGGTATTATAACATCATTTGTGGTTACTCGTTTTTGACATGTGCACCAGATAACTTCGTTTTCGACCTGTCCATATTACCATTGAAATGTGTAATTGCTGCTGCTTTTTTTTTTTTTTTTTTTAATGATTATAAAGGGGGGATTGCTATATGTATGTTTACCCTTTATGATTATCGTTTAGGTAGAGTTAATTAATGATGTTGATGTCTGTGGGTGAGTTATTGGTTGATTGCAGAAGTGGGGTTCTATAGTTAAGCATTGGTTTGCCATTATCATGTAATTACTCTGCACTTAAGCTAATCAATCCATCAAAGGCTAATTTTTTTTTCAAGGCACCGCGCTGATTTTGTTGCTTTGATGATTAGCTTTCTAGAGTTATTTCCTTTACACTAGGGTGCGTTTGCTTTCAAAATTTTAAGTACATTTTCTTTTTTGGATTGTACCATAAAGGTTAATGCAGTGATTATAAAATCGGACCGGAGAAAGAGCCTGAAGAGGCAACGGTTCGAGTTTGAACCGGTCGGACCGGTTCAATCGGGCGGTTCAGCCAAAAAATTGAATTTGACATATTTTCAATTATATTTTATAAAATTACTAATTATAAAAATAAATAATCACCTAAATTATTTTTTAAATTTTAAAATATAATATAAAATCAAAATATAATTGAATAAAAATATCTAAAGTTCATAATTTATACTTCATACATAGTTTATAATATATCCACTCGATATTATAATTTATAATTTAATCCAAAATGTAAATATTATGTTTTAAAATAAATAAAAATAATAGTGAAATATCATAAAAGTTAAAAAATTTAAAAAAAGTAAAAAAAATTAAAAAAATCCGTTCAACCGGTTTTTTTGGTTTGACCGGTCCAATTCGATTCTACCCAGTTCAACTCCTTAAACGGTTTTCTAGGCCTTTCGGACTGGTTTTCAGATCATTGGGTTAATATATAAATTGTATAATGGGTAGAGTTGTTAAATAAAATCAGCTATTCGAAAGTTCAACTCGTCTCGTTAAAGCTCGAGCTCGGCTCTACTCGTGACTATTTGAGCTCGAGTTCGAGCTCTCCTTATGCTCGTTTCCTTAACGAGCCGAGCTCGATTCAACTTGGCTCGATTATTTTAATATTAATTACTCCCTCCGTCTCACGGCAAGGGTAGTTTTTGCTTTTTGGCACGTGAATTAAAGAGTATTATTATTTAATGTGTAGTGGGTAGTTGTATTAGTGGGAGTATGAGCCCCATGTTTTTATTGTATTAGAGGGGATGAGTGGGTCCCATGTGTGCAAAAAATGAAAGAACCATTTGGGTAGGACGACCAAAATGAAAAAAAGAGATCCTTGCTATGAGACGGAGGCACGTATTTATTTGCACGTTCCATTTTGAGGTATTTCAGGTATTTATTCACATTCCATTAATAATAAAAATACATTATATATCTCACATACTTTTTATACTTTATTCATTATTTTCAATAATTTTTTTCACTTTATTTATCATTCCCAATAATTTTATTTACTATTTCTCTTTAATTTACCAATTTATTCTTATATTTTCTTACATTATATATTGAAAAAAAACACTTCTTAATCTCAGTGTTCGTATAAGCATGAACAAATACCCGGGACATAAGGAGTAATATACTCCCTACTAATAAATATTAAATAAAATAATAAATACTCTCTCTGTCCTATAAAATCTTTTACACTTTCTTCATTTGTTTGTCGGGCAAAGGGTCAACTAGGACCCTAAACTTGTATCCTAGGATCAGTCAAGTCCCTCAATTTTTATTTTGGTCATCTAGGCCCTTTATCCTTTGTAATGGGATCAAATGCACCCTTTATCTTTTAGGGGCGACTATTTGCACCCCCGGATCTACTAAATGAACCCCAATAATTTATAGATTTAAAATATATTTATGTAAGAAGACGAAAATATCTTTTTATAAATAATAAAATAAGATTAATTTTAATAAATTGTTATACAAACTCCATTTAAATTTCTAAATACACCCCAATTAAAATTTTGAATGTATCAACGCTAGTAGCGTTCAATGTTAGGGATAGAAACGGGGGTCTAATCAGTCCGGAAATCGTTGAAAAACTGGCTGAGACTCATGCCATTTCTCTTGGTGTTGGAATACTCAAGTCACATTCGTATCCTCGACAACCCTAAAAAGCAGCGCAGCAGTCTCGACGATACAACCCTCTGCAAACCGATGGAGAATGGGAAACACGAGGGTAACTTCGATGAAGTAGTCACTGCTTTACTAGTTTTGTTTTTGTCAAACTTCGATGATGTCTATAAACTATGGGCATTCGTGGCTAAGTTTCTTGATCCAGCCTTTGTGAAAGAGGGTGTCCTTCCCCCTGTGGCTGAGGCGCAACGGAATGAAACGAAGGAAGGTTGGATAAGTTTTGGTTAGATTCTTTTTGCCCCTTTTGTTGATTCTTGTTTTGGTTGCGTGAATTAAATTGGGTTTTTTTGTGCATCATTTGGATGGTAGTGATAGTGATGAACTGAAGCAGAGATGAGATAAACATTTAGGATTATATTCCTCCCTCTTCACATTTACCAACGTGAATGGAAATTAATTTGTCGCGTGGTAGCACTCCGTTTCAACAATATCATCATCATCAACAATTAATTGCCGGCGGCTGTCTCTCCAGATATGGTTTAGTGATTATAACTATGTATTTAGAATTTTAATTGGGATTTGTATAACAATTTATTATAATTTTATTTTAGTATTTATAAAAGGGTATTTACGTTCTCTCACATAAATATATTATAAAAATATAAATTAATGAAGTTCGTTTAATAATTTTGGGGGTGCAAATAATCGCCCCTTATCTTTTATAAACCAAACAAATTGACATTTTGACTATTTTCTTAAAAAACTTAGACTATTTCCAAGCCAAACTTTAACAACACATCATTTACAATACACCTTATACAACACGGCCTATATATTTTATTTTTCAACATATACATATTTATTTTATTTTCTACTCAATTTTCATCAATATCTTCACATTTCAATAATGATGATTATTTCATGGTTTAGGATTTATATGAAAATTTTATTATTATAGTTATCTTCATGTGAAAAAATTAATATGAATTTTTTGTACTTTTTTATTTTTATTTTAAATCAATACAATTATTATGTAAACATGTAATTGTTTATTTTTTAATTGATAATAACTCAAAATCTTATTCATCCTTCCTTTTAAGCGTGTAAGCATGTAAATTATGTTAAATCTTATTCTTTTTTTTAAACGAATAAATTAAATATTGATAATTTCACAATAGTATAGTTTACTTTTTTGTGCTTCTCGACAAATTAAATAAAGCCGAAAGCAACAAGTAAAAATCTAACACGAATTGTATTTAAATTTTGGAATGTTGAGTGCCAAACATTAAAAAAAAAATAATGGATGATTATTGAAGAATAAAATACTTATATAATTTGGAAAATAAAATATATATAGGCCGTGATGTAAGAGGTGTGTTTTAAATAATGTATTGTTAATGTTTGGTTTGAAAATAACCTAAACTTTTGAAGAAAATAGTCAAAATGACTATTTGTTTGAAAAGGGTGCATTTGATCCCATTATAAAAAATAAAGGGCCTAGATGACCAAAATAAAAGTTTAGGGGCTTGATTGATCCTAGGGTATAAGTTTAGGGTAATGCTTGATCCTTTGTCCTTTGTTTGTTACACAAAACATTTCACATCCCAAAAAAGAAACGTTACTTTATCTAACAATTCCAAAAGTTACTTCAATTTTAAATTTGCTATTCATTTTTCACAAACGTATCATTAATTTATATTTTTTTATTACCTAAAGATACTACAATACCCTCAAAAGTCAATAAAGTTGGTAAAAAAATGTAACTTTTCTTAAACAATGTAGAACAGTAAACGTTAAAAGTATTATGGGACGAAGAGAGTATAAGATATAATTTATTAAAAATCTGCTCGATAAACTCGACTCGATTTGCTTAATGAGCCAAACCGAGCTCGAGCTTGACTCGGCTCGAAAACTACTCGAGTCGAGTTCGAGCTCATTTTTAAGCTCGATTCCTAAACGAGTCAAGTTCGAGCTCATTTCCTAAACGAGCTCGAGTATGCACTATTCGAACTCGCTCAACTCGATTAACAGCTCTAATAATGGGACCAAAACAAAACAATATACTACTCCCTCCGTCCAACATCATTATCTTGTACCATTTCTTTGTAAATTAGGAGGGAGCATATATTATTATGGGTTTCACGCACACCATTAATATAATTACCTACTACTCCCTCCGTCCCAAATATATTGACATACTTTCCTTTTTGGATTTTTCCATAAAAATTGACATATTTCCTTTTTTAGAACATGGGACCCACACAAAAACAATTTATTTATTTATATGTGCCCACAAACACATCACACTCACCACTAATACAACTATCTACTACACATTAAATATTATTTTTCTCACTTCACTTTATATTAAATTATTATACTCATTAATCTCTGTGCCCAAAAAAAATGTGTCAATATCTTCGGGACGGAGGGAGTACATAATTAAAATAAAGGGTTTATTACTCTCAGATACACACTTTTAAGCATATTTACTATTAGATACATGTAATTTAAATAATTACTCTCACATACAAAATATTAAAGTAAAATACCAAATATAACCTTATACTTCATACACTTTTAAACCAACAACCCTACTCCTCACCCACTCACCGGAGTTGATCGGCCGTTGACCGACCTTTGACCGGCGTTTGACCAGCCATTGGCAGATCGTTGGCTGGCGTTGACCAGCGTCGCCACCGCCTGCTGCCGAAATTTAAAATGTGCAAAAATAAAATTGTGCAGAACAATTGTGCATAATCAAATTGTGCAGAACAATTGTGCAAATACATAGAGGTATTTATGGTATCACAATCATAATTGTATAGTTATGAGTAATAGTGTTTTGAGTCATTTAGTTTATATCAATTATTCATTTTTTTGTGTATTTCCTATTAAGTGACCCTAAAATAAAATATTATATTCTCAATTTATTACAGATTAAATTATTATTACTCTTAATTTCAGTATAACAAAAAGGTCCGAGTTCTTTTGCAGGAGGGAGCACATTTTAATTCAAATTTATTATTTCATCCCACTTTCATAATTTTTTAACTCCACAAACCCCCCAAAATAAACATCATAATTTATTTTTCAACATTCAACTTTTACACTTTTTTAAATGTCTATTCAAAAGTCATTTATTTTAAAATTCTTGACTTAAAAAAAAATTCTACAAACCAATATATATATTTTCGATTCACAGATTATATCTTTTAAATGAAGAAACCTATTTGGGTGATCCATGGTAAACCATGATCCTCTTACATGAGGGGATGAAGCTCATCCCCTTACATATGGACCCCACTCCTTTATCTGAGTGGGTCATGAGTGATCACGGGTCACCCATGAATATGCACTTGTACAGAAAATGAACTCATTCATTGAAAGTAAAAATCTTTTACATGAATGGTCGTTGTATGCAAAAGTAATTCAATCACCAAAAGCAGCAGATGTACTCGTTGTACGCCCGACCATCATAAGCTCAGCCACCATCACTTCGTACACCAAAATTTCTTATACTTTTCATTCTCCTTCGTTCATCTAAATTTGGAGTCTACCCACAACATCTAAACCATTAATTTGTGTAGTAATCAATCTCCAACCTTACATTTTAATTAATAATTACTTTATGAATTACGTAATTACTATTATACGCCCCTAAATTTGATTTAGTCCTTAGTTAGTCCCTTTGTCCGCTACCTTCCTTCATTAAAAATGTTTAACATTTGTTTTTTTTCATGTAAATTAATAAATATTTTTATTTTCATCTACTAAAATGGTTTGCGTTTAATTTTTTATGTAAATTAATGAATATTATTATTTTACACGTATCAAATAGGAGTAATTGTATGAATGATGCATGTAAGGTCATTATGGGATCTTTTTGCTAAAAAAGAAAAATGTAAACCTTTTAAATGAATGTACAAAATAGTAAAATATAATAAACCTTTTAAATAAATAGAGGGAGTGTATTTTTTGAAAGCTCCTGCATTACACAAACTCATTTTATAAAAAACCTTGTTCTTCCTCTACTTCGAAAATTCGCTCACTCTTTTTTTATTTATTTATTTCAATAAATAATTCATAATATATATTTCAACATTGTCATATAATAAACGAATATTCAACATGAAGTGAAAGGAGTTTTTTTTTTTTGGCTCGAAGGGAGGTAGTACGTCTTAACTCTTAAGTCCCATTTCCAAACTTTGTACGTCAAATTTGATATACTATAAAATGTGTATGTGTGAGAAGGGAAATTATTTTATGAATTGGGTTCACTTTCGTTTATGTTGTATTAGAAAATTAAAGTTTAATACATATTTTTAAGGTTTAGAAGGGAAATGTGTGTTATGTGACTCTGTTTCAACCCTACTCAAAATAAGTTTTTTTTGTTCCCATATAAATTGAAATTTTGTCGTTGTGTAGTCCACAAAAAAGTTAGATGAGACGAGCCACCTAAATTATCATTATCCATTGAAGAAGAAAGAAGAAGAAACAGAAATTAAGTGGTAAAGATAATGATGCAAACTCAATAGCATATATTTACCAATTAATCCAGAAACAATTAATGAATTAATTATAGAGTGAGACTGTGTCCACCAGGAACACACAATCTACTATTGTTATGATGCACCTTCTTGCTATGCTTATGCTTATGCTTAGGCTTATGCAGCCACCCCATCCCTTTAATGGCTTTCGAAATCTTCACAAGGTTAGGCATTCCCACCCCCAAATTCATCTTCCCCGTTGACATCTTCAACGCCTGCAAACAGCACAATTGCCCTGCTATTTCCTCCTCCTCTTCTTCCTCCTCTTCCTGTTTCTCTCTCCTCTTCGATTTCTTCTCGCTCTTCTTCGTGGTATCCACCTCGTACGTCTCCCACAGTGAATCCATCCCCTCACCGCCGCCCACGTTGTGCCGCTCCTCGAACAGCTTGCACGCGAGCGTCCTCTTCCATTCCTTCTCTCTCCTCATCGATCCCAACGACCTCTCCGATTTCAGACTCGACTTTCTCTCTCTTTCTTCGCCGCCGCCATCGTGCAAATGTGATTTTGCCGCCTCGATTTTTTCTCCATCTAGTGGTAGTATTTTATTGTTGGTTGTTGCATCGGATCCATTAATGAGCAGTACTGCAGTCGACACCGCTTTCTGATTTTCAACAACTTTATCGATTTTCGCGCCCACTTTTTCCTTGTCGTCGGCCATCCGCTCGAATTCATCGAGTATTTTTGAGAAATTCGACGTCGTTCTCTCACCTTCCGAGCAGGAATTCCGTCGCTCGAATTCATTGAGTATTTTTGAGGAATTTGAAGTCATTCTCTTATCTTCCGAGCAGGAATTCCGTCGCTCGAATTCATCGAGTATTTTAGAGAAATTGGACGTCATTGTCTTCTCTTCCGAGCAGGAATTCTGTAATTTGTTCAATTCCGCAGCGAAATCGTCGTCTTCTAGTAGTTTCATGTCGGGGAATCCAATAAGGGTTTCTGTAGTCACAGAAGAGGCGAAGAGAAGGTCGTAGATTCCAAGATCATCGGAACAGTGGAAGTCGTCATGATCTATGTTTTTGGTGAATCGGAGTTTGGAATTGTATTTAGTTCGGAAATGGGAGAAATTGAAATTGAAGCTAGAGAGGGAGAGAATGGAGGTGGTGATGAAAAGAGGAGAGAGAAAGGAGAAGAGTGGGAGGAAGTAAGGTGCGAAGAAGATGAAGTAAGAGAGGTAGAGAGGATGAGAGAGAATTCGGAACATTAGATTAGAAAATTGGGAGCACCAATCTGGCATTGTAGTGTAGAGAGAAAAAAGATGGTGAAGAAATAACAGAGAAGGAAGAAGAATCTTTTTGATTGAGAAAGGAAAGTGCAGCAATCGTAGTAGTGAATGCGGCGTGAATAAAGGAAACAGAAATGCCTTAATATGTGAGAGAGAGACTGTAACTAACAAAAAGCAACTGTGGCTGTGGGAGGACAAAAGATCATTTCCTTTGGAAAAACACCACAACAGACCCTCCCCATTCTTTTTTTCATTTTCAAAGTATTTGTTCCATTACAATTCTCACCTTCTAAAAACACTATTCCCATTTCAGTATACTCCCTCTATTCCTTTGATAATCGTTCATATGCTTTTGCACAAAAATCAAGTAATATAATATTTTAAATTGTAGTGAATATTTGTATTAGTATTGAGTGTGTGTGTCACATCAACCCAAAAAATTAATATTTTATATTGAGACGAACAAAAATAGCAAAAATGACACTTATCAAGGAGGGAGGGAGTAATATTTTCGCATTTATATTTTGATCATCACATTACAAGATTTACATTTCCTTTTAGATCCACATAAAATACTTAATAGTATATCTCTATGAATCATATACAATACTAATACAACTACCTATTACTATATATTAATTAATAACTACTCATTATACATTAATTAATACAACTACTCAATATACATTAACTATACATTAAAATATTATGTTGATCAACTTTACTCATTAAAATACTATATTTTTTAATTCATTTGAAAAAAGCAAATGTAAAATTTCAAATGGATGGATAAAGGGAGTAAAATTTTCAAAACAAATAATCTCTCAATATATCATACTTCCTCCGGTCACTTACAAGATAATCGTTTGTTGTTTGCACGTGGACACTTCTAAGGACTTTATTTGTTTTTTGCACGTGGATCAAGGAGTATTATTATTATTATAGGTAAAGTGAGTTGTTCTATTAGAAAGAAGTGGTGGGTCATAGTGTGTACTTCCTTTACTAAATAGAGAAAATTGATACCTTTGAAGCAAACGTCAGGAATAATGAAATGAATGTCTTGTAAATGGCCGGAGGTAGTATTTTAAAAAATTACTCAAATCTACGCATAAGTATAATTTATTTTATCATTTAATTATTATTTAAATTTTGTATCTAAGTGAAAAAAAAACAAAAACGAATGAGACTCCGGAAAAGATAGTAGTTAATTTACATTAATATCAAATGATTACATGATTAACTAGATAGGAATTTGCAATAGTTTTCATAACAACCATATTATGCCTATATAATTTTTTCCTCTGTCCAATGAAGACGGTAGAAATTGACACGACTAAATTATGCTTTCTCTGTCCAAACGGAGATGGAGAGAATAAATATCGACTTGACTCTAAATTAACACCATGACGACAACAGTAGCATTATAGCTACAGATAGAGATAGATTAGTTAATTACATATTTTAATATTACTTTTAGAGAAATATATTCACTCCGTTTTCTTTAAATAGTTTTTTTTTTCATTTTTGCCTTCTCATTCAAATAATTTATTTTTATTTTTTATTTTTAAATGTGAAATCCACATAAACCTATTAATAGATGGGACTAAAAATAAGGGAGTATTGTACAACAATAATATTGACATACAAACAAATTAAGGAAATTATTGATGGGAGGATAAATTATATCACCTCACATAGTTATCTAGTTTGAATTCCATATCTCTGATTATAAATGTTGATTTTCAATTAATTAATCCACTGTCAATCTCATAAGATAACGCGTCATTAATGAAATGCACAGTATATAGTATTAAATGTATAAAATCACTCGTTTATAAATGGTGTACCCCACCATTAGGGGCCCCACCGCCCATACCCTGGGGATTGGTGGAGGAGGTAAATCGCGTGCAAGGGGCCAAATCCATGCCAAAGGCAGGATGGATTTGGCCAAAGGCAGGATTTGAACTCCACCCTGCAGCAATCAAGCTCAGTTGGAAGGCCTTTCCACCCTCCCCTCTACCACTTGAGATATGCCCTGAGGGCAAAATCACTCGTTTATAGTTCCATCTAATCAGCATTCAACAGCAATTCAAGATCTCATTTATTACACCAGCAATATTATGGTTGGCTTTCATCTTTTTTCAACATAAAATTAGGTTTAAGGATTTATTGATGCAGTATGGAGTAATAATAAAACATATATTTTTATTAATTAAATCATTTACACTATTTTAAGTGATATATATATATATATATATATATATATATATATATATATATATATATATTTTTTTTTTTTTAAACATCAAATCTTTTGTGTAATTTTCGTATATTATATTCTTTGTAATTTATTATATGATTGTTACATAAAATGCAAAAGAAATCCAACCATTACCTTGTGATAACGACACGAAGAATTCGATTTTCTTTTCCGTAGCCCCATATAACATTTTGAGGAGGGTTTATTTTGTAAAGAGATGTACAATATTTAGTTGGACAGGTACAAACAAAAGACAGCATGATTAAAGGCATGTAGTGGTCATGCTTCATAATGGGCATGAGGTAAATATTTTAGATATATTTGGAGAAATAAATAAGAATAATCAAATGCAAATAATTCAGAGTGTATTTTAGTCATCCACAAAGCCCACCATACATCACATGGCCAAGATATTCAATTTACAGGACAGACAATTTTACGTACAAATTCATCTATTTTATTTATTTTTATTTATTTCCAATCCATAATTAAAATACGACAGACTGATTGATCTATAAGGTTTTCAGATATGCTACACCAGCTTCTCATTCTCTTCCACTACATTCTTATCTTACCTGAAAAAACAGTGCCAATATATCAACAATAGTAAGTATATTGTCTCTTGATAGCAGATGAGTCAACCATGCAGTATAATAATCAAATAAAAATAAAATAAAATAAAGCAATACTCCGTCCCAAGATGTATTTCACGTATTTGCAAAGTTTAAGAAAAAATTTTGTTTTTTAATATTATATGGTAGTAGAGAAGAAATATTTAAATTAATTTAATGAAAATGGTGTTTAAAGTCGTATTGTGTGAAAAAGAAGACATTATGTTGAAATATGAGTAGAAAATAAATATTATTATGACTTACCTTTTATTACTTATAGTATATATAAAATGTGAAACCAGGGTCATTGCAGGTAGTTCTTAGAAACACTACAAATACATGAGATAGATTTGACCAAACATAACATGTAGCATGGTAATCCCACATGCAAAAACATTACATTATACAATGGTACACCCACAATAGACATCAACCAATAATAGACAGCAATTAAAGTCAAATCTTAATTATGAAAACTACATTAAATAGGAGGTTGATTGATAGTGAATTCTAAAGGTATTTTTTGGGTACAAAAAAGGATCTTCACTTCACATGGGAAACCACTCAATTACTACTCCATTGCACATATTTTCCTTTTTTCACAACTACCACCCAAAGGAAAAAAAGAAGACCTTTTTCTAATCGGGGGACCAATATGCTTGCTGTTACATTTTTATGGAATAATCTTGTGAGAACATTCACTATGAACCCACATTTTCTCAGCAACTAAAAGCTTTACATGTGAAACCATAAAGCAGTTCTTACAACATAAAAAAGATGGCCAAGAATACAGTATACATGACTTAAATGCATATAAAGGGAAGAGGATATGATGCAAACAATTTTCATTGCAGTTCCTTCTCCTAGGTGTATTTATTTTTCGTAACGATATACGATCCTTTTTCTGAGATCGAAAGGTAACAGAATCCAAATAAATTAACTACTTCATATGTCCAAGCCAATATTTAATTATCATCTGTCGCCATGCTATTTTTTCTGCACATTCAAAATAAGAAAATGACACTCTATCATAACTCCTCCCTCGCTCACGTGATATACAATATACTACTTTATCTAAGAAAACTAAATTATACACCAAAAGTCAATTAAGTCAGAAAATGTGAGTTTTTCTCAATGTTCGTATCTACTGTAAATGTGCACGATGGACTAACAATTATAATAGATATTGCACACGGTAATAACGTCCCAGATAAAACTAAGAGTTGAACATGTAATTGTTCTCATCATTCTAATATCAATCATCCATAAAGCTAGGGAATCAACCATATTCACAAACAAGGAAGTGCTAGAATTTGTAGTAAAAGATAGAATTAACTAAAGGGTCCACTAACAAGTGACAGGAGTAGCAAAATCATGAATTATTTATAGTCAAACATCCAATTGAAGTTCAAAAAGAAAACCTCTAAGAGAAAACTACCTTTCTGAGGCATTTGCAGAAAGATCTTGGTTTATATTTGACTAAAAATTCTCACAAAATAATTTGGTCAAAAGGAATCCTAGTACAGTTCCCTTTAAGACTAGAGAATTTGGGGAAACCAGTTATCACGTTCTCCACTTAGCCTAAACACTGGACAAACACCTCTCCCAAACTAGAGGGAAATGTAAAAAGTAAAAACTCCCCCTTCACTATAAATCCAAGTAAAAATGTTACTTTAGCAACAATCAGGGGACAACCTCATCATTTACAAACAAAGAAAAAAAATAAAAAACCGAAGAATTACTTTTTTAAACAGGTATATTTATCAAATAAATATCTCGTTACATAATCAGAGAATTCAAGATTCAGAAACAACTACTTGAATATAGAAAAACATCTCAAGAGACTTTCTAGGAACCTTCCTGGTACCTCCATTGAAGCTAATGCTCATTACTCTGTCATAACAGGTTTGTTTTCATTTGCCTTTGGCCTCTGTTCCTTGGGCTTTTGCTCTTCAGTTTTCCTTCATTACGCATCCAAAAGTAAGACAGATGTCAAGGACAAATAGAAGGAATCACTTTATTCCTATTATTACTAAATGTATTAATCGAGACGAGTATCCAGCAAAGGAGGAAATCCATTGCAAACTAGATGCCACATCAAAATGAGTTGACAAACATGCAAGCATAAATAAAAAGGGTACTCTTCTCAGTTATCTTATTAAGAGACGGCTGACTAACATGCTCTTATGAAATAAATAGTAATTAAGCATTATTGTTCATGATACCTTAATCCGATGCATACTAAAACTGAGAAAACCTATACATTACTGGGAAATAAACTGTGTGAACTAACGAAGAAAATGTAAGAAAAAAAAATATCGTTGCTACACTACAATCCAAATTTCCCAACAGGTTGAATCAGAGAAGTGTTCATATACAAAACAATCATAAGCTAAAGCAATAATACAATTAATCAGGAATAACGACGCTTGTGCACTATTGGATTAAACGCAAAAATATAGGGCAATAGGCTATTAGAAGGGGAGATTCCCACTTTGAAGGTTTTGGGGACAACAAAATAATCTCTCTCCACACGAGAAGCAAGAAATTTACGGGAAATCAACAGAAAAAACAATTTTCGAAGGGAAAAATCAACATCAAAGCAAATGTAATCGCACGAAAAATACCTCTTATCAGAAGTGCCGCCCTTCTGGCTGAGGAATGATCGGAAAAGCGGAGAATTCACGTCGTAAATCATTCTGACTGATCAAATAACGGCGCAACTTAAACCCTAATCAGTTGAAAGTTGGAGCCCTAATTCGATTTGGTGGCGAGCAATTTTAATACGGTGTGGAGTGACTGAATATTTATACGATTAAAACTGGGCTGATCAACCGTTAAAGCCCAACCAATTTTTTCTTGGACCATAGGCCTACTAATGCAAATATTACTTTAAGACCCAATTACTTATTTTTCTTAAAAATTTTTTTATAATAATCTATATCTATCCTAATTAAATAGAAAATGACAAAGTCTCTCGTGAGATGTTATTTAAATGAGACAATTTATGAGACATGTTAAAGTATGTTTATTATTTAGATAAAATATGTTTAATACTTATTAAAATATATTTTTTAAAGTATGTTGAATTATGCATTAAAATATGATTTTAATGTGTTATAGCATGGTTTATTATTGATATATTTTAACTACAAATAAGCATAATTTATCTATAAAATAAGTATACTTTAGTGATAAGTCAATCTGTCTTACGCTCGACTCACAAGAGAGTTACTCTTAAAAAATTATTATTTAAGAATACCCATAAGAAATCCAAATAAGTATTAAATTATATAAAAAAAATCAATAATAATGTTTTATTAATTTATGACTATTTTGATTATAAGAAAAATAATAAAACTGTCTTAAGATGTAATTAAAGGATGTGTCTTTTATATACACACTATATAGATACTCTGTATTAAGTACTCCTTTTAGTTAATGAAAATTTATTCTTGAGAGATAAAATATTTTTTTTAATGAAAAATATTATTTTTCAAAATTTTAAAAAGATAAAGTATAGTATTATTCTTCAAATCCTGATACATCGTGGATTTTTTATATAACTATTGAGCATAATTTGAAGATTGAAAAGTAGTTTTTTTAATTATTATTATGAAGAGTAATAATTGGTCACTCTAAATTTTTATTATGAACAAACGGATAATTTTAAAAAATACTGTGTGAACTGATTTACACTTATAAACTACTTATTTAATTAAGAATATGATGGTATCTGAGATTGACTAGTTTTATATAAGAAAAAAATATGTTTGTGGTTTATTTTAATTATATGTTTATATCCATTTTTATCATTTGAAACATATTTATATATATTTATTAATTTATTAAATTTAAGTATATATCTCAAGCAAAAGGACCTCATATTTTTTAATAAATAATCATATTATATATATATATATATATATATATATATATATATATATATATATATATATATATATATATATATATATATATAGACATGGATACAACCTTCTTGGTATAATCCCGGTATAACCTCCTTCCTTCACCTTCAGTGTGTGTTTTCCTCTTTTTTTTTAAACTGTTACGTTTTTTTTTTTTACCCTTGTGGGTTTAGGGTATAATTGTAATTTTACCCTTGTGGTTTAGAGAATAATTGTAATTTTACTCTTGTGGTTTAGGATATAATTTATCTATAGGGTTTAAGGTATCATTGTAATTTTACCCTTGTGGTTTAAGGTATAATTTATCTATAGGGTTTAAGGTTTAGGGTATAATTTTACCCTTGTGGTTTAGGGTATAATTTATCCCTATGGTTTAGGGTATAATAGTCATTTAAATAAAATAAATTTAAAAATAAAATAAAAACAACATTAATAAAAGGACATGAATTAATTAAGAAGGGTGAGAACCAAGATTGTACCAATTCGGTACAACATATTATACCCTAGTCACCCTCATAATACATATAGTATATATATATTTTTTCCCATTAAACAGCATCTCTCTTTGTCTACAAGATTTCAATCTTGAAAAATGAACGGAAGTGGTAATTTAATGTTGAGTGTGAAAAGATAATACATGAAAATAATTGAAAATTAGGAAATAAGTCTTTCTCTGACTTGTTCAATTGTTCAAACTAGTCGTTAATTACAACGCAGTAGTCAGAAAAATATACTAGGTCATTAAAATCCTTCAATTATAATCTGCACTACCAACCAATTAATAATATTCAATATTTTCGTAATTTGCTAGGAATTGTGTTAACAGCCTTGTTTATATGTTCAAACGAATTTTGGATTTCAATATGTTTTTTTCCCCTAAATTAACAACTCGTTGATTATTATGGAGTATTATTATTTATTTCTAATAAATTGATTAATTTTTTTTATCTCATGTGTAAAATGATTTTTTTTTACCGGGTAAATGAACCCAACACTTTTGATTATTATTATTATTATTATTATTATTATTATTATTATTATTATTATTATTATTATTACTTATTTCAATCTCTTGTACCATAATAAATACTAGTATTTTTAACGATTAAAAAAAAAAAAAGACTTTATGGGTAAAAAAAAGATCAGTTCCATATTGATATTAATGCAAAAAGTTATGTGAACTAATTATACGGATTATAGTTTTATGCAACTGTTTATTATTGCCATTTTAGTTTTACTGTTTAAATTTATCATTTAATTATAGAGTCACGCAGTGCACTTGATGAATCGGTGGATCTGAATAATCTAAACCGTTAGATTATATTTTTATTTAATTTTAACCATTAAATAAAATAAAATAATTAAAAAGATATAAAATAACTACTCACTACACCCTCATTTTTTACCATATAACCCCTCAAGTGCATCGGTTGCACTTCAAAATAACTCTTAATTTTCATTTGGGTCTATTGCATTTTCATTTTACAAGTTTTACTATAAATTATTTTAAAATAAAATTGATTATATTATATTATATTATATATATTATATAACAAAATTATTTTATTCTCGTCATTTATGATATATTTTCTCTTTTGAAATTTTAACATCAATACATCAATTAAATTAAGGCAAAAAGTTGTGTGAAACCGTCTCACGTATGTCCTAAAGTGAGACGGTTAGAAAGTGATAACTTTTATGAAAGAAAATAATAATAAATTAATGAAAAGTAATAATGTTCTTTCATGAACAATTTATAATATAAATAAAAAGTGATAATATTTTATAGAGAGAGTGATAATGATTTATAGCGAAAGTGATAACTATTTTAAAAAGTAAAAAATAGTCTCATATGAGACGTACCTTAAATTAAATATGATTTGGGAAATTATAATGCACGTAAATGTTACTTATAACTGACAAATTTAAATGAAAATTCATAGTAAATGAGAGAGCGAATAATCCCACGTGCTTGCATTTATCATAAGATTGGGGATATTGGTTACTTTTAATATGAAATACAAAGAGTAATAATTAATTTTCGCACAAAATGTTATGTTACTGCTCCATGCATGCAAAGTTTAAAAGGGATAAACACAAAATAATTAATACATGCCTTAATCCCATTTCATATATGATATACTTCTCATCTTAAGTTCTCCTATAAAAGTTTGCATCTTCCTAAAAATAAAAGTCAAACGCAATCACCATTCTTCATACACTTTATTTACATAAAAATCACTCATACCTAACACACCAAACATACTTTAACATTTATTTATTACAAAAAAATATCATAATATCCTTAAAAGTTATCATTTTTCTTAATCTCTGTGCCGGAGGAGGGATGCAAATATTTATGAAACTGAGGGTGTATATCTTTATAGACCTTTCACACAATATTGATACAATTACTCATCTTAAAATATTATACTTCTATTCACTAACACAATACACATTACTTCACAAAAATTAATGTCGTATTTGAGGGTTTAGCACCTTAATCTCAACTCGAGTATCGAGGATGAAAAACTGAATCGGAGGATTACTTAGCACCTTAAAATCTCAGCTATAGTATTGAGGGTGACAAACGTCGATCAGAGGGGTTATTTGGTGAAAAACCCCATTTCGAAGGAGTTGTTTAACACTTTAATCTAACTATAGTATTGAGGGTGAAAAAGTCGAATCGGAGTACTCAAGCACCTTTATAATAATAATTATTTTTTAAAGAATTTGAAGAACAATCTAGACGGATTTCAAATTTCTGTCTTCATAGAAAATTATCTTTAAGTGTGTGCTTCAAGTAATTATATGGAGATCCTTATTTATAATCGAATAAATGAATTTATTATGAGATATTTTCTCATTGTATTAAACTGATTTGATTTGATATGTAGCTTGTTCATCTTTAGATTTGAGTTTATTTAATTAAATTAAGTTCAATAGACTTGATCTGAAATTATTTAACTGGTTTGAATCAAATTCACTTAACTTAATTTGAGTTTGTTTGACTTGAATTAAATTCAGTACTTATTTGAATTGAACCCGTTTGACTTGAAGTTAGACTCAAATAATTAATAATTACATTAATTATCAATTATTTATCTATTTATTATAAAAATTTATTTATTTAAAACTTTTAATATATATATATATATATATTAAACAATAAAATTCATATTGCTACAGAGGGAATAGTTTATTATAAATAATAGGAGTAACAAAATATTAGTCATTGTATTGCCATAACTCTCCATTAAAAAAAATATGTATAAGCATAGTATATTAAATGTTGTAGTGATGAATTAAAGAGAATATATATAGAAGTTGAGAGGGCGTTATCCTGAATGGCGGGGATGGTACGGGTCGTCGGTGTCTCTCAACACCAACCAATTTCAATTATTGGTTTAACTTCTTCAACCCCCTTTCCTTTTTTTTTTAATTTTTTAATATTTTTATATGCAAATTAATTGCCAATTTCTCCTCTATCTTTCATTTTTTTCATTTTATAATTTTAAGTGTATTGACTGTTTCACCCCTGTATCTCTATATTGCAGATTCTTCTGTCAATGTCCACACAGATTCCATGCCCATTATTTCTCCTTTGCCTTTTACTTCCTTTTCATCGTTTGTATGCAATGCAACACGTTGGATATTTAATTAATATTCTCTAATTCATTGGAAAATAATATAATAATGATTAATTAAATTTTCAACATGTTTGACTTGTATTTTTTAGTACATTGTTTCACCCAATAGTTTATTTTACTTATGAATATTCATCTAATATAAAAAATTGACTTATTACAAGTTTAATTTATTATAAGTATTATATTTTGTTATGGATGATGCAAACATTGTACTTGTTGTTAGAATGTAGTAAGGTAAGTTGAGTGATTATATTTATTGTAATATGTGGATTAACTATTAAGTTTAGGATCATGTGGACAAAGCTAGCTACATGGAGGTTATACCAACGGTTGAAGGGGTTAAAATGGTTTCAAGTTTAATACTCTCAAAAGAAAGCATATTGGAGCAGTTTGTTGATGCGGTTTTACAGGTGATTTTTCGACTATTATATGTATTATTAATTCCAAGTTCATCTTAATTCCTATATAAAACTTAGAAGTTAGCTCATTAGTCAAATTTTGACTTAAACATTTCTTTTGCTTTTTTGTTATATTCTAGCCATTAAACTATTCTCTCTACACACTTGTAACTTTTGCTTAATAAAGTTTATTTCCTCATTTAGCACATGTAGGAGTTATATCACCAAACCACTTAAATCATTTCGCGTTTTATTTTCGTTCTTTTATTCCCGGTTTGTGATTTCATGTGCATGTATACTATTTTTCTGATCATGCGTTTGCTGCTAATTAAATTCTATACCAGAACTATATATATAGTTGTATTTTAACATTTATATCAGGAGAATTAAATAAATTTGGAAATAAATTCATGCCAATTGTGTAAGATGTTTTGGGTTAATTACCATCCCATGTCATGAACTTTTATATTCTTATAAATAATAAAACGGAGGAAAATAAAATACTCCTTATAAATATGGGGTAGGGCGTACTGAAAACGTGTGGAGGTGGTTCCTCCATATTGTTTGGATATTTTGAACACCATCTGCACACATTTTAATATGACACATTATAGGTATATTTTGAACACCATCTCCACACGTTTTAACAATAGTGGTGTGAACGGATTCGCATCTAAATATTTTTATTTAAAAATTATAAAGACAATTAAATTTTTAATTATTCGTAACTTTAAGAATAAATATTAAACCATACTCCCTCCGTCTCATTTCAATGTTTACGTTTTCCTTTTTTGAATATGAGACTCACCTAAAACAATTAATATATCATCTAATACTAATACACCTACCAATTTTGCATTAAATATTATATTTTTTCACCCACTATCTATTAAAATATTATTCTCCTTAATCAACGTGCAAAAAGTAAACGTAAATATTGAAACGAGACGGAGGAAGTATAATATTATAGGACATGAATCATTAAAAATTTGTAACCAAGTGTGCTAGCTCACCTGATTATTGAACTTTTTAGTAACGTGCTAGACCCAGATTCAATTTTTATAATTGGGAGTGATAAGGAAACTTGAATAAGGGAGAAGTATGGGAGTTCATGGTTTTTATTATGATAAAAAAAAAAATTTGTAATTTGTAACTAAAGTTTCTTTAAGGCACGTAAAAATGTCAAGTAAAAAAGCATGCATGTCACGTGCATTTGGGCACACATAATGGTTGGTGATGGAATAGGCATAATTAATTGATCTAAACTAGATCAAAATAAAATTAAATGAATAGGCAAAAGTTTGGTAATGTTTGGTTGATGGAGAATATAATTAATTGAAACTAGCTAATTAAAATTTTGAATTTACTTGAAGCAACTTCAATTATATACTCACCTCCGTACCAACTTTAACTTCACACTTTCCATTTTGGTTCGTCCCAAATTCAAATTCATACTTTTATAAAAAAAAAAAACAATTAAGTAATTAACATTCCTCTAACATACTTTAGTTTCAAATTTATCATCACATTTTTAACATATATACTTACTTTATCATTTATTTATTACAAAAAATACCGTAATATCCCCAAAGTAAATTAAAAAGTGATTTTTCTTAAACTCCGTATCTATAGTAAACGTGAAGATGAATTTGGGACAGAGGGAGTATATACTATTCCCTCCATCTCATTTTATAAGTTTCCAATATTATTTTATGTGTAGTAGGTAATTGTATCAATAGTGAGTGGTAGGTCATATATAAAAACTCTTTTATTAAAAAGAGAAAATAAGGACATTTGAAGAAAAAAAAAATGATTAAAAAAACTAATTCACACACAAAAAAAAAAAGAATTTCATTATGCTATATTTCAAAGTAAAGGGAGCAACTTGATATATCCCTAGATATTGGGGGTATCTTAGAGTATTTGCCTAACTTCTTTAATAAAGCAAATTTCAGTTCAAACGGCCAAAATTTTAAGTACTTAATTGACATTAATTATTACTTAGATTTGACATTCACTTGTTTATGAAACATGGGAAAGTAACAAGAATGAAGTAGTATTGGATCTTATTTAGTAAAAAATATTGTGATATATAATTTTTATAATAAAAAGTGATATATAATTGATGAAAAATGATACTTTTATTGTGAACTATTTCATAAACAATTTATAAAAAATGATAACATTTATTATATGGAAATTAATTAGAAAACCCTTAAATAATCACTCTAAGACAATCACAAACAAGTATTCCAACCTCATGTTTGGCATTGTTATTAGATAATAATAAATAAAAATTAAAATTTCTCAATTATTTTCATTGATTCAACTACTATTCCACTACTTTAATTAACTTTATTTTTATTATCTATCTCATAACCTACTCTTATTATCATTATCAAAATTTAACTAAATTGCAACTCCTTAAATAATTTATAAATCAGTCAAATAAAATTAAAAATGATCGCGTATTCTTTTTAACAATTCATTAATTTGAGTTGTCTCACGATGCTTAGAAATGTAGCTAGTCTACTGTTCCATAATGAGATTTTCTCATTCTTTCTTAATTAAGTACTTACTTTTAATCTAACTAATGAAATTTAATTTATTATGTAACGGGGGAGCATGACATATAATTAGTCAATTTAGATTGAATATCATGCGTAATATTTAAGTATGTTTGAACTCACTTAGCAATTTTTTTGGCTCCTTCATTATCAATCACTAATGAAATTCAGCCTACTCAAATGAAATGTTTGCCAAAATTTATTTATGTGATAACGTCCCATGAAATTATTTGATTAAGATAACTAGAAACTGACAACTGATCAATAAAATACAGTAATAATTTTTAATTAAATTATTTTATGAATAATTTTATGTCACATCGAGTCTTCTGCGTTATTTTCATGCATTATCTCCTGTGTCACACGTTAAATGATTAACACGTAAGAGGTTAAATAAATCCAACAATTGCTTCTAGGGTTTAATCATTCATAAATAGGATATAGTTTCTCTCTCTCATACAAGTTATTCATCCAATAACGTAGAACATAGGATGATGTATCAAAATGACACAGAAAATTCGAATTGATTGTATGTTGAATAACACAAATAACATCTTTTAAGGAAAATCATTTTATAAAAAAAAATCGATCCATCCATAGAATTTTTTTGTGTTTTTCTTATTTTGTCATTTTTCTGTATTTATAATTTATTTACTATTATGATATGATATATACCCTTCAAATTTAATATTTATTTTAAAGTTAATAAATATTATTCTTACAAAAATTAGAATGGGGATCACAGAAATTTCAGATACTCCCACTATAGAGTTAAACTCTTGTAAATCTAGTTTATATCACAAACCTTGTAAATCCTGTGATTATTTCTAATTTAAACACCATATCAATATATAGAAAATATAGAATTGAAACGGAGATCACAGGGTTTACATCGTAAACTCGATTTACACAAATATTTGTGCCCACCATTTTTATACTTAAAAAGTACTAGTTACCATACTCTATCTTGATTAACTCATCTTCACACTTTTCAATTTCATTCATCTTCAAATCATATTAATATATCCTATAAAGAAAACAACAATAAACCTAAAAACATTATAATACAATTTAATTATAAATTCTCCATTAAAACTTTACACATATAAAATATTTTATAATTTATTTATTATTTAAAAATATAAATCTACTTTTAAAAATAAATTAAAAGACAATTTTTTTTATTTTTTTAATATATTTATTAAAGTTAAAGGGTGTGAGTGACCGACAATACATGTAAAAATATACTCCATGTTCACAAGTTTTTTTTAAAAATTAATTAATGATTTAAATGAGCACGTGTGGAATACTAATTTAATAATCTTCATAAAACTTCGTGTGAGAGTACAAATTATTTCATCTAAGCTTAGATTCCATAACTTGAAATTCATATAATAACATTATAAAAAGGTATAATTTTGCTTGAAGACATCGTTCGTAATACAAAAAATTAATAAGACATCCGTCTTTTATAGTTTTCATATTTTTTATTGGCTATAAATTTATGTGTTCTTATTTTTAAATACTATTAAATATTATACCTTTAGTACTCTTTATTATTTGAGATTTTTTTTTTAAATTTTTTAAATCGAATATTTATATTATTCATATTTCACCCGATCATTTCAATAAAAAAATTATATCTTTATTATTTTAAATATACAACATTTAGAACAAACCGTTATACTTTATACTCCCTCCGTCCTGCGTTAAGGTTTATATTTTCTTTTTTTGTCAGGTTAGATCACACAAAATAATTAATTATTTCATGTAGGATCCACACACAACATTAATACAACTATCTAATTTACATTAATTAAATATTATTTCTCTCACCTCACTACACATTAAAATATTATACTATTTCTTAATTTACGTGCAAAAAGCATACGTAAATGTTAACTCGGGACGAAGGGAGTACACCTTATGTATTCGGGGACAAAAGATACAACTCTTTTTTATTTGGGCAAGTCTTGTATGAGACCGTCTCACGTAAGGCTTACGTGAGACGGATAAAAGTGATAACATTATTAATGAAAAGTGATGCTCAATCGATGAAAAGTGACAGCGAACTATTTCATGAGCAATTTATAGTATAAATATAAAGTGATACTATCATTTATAACAAAAGTGATAATAATGTTATCACTTTTTATTCGTCTCATATAAAAACTTATGTGAGACAGTCTCACACAAATCTTTAATTTTTTATTTTGAATTATCCTAAAAATTTACAACTCTAAATATAAAGGTTAAAAAAAATCATTCTATTTCACACACTTTATTTATTAAAAAAAAAACATTAAATTTTAACCTTTAAAAGTGTCTGGAAAAGGTGCAAACTATTGAGAAACGAAGGAGTATTATTTTCGTTCCAGAAAAATGGTTCATTTTTTTTTCCAATCTATGACTGAGTATATATTCCCTAGTAGTAATATTACTGCATCAATAGCAAATCACATCGAATTTTCTGTATCATTTTGTGCATCATTTTCTATGTCATACATTCAGTGATTGACACGTAAGGTTGGAAAAAAATCAATTCATTGCCCCTAAAGTTTAAGCTTTCCTAAATAGGGTATAGATTATCTCTTTTTCCTACGTGTTATCTATCCAACGGGGTGACACATGAGTTGATATAAAAAAATGGCATAGAGAATTCGAGCCGATAACAAAGAGTATTATTATGTTCTATAATAGAAGTAAATTAATAAATTGTGGATTAATTGCAAGAAAATTACAAATTTTACTTTTATTATAAATTAATCCTTATCTTTGAGAAATTGTAATAAAAAAACAACACCTTAATGCATTTTTGTAAAACGTACTCAATTTTTGACTAAAAGTGACATTCTTTTTTTTAGAAATTGGATACATTTTGCAACAATATTTAAAGGTGGTTTTAATTTTTTTAAAGTAAAAATTAATTTGTAATAAAAATAAATTTCGTGATTTTTTTTAATTAACCACCCATAAATTATCAGTGTGAAAATTTTTGGTATTCAGGAGCATTATCTGAAAGATTAGGGAGACTTGGATTCTTTTTTATTAAATAAATAAATAATAAAGCTAATTATAGTAGGCACCCGCGTGCACCCTAAGATAGGATGCACCCATATACAAATATAAATAAAAATATATACAATATGAGTAAAAATGTATACAATTTAATTATTAATTTTTTAATAAAAATTTGAGTGTAAAAAAATACAATTATTAAAAAACATGAATACGCTATTGAATAAAAATTATACACATATGCATGCTAGTTTTTCTAATAAAAAACTTAGTGTGAAAAAAAGTATACAATTATTACGAAACACATATATAAAATAGAATAACATATATACAAAATAAAATAAAAAATTATAAAAATATGAGTGCACTCTTACACCCGGGTGTACCCAATATATACTCAAATAATCCTGCATCGATTATTTATATGGAAAAATAAGAAGGTCAGTTTGGTCAATTTGTTGGAGGCAGAAATACGATGCGAGCTTTGAAAGTTTCCGAGGGGTGTTTTCGTCTTTCTGAATCTAAATAAATATACAATTTACATGGAATTGCAGCAGCATCATACCTCTTCCCCTTATTCGACTAATCAACCTCTTCCATTCTCTCTCTCCTCTCTCTTCTCTCTCACACACACACACACCCAACAATATCACCACCCTCACCTCCTCTCCCCAATTACAAAAAGACATTATGATAGTAAAAATAAAACAAAAGGTGGTAGATGCATGAGTAAAACACCAACTACTTGGTTGTATATTACAAATCATTCTCTTTCTCTTTCTATTCTCACCACCATCTTCCTTTTGTAATCCACACAACCACAACCACCCCACCCCCCCTTCCTCCGCCTCGGTTTCCCCGCACCGCCAACTACTTGTGTTATCACTCTGTCCTGTTTTTCTTGGCCTTGATTCTTCAAGGTATTCTTTTCCACCTCCAACAATTCACAATGACTTCTTCTGATATATTTATTTCTCAACTTTGTGTGTTGTAAACTGTTTTGTCTGCATCTGTTGACTTGTGGTCGTCTACTAATTGCTGCTTTCCATATGGGTTTTGGCATTGGCTCTCAATAATGACAAAGTTTGTGTTTTTCTAGCTTAATTCTTGTTATGAGTTCTTTTACTTGATTTATCTCCTCTTGTTTGTTTAATTTTCTTTTGTTTTCTTGTTGGGAATTTTCCCTTGCCTCCATGAAAGGTGGTAGGTTGGTGGGGTTGACTTGAAATTCTTCCAAAATGACAATTTGGGCATTTATTTAGATTTGATGAAATTCTTTTTCTATTTATGTTCATCACTTGTTTTGCTTTATCTTTTATGGAAAATTGTGTCTGTTGGCTGTCATTCTACCACTTTTGTCTTTTGGGGAAATGCTATTTAGGGTTCAAGATTCTTGTCACCTTTGGGATTCTTGTTTCTATAAGTTTGAGTTGGTTGTCCCATTGAGTTTTCTTGAAATGATTTACAAATATACACTCGTAATTTTTCTGGAATTATACTGTTGATGGTTATGTCTTAGTCCTAGGATTCATTCATCAAGATTCAATCTGTATGAATTTTGCTACATTAGTTAATGTTGGTGGTGTCCAAGGGATTTATGGATTTGTGTCTAGTTTGGGGTCTAATTAATTTGTGATTGATGAGGGTGAAAGAAGTTGATTTCTTTTGTCTAACATACTTCTCCATCGCAATGCCATTGCTTCGAAACACTTTATCTTTGTCAGCTAATTGCAACGTGACTCCTGAATTTATTTAGTAATTTTGGCTGTATGGATCTAAGAGGAGCTACGTATGTTCGGTGTATCTGCATTCGAGACTCCCCATCTTTCTCAGAGTTGTACTGTTTATTTTATAAATAATGTAATATCTGCAGTTATGCAGAATTTTTCATGGTTCTTGAATAGTTGGCTAACTTATTACCTTATATTGTGGGCGAACTGAAAACAGACATGGTGAGCATTCGGAGACGCAAGCTCTTGGCAATGTGCTCTGGTATTCCAAATTCCTGATTTAGTCATTTTACAGATTATACTATTGTAGTCAACCGTGAATGTTATGCATGGCTATCCTTTACTATTGATAGCAATGAGCTGATTCTTTAATATCTGTCAGTTAACTGACAAGTATAAAGCCTCTTTCCATGAGTTTTAACTATTGTACTTCATAAACCCCCATAGGACATAGTTCATTCTTGGATCCAAGTTCACGGGTTTCTGAGCAAGGGCAGGCGTCTCAAAACGGTGTTGAGGACACAAAGCCATTCAGTGGACATCCTCTGTCTTCAAATGATATATATAACCCAAAACAAGTAAGCTTGATTCACCAGAACTCATATACATCTTTACGTTCTATGGATGTGATTCGCTATCCTTCATTAGCAATTTATACTTTCTAGCGTCAATCTCAACCCCTCATTGCTTTAATATCTGATGGCATTGAGTTATAAACGCACTTGAACATTGTGAAATATTTTAATTTTTGTAATACATATAAGATAATTAATTCATTGTAATTTTAATAGCAATATATGTTTTTGTTTTTATACTATTCTACATTTTCCCTTGATAAGCTGATTTTTAACTCAAAGAAAATATTTTTTCTATGTGGATAGACCCTTTGAATTTTATCAGACGAGAAGTTTATAAATTACTGATAGACATTGACTTTACTCGTTTATTTCCGATTCTCTGTCTCTAAATATCTCTTAAACACTTGCACTTGTCATAATTTCCATACCCTGCCCATCTCCTCATTGTTACTGTTTTATTTTTTGCATTCCTTTAGACATCTACATAGAGTATAGCATTAGATTATCATAATTCACATATATCTATTTTCTTTGTCTTGCAGTTTCCTTCTATAGAATATATTTAGACACTTACTCCTACTTTTTTCTCTGAAAACAACATTCGAGTGTAATTCATCTCTATTGTTGTCTAGGAAATCACCTCGGAAACTGGAAATGGTTCCTCTAATATATCTGCTTCTTCCAGTGCACCGATTCAGCCTTTAACTGGTTTGTTCTTATATGTTGTAGTTGTATTGAACCCTTCGATGTGCATTCGGTATTAGTATATGTTTTTTGATTATGCTAAAATACACAAGTATCTCAATTATTGTTTCCTTATATGAGCTAAAAATAATAATTATGTTGATTTGAATTTAAAAAAAATTGTCGAATTATGATTTAATGATCAAGTACTTAAATCAACTGCAACATGAAATGGCCCCAATTTGGATGAAGTCATCTAAATTTATGACTTAACTTACTCGCTATTTTTAGATTTTGCGGTGCCAGATTCTTTAATGACTCCCAACTCATTGATTGTCTGTATGTGTGCACTGGCATGCCATGTGGAGAGTCGAAACTCTTTAAACTTTGTCTTCTTTTGATGTGTGCGTCTAGAGGCCTATAAGGACATCCTAAATGGATCAACATTGACATTCGTTTTTCTGATTGAACATGTCTAGGATTTACTAGGTTTATTAAAGGGTGAGTTGTTTCATAATATGGCTATAGCATCTGCACCTCAAAGAGAGTCATAAAGAATAGAAGAAAGGGGGTAGGGGGTGGGAGTTTTGGATAAATTTTTGTGCATCATCGAATTTAAGCTCTCTGTCGTGTTATTTTTTGACTCTTTTTTTTTAATTACCATGTATTTCTTGCCTTCATCAATGATTGTTTCCATCATTCCAGAGGTTAAACACAGAAAGCGACACAGGAGGAAGCAAGTTCAAAATCAAGAACCTTGCATCATGCGAGGTGTCTACTTCAAGAATTTGAAGTGGCAAGCTGCGATCAAAGTAGAGAAAAAACAGATTCATCTGGGAACTGTCAGCTCTCAGGAAGAGGCCGCTCGTTTATACGACAGGTATATATCATGACGGACTTGCAGTGAATTCTTGTCATTAACCACCTACTTCTCAAGTTAAATGCTGCTTTCTGAATTATCTTAGTCTTCTAGAAGCTTCTTTTGTCTAATTCGTAGATATATATGCATGGTTTATGGCTTCACTAGCTTTTCATACTAAGACTTCGTCAAAATTCTCTGTTTGGAGAGAGTGTCTCCAGTTTAATATCAATTTTAGTTCTGTAGCTTTCTAACTTTTCAATTTTAGTCATTTTCCAATATTATAAAAGACTAAAATTGGATTCGACAAAAGTTATCGGACTGAAATTGAAATGGTACAAAGTTGAGATTTTGAATTTCTGAAAAAAAAAAAAAAGAACTGAAATTGAAAAAGTAAAAATAGTCGGATTAAAGGTAGATTATACAAAAGTTAGAGGTTTAAATTGATTATTAACTTAGAATATCCCAGAAAACATGATTTTATGTGTTTGTGAAACTTAGAGGAGAACTTAAAAAGACATCCTCAACATGCAGGGCTGCATTCATGTGTGGAAGAGAGCCCAACTTCGAACTATCCGAGGAGGAAAAACAGGAGCTAAGGAAATTCAACTGGAACGAATTCTTAGCTATCACTCGTTCGGCCATCACTAACAAGAGTAAGATCATTGTGTTGATTCCAAATCTTCTTTCATCATGTCTCAGGAAACTATTTTGAATTTCCAGAAAGCCAGCGAAGAAACGGGATTGGTTCGCGAAGAAACATTCAAGACGACTACTGGGAGGGCGATCAAGGCCGTTTCTCGGCTTCTGAAGATGATACATTGGTCCCATGACACCTTCCAACCCTACTGCTTCATCTCTCTCTGTCTCCCCAACACACACACACAACTCTTAGCTTAAGGCTAAGCAGCTTCATTAATTAATCTTATTTAATCTTGGTACATAAAGATCCCATATTAGCATAAAATTCCACATGGATATTAAAAGTACAATGTTTGGTCCAGAAATAGATGAATCTCACAATATGATGTTCATCATCATCTGGACTTCCTTAAATTCTTTGCACAATTCAATGTATTTAACTGACAGAGAAAACTGGTAATTATGCTATGTTTAGTTCTTGCCACATGTATTAGGTGTTGCACTTTTGGATTGTTCATATATATCAGGGAGTAAGACAGAGAGAAGCTAGAGTAACTGGCTGGCCTGACCTCCCAGAGTTGTCAGGAAAACGAGCATTCGTAGGGCAATTGTCACTGCTTACGGACCCGGACTTTGGTGATCTAATATCAGTCCATAACGAGAGCAAAGCTCATGTGCAACTAGTTGAAGAGTCGAACCAAATATACGATATTAGGGTTGTGTTTGTTTCGAGCTTAGTAAGTCGGATTTTATTCTGCGAGTAAAACATAGATCTATTTTTGTTAGGTTAGTAAAACAAGCTTCACATTCATACAATCCTACACTATGATACATATCTATTTTAAATGTATATATTTTTTAGTTCAAATGGACTATTTCTCTTATTATTTCCATCTTATTTCTAGTAATTTTCAAATCATTATTAAGTAAAAAAATTGTGGGTAAATTTGTGAGCATCATATCTCCATCTTATACTCTATGAAACTCACACAAGTATGAATCATTAAACATTAATGAAAATTCTCAATTGTAATCACAAATAACAACAAAAACCAACTTAAATTCTACAAACATCTAAGTGAGGAAGCTTAGAAACCTCTGCTCAATTGTAATCACAAACAAAAACAAGAAACAACTTCAATCCTTCAAAACATCTTGCAAGTAAAAGCTTAGAAACCTCTGCCACCGCGGTGTTGCGACTCCTCATCCTCCGGTGAACATTCTTCATAACATAAACTCGACGTGCACTGATAAAATGAAATAATCGAACTATTTTAGAATGATGCGAAACCCAGAGGCGACGACACCATCATATTAGGTTTGAAGAAGTTGGCAGGTTGGGTGGGTTCAAACCAACCAAGATTCTCCATCCCCATTTTGATGAGATCTCCAGCTGCATATGAAACCCCTGATGCACTGACAGCCACAGTCATGTAATACATTATGGTCTTAACATAGTCACTCCACTTGTCTGATCTTCCAACATAAGCCTTGGAGATTGCAAGAAGGAATACACATGCAAGAGAAGCTATTCCCACTGCTAGAATTTTGTAGTCCTTGTCATCACTTTCGCGGAATGTGAACCCGTAAGTCAAGGGTGGTATGAGCCCAAACACGAGATATGAAAGCGTGGCGAATGATGCATGAAGTGAGAAGTGACCCCTTGTACCTAGTGATTCTTCGTACTTGTCTCCAGAGACTGCATTTTTCATGTCCATGAGCTGTGGATGTTTCGCGTAAGTTCCATGTTGTAATGAAGTTTTGTATGATTAAGGTGGTGAGAAAGACTTACATTCTGACCAAATATGATGTGGCCACTTATTAATGTTGCTACTCCAATGGCAATGATGTTTGCTGCAAGGAGGAATGAAGCATGGCCATTATTAATGTGAGTTGGGTGGTGATTTCTTGCTTGTTCAAGTTGAGAGACGTACCTGTCGCGGTATCAGATGAAGCTGCAGACGAGACGACGCTCAAGCTGGCGATCAGATCGACTAGACCTCCATACACAATGCACTTCAAGATTTCAAGTGATCTGAAACCATGATCACCACTAGGGACTACTAGTGCTTCACCAACACTCGCCTCGTTCTGTCTAACGAGCTCTGCATGCACGTCGAAAACAGCCTATGATGTTCGAGAGCAGTGATATATAGTATGTAATGAACAAGATTATTAATCTATTTACCTCGAGGCTTTTCTTCACCTACTGGTGCTGTAGGATCTCTCATCCCACCTATGATGCCAGCTGTATACAAACTCCATTCATTACATCATTTGATCAAACAACTGATTACTACCTAACATCAAATATCCTTACCTGTTAATCCATCTACAATGTCAATCTCCACATGGTCACCACTAGATGAAGAAGGATGTGGTGGAGCAGTTACACGAAGTCCCGGTTTCTTGATACTCTCTTCCTTGATCTTCCCTTCTTCGTCGCTCCCTGCACAACGACACGAGTGATCATTCAATACTTTTGCATGAATCAGAGACAAATTCATGAGCTGCCATGATGACACATTAGAACACAACAAGAACACAAGCAAACCTAGTGATTCCTGTCCACCACCAACATTCTCTCCTTTTCTTAACAGATCATCAGATTCATCCCCACCTGAAACCAATTAGATGAACGACACGTAAGAAGTATAAACGAGGCTCTATAATCCCACTGAATCATTCATTATACCTTGCTTAACATAAGTAGTAGTACTAGTGGATCCTCCTTCAGAAACAAGAAGTTTTGTTTGATCAGATGTTATCTTATCTCCAACCACTTTTGGGACTTCTTGTTTGCCTTTGGATCCAAAAAGGTTAAAAGGGTTCAGACAGTTCCCTGTCATAACAAACAATACTTCCTTAAACCCCATCAAAACTACAAAAAAACATATCAAATAAACCAACACTCAAGAAACTGAACCTGAAGGTATGAAAATACTGAAGCATTTCAAGCATCCAAGAAGATCAACCGGACGTTGAGCACGAGTGTCTCGTCTCTTTCTTCGAAGAACTGTTAGGAATTTTGGACACACACGCACACGATGACACGAATAACACGAGATTTGTTTACCCAGTTCGTCTTTCGACTACATCTGGGGGCGATACCAAGCCAGGATTTTTCTTACCTTGTTGGACAAGTCAACTACAATGAGAAAACATCTTGATCTAGATAACACAATGGATAACTTCTTGATCAAAATAACACAATGGATAACTTCTTGATCAAGATAACTTGCCCTAATCCTAAGCCCATTAGGATCAACTGGGCCAAAAGAAATACGGGCCCAAAGAATTTAGGCTACATACTCCAACAATCACCCACTTGGAGACTAAATCCTCCATGTAGCATATCTTCTAGTTCTCCTCCCGTATCCGCATGGCATCGCCTATCCTTTTCTTCAAGTTCCAAGGCCAATTGAAGCTATGCATAGCTTCAATTTCTCTAAGGTCACCACCTTAGTAAACATGTCCGCTGGATTCTCATTTCCAAGGATCTTCAGAAGCTGTAAGACCTTCTTCTCCAAAAGGTGACAGATATAGTGATACTTCAATTCAACATGCTTTGTTCTTGAGTGAAATGCCGGATTCTTTGCAAGAAATATAACACTTTGACTATCACTGAAAAAGAGTACTATTTTCATGCTCATTCCCTAGTTCCCCCAAGAAATTCTGCAACCACACCATCTCCTTACTTGCCTCTGTCACAGCTATATACTCTGCCTCCGTGGTGGACAATGCAACAACCTTCTGCAACTTAGAAGTCCTAGATATAGCAGTACCACCATAAGTAAAGACATACTTGGTTGTACTTCTTCTCCCATCAAGGTCATTAGATGCCAAGTCTGCATCCACATAACCCACCAGCGCCACACTCTTGCCTTTGAAACACAAAGCATTGTATGTGGTACCTCTCAAGTATCGCAGGACCGACTTCACTGCTTCCCAATGTTGCTTGCCCGGATCACTCATGAACCGGCTTACTACTCCCACTGCATGAGCAATATCTGGTCTTGTACACACCATGGCATACATGATGCTACCAATTGCTGAAGCATATGGAACACTCATCATTTTTGCACGTTCCTCCTTGTTCTTTGGTGATTCCTTCTTTGAAAGTTTGAATTGACTTCCCAGTGGAACACTCACAGGCTTCGACTCTGACATGTTGAATCTTTCCAGGACCTTCTGAATGTAACTCGCCTGCGAAAGATATACATATCCTGTCGCCTTATCACGTTCAATCCTCATGCCCAAAATCTGTTTTGCCTCTCCAAGATCCTTCATGGAGAACTGTTCTGACAACTGTTTCTTCAACTTATATACCTCTCTTGCATTGACTCCTATGATCAACATATCATCAACATATAGCAAGAGAATAAGGAAGCTTTTGTCAAACCTCTTGTAGTAGCAACAATGATCAGCGTGACATCTATGGTAATCAATCTCCATCATGAAGCTGTCAAACTTCTTATACCACTGCTTTGGGGCTTGTTTTAGGCCATACAAACTTTTCTTTAATTTGCATACAAGTGGCTCCTTTCCCTTCTCTACGAAACCCTCAGGCTGTGTCATGTACAACTCTTCCACCAATTCACCATGGAGAAATGCCGTCTTCACATCCATCTGATGCAATATCAAGTTTTCTGCAGCTACCATACTCAATGCCATTCGAACAGTGGTCAGTTTCACAACTGGAGTAAAGACATCAGTATAGTCAATACCATGTCGTTGCTCAAACCCCTTGACAACCAACCGGGCTTTGTAGCGTCTGCTACCGTCAGCTTCATTCTTGATTCGGTAGACCCACTTGCAGTGCAAAGCCTTTTTACCCTTTGGGAGCTCAACAAGTTCCCAAGTGCCATTCAACAGAAGAGATGCTAACTCATCATCCATAGCACCTCTCCATTTTCGTCTATCTTCACTCTGCTCTGCCTCTGCATAACACTCAGGCTCACCACCATCAGTAAGTAACAAGTAGTAGTTAGAGGGCGAATACCTATCAGGTGCACGTGGCTCTCTAGCTGGTCTCTGCAACGGATCCTCCAATGGTGGTGGTGGTGTCCTTGGTTCTCCAATGAGAACCTCTTCCTCATTCTGACTCTCCTTGCTCCCATTCGAGTTTGAGATGTTTAACTCGACTTCTTGGGTATTAGTGTTGTCAGAATTTGATGCCTCCAATCTGTTCTTGTACATAACCTGTTCATTGAAAACCACATCTCTACTGCGAATAATATTTCGGTTGTTCTCATCCCAGAGTCTATAACTGAACTCATCACCACCATAACCAATGAACGTACACTTAACAGATTTATCATCTAACTTGCTTCTTTCATTAGAACTAATATGAGCATTTGCAACACAACCAAAGACACGCAAGTAAGACAAATTTACCTCTTTTCCTGTCCATTCTTCCTCTGGTATTCTGTTTTCCAACGGAACTGATGGACCTCTATTAATTAGGTATGCTGCTGTGTTTACTGCATCTACCCAAAACATCTTAGGCAGTCCACTCTTCAATCTCATGCATCTAGCTCGCTCATTCAAAGCTCTGTTCATTCGTTCTACCACTCCATTCTGCTGGGGAGTTCATCTCACGGTCTTCTCCATGCGAATCCCATTCTCAGCACAATATTCCTTGAACTCACGGAGTTCATATTCACCTCCATTGTCAGAATGAAGACACTTTACTTTCAGCCCCGTTTTATTCTCTACAAGGGCTTTCCACTTCCTGAAAGTATCAAACACATCAGTTTTATTTTTCAGAAAATAAACCCATACCTTTCGAGTGGAGTCATCGATGAAGGTCATGTAGTACTCTGAACCACCAAGGGACTTCGTGGGCTCTGGTCCCCATAGATCGCTATGCACCAACTCTAACTTTTCTGCTTCAAGGTTCTGCCACCTCTCGAGAAACTTACTCTTCTCAGTTTCCCGAAAACACAGTCATCGCATAGGCCAACTTCAACAGATTTCAGCCCTGGAAGTCTCCCTTTCGAACACATTACCTTCATCCATTTCTCGCTCATGTGACCCAGCCGACAGTGCCACAAATCAACATTGGTCGTAGCTCCTGCAAGATCAATGCAGTCCTTGGAGTTAGTTGTAGTATACAACGTCCCCTCCTTTTTCCCTCGCGCTACTATCATTACTCATTTACTAATCTTCCAACTGTTGCTGCCAAAAGTCACTGAGTATCCTTCTACATCAAGCTGTCCAATTGAAAGCAAGTTTCTTTTCAATCCAGGAATGTGTCTAACACCATTTAGCTTTAATGTCGATCCGTTTGGTGTGGATATCCGAACATCTCCTTTCCCCACGATCATCAAGGGCTCATCATCAGCAAGGTAGACTTATCCGAATTCACCAAACACATAGTTCTCCATTATTTCAGCATCACTGCATGAGTGAAATGATGCTCCAGAATCCAACACCCATGATTCCAGCGGACTACTGACACTCAAGACCAACGCATCTCCAATATCATCTATGGTTGCGTTTGCTGTCTTCTTCTCATTCTGTCCCTTCTTGTTTTTCTTGGGCGCTGTACACTGATTCCTGTAGTGACCAAACTCATCACAATTCCAGCACTGGATTGAGTCTTTGTCTTTCTTGGATTGACTCTTTCCTCTGGACTTTGATTTGCCACGATTCTGCCTACCCTTTGATCTGCCCCTATCCTCCGTGTTCAGCACTGACCCTGAAGTAGATCCAGACTCTTTTCTGTGAACCTCCTCGCTAATCATCAGATCTCTCACTTCGTCAAACTTCAATTTATCTTTCGCGGATGAAGCACTAACTGCAGTTACTGTGGCAGCCCAACTATCTGGCAAAGAAGATAACAAAACTAAAGCAAGTACCTCGTCAGTGAATTCGATTTCGACTGAACACAACTGCCCAATGATCATGTTGAACTCATTCAGATGTTGCTGCACAAGTGTGCTCTCCGACATTCTGAGGTTGAACAATCGTCTGATCAAATGAACCTTGTTCGCAGTTGTGGGCTTTTGGTACATCTCCTCCAGGATTTGCAGCATCTCCCTTGCGGACTTGGCTTTAGTTGTGTGGTAGGCTACGTTCATGGACAACGATAAACGTATCGCACTCATCGCCTTTCTGTTCAACAGATTCCACTCCTTCAGATCCATCTTTTTGGGTTTCACCTTCTCTTCTAAGGGAACATACAGATCTTTACCGTAGAGATAATCCTCGATCTGTATATTCCAGAACCCGAAATTTGATCCGTCAAACAGTTTGATTAAAATCATCTCGTCGCTCATCGTGACTGCTCCCTTCGTACCCGAGGCTCTAGATACCAGTTGTTAGGAATTTTGGACACACACACGCACATGATGACACGAATAATACGAGATTTGTTTACCCAGTTCGTCTTTCGACTACATCTGGGGGCGATACCAAGCCAGGATTTTTCTTACCTTGTTGGACAAGTCAACTACAATGAGAAGACATCTTGATCTAGATAACACAATGGATAACTTCTTGATCAAGATAACACAATGGATAACTTCTTGATCAAGATAACTTGCCATAATCCTAAGCCCATTAGGATCAATTGGGCTAAAAGAAATACAGGTCCAAAGAATTTAGGCTCCATACTCCAACAAGAACAACCTTAGTGATTCGAGAGCTACAATTAGGACAGTATAGAGTGTGTGTGAACCTTCTGCACCGCCGTCTCGAATTCTAGCTCTATAACTTTCTCATCACTCTCAGCTTCAACAAGATCAAGCCTCACATTCTCTTCAGATCCCACGTGAGTTGAAGCAACAAAACCAGACACGATTTCATTCTCCAAATGCCCTCCATTTGGATTGTTGATGATGGCATTCACAAGCTCTGGAATCTTCACATCTTCTGCTACGATGTTCTTGCCTGAAAAAGACCATTGGATCGTAGTTTCTGCCAAAAAAACATAAGCTTGTGAAACATTAGCTCACTAGCTAGCTTTATAGAGAGCATTTTTTTTAAATCTTTATGCATGGAAGATTTATGGGAAAAGTGTTGGATCATTTTTCAAGTTTGTATATATAGTCATGTTATTTTGTTAATTAATTATCAAATTATTTAGTGACCTTTAAAGGCATGATGAATGAAAGATTTCTGATGGACATGATGAACCCAAGGTTGTGCAATTTTGTGTGTCCAAAGGCAATGGTGGCATTTCCATATTCCTTCATTTATACAATCAATAAAGGAAAACAAATTTGCCAACCCCTTTAAGAAAATTTGAGAGCTAGATTTGATGTGCATATTTGTTGATCTCATAATATACGTTTTGAATTAGTAAATATATATTAAATTCATAAATGTTTCTTGAATAATTTTTTTTTATATGAACCATAACCTTTGTGTGTGTATGCATATATGATCATATAATAATGTTTATAAATGTGATTTTAATACTGGTTAAGTTTAACGAACTACTAGAGTTTGGCTCGATAAGGCTCGAACTTGATTTAGTTCGTGAATACTCGAGTTTGAGTTCGAACTCGCCTTATCCTCGTTTTCATTATCGAGCCCAGTCGATAAGATTCGATTATTTTAATATTAATAAATATTAAATTAAAAAATATATAAAATATATTAATTAAAAATCGGCTCAATTAACTCGACTTGCTTTATTTAATGAGCTTAACCAAGCTCGAGCTCTGAAAGAGGTTGACAATAAATTCATTCAAAATGGACTATTTGTCCATCAGTTAGAGGTATTCCAAACATGTCTGCTAATAGAACTAAGTGGATCAATCAAGCAGCCGAATTCTAAACAAAAATCACTATCGAGGGTCCAAGACCATACATATTGATAGATAGAACTGCTATTTATTTGCAATTATCGCCTAGTTTTTGACTTTTTGGGAATATCTTAGCGAATGAATTAGTAGTTGTAAACGATTCGTATAGGTCAAGGTGATCATGAAGCCCCAAGGCTAGCGAAGGAAAAGGAAGTTACATTAGGGCAACAACCTGTTTCCTATTCATCGATCAGTGCCCGCCATTATACAGATACAAAATTGTCTATTTGTACAAATAAGAATCCCCTTCGTTACATGATTTCTTCTTCTTTCTTCATATAGATAGATATAAGATCTATGGGGTAGTTACCATTCTTAGGCTCATTTTTTTAACGAGCCGAGATCAAGTATACACTCCGCCGGCTCGCTCGACTGCCCCTTCAAGTGCATTCAAACAGTGAACCATCCCTATAAACCACTTGAGGCACATCTTGCGATTTATCTCCTTCCATCAATTCCAAAGTAGGGGCCCGGTGGTGGGGCCGGGTGGGGTACACCATTTTAGAATAACAACTATTTTAATATACTACCCCAATTTCATAAAAACTGACTCGTTTTTCATTTTCATTCGTTTCATCACATATATAAACACATTAATTAGGTGTAAATTAACTAATTAAATGATTTCATTTATGATTTCTAGTTTTTAGTACAAGCTCATTTAAAATAAACTTTAAGGTATAATTAAGTAGTAAATAGGAATGCACATCACACATTAAAATTCAAGTAACAATATGTGATACCCGAGCTTCTCACTACTCATGTGCCAATATAATTTAATTTTTGTTATGTGCATATTATAATTATGTGATAATTGTTTTTACATTTTAATTATCTTTACATTTTATTTGATACATACGTGATAAATATGGTGACAATATGTGAATATATGGGTACATAAATATTTACGTGTATTAATTTGGATATATGAGTAAATTATTTTATGTGTATAAATACACTTTTCTTAATTATTAAGTATCACACGTATTTTAATTATTATAATAAGAATAATAATATATATAAAAAAAAAGAAAGTCAAAAGTGGTGGCTGCCTGTTAGCAGCCAAATTTGAAAGGGTGCATGCATGGCTGATTAGCAGCCGTGAGTTTTATAAAAATAAAAAATAAAAAAAAATAAAAAAATTTTTTTGGTCAGCCACCCCTCTATATATATATATACACGTTAACAGAATTGAAAGCAGAAGAAGGAAAAAAAGAGAGAGAGAGAGAGGAAGAAGAGAAAGAGAAGAGGGAGCGCGCCGTAACGTGCGTGTCGGAGCGAATTAGTTACAGTTCTTTACGGGGTTTATATTACTGTCGGAATCCAAGTAAGTAGAAGTTCAACTACAATGCATAAACATGTTGTTTGTGGATTATTTGTAATTAATATGTGATAATTATATTATGGATTATTGGTAATTAGTTTAATTACGATATGAATTATTTGTGATTAATTTGTTATACAAGTTGTGTATTTATGTGATTTGAAGAAAGTAGGGTTCATATTTAATAATAGTACATGTAAATTATTTGTGATAATATTGTGATACAAGTTGTGGATCCATGTGATTGGAAATATTATTATTATCCTATATAGATCTGTGTGATTGAAAACTGTTGCAAATATATTTATATGGTTTGAGAAAATATTGGTTATAAGGATCTGTGGGATCCAAGATGAAGTTTTATTCCAAAAAGAGATCCGTGTGATCCAAGAGTGAAGTTGTTACTTTATTGTAATTAAATATTGATATTGATATTGTAAATAGTTTATGATGCACATTTAATTGTTCTGGGTGCATACCATGCATAAACATGAAAAGTGTTTTCTCAAAATTAATAAGATACTAATGGTGTGTGCGGCCACTATATATGCATCTCTGTCAGGGTTCGGAAAAATCGTTCCCGATATTTTTATTAGGGGTTCGGAAAAATCGTCCCCACCACTTTGCTAGAGCTCGGAAAAATCGTTCTCGGCACTATTTTCGGGGTTCGAAAAAATCGTCCCCTTTGAGCTCTTTTGGGGTGCATATCATAAGTGTGTCGTGGGGATCCCGCAACGTGAACAATTTTCAAAATAAACGAGATCAATTAGAAAAAAAATTAGGACATAGGCGATAGAGAACTAAATGCATTTTCATGCACGGACATGCATGATTTCTACTTACTGAGATTTTTATCTCACTAGTTTATGCATTGTAGGTGAGCCTGTTGATGATTGAGTTTGTGTTGTGACTGTGCAAGCTGTAGAGCTCCTTCCAGTTTTGAGAGGATGTACATAGATGACGACCTGTTGGGCTAGGCCGTGGGTTTATTTTGTTTCCGCTGATGTTTTGGTTGTGTAATATAATAAGTATTGTTGCGAGTTTATCTGATTTGAGGTGGTATCAGAAACCAGTCACGTATGTTCAACTAGTGTGATTGTGTTGGTTATAAGCATATTATGTGAAAAAAAAATATGCAGTTTTTATAATGACAATGGTTATGTAAATTAGTATTTGAATTATAAGTTATGTAAAGTGGGTCGTGTCAGAGTGGTATCAGAGCACGGTTTGGGTCCTGCAGACTGTCTATGTACATGAACTCATTCTTTGGGAGCGCAGCTTTGCAAGTAAGTGTTATTTTCCTTCTGTGTTATTATGTGTCTTATAAATTATATTGGTCATGGGGTGCAGGAAGCGTAATTATTAGACAATATGGTAAGGGATACAAGTGAAAGTTCTGAAGGGGATAGGACTGCTGAGCAAGCAGCACTTACTGAAGGGAATAATCGTGATGCGGTGATTACTCGACTAATGGAACTGGTTGAGCGCCAGTCCCAACAGATACAGCAACTAATTCAGCAGAGAGATATGAGTGGACAACCAGAGGGTAATGCAAACCAAGATAGACGTCAAGCAGAACGTGTGGAAATGGTTTGTGAGAGGTTTCGAAAGTTGAACCCTCCAATATTTGAGGACGCAGCAGACCCCACAGATGCAGAGGATTGGTTACGCACGGTGGAAAACATGTTTCAATACAGTAGAATTCCAGATGGGGATAGGGTGCTATGTGCTTCTTTCATGTTACGAGGAAGTGCAGGCCACTGGTGGGATACGATTAAAAGTATCGAGGATGTCACGACTATGACATGGGAAAGGTTCAAGGAGATTTTCAGAAACAAGTACTTTACGGCACCAGTGAGAGCCATGAAGATGAACGAGTTCATACAGTTGAGGCAAGGTGGCATGTCAGTCACAGATTACCTTCGTAAGTTTGAGCAGTTGTCGAGGTTTGCAGAACATATGGTTAGTACGGAGGCACTGAAAGTGGAGAGATTTGTGGAAGGCTTAAGGCCTGAACTTTATAGAGATGTGAGTATGGCGGGACTGCATGGAGCAACATACTCACAAGTTGCAGAAAGGGCTCAAATTGCTGAGCAAGCGGAAACGAGGATCAGACAAGCGCAAGCTATCAGACGTCAATTTCAACAGAAACCAATACAGCAGTTTGGGAGAGTTGATAAGAGGCCGATGTCATTTCAGAGGCCGAATTCAAATGTTCAAGTGGAGCAAGGACAGAGACGAGGAGAACCCAACAAGCGTCCTAAATTTGATCAGGTTAAAGTGCCACCGGCGCCGCCACTAACTATATGTCCTAATTGTCTTAGATCACATGGTGGGGAGTGTCAAATTCCTCCGAGAACGTGTTATACATGCGGTGAGAAAGGACATGTGACTACTACTTGTCCTAAGAAGGGAAGCAGGCACAGCAGGGAAGAGCTCCAGCTAGGGTGTATACTTTGACGCGAGAGGAGGCAGACGCGAATCCCTCAGTTGTCACTGGTAAGTTCTCTATTTTTGGCACTTCTACATATGTGCTATTTGATTCTAGAGCAACACATTCATTTGTATCCACTGAGTATGTGAAAAAGTTGGGTGGAACACCTAACTTGATAGAAGCTAATTATGAGGTGATAATACCTTCTGGTGAGTCAAAGCAAACTAATCAACTTCTTCGAGGTTGTGTTATTCCTATTGAAGGAAGAAGACTCCTCGCTAATTTGATTGTGTTAAGTATGAATGATTATGATATTATATTGGGCATGGATTGGTTGTCAAAATACGGTGCTACAATAGATTGTCAGAAGAAGAGTATCACTTTTCAGCCAGTGAAAGGTGAACCGTTCACTTTTGTTGGAATCAAGAAAAGCTTTAGATTTCCGATGATATCAGCAGCAAAAGCACAGCGGTTGTTGGAAAGTGGTTGTGAGGTGTATCTGGTAAGTGTAATGAATGTTGAAGGGCAGCAATGTCCAGTTCTTGATAATGTACCAGTAGTTCAGGAATATCTGGAGGTATTTCCAGATGATCTTCCAGGTTTGCCACCAGACCGAGAAATAGAGTTTGTTATTGAGTTACAACCAGGAACTGCTCCTATATCTAAAGCGCCATACAGAATGGCACCAGCTGAACTGAAGGAATTGAAGATACAGTTACAAGAGTTGCTAGACAAAGGATTCATCCAACCTAGTTTCTCTCCTTGGGGAGCACCAGTTCTATTTGTTCGAAAGAAGGATGGCACATTGAGGATGTGCATTGATTATCGGGATCTCAACAAAGTTACGGTGAAGAATAAATATCCATTGCCTCGCATTGATGATCTGTTTGATCAGTTACAGGGTACAGCTATCTTTTCGAAGATTGATTTGCGGTCGGGGTATCATCAGTTGAAGATAAAGAAAGAGGATATTCCAAAGACTGCATTCAGTACAAGGTACGGGCACTATGAGTTCTTAGTGATGCCGTTTGGATTAACAAATGCTCCTGCAACATTTATGGATTTGATGAATAGAGTATTTCAGGAATTTCTCGATAAATTTGTGATTGTGTTTATCGATGATATTCTAATTTACTCTAAGAATAAGGAAGATCATGTACTGCACTTGAGAAAGGTGTTAGAGATTCTGAAGGAGAGGCAGTTGTATGCGAAGTTCAAGAAGTGTGAGTTTTGGTTAGACCGAGTTGTTTTCTTGGGGCACGTGGTATCGGGAGAAGGAATTTCTGTGGATCCAGGTAAAGTTAAAGCAATCCATGATTGGCCACAACCCTCAAATCCCACTGAGGTTCGTAGCTTTCTTGGATTGGCAGGATATTATCGAAGGTTTGTTGAAGGATTTTCTAAGATTGCTTCACCATTAACACAGTTGACCAGGAAGAATGTGAAGTTCACATGGACAGAGGAATGTGAACAAAGTTTCCAAGAATTGAAGGGACGATTGACATCAGCACCTATCTTAACTATTCCTACGGAGACAGGAAACTTCAAGGTTTACAGTGATGCTTCAAAGAATGGTCTTGGGTGTGTATTGATGCAAAATGGGAAAGTGATAGCGTATGCATCCAGACAGTTAAGGGAGTATGAGAAGAATTATCCAACTCATGATTTAGAGTTAGCTGCAGTGGTGTTTGCACTCAAGATATGGAGGCATTATCTGTATGGGGAACGTTGTGAAATTTATACTGATCATAAGAGTTTGAAGTACTTTTTCACTCAGAAAGAGTTGAATATGAGGCAAAGAAGATGGTTGGAATTGGTGAAGGATTATGGCTGTGTTATCAATTATCATCCAGGAAAAGCCAATGTGGTTGCTGATGCATTGAGCCGAAAGACAATACAGAGTGTAGCTGCTATGATCGTAAATCAGAAACCAGAGTTGCTTGATATGCAAAGGATGGGTGTGGAGATCATTCAGGAAGGATCGTTGGAAGCGAGGATGGCAGCTCTGACACTTCGACCAACTTTGATGGATAAGATTCGACAGAGTCAACAGGAGGATAAGTTGTTTGACAAAATAAAGAATGATATCAGCTCTGGAAAGTCTTCTGACTTCCAATTAGGAGATGATGGCGTGATTCGTTATGGAGGTCGATTGTGTCTACCTGAAGTGGATGACATTCGGAAAGAAGTGATGGCAGAAGCTCATTCAACACTCTACTCTGTGCATCCAGGAGCTACTAAGATGTATAGAGATTTGAAGACACATTATTGGTGGCCAGGGATGAAGAGAGATGTTGCTCGATATGTGGAACAATGTTTGACGTGTCAGCAAGTCAAAGCCGAGCATCAGAGACCAGCAGGAACTTTGCAGCCTTTATTTATTCCAGAATGGAAGTGGGAGAATATCACGATGGATTTTGTTATCGGGCTACCGAAGACAGTGAAAGGTCACGATGCTATTTGGGTTATTGTGGATCGATTGACTAAGTCAGCTCATTTTCTTCCTATTAGCTCTACGTATTCCATGGATCGTTATGCCCAACTATATATACAAGAGATTGTCAGACTCCATGGAGTACCACTTTCCATTGTGTCAGACAGAGATACGAGATTCTTGTCTGCTTTCTGGAAGAGTTTACATAAGGCGTTGGGGACACAGTTATCTTTCAGCACAGCATTCCATCCACAGACAGATGGTCAATCAGAGCGTACAATACAAATCTTGGAGGATATGCTCAGAGCGTGTGTGTTGAATTTTCAAGGTCAGTGGAGTAAATTTTTGCCTTTGATAGAATTCTCATACAATAACAGTTATCAGTCTACTATCGGGATGGCTCCATATGAAGCATTGTATGGGAGGAAGTGTAGATCTCCAGTTCATTGGGATGAAGTTGGAGAGAGGAAACTTTTGGGTCCAGATTTGATTCGTGAAATGTCAGAAGCTGTTACCCGTATACGAGAGAAGATGAAAGTTGCTCAAGATCGGCAAAAGAGTTATGCAGACAAACGGAGGAGAGAATTGGAATTTGAAGTGGGTGATCAGGTATTTCTGAAAGTATCTCCAATGAAGGGGGTAAGGCGGTTTGGAAGGAAAGAGAAACTCAGTCCAAGATATGTTGGTCCGTTCACTATCATTGAGAGAGTTGGTAATGTTGCCTATAAATTGGAGTTACCAGTATCGATGTCTAGAGTACATGACGTGTTTCATGTATCTGTGTTGAGGAAGTATGTTCCAAATCCATCTCATGTTCTCAGGCAGGAACCAGTTGAGTTGAAAGAAAATTTGAGTTATGAGGAGATACCAGTTGAGATCTTGTGGCGAGAAGTGAAGAAGCTCAGAAATAAAGAAATACCATTAGTAAATGTATTATGGAGGAACCAGTTAGTTGAAGAAGCCACTTGGGAAAGAGAGGATGAGATGATGGCTAAATACCCAGACCTCTTCAGATAAGTAAATTTCGAGGACGAAATTTTTATAAGGTGGGGAGGATGTGATACCCGAGCTTCTCACTACTCATGTGCCAATATAATTTAATTTTTGTTATGTGCATATTATAATTATGTGATAATTGTTTTTACATTTTAATTATCTTTACATTTTATTTGATACATACGTGATAAATATGGTGACAATATGTGAATATATGGGTACATAAATATTTACGTGTATTAATTTGGATATATGAGTAAATTATTTTATGTGTATAAATACACTTTTCTTAATTATTAAGTATCACACGTATTTTAATTATTATAATAAGAATAATAATATATAAAAAAAAAAGAAAGTCAAAAGTGGTGGCTGCCTGTTAGCAGCCAAATTTGAAAGGGTGCATGCATGGCTGATTAGCAGCCGTGAGTTTTATAAAAAAAATATATAATAAAAAAAAATAAAAATAAAAAAAAAATTTTGGTCAGCCACCCCTCTATATATATATATACACGTTAACAGAATTGAAAGCAGAAGAAGGAAAAAAAAAAGAGAGAGAGAGAGGAAGAAGAGAAAGAGAAGAGGGAGCGCGCCGTAACGTGCGTGTCGGAGCGAATTAGTTACAGTTCTTTACGGGGTTTATATTACTGTCGGAATCCAAGTAAGTAGAAGTTCAACTACAATGCATAAACATGTTGTTTGTGGATTATTTGTAATTAATATGTGATAATTATATTATGGATTATTGGTAATTAGTTTAATTACGATATGAATTATTTGTGATTAATTTGTTATACAAGTTGTGTATTTATGTGATTTGAAGAAAGTAGGGTTCATATTTAATAATAGTACATGTAAATTATTTGTGATAATATTGTGATACAAGTTGTGGATCCATGTGATTGGAAATATTATTATTATCCTATATAGATCTGTGTGATTGGAAACTGTTGTAAATATATTTATATGGTTTGAGAAAATATTGGTTATAAGGATCTGTGGGATCCAAGATGAAGTTTTATTCCAAAAAGAGATCCGTGTGATCCAAGAGTGAAGTTGTTACTTTATTGTAATTAAATATTGATATTGATATTGTAAATAGTTTATGATGCACATTTAATTGTTCTGTGTGCATACCATGCATAAACATGAAAAGTGTTTTCTCAAAATTAATAAGATACTAATGGTGTGTGCGGCCACTATATATGCATCTCTGTCAGGGTTCGGAAAAATCGTTCCCGATATTTTTATTAGGGGTTCGGAAAAATTGTCCCCACCACTTTGCCAGAGCTCGGAAAAATCGTTCTCGGCACTATTTTCGGGGTTCGGAAAAATCGTCTCCATTGAGCTCTTTTGGGGTGCATATCATAAGTGTGTCGTGGGGATCCCGCAACGTGAACAATTTTCAAAATAAACGAGATCAATTAGAAAAAAAATTAGGACATAGGCGATAGAGAACTAAATGCATTTTCATGCACGGACATGCATGATTTCTACTTACTGAGATTTTTATCTCACTAGTTTATGCATTGTAGGTGAGCCTGTTGATGATTGAGTTTGTGTTGTGACTGTGCAAGCTGTAGAGCTCCTTCCAGTTTTGAGAGGATGTACATAGATGACGACCTGTTGGACTAGGCCGTGGGTTTATTTTGTTTCCGCTGATGTTTTGGTTGTGTAATATAATAAGTATTGTTGCGAGTTTATCTGATTTGAGGTGGTATCAGAAACCAGTCACGTATGTTCAACTAGTGTGATTGTGTTGGTTATAAGCATATTATGTGAAAAAAAAATATGCAGTTTTTATAATGACAATGGTTATGTAAATTAGTATTTGAATTATAAGTTATGTAAAGTGGGTCGTGTCACAATATATTTTATGTTTGCATGAAAAATGAAGTATTAATTACCTTCATCTTTGTCAAAGTAGACACTCTTTTCTGAAATCCCTTTCTTGTCCACTTCTTCATGATGATTTCCATTACTCAATATCAACTTGGAACTATTTTCATTGCTGATGCTATCATCACTGGCTGAATCTGGCCGCGGCCGCCTTGTCTGGAGCTGCTCCTCCTCCTCCTCCTCCACGACGCGGTGGTGCTCGACTTCCATCATGCTCACAAAGAACACAAATCACCTGATTTAATTCCTATGATAGCAACACAAACTTTGGTGTAATGCTATGGAAGTCGCAAAGGTAGTCTTATATAACAACAATGAATTTATAGTTTAATATTGATTGATTATTAATTAGACATAATTCTATGATAATTGGTAAACAAATCAATGAATTAAATTGAACATCATTAATTAGACGTGCTTTATTTTAATTATATCTGTGGATCATGAGATCTAAAATAATTAATTTATTAAAGATGTTTTGAATTAGTACTAAGTTCGTGTACGAGAATATTGCTCAAAATTTGGTGATATATATATATATATATATATATATATATATATATATATATATATATATATATATATATATATATATATATATATATATATATATATATATTAACCGTTCACATGTCGGACTATAATATGTTCTAATCAGTTACTGAATTATTCGTAATGTAGTGTCTCATTAACTTTGTTATTTTTAATTGATACCATATAATATCGACAACTTAATTAATTAAGAAGAAATTAAGAAGAAAATTATTATTTTATTCTCTTTCATTTTAAGATGTCCATGTCTGACCAGCAGATAATATTTTGCATTTTTTTTATATGTTAGAATAACATCTCGCAAAATTATTAATAGGGGTACGAATTGATATTTATTTTCATGTATTTTTAGTATATATTCTTTATTGTAATTTCCATATCTTACTCCCATGGCGGAGCTAGACGAAACTTCTAGGGACTTAACCGTTCGGACACTAAATAATGTCATCTCCGCCCTTTTTTTACATGCACACTTTTTTTATGAGTTCCAAAATAATTTGTACGTTCCAAAAATGGCAATAACTCATAATATTAACATCCTTACAATTCACAAAAATGTCATTGCATTTTTGCACTTATTTGATCAAATCATACATTTTATTTTATTAAATTATTATCTAACATATATCTTTTCTTTGTTACATAATCATTCCAAAAACTCATTTTTCTTAAATTATACATATGTGTTTATGGTATGAATGGAGAACAAAATAGTGTAATATAAAAATATAACTTAATAATTGTTAGCAAAACAATTTAGAAGTGTAAAACATATCATTTTTTTATGAATTCAAATTGAAATATTATAAAATTTATGTAGAAGCAACAGTTATTTCTTTATCAATTTAACATCAAAATATTTATAAGAATAATTATTAGAAGTTTACCCAACTTAAAAACCAATAAAAGAAAGAAGAAACATTAAAATTATATATATGCACATATATATATATAGTAAGGGGAGTTTGTGAGGTTTGGGGGCTAGAGCCCCCTCACCCATACACAAGGATACGCCCCTGCCCATGGGATTAATTGTATTTCCATATCTTACCCCCATTGATTGTGGAATAACTATAGTATTGTAAAACTACTAGCACGGAACCCGCATACGATCAGCAAATTATTAATTTTTAGAATTAAACTTTTTATAGTATAAGAAATTCAAGTTGTCAAATGAAATATTACTTTTTTTTATGTAAAAATAAAATTTAAAAATTCATTACTAATAAAGGGATGATTTTGGATTGTACAGATGCAGTTTATACTTTATTATGCCTTCAAATTTAATAATTTGAATGTGACATGGGTTTAGGAGTGAATGCTATTTGCTCTTTTTTCTTTTTTTTTTTTTTCATTACAAATATGAAATGTGACTATGACCTCTCACTTCGTGGAAATAATCATCATCCGTGAACAACTTGTGAATGATCTATTGTTCCTCTTACATAAGAATTCTCAAATAATAATCTTTATGTTTATAAAAATTCCAGTGTGAATTAATTTGACAGATGGCGTGAGCAAAAAAAGCCATTTTTACATAAACAAACTTATTACAATGTGAGAAAAAAAAAAAAGAAAAAAAAAGAGCACGTGTGATATATTGCTGACGTGGTGGCGAGAGTCAGTGGACTGATTTGATTGGATAACTGAGGTCGAGCTCAGATCAAGATGTATTAGTGTGTGAGAATTTGAATTTCATCGGATGGATGTTACTGTTTAAGCAGCTATATATAAATACCACCATAGTGATCCCATTCCCAGTTTATTCATTCTCCTTTTGGATTTCTACTTTTGAGTTAACATCTTCCTCTGAATTGGCGACACCGTCTCCTTCTTTAACTTCCTCGATCCTCTCAACTCCATTTTCTATTTGTTGATGTTTAGTTGTTTGTTTTAATCCATGTATGCATGTTCAGTTACTTAGGGTTTTATTATTTCTTGATTATGGGTTTTGACACAATATTTTAATCTTAATTCCATAGATTGTTTTGTTTTATTTTAGTTTTAATCACAATATATATATATATAGTTTCATGCATAGTCGTAATATTTTTCATGTTGTTTGATTTTAGAATTGAACTTCCCACCAGAAACGAAAATATGGATGACGCAGAAAAATTGATTAATAAGTGCCTTCAACTGTGGAAAACGAGAGAGGAAACCCTGAATTTTCTCGTCGATAATGGCATTCCTCTAGTCATCGCTACAGCAAGTTAATATTTTATTTAAATAGAGCAAGTTCTGTGGATTGATGTCCAAATATCACTACTTCAATTTATTTAAATGAATTAGCATGTTGAGCCCACCACTAATATGCAACACAATTTATCTCTAAAATTAAAGGAGATGTATGTATCCAAATAAACCCAATTCATTTTCACTATTTTATCTCAGTATAGTATGATTAATTTGATAGCTAGCTTTATATTTTTGTTCTACTACTTTTCTTATATATTTACAGTTTGGGAAGATTATCAAACAAGGCATACGACCTTCTTCCAGACGTACGATATGCGCGTAGAAATGCAGAATCTGTTGAGTCATCTTGAAGAAAATGTCGAATCAAAAATGGAAGATAAAATGAAGAAACAATTCGAAGATAACATAATATCCATGAAGGAACTTGTGCGTGGTGAATTTGCAATGGCTCGTAGTAAATTCCCAAAAATACAATGGCCTGAACCAAGTGGAAAGAATAATGTAAATGATGCTGCTTCAGGTGAGATAATCATTTATCAACTTCTTAATTATTACCATTAATGTTGTTTAACTTATATCCATATATATAGGATTTGGACCAAGTGGAAAGGGAAAGACTATTCTAGATGATGGTTCAGGCTCCGGTGATAAACTAACTTTTAAGTTCTTTAATTACTGTTAATTATTACAATTGTTGTTTAACTTATATCATGTATATATAGGAGTTGGGAAGACTTCATTTAATGTAAATGATTCTCATGAAATTGACTTCCAACTCAGTCCTGAAATTCAATGCCTGTGGCATAGTAGCTCTGATCCAAGAGACTACAGCATGGAAGGGTGAGTAACTAGCTATTTTTATATATGATTAGGAAACATAATTCTTCACTTTTCTTACATCACTTTGTTGTCTCTTAGTATGTTAGGTTCAGAAACTGGAGCACTCCCAACTCCCTCTGGCTCCGGTGCAGGGACATCCTCACATCCACCTCAGTCCCTACTCCCTACACCTGCAAATGATACTGCTGAAACTGACTTCGAACTCGATCCTGAACTTCTCCCGTTGCATGGCAATGATCCAAGAGACAACAGCCTGCAGCATGGGTGAGTAAATGTTACTACTTGTTATATAAAGGAAACAGAAATCTTCACCTTCTTACTACACTTTGTTGTCTCTTAGCATGTTAGGTTCAGAAACTGGAGCACTCCCAGCTCCCTCTGGCTCCGGTGCAGAGACATCCGCTGGAGTCGTTGCAACGACCTCCGGAGTCGATGCAACAACCACAATCCCTCTAGAATCGACATCCGGTGCAACTACTAGATCCCGCCGCTCTATTAACCCACCTAAAAGGCTCGAGATTTACCAATTACAGGGGTCGAAGAAGAAGAACAAGAAGAAGGATGATCCCAAGTGATATCAGCTTAGTTTGATTGTGTTTGAATGTGAAAATTTTTCCCTGGATTGTAGAAATGATCATATCCCTATGTGTTCAGCAAGTCGGTATTAACATGAGATTTTGAAGCAAAACTTCTATAAACTTCATTTTTTACTTGTACAAGCACAAGCTTCTTGAATATGTTGTTTGATTTCCTCCTGCAGCAAGAATTAGTAGACCATATGTTGTTTGATTTCCTCCTGCAGCAAGAATTAGTAGACCAGCGGCCAATCTGGCAGCAGTTGACAAATCCAATCTCAAGAAAGAAAGTAGGCAGATCATGATATAATTCCCAACTTGTTAAATCAAATGCATACCTTTCAAGTCATCAAGTGACCATTTACAGAAAAAACATCCTCAGATTCTGCAATACTCTTACCAAGAATTAAAACTCTACTCCCTAAACATGGCGCCAGAAATAAAATGAAGTGTAACTTAACTCCAAACTGGTCTCTTGTTCTGATAAAAGAACCTGTTTATGTACACATACTGTGCCAATATTGTCCACAAATTAACCAGGAACTATAAACATTATTGAAAATAAACAGAAAACATCTATGAGCAAAAACCAAAAAAAAAAACTATCAAATGAACAAGGCAGCACTGAGAAACCTAATGGATAATAGTGCTTTCAAGATCGAGGGATGCAATGACCTCAAGAAGAAGATAGTGAAACTAATGAGAACCAAGAAAATTCAACTAAATAACGTCAAAACTCAAACGACTATTGTCCACAATATCAAAACCATAATACTTTCTAAATTTCTTAGCAACCTGAGTGAGATTAAACTAGTTAAGGGAAAAGTGAGAATTACTTTTTCGCCTTTCCATATGCATCAATCAGAGTTTATACGTTGTGGTGTTGGGTTTGATTCCCCTCATTTTCATGTCTGAAAGCAGACCCCGAGCTCTGTCAAATTCACTAAAATGTAGGCATGACTTTAGGAGGATTGCACACGTGAAGACATCAGGCTGACAATCAGGAATCTTCTTCATTTGGTCGAGAATAGAAAATGCTTTGTCCAAAAGGCCACTTCAGCTGTAAGCAGACATAAGAGCAGTGAAAGCTTCATGATCCATGACACACCCTTCATCAATCATTGCCTGAAATATGGTAGGAGCTTTCTCAGGTTACTCACATTTTCCAAGCATTACAATTAGCTTGATATAGATACCAGAGTTCGGTTTGTATCAAAGTTGCTCACGAAGGAGTTCGAAAACCTGAAAACATATTGTGCAGAGTACAATCGTCAAGCGTAGGAATTTCACTCAAATCCAAATTTTCCAAGAGAAACAAGGACAACACAAATTGATATAAGAATCACAATTTAGTTATTGAAAGTCTTTCATTAATCTGATTATACAAAAGCCATGTTTAGCAATTGTGAACTGACACAAAATGAAAATCTACAAAAAGAGTTAGATTAAAACACAGAGAATGACATGGAGAGAGAAATAATTACTAATTTATGCTAAGCTAATTTCCATTAAGAGAACGCTGGTACAGAATAATGGATTTCAAACTCCCATTTTATGAGAAATATGAATCTCTACTCCCCAAAAGTGGGAAATTAAATCTACAATAGAGGAACCGTTCATGACAACAAACATTCAATTTTATTCCCCCAAAAGTTTCATAATAGTATCATTCTTTTCTAAGGGGAATACTTCCTAGTCAATCTCACTTAGCAGTTCCCTTCTTGAGCATCTTTCACCAAACTGCATATATATTTATGAGTTTCTACACATTCTTATCATGCTTCCTTGAATAACTTTGAACTTCCCAGCATCTCGACTTCGCCACATGTTGAAGCACACGACTACAAACAAACATGGTGCTAACAGTAGGACCAAATTCGCTTCCCACCATTACAAATGCTAGTTGTTCAACTAGTTGTCATTCCCCCCTTCCACTGAAAACATATGCTCTTTCACACTCAATCTTGATTCCACTCCAACATTAAACCAAATACAAATATTTCCTAGTCAATCTAACTTAGCAGTTCCCTTGTTGAGCATATTTCGCCGAACTGCATATATATAATTATGAGTCTCTACACATTCTTATTATGCTTCCTTGAACAACTTTTAACTTGCCATCATCTCGAAGCACACGACTACAAACAAACATGGTGCTAACAGTAGGACCAAATTCCCTTCCCACCATTACAAGCGCTAGTTCTGCAACTAGTTGTCATTCCACCCGTCCCCCTCCCCCTCCCCCTCCCCTGAAAGCTTATGCTCTTTCACACTAAAATCTTGATTCCAATCCCACATTAAACCAAATACTAGTTCGATTGATTCTCTCTAAATAACAACCCCATTTGCTACTCTAAAACAGAGTGTAGAGTAATCACTAACGAATAAACACATCCAAGAATGTCAAACCACAAAATCACACTCATATAACACTGATGATAAAACCAATGGCAAAGATTCTATGCAACTAAAATTTCAAAACACAAACGAAATCAAATCGAGAATAGAGTCACTATCAAAATTCAATCAAAAGACATTGAGAGCAGATTCCCAGCGCAAAGCAGTGATGCGCTCGTGAAGGGATTCGAGAAAAGTTCGAGGCAACAGTTTCTTAGAGTTCCCCTTCTTCTTTTCGATTACTGCTTTCGCGGCTTCTCTCCTCAGTATAATCGAGATGGCCTTCTGTGAAGCTATCTTCCTGTTCGTTTCCTCCTTTCTCTCTCTATCTTCTACCTCCTTCATCTTTGCGAGGTCCAGCTTTCTTCCAGTTACAGTGAGCGTTTTCCAGCTGCTAACACCTTCAATCGGACCATTTAACGGTTTCTGGTCAGGCTTAATTGGGAAATAATAATTGTGATTAAAGAAATTAAAAATGATGGGCCTAGATTGTGGCCCACAAGTCAAAAAGCCCAATCGACTTAGCCTTTCTGATATAAGAAAGGGACTAAGTGTACACACACCGTTTTAGGGTGTCACTATTGCAGCCGAGACTTTATTAAAGGCACTCGAAGAATTAAAATTTTTATATAATTTTACAATTTTAACCTTATATATCTAATCTATCAATATATAATAGCAACAAGAGTCAAATAAAATTGGACTCAATTTTGATCAAATTTCTCCCTTTTTTTAATTTTACCTTAAATAATAAGTTTTATTATCCGATCTTGACCATCCATTCTTAAGTGATTCATACACACCATTAAGATCAAAATCTCGGTGCCAATTCAGAAATGTACACAAAATACCACACAATTTTTACAATTTCTGAAATCATTTGAACAAAATCCATTTCCAAACCCTAATCTCATACTCCCTCCGTAACCCTATAAGGGTGTCATTTGCTTTTTGGCACGTGGATTAAGGAATATTATTATTTAATGTGTAGTGGGTACTTGTATTAGTGGAGGTGTGAGTCCTATTTTTTAGTTGTATTAGTGGGTGTAGGTGGGTCCCACATATGTAAAAAAAATGTGACTCTTTGGAGCGGACGGGGGGAGTATTTCCCAATCTTCTTCCGCCTTCGCCTTCGTCAACAATTATCGCCGTTGTGCTCTCTCTTTTATCAACGATCTTCTTCCGCTGCTGTCACGATTTCCTTATTCATTCCGTCGCTGTTAAGATCGTGGTTCCCCCGCTGTTTTCGCTTTTGTCAACCATTGGCGCCGCTAAGCCTCTGCCTGCGTCATATATATCGCCTCCGCTCGGTAAACTTTATTTACAAAATTATTTCCAACGCAATTTCATTTTTCATAGTATAATTATATTCTTCATCTCTCTCATTTGTTTTTGACAAATTAATACCTGATCGTGATCAACTTCTATTATTGTGGTAAGATCAATTATTCTAATATTATTTTTTAGAACTTCTAAATGTTTTTTCTTTTATTTCATACCCTTTGTTCCTTATTTTGTTTGATAACCATCCATGTATCATGTTTTTTTTGGAACCAATTTCCTTTAATTTTTCATTACTGCTTCATCCTTAATTTCAGTCGGATTTTTGTTTCATAATAGATTGATTTTATTTATCTTTTTGAATTGTTTCTTACAGATAGATATTTACTTGAAGGTGGCCAAATTTGTTTCACTCAGTAAGATTGTTTTTAATGTAACTTTTGAATGTTTTTTAATTTGTTTCATTAGCATTTTACATTTGTTGCTTCTAATCTTTTGCTTTCTTGCAGTTGATCGTGGTTTTCATAATACAATTTTTTTCCATTCGGTAAGATTGTTTTATTTCATTATCATTTTAAAATTTTTCCTTATCTGATTCTGAATTCTGACCTTTTTAAAATGACTATCGTTGTGGCAGTAGAGACAAAAGAGTTACATAATAAAAGGTACTCTTATATTTTTATTAGTTTTTACAAGTTCAATTAACTAACACAAGTTCAAGCCTGCAAGATGAAATAGTTGTGGCAGTCAGGACATCCTTGATCTATTATTGTTGGCAGCCAAAAGTATTAAATTTCTTAAGTTATTTACCTAGGTGCACAAATCATTTAATAGTTGCACCCTAAAGTCATGCCACCCTAATGTTGTTTCATAGTTTGCAATAGAACTATCTTAGTAGTTAAATAATTATACTATTTTATTAAAAGACTACAAAATACTTCTCTTCACACTATTTATTTTTCTGTGTTGGTCCATTTCATCTTAGGCTTTGATTATTTTCTAATTGTACCACAATAATGCTAGGGTCACATTGTAAGTTTATTTATTGTTTTAGAATTTTATTGCAGCATTATGGCATCCTCTTAATGTAATTTTATTTTCTCTTCCAATGTTTTGAAGAGATGAATTTAGGACATATTATAGTCTTCAAGGTATGAATGATCCTATAATTAGAAAGATTTATTTTATTTACATGTCATTTAACTATAAGAATTGCCTTCTAATGTTTGATGCACCATGCATATATATTATGGAGAAAAAAATCTTTCATGTGAGCCTATGTGTATATGGTATTGCTGTGTATGATAGTAATTGTGGTAAATTAGTATTAAATTATTTTATTTTTATAGTTTTATTTTGGCATGTGAGCCTTTATTTGTGTTGATAGTCGTTGTGCATGCATGAACATTTGCTTATACCATTTACATATTAATACGCATTCCTAAATACATAATTTGATTAACTTTTTTATAGCCTGTGCTCTAAGGACATTGTGGCATTCTGTCTTTCCTAGAGAGGAGTTCCGCGACTTAATATTAGATTATTGGAAGGAAGCGGATTGATAAGGAAGGGATCCATCCTCAGATTTAATGTATGTATTATTAAAATTATCCTGTATCTTTTAAAACATGATATAATTTATAATAGGACTAATTTTGATAATTCATAAAAGATATGAGACTAATTTTGAAATTAATAGGATTAAAATTAAAATTTTAAAAGTTATAGGATCGAAATTGAAATTAAAAGAACTAAAATTGAAAATACTAAAAGTTATAGGACTAAAATTAAATTTGATAAAAGATAAAGAATAAAATTGATATTTTCTCGACGATAGTGGTACGGTGGACAATCATTAAGAATTTAAAGAATAAATAAAAAGTAATAGCGTAAATTATTGAAAAATGAGAATATTTTCAATGAAAAGTAATTATTCCATTAGTTCGGTTTTAATGTGTTTATTTACTTTTTTGCACATGAATTAAAGAGTATTATTATTATATGTAAAGTGAGTAGTTGTATTTCAATGAATTACTGGTGGACCATATTTTGTACTTTTGTACTAAATAGAAGAAATTGATACTTTTGAACTGGACATCAAATATAGCAAAATGGACACCTTAGAAAGTGATGGAGGGAGTAATTAAAAAAGAGCGAGTCTCCTGTGCGCCCATGCACATGGATTTAGATCCGTGCCTCTTTGCCATATCTGTGTCCCTTTACAATTTAAACCCCTAATAATACATAGGGGAGGGTGGAAAGGCATTCCAGCTGAGCTTGGTTGCTGGGGGTTCGAATTCTGCCTTTGACATGAATTTGACCCCTTGCAAGCACAAATTTAACAGTGAGTCCTCCCTATAAGTCATTTGGGGCACATCCTGCGATTTACCTCCTCCACCAATCCCCAGGGCAGGGACAGTGGGAGCCCCTAATGATGGGGTACACCATTTAAATAGAATATGAAAGAAAAATGATTGTGTTCACACGATACACAACATGTCCCCATGAGCTTTTGCGTTTAAAAAAACTGAAAATGTTCTAAACAGGATCAAGTGTTGACTTAATGAATAATCACTTCACACCACAACTTCAACAGCCTAACACACCATATCCATCTTTTCACATATTCTAATAATTTTATACACCTTCTTAATTGAATTATTTAAAATACTTAATTTTTACATATATTCCAACAATTTTATATTTTTTTTATTTATAAAAATACTCCCCCTTGAGTTTCATGAAATTATACTGTAAGGCGTTTCATATAAATATTTGTCCGTTCATTGTCTAGTATGACAAAGGAAATTGAATCAATTGACATACTAAAAAAATATTTCGAACTGGAAATTAAGACTATCGGTTCAAATACTTAAAAAATATAAATTTTTAAATCTGTATTTTTAATTTATAAAAAAAATATATACATAGACTCTCTTGTAAGACGGGTTAACCCATTAATAAAGTATGCATATTATATAGGTAAAATATACTTATTTGTAGTTAAAGTATATCAATAATGAATCATATTATAACATTTTAAAATCATACTTTAATTTATCATCCATTATACTTTACAAAACATACTTTAACACGTCTCACAAACGGTCTCACAATATATATATATATATATAAAGTATTAATTATGATGAAGTATTTTAATTTATTAATTCATATATTTTGCTTAGTGGTAATTAAACAAATTATATTGTGGTTATATACTTTAACTATACTGTATTGATAATTTGAACTATATAAATTTCAAGAATAACCATACATTTCCTTTAATTAATATTTAGTTCAAACGTTTGAAATCTAAATTGGGTAAATTACCAAAATCTCCCTCGAGGTTTGTCCAAATTACCAAATAAATCGCGTGGTTTGAAAATTTACCAATTACCCGCTTTAAAAAATATTTTTTTAAAAAAATAGTGAAATTTAAAAATACAATGTTAAATATATGGGTCTTGATGTCATTTACATTCTTCTTTATTTTAAGAAAAAATGTATTTTTATTAATGTCCAAATAAAAAAAAGTTAAAGGGGGTAATTGATAATTTTTCAAACCACAGAGTTTATTTGGTAGTTTAGACAGACTGGAGGGGATTTTTATAATTTACCCATTTAAATTTAAGCAATAAAAACCACGTGCATGCACCTTTGAAGTCTTTATGTAATCGCATTCATTGGACATTTAAATGTCGATCGCTAGCGTGCCACGTCTTCAATTATATTATTTTTAGGATATTAGCACGAAAAACCACATTAACTTAAAATATAATTTAGTTCATACATTTGAGATTTTAATTAAAAAAAAAACTTCAGGAGATTATTATTATGGATAGGACTTATGAGAGACCGTCTCACGTGAGATCAGTTTTCACTTTTTAAAATAATTATCACTTTCGCTATAAAATGTTATCACTTTTTATTTATACTATAAATTATTCATGAAATAGCACTGTCACTTTTTATTAATTTATTATCACTTTTTTTTATAAGAGTTATCACTTCCTGACCGTCTTACTTAAGGGCTTATGTTAGACGGTCTCGCACAAGTCTTTGCCTATTATTATTACTATTATAACTTTATATTTAATTTAAACCTTATGAAATTATTACATAAAATAATAAAGTTTTAGTATATATTTAATTTATTTAAACAACAAGAGAAAGTTTTTTTGTAAGACGGGAATTACATGATACAGATAGACCAGTTGTTAAAATATGCAGGATATATAGTTAAAGTATAATTTTAATGAAGTAAATTTGTATGAGACATTTATGATTTTAAACTCTTACATCCCTATCAAGTTGAAAAGGGTGTCTTAGAGATTGAGCTTGAATGTATATATGGCCCACACACAATAGCATGCTGCACATTAGAGCTTGTAAACCTATGTATATCTATATCCACAAGGATTGTATTATGGCATAAATAAATTTCATGTAAAAAAAAATTAGAAAGATGCTTAGATATATCAAGACTTGCATAATCCTTGTAAACAATTATTTGATGGACGAATTAACGCCTACTAATCACAAGGAGGCCAGAAAAAGAATAGTATTCGAAGAGACGAGTTAAAAGATATATATATCCACACATATAAAGGTCATATATAGTAAATAATGATGATTGTGGATTCATTGAAGTGGACCCTAACCAGCTTGCTATATGCGATGATCATTGAAGTGGGGGCCTGTAACAAGAAAGAATGAAAATGTTACTTGTACCTTTTCTATGATCATTAAAATCCAAACATGAACTGAATTAAACTTACCATCTGCATTAACGGTTGTCTCTTCTATAGATAATTCCGACAGGTCTTGTATGATATTCGGATCAGGAAAAGATCCATTGTTAACAGCTCCTGAAAAGATGATTGAGATGTGAAAAACACCAATTTTTGGTTAGAGCCTTGAAATAAGGGAGATGTATTAAAATCAAGTATCATAGATTGTTTGCAATTGTAAATGACAAAGATACAAATATTTATGATATGAAGGTGTGTGGAGGTGGAGATGGGATTGGAGAAGAGAGTTATTTCAGTGGAAAAAAAGAGCTTTTAAATAATCTAATCACTTCAATAAATTGGTTTTCTACTAACATTGAATTGCAGGACTACTACAGATGGAAAGAAGACTCAACAAAATCATATACTACACATTCTGCGTACAAGAATCTCCAAGGCAGGAAGATTAGAATTTGGCAAAAAGGGATTCCAAGTAAGTTCAAGCATTTGTATGGAGGTTGCTAAAAGATAGACTGCCTAGTAAACCTCAGAAAACTTAAAGTGCTAGCTTATGAGGACAGTTTGATGTGAACTTTTTTGTGCAAGCAGTGTGTAAGATGTTGATCACCTATTTATTCTTTGCCCATTTTCAGCAAGTGTGGGGGCAAAAGTGCTTCTTGTGGGTTGGCATCCGAAGTAGCATGCAAGATTCTATTGGTAGGCAATTTCAAGCTCATCTTGGGTTATCATAGCGCATTAGACTACGTGGTCTTTGTGGATCAAATGGAAGTATATTCAAACAAAAGGTAACTCTATTGGATAGGATGTGGGCATGACAAAAGGCATTAGCACCGAATAATTTCAGCTATGTAGTTGCAGAATAGTTTTTATATCCATTAGAATGTTTATGATATTATGTTAGAAAAGTGAAGGACAACAATATTATAGAGGCACCATAGTACACATTGTACTTGTACTTGTGTGATATTATAAAATAAAATAGAAAAAAATATTTATTAATATAATAGAAATAATTTAAATTTTAAATTTAAATTTGTCTTACCAGGGGGTGCTAACTTTGAGAAGGTATGGATGTCTAGAGCTCGTGGGAATGTTGTTTTCACAGTGTGGTGAACAAAATCGTTGAAACGTTGATTATGATCAATCATGAACTTCTCAGCTTCTTGAGTCATTTGGATTTCCAAGCAATTGAGGTGAGCATCCATTTCTAGGCTAATTTGATATGTCGATAAGAAAGTTTGTATGTGTTGATCGATGGTGTTGTCAAAAAAATCGTTCAAAAGTTGAATCTGATCATTCATGAACTTCTCAGCTTCATGTTTCAATTGGATTTTCAAGCTAGTGAACCGAGACTCCAATTCTTGGCTAATTTGATATGTCGATAAGAAAGTTTGTATGGGTTGATCCATGGTGTGGTCAACAATATCATTGAAACTTTGAATCTGATCTTTCATGATCTTCTCAACTCCTTGTTTCAAACGGATTTTCAAGCTAGTGAACTGAGCCTCCATTTCTAGACTAATTTGATATCTCGAGAAGAAATCTTTATAATCGTTTTCCATCTGCTCCCAAACTTATAAGAAAGAACATTATTGTAAAAAAACTAAACTAAGAATTAATATAAGAAAGAATTGTAAACAAACTAAACTAAGAATTAATAAATATCATGTATATTACCTTGTGTAGTATGCTCTTTAGAAATTTTGTAATCTTGATAGAGAGTATCAAGGGTGGCCTCTTTGTCTTTCTTGAGCAAGAGGCATTCTCTTATACGTTCATTGATAAGTGCATCAGCGGGTGGGGAGTCCATCTTATCTGGACTAAGAACAATAGATAGATGATTAGCTTAATATATTATATATTAATCTCCTATGAACCGAGTCTGTGACTGTGGTCCCTTTAGTTTAAATATACATACGGTATAATTGGATTTGAGAGACCACAGCATCTACACTGGCCCTAAACCATAAACTTGAATTAGTATTGATTTGAGTGAGATTGTATGACGGAAAAAAAAGCAACAACAACAATCGGATTAAATGTGGAGAGTCCATCTTATCTGGACAACAAAACAACAATATATAGATGATTAGCTTAATATAATTAGAGATAGTTTCCTATGAAACGGTTACTCATAATAAATTACGAACTACTATTTATTTACTTTTTTTTCTGGAAAACCCTTGTGTTTTTATATTGTTGCATGAACTATATATATTTGATAACATAAGATTTACGTAGCACAACTTATTTGATTATATGAATATATATACTCCCTCCGTCCCAAGCTAAGAGGTCTATTTTTCCATTTTAGTCGTCTCACCCAAAGAATCTCATTTCTTTTTTTACACACATGCGACCCATACACCCCTCTAATACAATTAAATGTTGGATTTTTTAGGGTATAATTTTTTTTTATTTTTTAAAATTTTAATTATTTTATTTGATCTAATGATGGTTATGAGGTGATTTTTTTAATTTAATTGTTTGTATTAACTAGGTGCACTGTACCCAGGTGGGGCCTAGTTTAACTCTAAATTTTAATTTACTCAATAAAATGTGTGATTGAGCGTGAATCTATTCCAAATAGTGTTTCAATGACACCTCACACTTTTTAAAAAGCACCATAAGTAATTACAAGGGTTATATCGTGTGTTTCCCAAATAATTAAGGCAAATAGTTGTTGAAAAAAAAAAGAAAAGAATAAGAATATTCAAATGAGATGATCTTGACTCACGTCTCAACGTTCATTTTCTGGAAAAAGGATTCATAAACTAAGAAATAAAAAGTAAACCAACAGTTACCATTGATTCTATTGATTCTGAGAACTCATAAATTAAGTACGATTTCATAACGGAAATAAAAAGAAAAAAAAAAAAAGGAAGAGAAGAATTACCATAGAGAATTCATAAAGTAAGAAAAGATATCGCTTACATGACCGGAAAAAAAAAAAGAAAGTAATAACAAAAAAGAAAAAAAGAGTTTACTATTACATTACCAGACAATAGAAATCGATTCTGAAACAGCAGTAACAGAAGAGAAAGAAGAAGAGGAAGGGTTAGTGTCATATATATATATATATATATATATAAAAGATTTGAATATGTTTCCATAATATCATTATCATTTTATTTTCAAACACATTATCATTATCAATTATTACTGGATTTTACCCACAGAATTATACTACAATTATTTTATATATATATATATATATATATATATATATATATATATATATATATATATATATATATATATATATATATATATAAATAAAAGATTTGAATATGTTTCCTTAATATCATTATCATTTTATTTTCAAACACATTATCTTTATCAATTATTACTGGATTTTACCCACGGAATTATACTACAATTATTTAATTTTTATATTTATGTAAGACAAAAACTTGTGTGCGCATGTGTTCACGGGAATAGATTTTGTGTGCGTCTAGAATTTTGTGTTAAATTGTATACCCTTTCATATAAAGATATGTATCCATAGTAAAAACTTGTGTGTGTCCGGACGCACGGGCAAATATTTTCGAAATTTTGTGTTAAATTGTATATCCTTTAGTATAAATATGTGTCCTTTATTTTTTGAAAAAAATAAAAATATATTAATAAAAGTGTATACACTTTAGAATAAAATGGTGTGCATCGGGCGCATGCAAGCCTCATTCTTTATGTAAACCATAATATAAATATATAATTATTTATTTATTTGAATTTAAATTAATTATTTATATATAATATATCAATAATTTTTTTTCTTAACATGATGTAATTCTATATGTATATGTGTAACGAGTGAGGCTTGCGTGCACCCGGGCGCATGGGAACACATTTCATGCGCCTTTAGAATTTAATATTATGGGTAATGGTACACTGCTTTGGTCTAAAGAGTATACACTTTAATTAATAAAGGTACACCATTTTGTTCCAAAGGATATACATTTTTCATTAATATTTTTTTTTCTTTAGAAAATAAAGGGTACACATCTTTATAATAAAGGGTATACAATTTAACACAAAATTCTAAAGGCGCACGGAGTGTTGTCCATGAGCCCGAATACACACAATAAATTTCTTTAGAAAATAAAGAGTACACATCTTTATACTAAAGGATATACAATTTAACACAAAATTCTAAAGACGCACGGAATGTGGTCCGTGCGCCCGGATGCAAGCAAGTTTTTGCCATGTGTAACAGCCCCAAATACCATTTTCATAAACATTAACTAAAAAGAAAACACACGTAAGATTTCTTAATACTTAATTTTATAAATCCTAATATTTCAACATTTATAACCTTAAAACATCGTATTTTCTGAGGATAACACATATATTTAAAATACATAAGATTTTTCCTAAATGATACGCATGTTCGACGCATTAATATACCTAAAGAAGTTCATTACACCGAACGCACCAACATAAGAACATAAGTAAAACACCTAATCTTAATACTTAGTTTTCCTAACTTAGTAATGCTTTATTATGGATCCACCACACCACCACCACGTATCTCCAATAAACCTGAAAACACATGTGGAAGGGGTAAGCACTACAATCGCTCAGTGAAGAAACATGTATCACAGTTAAATATCATGTAATCCACTTGAATATTCACACACAACAGTATAAACTTTTCAATATTTGATAATCATGTACTCCCTCTGTCCCGGAGAAGTTGGTATAATTTTTTTAGGCACGGAGATTAAGGAGTATAATAATTTAATGTAAAGTGAAGTAAAGTGAAGTGAGAGAAATAATATTTAATGTGTAGTGGTAGTTGTATTAGAGGTGATATGTGATGTCCATGAGAATAGATTAATTCTTTTTGTGTGGGTCTCATGTATTAAAAAGGAAATGTGTCAACTTTAGTAGGACAAACCAAAAAGGAAAGTGTGTCAACTTCTATAGGACGGAGGGAGTAACTTTTAACTTGTATCACATATTTTATGTCTCAGTTTTGAATGCAAAAGAACAGACTGATCAATCGAATTGCTTTGATAAACTACAGGCTATGAATCAATGATTGATTCAAACTCTCAAACTAAAACAAAAAACTCAAGTGTGTGTGAGTGTATGATTGAAGAATTTTGAAGAACAAGATGTATAGTGGTTCGGCTTATTACCAAGCCTACGTCCACTTCTGATGATGATGAATTTGTATTGCTTGCAGAGGGTTTTAGATGGTTACAGATACATACAAGGTAAGCTTACAGCTATATATGTATACATCACATGTGATAACAAACTTATGGGACCAATCGAGTGCAGCATCTTCCAGCTGTCATATGGGTGGTTAAATGAAATCTATTTCTGTTGCAACTACTTCCAGCTCATAGCTAGCATTATGAGCTTTCAATCCATACATAGAACTGCTTCCAACGAACTACTATACCTTCTGTACAACTGCTGCAAACTGCACCAGTCACCACTCGTTCACATGGCATTCTTGATGGACTTGCAGTTTAGCTGATTACTTCCATGCAATTCACACGATCAATAACTTTGCTAATTCACAATCCAACCAATTACTAATGTTGATCAGTCATTAATATGAGGTTTTCATCTCAAATCTCCACCTAAACCTCATAATTAAGCATTCATTACTTCACCTTCATCACACTGTTTTAAGTCAGCAAACTTTACTTACACTGCCTTGTTGGAGAGCAGCAAAACTCACATCACTACTTTGAGAGAGTAGCAGAACTCTCCATTGTCATACTTAACACATGTTGATAAGGCTTTTGCACAATTCGAACTTCGAAATAGGCAAAGCCTTTGTAAGAAAATCTGATGGATTACTTTCTGTTCCAATTTTCTTCACAATCACTCTTCCATCATCTATCAAATCTTTGATGAAGTATAATCTGACATCAATATGCTTTGTTCTTTCATGATATCCTTGGTGCCTTGAGAGATGTATGGCACTAGAATTATCACAATACAGCACCACAAACTCTTGCACAATACCAAATTCAGACAGAATTCCTTTCAACCACAGACCTTCCTTAATCCCTTCTGTAAGTGAAATGAACTCAGCCTCTGTTGTAGATAGTGCCACCACTGATTGATGTGTTGACCTCCAACTAATGGCTGTTCCAAATAAACTGAATACATAGCCTGATAGTGACTTCCTTGTGTCCAAATTTGCAGCATAGTCAGCATCTACATAACCTGCAAGAAAATCAATGTTAGATGAAATCTTATTGAAATGCAAACCTGTTGTTAAGTTTCCTTTCAGATATCTTTGAATCCATTTGACAGCTTCCCAATGCTCCCTTCCTGGATTCCCCATGAACCTGCTTACTAAGCTCATTGCATGAGCTAAATCTGGTCTACAGCACACCATTGCATACATAAGACTTCCTACAGCATTAGCATATGGAATTTTATCCATTTCTGAAACCTCTGCTTCAGTACTTGCTGATTGTTGACTTGATAAACTTATCCCTTGCTTAACAGGTGTGGAAACTGATTTACACATATCCATATTATATCTTTTTAGTACTTTTTCCAAGTAAATACTCTGATGAAGCACAACTGATCCAGCTGATCTATCCATTTCAATCTGCATTCCTAGGATTACAGTAGCTTCCCCTAAGTCTTTCATGCTAAACTCTGATTTCAACATCTCTTTGACAGCTAGAATTCCATCCATAGATTTGCAAGCTATCAGTATGTCATCAACATACAATAGTAAGAATACCTGCCAATCAACATCACTTCTAATGTATACACAACTGTCATGCAGACTTCTTTTGAAACCACAGCTGACAATATATTCATCAAACCTCAAGTACCATCTCCTTGGACTTTGCTTCAAACCATATAAGGATTTCAGCAGTAAACAAGCCTTATTGGTGGTATCTTGAACTGCTACACCTTCTGGAATATTCATATATATTTTCTCTTCCAAATTTCCATGAAGAAAGGCTGTTGTTACATCCATTTGATGTAACTCAAGATCAAACTGAGCAACTAGAGTTAGCATTACTCTAATTGAACAATGTTTGACAACTGGAGAGAAAATTTCAGTGTAATCAATCCCCTCTTTCTGTGAAAAACCTCTTGCAACTAATCTGGCCTTGTACCTTATTCCACCTGCATTCTCTGGAGCTACCTTTTTCTTGTAGATCCACTTGCAACTAACCAACCTCTGATCCTTTGGCTTCTGAACTATCTTCCATGTTTGATTCTTTTCCAAAGACATCAACTCTTCTTGCATAGCAACACTCCACCTGTCACTTTCCTTGCAATTCATAGCCTCTAGATAATTCTTTGGTTCATATGAATCAATCTCCTCTGTTGTATATAGTGCATAAGAGACTATGTCAGCATTTGCATACCTAGCTGGTGGTTTAATAGACCTTCTCTGTCTATCCCTAGCTAACTGATAGCTATTTAACAGCTCATCAGTTTCTAATCTTCCTTGATCATTATCAGTGGTTTCAACAGTATCATCTTGTAATATTTCTTCATCACCTGCCCTCTGGTCATGTACAATTCTCTTGGCATGCTCCACCTCAAGCTCAGTTTTATTACTTCCTTGAATAATCTGAACTTGTTGTGGACATAGTGGCATTACAGCCTCATTAAAGGTGACATCCCTGCTTACTAAGAACTTCTTGCTTTCAATACTCTACAGTTTGTAAGCTTTCACACCCTTAGGGTATCATATCATAACACACTTCACTGCTCTTGGTGCTAACTTATCTTGCTTAACATGAGCATAGGCTAAATGACTCTAAGTATTGAGTAATTTGCTAATTTTCCTGACCATACCTCTTGAGGTGTTTTAAACTTCAGAGCTGCTGATGGGCTTCTATTTATGAGGAATGCCACTGTAGTGACCAGCTCACTCCAAAAATCCTTTGTCAAACCAGAATTACTCAATATACATCTTACTCTCTCTAGTAAGGTTTGATTTAATCTTTCTGCAACACCATTTTGTTGTGGTGTGCCTGGAACAGTCTTGTGTCTTATGATACCTTTATCTCTACAGAACTTGTTGAACTCTTCAGAACAATATTCAAGACCATTATCAGTTCTTAACACTTTGATCTTAGTATTACAGATGTTCTCCACCTCAACTAACCAATTCTTAAAAGTGTTAAAGGCTGCATCCTTAGTTCTAAGAATATATATCCACACTTTCCTACTATAGTCATCAATGAAAGTCATGAAGTACCTGCCACCACCTTTGGTTTGAGTTCTTGCAGGTCCCCATAAGTCTGAATGAATATAATCCAGTCTGGATGTACTTGCGTGATCACCAGTTCCAAACTTAAGTCTCTTAGCCTTTCCAAAAATGCAGTGTTCACATTGTTTCAACTGCTCTGATGAGGTGATACAGATAGCTTTCTGCCTTGATAATTCTTGTAGTCCTTTCACACTTATGTGAGCTAGCCTCCCATGCCATAAGTGTATATTATCACTTCCAATTGTAGCATTATTCTGTCCAGTTACAGTATGACCATCAAGAATGTACAGCTCCTTTTTCCTGATTCCTTTCATTACTTCATACTCATCCTTTTCAACAATGAGTACTCCTCCTTTTGTTCTAAATTCATATCCTGAAGCATCTAGAGTACCCAATGAAATTAGATTTCTCTTGAGTTCTGGAATGTACCTCACACCTGTCAAGTTTCTAACCACTCCATCATGCATTCTTAACTTGATAGAGCATATTCCCTTTATCTGACATGTATGATCATTTCCTAATAATACTGATCCAGCATTCTGATACTTGAGATCAGTAAACCAATGCTTCATTGGAGACATATGAAATGAGCATCCTGAATCAAGGATCCAATCCATGGATCCTTTTGATGAACAGATTAACAGTGCCTCAGGATAATCAATTTCCACCTGGTTTTGATTAATTGCCACTTGATTTGCTTGCACCCTTTGTTGTCCATCCTTCCCAGCCTCTGCCTTATTTCTTTTGGCTGCTTTCCACTTATAACAATTCTTCTTAAAATGACCAGGTTCATGACAGTGGAAGCATTTTCTTCCTTCCTTGTCACTGGCAGACTGATCACCTTAGATATCTTGTTTCTTACCATCAGAACTACCCTTCTTGTTATGTTTCTTATTCTGATTTCCCTTCCGGATCATCAATCCTTCACCTGATGTTCCTTGTTCCTCACTACACTTTTGTAACTCCTTAGTTTTCAAAGCTAATTCAACCTCATCAAGATTTATTGATTCTTTGCTACCAAACAGCAATGTGTCTTTAAAATTTTCAAACGATTTTGGAAGTGTAGATAACAAAATCAGAGCCTTATCTTCATTCTCTAATTTAACCTCAACATTTTCCAGATCATCAAGTACCTTATTAAACTCATCAAGATGAACTAAAACTGATTTTTCTTCTGTCATTTTGAATGAGTATAATTTCTGTTTCAGATATAATCGATTTGCAAGAGTTTTTACCATATAGAGATCATCAAGCTTCTTCCATACTGCTCTTGCAGTCGTTTCCCTCTGAACTTCTCTGAGTGCCTTATCACCAAGACACAAGAAGATGGCACTTAGAGCTCTTTCTTGAAGATCTGCTTCAGCTGCTGCAGCCTGTACATCCACTGCTGTTGCTTCATTAACTGGAGCTTCTTTGATTGCTCCTCCGAGGCTTTGCTGTACCAAGATGGATCTCATCTTGATCTTCCACAGCCCGTAGTCTGACTTCTCAGTGAACCGCTCAATATCAAATTTGGTAACCATCTTGAATCCTTCCTTCTTCTTCAGATAACTGCTCCTTTGATCTACTTGCCTATGGTGTTTCCCACAGACGGCGTCAATTCTCAGTTTTGAATGCAAAAGAACAGACTGATCAATCGAATTGCTTTGATAAACTACAGGCTATGAATCAAAGATTGATTCAAACTCTCAAACTAAAACAAAAAACTCAAGTGTGTGTGAGTGTATGATTGAAGAACTTTGAAGAACAAGATGTATAGTGGTTCGGCTTATTAACCAAGCCTACGTCCACTTCTGATGATGATGAATTCGTATTGCTTGCAGAGGGTTTTAGATGGTTACAGATACATACAAGCTAAGCTTACAGCTATATATATATACATCACATGTGATAACAAACTTATGGGACCAATCGAGTGCAGCATCTTCCAGCTGTCATATGGGTGGTTAAATGGAATCTATTTCTGTTGCAACTACTTCCAGCTCATAGCTAGCATTGTGAGCTTTCAATCCATGTATAGAACTGCTTCCAACGAACTACTATACCTTCTGTACAACTACTGCAAATTGCACTAGTCACCACTCGTTCACATGGCATTCTTGATGGACTTGCAGTTTAGCTGATTACTTCCATGCAATTCACACGATCAATAACTTTGCTAATTCACAATCCAACCAATTACTAATGTTGATCAGTCATTAATATGAGGTTCCCATATCATTATGAACTGTAACACTTATTGCATATCACAGAACACAGCATATTCTCATATCGTTTCATATCATACACATCGCAGAACATCAAATTCATCACATAAAATTTAAAAATAAACATGTAACCCAACCTTCGATCCAACAAAAGTAGCGTCTAAAATAATTCCCCGTCTTCACTCACAGAACACCCTATAATCACAAATATCATTCAATTAATATACTATTGCTGAACATACGTAATCAAAATTTAAGAAAACTACGCAATACGCCTTACCCACATAAACCACGAAAGAAGATGAATCATTTCATATCATAATCTCGGATATGTATATGACGTGAAAGAAAATGAAAGGAGAAGAAAATATTAAGGATTATGCAGAACCTATTTTTATTTAAAATGAGAATAAACTAGAACTGCAAATGGAATAAATCGTGTAGTAAAAACTGAGAACTGAAATGAATAAGTTTTGGGAAAAACTAGAGTAACTGGCTGGCCTGACCTCCCAGAGTTGTCAGGAAAACGAGCATTCGTAGGGCAATTGTCACTGACTCGGACTTTGGTGATCTAATATCAGTCCATAACGAGAGCAAAGCTCATGTGCAACTAGTTGAAGAGTCGAACCAAATATATGATATTAGGGTTGTGTTTGTTTCGAGCTTAGTAAGTCGGATTTTATTCTGCGAATAAAACATCGATCTATTTTTGTTAGGTTAGTAAAACAAGCTTCACATTCATACAATCCTACTCTATGATACATATCTATTTTAAATGTATATATTTTTTAGTTCAAATGGACTATTTCTCTGATTATTTCCATCTTATTTCTAGTAATTTTCAAATCATTATTAAGTAAAAAAATTGTGGGTAAATTTGTGAGCATCATATCTCCATCTTATACTCTATGAAACTCACACAAGTATGAATCATTAAACATTAATGAAAATTCTTTATTGTAATCACAAATAACAACAAAAACCAACTTAAATTCTACAAACATCTAAGTGAGGAAGCTTAGAAACCTCTGCTCAATTGTAATCACAAACAAAAACAAGAAACAACTTCAATCCTTCAAAACATCTTGCAAGTAAAAGCTTAGAAACCTCTGCCACCGCGGTGTTGCGACTCCTCATCCTCCGGTGAACATTCTTCATAACATAAACTCGATGTGCACTGATAAAATGAAATAATCGAACTATTTTAGAAGGAAGCGAAACCCAGAGGCGACGACACCATCATATTAGGTTTGAAGAAGTTGGCAGGTTGGGTGGGTTCAAACCAACCAAGATTCTCCATCCCCATTTTGATGAGATCTCCAGCTGCATATGAAACCCCTGATGCACTGACAGCCACAGTCATGTAATACATTATGGTCTTAACATAGTCACTCCACTTGTCTGATCTTCCAACATAAGCCTTGGAGATTGCAAGAAGGAATACACATGCAAGAGAAGCTATTCCCACTGCTAGAATTTTGTAGTCCTTGTCATCACTTTCGCGGAATGTGAACCCGTAAGTCAAGGGTGGTATGAGCCCAAACACGAGATATGAAAGCGTGGCGAATGATGCATGAAGTGGGAAGTGACCCCTTGTACCTAGTGATTCTTCGTACTTGTCTCCAGAGACCGCATTTTTCAGGTCCATGAGCTGTGGATGTTTCGGTAAGTTCCATGTTGTAATGAAGTTTTGTATGATTAAGGTGGTGAGAAAGACTTACATTCTGACCAAATATGATGAGGCCACTTATTAATGTTGCTACTCCAATGGCAATGATGTTTGCTGCAGCAGGAATGTATAATGTGAGTTGGGTGGCCATGTTTTCTTGCTTGTTCGAGTTGAGAGACGTACCTGTTGCGGTATCAGATGAAGCTGCAGACGAGACGATGCTCAAGCTGGCGATCAGCTCGACTAGACCTCCATACACAATGCACTTCAAGATTTCAAGTGATCTGAAACCATGATCACCACTAGGGACTACTGGTGCTTCAACAACACTCGCCTCGTTCGGTCTAACGAGCTCTGTATGCACGTCGAAAACAGCCTATGATGTTCGAGAGCAGTGATATATAGTATGTAATGAACAAGATTATTAATCTATTTACCTCGAGGCTTTTCTTCACCTACTGGTGCTGTAGGAGGTTTCATCCCACCTATGATGCCACCTGTATACAAACTCCAATCATTACATCATTTGATCAAACAACTGATTACTACCTAACATAAAATATCCTTACCTGTTAATCCATCTACAATGTCAATCTCCAATTGGTCTCCACTAGATGAAGAAGGATGTGGTGGAGCAGTTACACGAAAACGTCCCGGTTTCTTGATACTCTTTTCTTTGCTCTTCCCTTCTTCGTCGCTCCCTGAACAACGACACGAGTGATCATTCAATACTCTTGCATGAATCAGAGACAAATTCATGAGCTGCCATGAAGACACATTAGAACACAACAAGAACACAAGCAAACCTAGTGATTCCTGTCCACCACCAACATTCTCTCCCTTTCTTAACAGATCAGATTCATCCCCACCTGAAACCAATCATACAATAAAACAAACATCTGCTGGATGAACGACACGAAACGAGGCTTTATAAATCCTACTGAATCATTCATTACCTTGCTCAACATAAGTAGTAGTACTAGTGGATCCTCCTTCAGAAACAGGAAGATTTGTTTGATCAGATGTTATCTTATCTCCAACCACTTTTGGGACTTCTTGTTTCCCTTTGGATCCAAATAGGTTAAAAGGGTTCAGACAGTTCCCTGTCATAACAAACACTAAATCCTTAAACCCCATTAAAACTACATAAAAATAGATCAAATAAACCAACACTCAAGAAACTGAACCTGAAGGTATGAAAATGCTGAAGCATTTCAAGCATCCAAGAAGATTAACCGGACGTTGAGCACGAGTGTCTCGTCTGATCTTTCTCCGAAGAACAACCTTAGTGATTCGAGAGCTACAATTAGGACAGTAGGGAGTGTGTGTGTGAACCTTCTGCGCCGCCGTCTCGAATTCCAGCTCTAGAACTTCCTCATCACTATCAGCATCCACCAGATCAAGCCTTACATTCTCTTCAGATCCCACGTGAGTTGAAGCAACAAAACCAGACAGGATTTCATTGTCCAGATGCCCTTCATTTGGATTGTTGATGATGGCATTCACAAGCTCTGGAATCTTCACATCTTCTGATACGATGTTCTTGCCTGAAACAGACCATTGGATCCTAGTTTCTGCCAAAAAAACATAAGCTTATGAAACATTAGCTCACTAGCTAGGTTTATAAACAGCATTTTTTTTTTTAATTTTTATGCATGGAAGATTTATGGGAAAAGTGTTGGATCATTTTTCAAGTTTGTCTATATATAGTCATGTAATTTAGAAATTATTTCTTGTGAATTAATTATGTAATTATTTACTTACCTTTAAAGGCATGATGAATGAAAGATTTCCGATAGACATGATGAACCCAAGGTTGTGCAATGTTGTGTGTCCAAAGGCAGTGGTGGCATTTCCATATTCCTTCATTCACACAATCAATAAAGGAAAACAAATTTGCCAACCCCTTTAAGAAAAATTGAGAGCTAGATTTGATATGCGTATTTGTTAATCTCTTTAAGTATATGTTTTGAATTAGTAAATATATTATTATTAAATTAATAAATGTTTCTCGAATAATTTTTTTTATATGAACCATAACCTTTGTGTGTGTATGCATATATGATCATATAATTAATTCTTATAAGATATGTGATTTTAATACCGGTTAAGTTTAACGAGCTACTAGAGAGTTTGGTTAGACTTGGATAAGGCTCGAGCTCGATTTAGTTCGTGAATATTCGAGTTTGAGTTCGAGCTCGCCTTATCCTCGTTTCATTATCGAGTCCAGTCGATAAGACTCGATTATTTTAATAATAATATTAATAAATATTAAATTAAAAAATATATAAAATATATTAATTAAAAATCGACTCAATCAACTCGACTCGCTTTATTTAATGAGCTTAACCAAGCTCGAGCTCTGAAAGAGGTTGACAATAAGTTCGTTCAAAATGGACTATTTGCCCCTCAGTTAGAGGTATTCCAAACATGTCTGCTAATACTAATAGAACTAAGTGGATCATTCAAGCAGCCAAATTCTAAAGAAAAATCACTATCGAGGGTCCAAGACCATACATATTGATAGATAGAACTGCTATTTATTTGCAATTATCGCTTAGTTTTCGACTTTTTGGGAATATCATAGCGAATGAATTAATAGTTGTTGTAAACGATTCATGTGGGTCAAGGTGATCATGAAGCCCCAAGGCTAGCAAAGGAAAAGGAAGTTACAGTAGGGCAACAACCTGTTTTCTATTCATCGATCTGCTCCCGCCTTTATACAGTTAGATACAAAATTGTCTATTTGTACAGATAAGAATCCCCTTTGTTACATGATTTCTTCTTCATATAGATAGATATAGGATCTATGGGGCAATTACCGTTCTTAGGCTCGTTTTCTTAACGAGTCAAGATCAAGTATACACTCCTCAGGCTCGCTCGACTTCCCATTCAAGGGCATTCAAACAGTGAGCACTCTCTATAAACCACTTGAGGAGGTATATCTTGCGATTCACCTCTTCCATCAATTCCAAAGCAGGGGCGATGGGACCCGGTGGGGTACACCATTTTAGAATAAAAACTATTTTAATATACTACCCCAATTTCATAAAAATTGACTCGTTTTTCATTTTCATTTGTTTCATCACATATATAAACTCCTTTTCTAATCTAACACATTAATTAGGTGTAAATCTACTAATTCAATGATTTCATTTATGAATTCTAATTTTTATTACAAGCTCATTTAAAATAAACTTTAAGGTATAATTAAGTGGTAAATAGGAATTGAAGCACATCACACATTAAAATTCAAATAACAATAAATTTTATGTTTGTATGAAAAATGAAGTATTAACTACCTTCATCTTTGTCAAAGTAGACACTCTTTTCTGAAATCCCTTTCTTGTCCACTTCTTCATGATGATTTCCATTACTCAATATCACCTTGGAACTATTTTCATTGCTGATGCTATCATCACTGGCCGAGTCTGGCCGCCGCCTCCTAGTCTGCAGCTGCTGCTCCTCCTCCTCCTCCACGCGGCGGTGCTCCACTTCCATCATGCTAACAAAGAACACAAATCACCTGATTTAATTACTATGATAGCAACACAAACTTTGGTGTAATGATATGGAAGTTGCAAAGGTAGTCTTATATAACAACAATGAATTTATAGTTTAATATTGATTGATTATTAATTAGACATAATTCTATGATAATTGGTAAACAAATCAATGAATTAAATTGAACATCATTAATTAGACGTGCTTTATTTTAATTATATCTGTGGATCATGAGATCTAAAATAATTAATTTATTAATGATGTTTTGAATTAGTACTAAGTTTGTGTACGAGAATATTGCTCAAAATTTGGTGCAATTTTTTTTTTAGCCGTTCACATGTAGGACTATAACATGTTCTAATTAATTACTGAATTGTTCATAGTTTATTTATCGTAATGTAGTGTCTCATTGACTTTGGTATTTTTAATTGATACCATATAATATGACAACTTAATTAATTAAGAGGATTTTTTTTTTTTTTCATTTTAAGATGTCCATGTCTCTGACCAGCAGATAATATTTTGCAATTTTTTTTTGTATGTTAGAATAACATCTCGCAAAATTATTAATAGAGGTACGAATTGATAGAATACGAATTGATTTTTTTTTTTTATCATGTAGTTTTAGTATATATATTCTTTGTTGTAATTTCCATATCTCATGTATTTTTAGTATATATTCTTTGTTATAATTTCCATATCTTCCTCCCATTGATTGTGGAATTCCTGTTGTATTGTAACACTATTAATAAAAGATTTTTATGACCACATTCACGATTATTTTCACAAATTCCTTCACTTTCCCCCAAGTCATCTCACAATTATATATATATATATATATATATATATATATATATATATATATATATATATATATATCGAAAATACATCATTAATATTACGCAATTAACGAAATATAATAAAAAGAAAAAGGATAAATAATGATATATTGATTTTTTAAGAAGACGTAGATGTGTAGGTGGTGGAGGCTTGGAGCTGTATAAGAACTATTAATAGCCAATTAATGATATCAGTTAATTATTACATTCTTGATTAATCTCCAGGTTGTTTTTATTATCTGTCAAATCCTTCTAATGTAATCCTCAGAAGATTATGTTCACATGGATTTAAAGATTGATGTTTTTCAAACAAGAAAGACTCCACTCTCGTGCACTACCATCTACGCCCTTAATAATTACACAAATATCATACTCTTTAATATAAAATTTTAATTTTCTTTAAAAAAATAATCTTTTTAGTAAAATATTAATACCAATTTTTTTAGTAAAATATTAATATCCTCCACATTTCAACCGTGGTTAAAAATTAAAAATTTAATATCCTTTAATACCCTTATTAATTAAGATGAATGCTTTTTATTTTAAAATGTTAATCCTTGACACACACAAAGACCAACTCATTTTCTTTTTAGAAAATTTATCATAAATCTTTTACTTTTCAAGTTCACAATTTATACACACTGCCCTAAAAATTATCAGGGCCTTTTATCCTTAGAATTTTTTCATTAATTCAATAATAACTAACAGGTCAACGACCCAGTTGTACAGACTGATGATCCCGGTGCACAGGAAACTCACACCATAAACATGGATATTTTGTTAATATTAATATTAATAATAGTGTAGATGTCAATCTAAGTTTGCAGGTAGTAGTAAGTGATGGTTAGGAAAAGAAAATAGTGAATTAGATTGTTGCACAGACAACTATGCGTCTAACAAGACAAGTGATTGATACAAATTGAAGAACAAACACATCCTAATCGTATGATAAACCACCACCTCCCTTCTTCGAATTACGACTCGTCAACGCCGAACAGCTCCCACCCAAATTTGGGCTTCAGAAATCATGGGATGTATGGGTGGATGGATCCTATCTACAAGAAGGCCACACATCTATTGTCAGAACATGAACTAAAAGATGTAATCATTTTCAGAGTTATCATGTGTGAGAATAAGAATAACGTTACACTTATCATTAACAGTAATCAAAAGATGAAAACTACTGTACTACAATGGTAGCGTCGTGTGTGGTTGAAATTTATCATCATATCCGGTCTAGAGACAACGAGATACTGGCAGAGTAAGTATCGATTAATTGAAGAAATGCCGAAAGAACACAGATCAACAAGCACAGGTACATGTAGTTGCTAAGGAATACATTTAGCAACAAACAAACAAACAAACAAACAGAGGGCGAAAGAGGAAGAGAGAGAGGGAGAGAGACGAGTGTACATAGGGCTCAAGCACTACTGGTAGCTGGAAGGTAAACTCTGATCAGATCTTTCAAAGTTGTTCTTTTTCTGCAGGTAGGGCATTTGCTCTGAGCAGCTATGGCAGCTTTGATGCATGCCTTGCAAAAAATGTGACCGCACTTTGTGCTCATCTCTTCGACTAATGGACCCATGCAAACTGGACAGCTAAACAAAGGCTCCTTCGGGGGTGGGGGTGGTGGAGGCACCACTTTGCACTGTCCAGTCTTTCTCTGAAAATCATACAATAGATAAACAATAAATCATGCATGGCAATTGAAACAGAAAATAACTGCCACTCCGTTGCCACCTAACAAATTAAATGACAAACAAAAAGCATGGCCAAGCATATCAGCCGACTTACAGAATTACTACCGCCTTCCAAGTTAATATATAGGTCACAATTAATAATTGATTGATTTGCTGGGGCCCTTCTACGCTTATTGCGAGACGACCTCTCCTCTGTAATAATCATAAAGCACATCAGCTAGCTAATTTCGAAAATGCAAGCAATGGGAAGAATAAAAAGGATTCAATCTAACAGGAAATCAAGAAAAGAGGCACAATAAATTCGATCACATTTTCTCTGTTATTGGTCAACATTATCCACAAAAATGAACGGCTCCACTTCAGGAATTGCATCTTGCAGAAACCTAAAGATTTCCTTACCATTCAATTAGGTACAAGGCGAGCCACAGGCCCACAGCAGGATTGAAAAGAAATGAACAAACAAACCAAAATGCTATAAATACCACGAATAGAAATGAAAAAAGATCAACATAACTAAAATAGACCAAGAAAAAAATAATACAGAACTACACTCAAGAAAATCGAAGTGATTGATTTCCAACTACACCACTCAAACCAAATCTGAATACATAGGTTTATGACAAAGGTGGAAAATTGATGCATATCAACATATGTGCAAATCTAAGTGTTTGACTTCTCAATTCTAAATTTTAGGATGATGTGAATTTATATTAAGGTTAACAAAATGTTAAATCTATTCCATTATAGAATAAACAATTAGAGAAAATGGTAATAGTCCCACAAAAGAAAGATAAAGTCATTAAATGTGAGGCATAAAGAGAAGGAAAGTTGTTGAGATTCAACCTAAAAGATGCTATCTACATATTTAATTCAATGTCAACATTAAATGCAACCATTTCTGAAAATCATGATAGAATAAATGCTTGGAGAAAAAGAATAATTGTAACGCAAAAGGAAGTTAAATTATTACATCTGCAGTGCAGGAAGATGAATATTGTTGATATTCAAAATTCCAAACCTAGAATTATAGGATATCTATATTTTAAATCAATGCAAAATTTAAGCAACCAGCCCACCAGGCCCATGTTTTCAAAGGTATTTAAAAGAAACCTAAACCTAGACTGTTGCAAATATGGCGTTTTTCATAGAAGCCACTCTGTCCCCCAATTCATATACATCTTCATCTGCTAGTGTTTGCACCTATTAAGCTTTACCACTGGACTACCTGAATACATGCATCTGCTTTTTCAGTGGAGGAAGCAGTGAGTATCTTGCACCAACATCATACCCGGAGGACACCGATATTCCTCCCATTTTGAAGTCTGAGCATCAAAGGAGAGTCTACCAGATTATTTGAGTATCTCAACTGGTAAACATACTCTATTGCAAATGTTCCATTTTGCAATCCTCTTTTTTAGATATCATATTATTAATGTTATTCAGTTTATGTGACATGCAATAGTAATTAAAGAATAAGGGACAGAGAATCAGAAAGTTAAAGATTATGTTGCATTTTTAGTTATCGTGATTATCTTCAGGACTGACATGATTGTTTAATGAGTTACTATCAACGACGTTAACCTTCTTCATCCAAAGCTAGTTCGGTGGGAAGGTTGGAATAATTTAACAGCTTGCTGTATGGTAATTGTGATAAGAGTGAGATAACTAAAATTCAATTGTTTGGTAGGGCTTATAAAACCATCTAAAACTTATCTCACATTATAGCTGAATATTCCTAAAGAGAAATAGTGAGTATATTGCGGGCAGAATATTATTCAAGGCAACCAACATAGGTTATATGCAACCAAACAGCCTAAAACCAAAAAAGAAAAAAAAAATAACATGCCCATAATGATCTTCTATGGGTAACCAGAATAGTTTAGAGTAGAATATATTTCATCGCTGTTATTCAAAATGAAATGCCACGTCTGGAAAATTTTTAGCGCAGTGAGTAGTGACTCTGGAGTTGAACTGACTATATAATAAGAAGTAAAGAGCAAATAACACCAAAACATTAACCATAAAAGAAGAAAATCATGCAACTTCTCTAAGGTCAGAACAAGTGAACAATATAAACTTTATGCAGAAGTTAAATTACCAGATTCTACATCAACCACCACAGGGCGCCCACGGTTCCTTCTGGCATTTTTTGTGGCCTAAAGGAAAATATTTAAACTTACATTACATGACCATTATGATGAACAACGAAGAAAACAAACAAACTCAAATAAATACAGGGAAAAAAAAATTGAAACAATGGAAAGGGGTAACTGTACAATGTACCTCTGCAAATGCACGTGGTGAGGAAATAATGACTTCATCATCAATTGCCTCTACATCTATTGGAAGAGGAAGTGTAGAATCTCCTTCCTGAGCGGTTTGCCTATCCTGGGAAGTAGCAGCATTCAGAGTCCCATCTCGATCATGGCTTTCAATTGGCGGCACGGCATTAAGATCAACATCCAACATACCCCGTCTCCTACTTTTAGACCTTGTATACCTCCTAACTGGCTGGTTATTCATGATACAGCAGATAACAAGGTCTTGATAAGGAGTAGTTTCGCAACCACGGACTCAATCCGAGACTCCTGAAAACCATCCAATGCAGATCAAATTTAGGCCATTGTTGATACATCTAAGTGCCTCAAATCTGGACACATGGATTTTCAAGAAAAAAACACCACGTTATAAAATGAGTTTTCTTAAGTCTATTTAATTCCTTAACATGTGCACAAAGAACATTTGTATACCAGAAACATGACGAAAAGAAACATTTCCTAAATCAACCCCAGAACGTAAAACTTTCCCTGTTTCATACCAGAAAGCATAAATATCTAATCTTGCCCATAGTTAAACCAATCCAACTATCCATCTAAATATCACAATTCAGCCGATATTCACATTTACTTACATTGAACTCATTATTTTCACTACAAATAATCTTACATCTGTAAACATACCATTGGACACTCAAGAACTTTAACTTCAACTAACGCAACTGAAACAGATTATAGATGGAGAAGTAGAGAGAACATTAGAGTATACATATATTCGAAGCATTTTCCAAACAATCACCACCCACTTCAATCAATTGGCAGATACAGTTTCATCGTTTCTACTACCTTTTGATTTTTCAATTTTCAGACAATAAAGATCAGGAAACAAAAATTTAAGAAGGACGACAGTAAGCCTATTATAAATCTAGCAAAAACCTCAAACATTTTATACTTCTATATTCACTAACCCTAATATAAAAAAGAAGAAAACAAAAGGCCAAGAAACCCCCAATTCGTAAAACCCTAATAAGATCAGGAAAAAAAAAATTCAAGAAGTGCGACAGTAAGCCCTCACTTTAAACGATCAGAGAAAAACAAAGCAAAAAAGAGAATTTTGAACTCAGAAAGCAGACTGCTTAGATTTTCATTCACAAACTTCAAATTTCAAACATATCTGAATCCAAGAATCGGTAATTACGAATATTCAACCTGATATCTTCGAATCATACACCAGATAAATGTAAAAATAGAGCGAATAAACACACTTATGAAATTAGAATATGGAGAAGATAATGAAAAGGGATTTCATCTTCTTATATAGGGATTGCGATCAACGTTATATTCTGGAAAATTATTACATACATATTCCATATATGTGTGTGTATTTGTGCGTGTATTGGTGGGAGGGAGAAAGACACGTATAGAGGTGGGTGACACGTAAGCACTGATCCTGATCAAATTCGGCCGCCGCAATTAATTTAGGTGGGTTTAACTTACGCTAAACTTTACAGTTTTATTTAGTTTAAGATTTATTTAAAATGATAAGTGAATATATTATAAAAATAATAATAATTTTGACTAGGTTATACCAAATAATAAACAAATCAAATAATAATATAAAAGATTAAGATAATATAAAATTGATTTGATTATTCAATCTCCATCAATTTGTATGGTTCTTCAAGATGTCAAGTCTTAGGGCATGATTGTTAATATGTAGGAATGGATTAGGAATGGTGATACTAATTTTATTCTTAATTTTATGATTATTACGTTAAACGGAATTATAATTCTCATTCAAGTAGGAATCATAATTTCTTTAAACAATTGATTCATAGCATCTCCATGTGCGCATTCCAAACTTGATTGAATCAACTTTCATTTTATTTTTTTTATTTATGAAATATAAAATATATTATAAAAAATATTCTTTTTTTTTTATATAATATATATATATATATATTTCTTCTGTAATATTAATTAAAAACTTTATTTTAGATTATTTAATAAAAAATGTTAAATCGTTTAATTTTTTAAAAAATCATATTACATCCGTCTCATTTAAAATTTTACGTTTGTTTTTTTGTACGTAGATTAATGATTGTAATATTTTAATGTGTAGTGAGGTAAGAGAAATAATATTTTAATATAAAGTGATTAAATGTATTAGTGTTATGTGTGGATCGAAATAATTAATTTATATAGGTTCATTTATTAATAAAAAAATATAAAAATTAAAATAAGACAGAAATATATCATTATATTAAAGGCAAAGATTAGCTTTGGGCCGTGTTATTTTTCAGATTCATGGCACCGGATCTAATACTAATACCTGCTGGGTCAAAACCACTATACGGAAATTTTACTCCTTTTCAAACACATACCCATCCGTTTGCCACGTGACAATGTCCCCCTCTCTATCATAAGAGTGTGAGAGAATTACCAGCGGAATTGGGGAAAAAACGTCGGAGTGATAAAAAATGGAGAAGACTGTCCCTTCGTCTTGGGTCTTCAACATCAACCTAATAAAGGTATTTATTTTTCTATATGATTCTCAAAAGCTAACCCTTTTTCGGATCAGAGCCTCTCTTTTTCATTGCACTCCAGTTTCTGAGCGAAGAAGACGCCCCCAATGGGATTATGTAAGTCCCTTAATTTGCTTGTTATTAGGATAATTTCATGATTGTTATTGCAAAAGTTTGAGCGGTCTTCTGGAATCCAATGGGAATGATCTTAGATAACATAGAAATGAAGCGATGAGAGTCGAATAATGATGTGCTAAGTTAATTATACTTGGTTGGATTTGATACATAACGGCATTTTTTTTTGGTTTGTTTTTTATGCAGACAAATTCTTCTCGAAGTTCCTCAATGGTGATTCTTTACCCTTTTTTCTTGTAATTTTGTTTCGAATTCGAATAAATCATGACAATAGGCACAACTAGGATAAATTGTTCAAGATATATGGACCAGACCAACACCTAGTCGAATTTTTTGGGGTTCAGTATACTGTACATAATGTGTTAATGATGCCTAATTGAGTAGTTACACATTATTCCACTAACTTTGTATCAAATGGAAAAAGTAGCATATTGGCGTTGGAGTTTTCAATTTTGAAGGTACAAAGGGAAAATAAGAGAAGGAAAAAGATGCATTTTTTTTATTAATGTTTTTTCATTGCACACAACCATTAAATAGCTAGAGAGTAGTTCATTGACAATACCCATTCCTTGGGCAGGACGTTGGGAAAGGTGGTGAATGTGAGGTTAGGCGGCGGTGAGGCGGTGAGGAGAGTGAGCCACTCGTCTGTGAGGACGAAGGAGACGATGATTTGTGGTCGGGAGTGGAGGATGCGACGGCAGAGGTTGAGCATAGGGTTATAAACATGACCTCTTTGGGCAGATTGGTGTTGGTTTCTACTCTACTTGGTTGCTGAAAATGTCATCGTCACCAAATGACGATGAATAGTATGTCTTAAATCCTATAAATCCTAACAAAAATGCAGTATGATTGAATAACCAAGCAAGTCAGCTTGGGAAAAGTATTTAATTTGCAATTAATGATGTGATAATTATGATTTCAGGTACTCGAATTGGCTGAGAAAGAGTGAAAATGTTTTTTTTAAATGCTGGGTAATGATGTTACCAGATTCCAGACGACAATCCTTATTGGAACTACGTACTGCTCTTCTTGTTGAATTGAGTAGCCGCTCTCTTCTTCTCTAGAATTGTTAGAGCTTGGTTCTAGTGTAGTGTGTGATTTGGATTGTTTGCATTATCTGGGCTAGTGCTTAAACATCTAGTCTTTAGACTTTTATTGTTTTAATTCACATGAGTTACAATAAACAAGTTTTTGGATTACTTTTTATGTTGATTTGTTTATATATTATTCAGTTTGGTCAACATTTTTTAGGTTATTTTTTTTATTAATCGGGTTATTCTTTATAATAAATTGGGTTATTATAAACAAGCTTTTGGATTACCTTAATTTTGATTTATTTATGTTTTTTTAGGTTGCTCTTTTTTATTTAATTAGGTTACTCTTTAGAATAAATTAGGTTATTATGTACTGGTTTTTGGATTACTCTTTATGTGGTTTTGTTTATATATTGTTCTGTTTGATCAACATTTTTAGGTTACTCTTTTTTATTAATTGAGTTACTCTTTGATTTGAGACTTTGATTTTCTATGTGCACTTCTATTTGGTTAATTAGGTTACTCTTTATGATAAATTGGGATTACTCTTTGATTAGAAACTTTGATTTTCTGAAAATTTTTTTTAAAATTAATTGGATTACTCTTTATAATAAATTGTATTATTCTTTATAATAAATTAGGTTACCTTTCGATTTGAGACTTTAATTTCTTTTTTGAAAATTAAAGGGTGCAGTAATAAGAAAAAAAAATTCTTTTGAATAATGTCAATTTGAATTCTACACCATGAGGAGAAAATTCAAGAGTACAATTTTGGAACATAAATAATTACAGAAGATGACAAGTTCCTACATTATAAAGGAAATGGGTGATAAAATTAGTGATGCTGCTCACATCCCACATAATACAGTTTCAAAAAGCTATACAAAAAGTAAGCAACTACTGCATAGAGTATGTAATTAGCATCATTTTCATTTAAACCTGTGGATGCGGGTCTCCCAAGTCGAGAAAAAGACTGCAAACATGAGGAAAATAGTAAGTTCTGAGACACCATTCAGAGCACATTGAAGTTGTGTCGCAATAGCGATGATGAACCTTCTGCACATCAAGTTAATTACACGTACAGACATTTTTTGTGTAGTGCTAATACTCCGTTTTGCATCCTGATTCGTTGGGATCCACTTTTATAACACGTCTGCAAGAATTAAGTGAAAACACATTATCAGAAACATATATATATATATACCTTAAAAAATAGATACATGTGTGTGTTTGAGGGAGATATGACCATGAGTGCCACGTCAGCGTATGGAGTTGTTCTTCTTCGTTTGGTGGGTGGTGTATGAAACAACATTTTGTTAACAGGTCACTTTCAATAACTTGGCTGTAGGTTGTATTTTTTCACCCATTGACTCCATTCATTCAAACTTGAAACCTAACCTCTCTAGAGATCTCTAGTCTAGTGGTCACATTTGTAGCAGAAACTAATATTGCATCATCACTCAATATATTATGATTTAACCTTAAGACATCTATTCCAATGCCAAAACCCTTCTTGAACTAAAATTCAAGTTCAGTTTCAGATAATTCAAACTTTTCCAAATATTCAAACAGATGATCATGGAGATACATTCATAGTAGCAACAATACAACTTCAAAATCTTTGGCAAAATGGCAAAATTTAAAAGGAAGAAAAACCATCATAGAATACAAATACCTTTCGCACTTTCCTAAATAACTCAATCAATTCCTGCTTCATCTGGAAATCACTTTCAGAATATGCTCGCATTTTGCACCGATGGTAGAATTTCTCCCAATATTTTTTCCAATCATCTCTAAAAATCAAGTAATTTTTCAAATCTTTGGACTTGGGTTCTCGTTCAAGAAAACATCGATTACCTTATCCACCAAATTGGGTAATCGTATACCCTTGAGCAAAAGTTTTTTTCAATAAGAAGATATCTGAGATTTCCCAACTGCTATTTGGGGTTTGAATCCAGCCATTGACTCTGCAGGTGAAGCAAGCCAGAGATGGCGCCCGAATAGAAATCGGAGTCGGTGAGAAGACGATCCACCATTAACGTAAGCGTAAAGTTCAAATTTCTGGATTCGCGTGCTCCGGCGGGAGGGGATCTGTCCGATGTCGTTTCTTCTGTACTGGAGAGCCGCATTTCTTTCGGAGTACTTGAATCTGAGGCGATTGGGATTCCTGAGGGTGACGTTGGCCGATTTGAGGAGGAAGCGAGAAGAAGACGACGAAGATTTGGCTTTGAATCTCTTGAAACCCAGTAAACCCGCAATAATTCATATGGGTTGAAATTTGTGATCCGGTTTCATGAAAATTTCATGAGACCGGTCTACTGTAGTTGATCTCTATATTAAATTAAATTCCTTAAAATTTTAATAAAAATTATTAATTATACATAAAAAAAAGTAATATTAATTATTTAATTAAATACATATATATAATACTCCATCCGTCCAATGCTAAGAGTCTCATTTGTTTTTGGGAACGTGGATTAAGGAGTATTATTATTTAATGTGTAATGGGTAGTTGTATTAGTGGGTGTGAGGCTCATGTTTTAATTGTATTAGTGGGTGTGGGTGTGTCCTATGTGTCCAAAAAAAGAAATGAGACTCTTTGGGTGGGACGATAAAAATGGTAAAATGGTCCTCTTAGCCTGAGACGCAGGGAGTATTAAATATGAAATTAATTTTTTATATATAATTTAATATTTCAAATACATATAAATTTTTTATTTATATTTTATTAATATAAATATTTTATTTTATTTTTAATTTAATACTTTTTTAATTTGTAAAATTAAAGTATAATTATTTTATTAGATTTTAACTAATTAAATATTTTCTATATAGTCTAAATTTTTAATATTATAAAAATATTATTAATGAGATTGGAATTTATTAAGAAATAATTTTTTATTGCTTGAGTCATTCCTAAACTATAATCAATCATAATAATTATCATTTTTAATTATTCATTTCTCATTTCATTTATGTATTCATTCCATTTCATCGTAATTCAATTCAAACATATCAATCTAGCCATAAGGTACAACTTTCCAATACTATGAAATGAGCATGTTTCTTTGTTTTGTTTTAGTAGAGTATATTTTAAATGGGGCCGGCTATTTGCACCCTGAAAATTATTGAACGTACCCCAAAAATAATTAAATTGATATAATTATACTTATAAAACTTATATATGTTCGGTTGTTGCAATCGAACATCATCTAACTTCTCTGTTCGATTGCAACAATCGAACAAAACAAAGAATTCATCTATCTTATTTGTTCGGTTGCTGCAATCGAACAGAACAAAGAATTCACTTATCTTATATGTTCGGTTGCAACAACATACAGATCATGATTTTTTTTAAGTTTCAGGACATCATGGATCTTTAAAATGGAATTGGTATTTACAGATCACTAATCCTCATTCATTAGGAGCAAATACACAAATTATTAAATAGATAAAACTGAAAGATGATAAAATAAATAGTGATGGTTGAGAAGACGTGTTGAAGCGAAATGCAAAATACTATGATTCTCTTTATTAATCAACCAAACGCTTCGTCAGAAACACTCATCCAAGAGGCAACAGCAGCACAGAGCAGCCAAACATCCTCCTATTAAACCTTTATTAGTGCTGAATATCTATTAAAAGTCATGGATTTTTAAACAAATTTGCTTACTGGGAGAGAAATCAAGATCTTTGTTTAAAGATATAAAAAAAATCATCGGTTGTTGCAATCGAACAGACAAGATAAGTGAATTGTTTGTTATGTTCGATTGCTGCAACCGAACAGATATTGTTCTGTTCGATTGTTGCAACCGAACAGATAAGATAAGTGAATTCCTTGTTCTCTTGCTGCAACCGAACAAATAATATAGATTTATTGTTCGGTTGTTGCAACCGAACATATATAAGTTTTATAATGATAATTATGTCAATTTAAATATTTTTGTACGTTAAGTAATTTTGGGAGTGTAAATAGCCGCCCCCATTTTAAATTTATATCAAATCAGCGATATTAATTTATGTAAAAAATACTTAAATAAGAGAAGAGAGGTATTGATAAAATAAGTATATTACGTTGATAAGGTACCATTTTGGTGTTCACTATAAAAAGTATTCATTTTTTATTTTTAGTAAAAGAACTCATACATGGCCCACCACTTCCTTCTAATACAATTATTCATTTTATATAAAATAATAATATTCCCTTCATTCTGTGTTAATGTTTACGTTTGCGTTTTGCACGTAGATTAAGAGATATAATATTTTAATGTATAGTTAGGTAAGTAAAATAATATTATAATGTGTAGTTAGGTAAGAAAAATAATATTTAATGTAAAATGGGTAATTGTATTAGTGTGTGTGGGGGCTCTACATGAAATAATTAATTTTTTTGTATGCGCCCAACTTAACAAAAAAGAAAACGTAAACCTTAACTTGGACAATTCAAAATGGAAAATGTAAACTTTAACGCGGGATGGAAAGAGTACTCATTAATCCACTTATAAAAATCAAATGGATATGTCAATAACGGAGGAGTGAGTAGTTGAATAGAAAGGATATATAGTTCTTGAGAAATGACAGGTTTGGCCCATTCCTTGAAAGAAGTTTTTACGAGATCCTTATCCACCAAAATTTTTACTTCTGGTTCCGGCGAACGAATAATTATTGAGTCCTCATTTTCCAGACAACACATACAAAGAGACCTGCCAACAGTCAAAAGAATATATATACAAAGGGTGTATTAAGGATTATTAGATGTGTGTAGGGTGATTCTTAAAATTTAAGGGTAGGTTTTAAAAATAGAAACAAACATCATTAAGTAATCCCCTCTCTTTCTTTCCATGAAAAATTAAAATTGTGTCGGCTTGCCAAAATTTGGCTCTTCATCATTGAAGTGGCCCATTGGGCTTAAGAGCTCATTTTTAAGAAAAAAAAAGTAGTAAAACAATCCATGCAAAGGGTGGAGAAGATAATATATTAGGGGAGTTTGTTTGGATGGTATGGAAGAGTTGGAATGAGAATGAAATGAAAAGTGATGTTTGGAATTGGGTATGGAATGGGAATGAAACCCCAAAACTAAGGAATCATCCATTCCACTGCTAAATGGGTGGAATCAAACCCATTCCACCCTACAATCATACCAATTTCAATATCAATTCCTACAAAAATATCAAACACCCCCTTAGACTTTATTACTCCCTCCGTCTGCCAAAAAGGTATACATTTTGCTATTTTTGGAGTCTGCACCAAAGATATACATTTCCCTTTTTAAACATTTTTAAACATATGGGACCGCACACATCACTAATTCATTTAATATATAGGTCTCACACACCTCACTAATACAACTAACTACTATACATTAAATAATACTAATACTCTTTAATCCACGTGCAAAAAACAAATGTATACATATTGGGCACGTGCAAAAAGCAAATATATACCTATTGGGTGCAAAAAACAAATGTATACCTATTGGGCATGTGCAAAAAGCAAATGTATTTTTATTGGGCAGACGGAGGGAGTATTTATTGATAGTACTAAAGAAAAGTCAAGTGTTGTTTAAGATTGTCTCACATAAATTCTTACATGAAATTGAAGAAAAGTGATAACATCACTAATGAAAAATAATACTCAATCGATAAAAACTTATAATAGTAACTTAACTATTTCATAAACAATTTATAGTATATATAAAAAGTGATAACATTTTATAATAAAGTAATAATAATGTTATTTTTTTTTATTTGCCTTAACAAGAAATGAATTACTACTCATAAAGTCAATAGAATAATAGATAATAATAATATTAATAATAATAATATTATTATTATTATTATTATTTAACACAAGCATTAGTTAGTCTCTAAACGAACAAACGTAATGGAGTATAATTCTATCATGACACGACTAGTGTCCATTTCTAGTAATTAATTACTTCTCACTGATAATATAAGATGAAAAGAGGTTAAAAAAAGAGTGTATTTGATTATACGTATACCTATATATTGAATATGATATCCAAAATTCAATTATACACTTGTATAATTAACAACGATCAAGATCTGCACAACTAAAATACCCGTCTCAATAGATATTCAGATCTGAAATCTTGCTGTTTATAAACATACTATAAGATTGCAACCATGAATCTTGGAGAGTGCAACTTGAAAGCTGAAATTAATCAAGAACATCAATTTCTGATTTAATATAAAAACAAAGACATTTTTAAGGAAGTAGTGGATCATGTTATTGTCAAGTAATGTTACAAACAAGTTAAAAAAACTATCAAGAAAAATCATTAGACTAATGAACAGTAGTCTGTCTATGAATAAAAGATCACAGTTGAAATCTAAAGAAAGAGATATGAATGAAACTTATTAAAAAGGCGATCACAAGAGTTTCTCTGTTAACCTGATCATGAATGAATTTACAGCAGCTGCCTCCAAAACTATCCATGATGATTCGAAGAGCTCGTGGAAGTACTCAGCTCCGGTCTCCTCAGCAGCGCTTCTGAATGCAAGTCCAAACGCATTTCCTTGAACTGCACCGAGCCGGGGCTTTCCACAGATGCCAACTATCAGAACCCTCTTCTGCTCTACAGTGTAGCAAACACAAATTAAGGGCTTCATTCTTGCTCCCCTTTCACGTAAAGCGTCCATAAGGAAATAACCAAATTTAGTCAAAGCCTGAGGGTGGCACAATAGCTTTGTATCAGCAGAGTCTTCAAGTTTTACCCACCTAAATTTCCTGCCACCTCTAATGGACCCCTTCTTTGTTACAAATGTGCTACCTTGTCTGAGAACAGCCCTTTGCACCTTAATAGCTTGTCGCATTCCTGTTTCTAGTTTCTCAACCCTGTTAAAAGACAGGGCGTCATAAGCTACTCCAAATTGCTGAGAATTAGAGGAGCCATCTGATTCAACTGATGACTCAAGAAGAGCAGTAACTCCATAGACTACATCTGCAGCAGATACTTTGGAGCTATACCCATGCAATAGTAGGAAACCTCGGTAATAGAACTCTGTCAACCCAAACTCCGGCAGAAACTTTTCAAACATATCCTTCATTCTTTGTTTGATTTCTACACTCATATACTGGAATTTCTGTTTGCACTCTTCCCTAGCAAACCCCATCCGAGCCAAAAGAAGTTGCATCCTTTTCAACCCTTGGTCACTCCATGTTTTCAGTTTAGTTGCAATGTAGGAGGAGCATAGCATTGAATCGAACAGGTTCCACTCCTGCAACAACATCAGCCTCGGCTCATCCTCGTAAGCAATTCTAGAAGAATCAGGCACTGTTACCTTTGTGCCATCTTTGAGTGTTACTGAAGTAACAGCATCCAAGTTTCCCGAGCTGTTAATATGCTGTTCAAGTTCCATAACTCCAGCCTGATATCTCTCATCAGTTAACCTCTCATGAACAAACTGGTCAGTTAAAGCCACACAAGCCAACCAGAGTAGCTCATTTTTGTTCTTCCTCAGTGAATGAGATAGCTCATACATCAAACACCCTGATGGCTTCCCATGGAAAGTTCCCATATAATAGTATTCTTTCTTCAACTTCCTGAAAACCTTAACGGGGTCACTCTCATCCTGAGAACCTCTCTTCCTCTTCCTACCACCTACCCCACCCTCCTCAATATCACTGTCATTTTCATCCTCACTATCCGAATCATCTTCAACCTCATCATCACTGTTCAAATCACTTGCATTAGCAAGAACCGACACATCGCAATTGTATGCTATATCAGCCTGTTGCTCGTCATCCATTGTATAAAGCACCACCACACGATCATTCTGGTCACTCAGATTGTGTAAATGAATAGGCCTATGACTATCAACAACATAAACACGTGCTGAAGGTCCGATTCCCAGATCCCTCCTAAGATCCCTATGGCAACCCCAATTGATCAACAAAATAGCAATCGGCTCACCCGAGGATGATCTTAAACTAGGGCCAGCATACTTGTGAATTTCCTTGAAACTCGAAACTGGGTAACAAGCATACCTAATTGAATCAGATTCCAGAACATGCCCAATAACTTTCAAAGCACAAAGGGAATCTACATCAGATGTTGAGGGAAAAATTAGAAGAGGAGAAGATGCAGCTGAAGCTAATGCTGATTCCCTTAGCCGCGTGTAAAACGATTCAACACTCAGCTCCCTCACCATTTCCTATCACTAAGCTGAACTCGTAAAATCTAAGTGCGCTCTCATGAAACAACAAAGTTCACCTCCACGTTAAATCAAGCACTCAGATCCAGCCAAAAAAATTGGACAGTGATCACAAAAATTAATGATACGCGGAAAAGGTGCAATTGAAATGGCACTGGTTTAGGGATTTGAGATTTTTTTCTAAAAGGGGGATAAAATGGACAAGATTCACAAACATATCGATTTACTCGGAGATAAAGAGCAATTCAACAGGTATAGATTCAGGGTTTTGTGTAATTACCTGAAAAAATAATTCGAGAACACCAATTGCAGACATTTCCTCATTCAATCTCAGCTAATTTAGTGATTCAAGGAGATCACTGAAGCGGAGGGAGAAAAGTAGTTTGAATAAAATTGAATAAGAAGAAAAGTTTTTGAGAGAGAGAAGATTTGGAAGTGTTTCAAAATTTCAGGCTTCCGCCAATTCTCGATTTCGAATCCATTAAAAGGGTTTCTATTTGAGATTGCATTCAAGATTGGAAATTTGGGGGTGTTTCAAATTTTTAACAACCGCCAATTCTTGGCGCTGAAATTAGGTTTGCTCAATATTTTTGATAAGAAGACAGAAATACCCCCAACGTTAGATCTGTAATCACTTATTTAATGCAATTTCAATTTCAATTTCAACAGAACCTACCTACATATTTTTCTTTTTTCTTTTTCATTATTCCTATAAGAATATACAGAAAATAAATCATTCACTTTCAAAAGCATCCAGAAATATATTTATTTTCTACTCCTATACTACCCATATTTTATTTCTATATTTTTATTTACTTCTTTTATTATTAGTTACCGTGCAATTTAAAGTGTATTTTTAGTTTATACTCCATATTTCATGGTCAAAGTTAATTCAATTAATTTATTCTCAAATTTTGTCTTATGTAAATAATCAAGTGTTCTAAAAAGAATTAGTATTACATAGGAGTATTTTATTCCAAATTACACGAGGACCTGAGGTAGTCTTAATAATAAATTAAAATCATTTGGGAATTAATAATTCATTAGCACCAAACTCAAGAAATACTAGCCTTGCACATTTATACAACAAACAAAATATATCCAAAATTCATTTTAAAATGGAATAACAATTACATCTTTAATAATACAAACTCTAGAAAAAATTGAAGGAAAAAAAAAGTTACAAAACAAAATGACTCCTCCCTTGAATGAAAACAAGATAAGAAAAAATTAAAAGGAAAAACTGCAGTAGTATACTGTAACAAAAGAATCTATCACAAGTAGCTCCCTATGTCATAGAACAAGTGGAATGTAAGAAGATCGAAAGATCGTTTATCGTTCGATGATGAAGACGATGACGAAGCAACCTATGAAGATCTCATGTTTATTGTCAAAAGAAGCACACTGATTAACATAAAAAGAACCATATCAGAATCAGAATGGCCTCCCAAAGCTATTTACATGTTCAAATAGCTCAAACGAACGCAAATGAAAGAATCGTCTCGCTCTACCACCAAGGAAAGCAGCATTTCTACATCCAGGAACAGATAAAGGTTAAGTCTTGATTTGCAAGAACAGGAGATCAACACAAATTGACAAACTGATCTTGTTAAGACTGACCTTAGGTTCGTTGGATGGTTGATTGTGTATGTAAGATGGACGATTTGGTGTAGTTCCAGCGATATTTCCCGTCCCTGCTACATTCCGTTCTCCTCGTACTATGTTGAATATGTGAGTGAAGTTCTCAGCTGACTGAGGGTCGTTCTCGTTCCATTCGCCAAATCTTGGAACAGCAGCTCCTTTATCAGGCTGTTGTTTATAGATGGAGAGAATTAAGTTGATAGATAGGTTTGTAGCAGAGATACGTCTTTTTTAAATGTATATGCTATATTAGATGCAGCATTCATTATATACGCGGGTTTTACGTATCCTTAACAGATGGGAAATTGGAATACCAGTGAGCTAACATGAGCTAAGCTTGCAAGCTAACTGAATTTTTCGTCTGAAATATAGACGAAAAGGCACCGTTTCAGACCAGGGGTCATTTTTCTATACTATATGCACAGCAGTGTCTCTAGATCTCTATACGTAACATTATCCACACGTATTCATACAAACAGTGCATCTATATACTATAAGAAGTCATAGGTTCTTAAAAATCTAAACTGATTTTCTTGTCTGAAATGGCATCGTTTCAGAGGAATATTTGTTGTGTGTTTAACGTACAGCAGAGTACTTAACTAGATCTGTGTAAGTAGACAAAGACAATCACACATGCGTATCCACACGGATCCATACAAGCCACACATAAGTAAACAGTAAGAAGTGATGTGTCCTAATTATGATTAATTGCACTCTCATTTGATGGAAAGACAGGCAATATAGTATGTGAAAATCTTACACTTTCTTCTCCTCGGACGGGCCTCAGTCTGGATCTACCAGGTGTACCATGACTAATATCATTGTTTCTTCCTTCCCAAGCAGGTGAACCATTGCCCCTACCCATAGCTTTAGGCTGATAATGTGGATGAAGTGGTGACCGTTCAAAGCTTAGCTCTGATCCTGCACTAGGACGGGCCGAACGAGCTGGTCTCTGCACACGGCCACCATAACTCGACTCGTTAACACTTTTCTGGCCCATATTTTCATTCACACTCCGAGGGTTACTCAATTGCCTAAAATAATCATCTTCCCGGCTTGGCCGCACAGCTCCCCTCCCAACCGGCTCGTCCGGTTTGGTTCTCGTTTTTGGTTGAGGAGCAGGAGCAACAGGAGGTGGATCAATCTTACCAAACATCTCCGGATTTTCTTGAGGGTCATTCGGATTTATCATCTTCCCACCACCTCGATTTTTCCTCGCCTTGTCGAAGAAAACTGTGTAAGGAACATTGTCTTCGTTTTCCCAGTTGCCAAATTTTGGCACATTTGAACGCTGGTTTTCCAACAACATATACAGATGTTAATCCCTTTGATTATATAAGCAAAATTATATTAAATGATACGCATATGCAATCTTACTAACCAAACATATCATAATAACTTTAAATCCTCGGAATGCAGTTTAAGGATGTCAAATTAGAAGAATTATTTCACCAAGAAACACATTAATTCACACGTCAAAACAAATAAATTGTAATGTATTTTAAAATAAAACACACATTAACTCATGATCATAAGGATTTTTTATTTTATTTTTTTCCCTTGAGTTGATCAATGTTGAAAATACCAACATGTTGACTATTTTCATTTTCTAACATCAATCAAAAGTTCAAATAATTTCCATCAAGAACCAAACACATACACCCCAACATACAGAACATTCATTGATTATAGAAAACAAACATTAAATCAATGTTTTTAATGAACATTAAGTAAACATAAATAAGGCAAAACAAAAGAAGAAGACATTCAAAACAGAAAAAATAAACACCACCAGAAGATTCATACCTGCAACATAACACAAGAACACACAGTACGACAAGAAAGATAACATGATCAATACGTTTTTTAAAAAATAAATTCACAGTGACAGAAAAACAAAAAATCCCACAATTCTGTTTTCATCAGAAATACAAAAGAAAAGGGGAAATGAAAACTCACAGCCATTGTTGTTCAGCAGTAAAATCCCAGAAAGATAGAATCTTTGTTGAGAATTGAAGGAAGAGAGGTGGTAGTTCTGAGAAGGTGCCACCAAGTAGAGGGAGAGAGAGAGATGGAAATGGAAATGGGTATGAAAAAGGGTGAAATATATTATAAGTAGAGAGAGAAGAAGAAGAGAGAGAGGAGAGAGGGAGAGGTTGATCAACCATTGACCGAGCTCCACAGGTGATGGTTGACTATTCGCCATCGCTCTTCTCCCCCTTACCCAGTCTTCACTCGTCTGGAATTTTTCTTACCCTGTTTTTCAGCTGCAACAAAACATCTAAACTAAACCTTTTTTCTTTTTTATTTATTTAATTTGGACAAACACCAATTTACCGATTAAAAGATGACAATGATTACCAATTTTGAAATGTACTTTTCTTTTTCTTTTTTTTTATTTGTTTATTTTTATGTTTTTATTTACTCCATTTATTTAATTTTAGGGTATAATACATTTAAATATAATAAATTTAAAAATTATATAAAAAAACAACATTAATGAAGGAGCAAAAATTAATTAAGAAGAGTGGGGACCAAGGGGGTACCGATTCAATTGGTACCCTGGTTGTACCCTACTCACTCTCTTAAAAGATTATTACTACTCTTTAAACTGATGATTTATCACTTAGAAAAATATTACTCTCACCGTTCGGATTTAAGGGTGTCATTTGCTTTTGGGCACGGAGATTAAAGAGTATTCTTATTTAATGTGTAATGAGTAGTTGTATTAGTGGAGGTGTGGGTCCTATTTTTTAGTTGTATTAGTGGGTGTGTATTGATAAAAAATAAAATAAGACCCTTGGGCGCGGAAGTCCAAAATAAAAAAATGATACCCTTAAAAACGGACGGAGGGAGTATTTTTCAACTTTTTTTTAACACTAATGTATCCATTACAAATTAGCACTACTCTTTAGAAAAAGAATTGCTCATGTGTCCTCAGTTGCACAAATGTATATGAGTTACTCCTTAATTTTAAAAATTATGAGTATACTTTAACTAATAAGAGGAGTTCAATTTTTTTTATTGAAAATATATACTAAAATATAAATAATGTAGGCAAAGACTTGTGTGAGACCGTCTCACGTAATGACTTACGTGAGACGGTCAGAAAATGATAACTTTTATGAAAGAAAGTGATAATAAATTAATGAAAAGTGATAATGTTTTTCATGAACAATTTATAGTATAAATAAAAAGTGATAATATTTTATAGCGAAAGTGATTGCGATTTATAGCGAAAGTAATAACTATTTTAAAAAGTGAAAAATTGTCTCACGTGAGACGGTCTCACGCAAGACCTACCCAATAATGTAAATATTTAATTAAAATAAATTCTAAAAAAATCAACAGTATAAATTCTTATACTAAAGAGTATAGCATTTTTAATAATAAAGAGTACAATTTTAAAAAAATTATGGAATTTAGGTGCACAATGTCACAAGACACATAAATTTTAGCCTTATAGAAAAAATTATTACTCTTTTAAATGAAAAATGTTATCTTACAATTCTAATATGCTTTGATTTTTTTTAATATAATTTGAAAAGTAATATTTTTATTTCAAATAGAGTATTAACTCATTTTTTTAAATGAGTAATTTTTTATTTTTTTATTAAATTTTTTTTTTATATAAATAAGGTTCACACAGTATTCACTCTGTAATTTTTAGTTTGTTTAATGACAACGGACAACCCATCAACATATATGAATATGAATACTCCTACTACTTTCTCATTTTTGTTTTTGTTTTACTTTATTTTACAAATATAGATTGTAAAATAGATTATAAATTACAAAGTATAATATTACATAATCATATTAATAAATGGGTAGGTATTGCGTGAGACAATTTTTTACTTTTTAAAATAGTTATCAATTTCGCTATAAATTATTATTACTTTCATTATAAAATGTTATCACTTTTTATTTATATTATAAATTGTTCATAAAAGAACATTATCACTTTTCATTAATTTATTATCACTTTCATTCATAAAAGTTATCGCTTTCTGACCGTCTCATATAACGGCTTACGTGAGACGGTCTAACACAAGTTTTTGCCTTAATAAACTTATAATTATACATTTATAATAATAATAATGCCTTAAACATAATTATTATACTCAAAGATATAATAAATTAGGGTCAATAAATAGTAGGTACAAAACATATTTAAAAATTACTAAGCGATACATTCGCTTAAGAAAATTACCGATAAATACAAAATTATATTTTGTTTTTCCCATAATACCTATACCTATTCGTACATTAATGTGCATTGTTAAGATGAAAATAAAAATACGTTATTTATACGAATGTACATTAGTATACATTCTATTGAGAAATACACTGCAAATACACGATTAAATTGAAGAACCCCACTAATGTATTTTAGTGTGCATTCTTAAGAGAGAAACAAAAAAATACGTGATTAAACTGAAAAATCCTACGAATGTACATCAGTGTGCATTTATTAGAGAGAAACATAAAATACACGATTGAAACTATTGTTAAGTACATTAGTGTGCATTCTTATAAAGAAACAGAAAACACGCAATTAAATTGAAGAACCCTATGAATGTACATTAGTGTGCATCTTTGAGAAAGAAACAGAAAATACGTGATTAATTAAATTGAAATAGAGTTGTTATAATTATCCTTAAATCTCTCACCCATTATTTTTATTTGATTTAGTATACATTAATCTTCAATAAAATTAATGTAAATTGAAAACGTTGAAATATTCAGTGTTGTCAATAAGGGTAAAGCTGGAAAAAAAAGATGTTTAGATCGTTGTATTTATTAGTAATTAGGTTATATACACGCGTACCTATAAGCAATGATCTGAAAATTGGATCGGACCGGCCGGTTCAACCGGTTGGACCGGAAATCGGTCCCGGAACTGGTCCGAAAGAGCTAGAAAACCATTTATGGAGTTGAACCAGTTAGAACCGGGTTGGACCGGTCAAACCGAAAAAATCGGTTGAACCGGTTAAACCCGTTTCAATATTATTTTTTTATTTTTGTTATTTTTAATTAATTTTTTACTTTTTTTATTTTTTTAAAACTTTTATGATATTTCACTTTTATTTTTATTTATTTTAGAACATAATATTTACATTTTGGATTAAATTATGAATTATAATATTGAGTGGGTATATTTTAAACTATGTATGAAGTATAAATTATGAACTATAGATATTTTTATTTAATTATATTTTGATTTTAAATTGTATTTTAAAATTTAAAAAATAATTTAGGTGATTATATTTTTTTATAATTAGTAATTTTATAAAATATAATTGAAAATATGTAAAATTCAATTTTCTGGATGAACCGCCCGGTTGAACCTCGAACCGTTGTCTCTTCCAGTTCGTTCTCCAATCCGATTTTCTAATCACTTCCTATAAATAATAATCCCAATAAATTATAAATAATAGAAAAACGAAATACTGTCATACGTCGTAAAATATTCCGAAGGATAATTTGCCATACAATTTTAGTTTTTCTTATCTAAATCATTAAATTATTGGCAAATGTCGTAAAATAGTTCCAAAGGATAATTTGCCAAGCAATTTTAGTTTTTCTTATATACAAGTCATTAAATTATTAGCAAGTGACGGATAAATAGCATTATTTATTCCACCACCTTCATATTTTATGTATTAGTCCTTCCTTCAAATAATAACGTTTGTATTTTTATTTTTGGGGTTTCATATTAAAAGATTTATATTTTCTTTATTATAATAAATGAGACCAAACAAAACATTAATTTAAATATTTTCATAGGCGCAACAACGCTATATTAATACAACTATGCACTATACATTAAAATATTATACATATCACCTTATTACAGATTATAATACTATATTTCTTATCCCCGTGAAAAAAACAAACGTAACATTTTAAAAAAGGAGTATTTCATATTTTAATACTATTAACTTTTTATTTTTACCAACCTAATTTATGGAGTGGAATCTGTTGATAATTATAAATTGATTGAAATTACATTTGTCCTTTAACAACGAAATGTTAATGAATTTACTAATATTTTATTAAAACAGAATAATATATGTTGTTATTTACCAATGAATTACCGATATAATTAGTATATATATTGCTAACAAATTGATTACCAACAGAAATATTTACAGACGTAATTGAATTTTGTTGATTAAAATTTATCAACGATCACTTTTTTAACAGAAAATTATTAATGGATTTTGTTGTTAATCTATTGATAACCCATTTAATAATAAAATTAAAACATTTAATAACGAAATATTCTATAGGTGATTTTTTTTTACTGTAAATACTTTATGCTATGTGTGATAATTATATTTAAATAAATTATTGTCAAGTGTATAAGGGTTAAATGATCACTCCCTTCGTCCCACAAATATTTGCACACTATTTTATGCACGCGTATATTAAGAAAAGTGATAACTTTTAGGGGGCATTATGATATTTTTGATAATAAATAAATTATAAAGAATATTAGGTGTGTTAGGTAAATGTGGTTTTTTTGTAAATATAAAGTGTATAGGGAAGGGTGATTGTATTTGACTTTTTACTTTTTAGAAAGTATAGACAACCAAAAATAGAAAGTGTGTCATTTGAAATGAGACCGAAAGAGTATTTATTATGGTGTAATACGTTTTAGAAAAAAAAAACACATGTTATGAAACATATAGTTGATAAATAGGGGGTATAAGTAATTGAGGGAGAATTTTTTGCTCTATGATTATGATTATATTTATTAATTAATTATAATAATAATTATTATTATAATTATTATTTGGTATATAGGATAATAAAAATAGTAGTTTAAATATTTTCCTTTATCTTATGCAACTATATAGCATTTTATACAAGTGTATTTAAATGAACGGAAGTAGTGAGAATTAAAAAAAAAACATTTTATACGTATCTTACATCATCATGAAAAGTCAAAATAAATGTTTAATTGATTTTTTATTGACATTCTTGGTTGGAAAGATTTGTTATTATTATTATTACTTTATTTTTTTTATTTTGAAAATGATGTAAAATTAAGAAAATGTAAAGAAGGGTTTTAAAAGAGACTAGTACAACTTACGCGTAGGCTAAAATGTTACTATTATTTCAAATATTTTTAACAAGTTGGTGGTGATTCAAGACAAACTTTTCGGGTGTTTTAATTTCTTATATAATAAAGCACTCTTATTGTTTTAAGAGTGTTTTTAAATACACACCATTTTTTATTAGATACACACCCCTTATTAATTACATATCCTTTTTTATTTTTAAAATATTAATTTTATTGTATACACATCCCCTAAAATTCAAATTTACCCATTTTAATTTTAAGATGATACACACCAATACCCCTCAATAATATTTCCCCCTGATTTTTCTCTCTGGCTCACTTCTACGCCCACGACAACTTACACCCTCACATTAATGCAGATAATTGAAAAGATTTGTACAAACATGGGAAATGTATGTATAAATAATAGTGTCACACAATTTCCTATCATATTTATCATAAAAGTAACCTTTTAAAAAGAAGCAAAATTATTTATTGCATATTATATTGATTTTTTTAATTCTTTTTGCGCGGTAAAACAATAATTTCTCAGCTACAATTTGCATTTGCATGAATTGTAATTAATTATATTGATTAGTTTTTATTTAATCATAAAAACAAATAAATAAATGGGGGAGACCATCTTGTTTGGAGTTGAACATTAGATGTTGAAAATGAGACAAATGGACATTGACTTCCATAATCAAATATTTGTACGTGCTTCAACGTCTTGTACACCCAAATAAACTCTTCATTTTCCAACTTGTCACATTATAAACTATTTAAATATTACCCTAACTTAGTAAGAGTCACTCTTCCATTATTTAATTATAATAATATTACATGAATAAAATATAACTAATAGATAATTAAAATATCGTAAATACATTAAAGTATAATTTTAAAAAAAAATGATACTAGTCAGGAGAAATTCTCCTTTAGTTAAATAATAATAATTAAAAAAAATGTTTATTATTGGTTTGTTGGTGTTGCATCATATCTTTGAATAGTTGCCATGCACTGCTATATATATGATGAGTTATATTCAGTGATATTGAAAGAAACGAGCAAGCTTATCGACACAAGTTTTATTATATTTTAAATTATCTATAACCATTTTGTTAAGAGTATAGGCACTTGCATGGAGTGAGCATTGCATATGATCACCAATTAGCAGCGTACAAGTGTGATATAGGGATTGGTTAAGTCAGCAAGGTGATCAAGGAGAAGGATCAGTGAGTTGGCATTAGTGTGAGCCGTGAGATCAGTTTAATACGTATGAAGGGTTGTGATCAGTTTGTGATGAGCTGTAAGGTTGTTAGTTGGTTACAAGATTCCATTCAACAAACCTCCAGCATGGCTTGCAGTTGCTGATCACGTTTTCAGCTGCCATACATCACATCACATGGTACGTATATAAGTTGCATGCAGCAGATTAGGGTTCTTAGGAGTTGAGTTTTAAGTTTGATCTCTATTCTTTGTATTGGTGATCAATAAGAGAGTTGCTTCCTTTTGAGAGTGGACGTAGGCTTTCAACGGGCGAACCACTATACTTCCTTGTTTCTTGTTTAGCATTTTTCAATTACTTCAAACGTGAGAGAAGAGTGCAATTGTGAGTGATAATAAATATACATTGAGAGTGAGTTCTTGAGTGATTAGGATAGTTCTTGCTGCTTAATTCATAAGACATTTAATTGAGTTAAAAGCATGTTTGGTCCCATAACTATAAGAAATTTTTGATTCTATCCAGAAAAAGATAAAAATTTTAATTTCGTCTCATAACTCCTGAAATTGGCCAATTTTGGTCTCAAAGTCGCCGGAACCCTATTTTTTGGCCGGAATTTGGGTGAAAAATATCTTGTCAAGGACTGAAAATGTACATCAAGAAACGAGGCGAGATGCAAAGGATGATATGGTACAAAACTAAACCTGATCCAACTCACTACAAAAACACCCACAAAAAAAAATAAAAACAAGAAATACAACAAACAGCACAGAAAGAGGAACTACTGCTATGTTGGCGCATCCCCATGCCAAAGTGAGGTTGCATCAGTCGGACATAGAAGCTATTCTTCGCCATTAGTGTTTCGTCCACCATTTAGCACAACTATGTTGTCAACATGCCCCATCATAGCTGCTCGATGTGCAATCACAATGGTGGTTTTGTTCCCCATAAGGAGAGTATCTAGAGCCTCTTGTACCACCCGACTCGACTCGGATTCTATTGCCGACGTCCAACAACAGAATAACCCGACCAATGACAATTCTTTGCTTTTGTCCAGGCGTCAAATCTACACCCCTCATCCCAACATGAGTATCATAACCATGAAGTAAGCTGCCAGTCAATTTTATTAAAATTTAGTACAATAAAATAAGCCTAATGGATTCAGCCCGGCCAAAAAATAGGCTTCCGGCAACTTTGGGACCAAAATTGGCCAATTTCAAGAGTTATGAGACGAAATTAAAATTTTTATCTTTTTCGGGATAGAATCAAAAATTCCTTATAGTTATGAGACCAAACATGACTTTAACTCCATCTAATTACATAATTAGAAATGTTTTGTATATTCATGTAGTAAGACCCATAAAAAGTTTTGTATCGTATGTTGATGAATTTTGCAAAATGATCGATGTTCCATCACCTCAAAAATTCTATATAATGAATAATTAGAGCTAGTATTTATCATTAATACGACTGCAAGACGATTACAATTATTCTTTTGAAGTTAGTATGCATGCTGGAATTAAACTTTTTTTTGACAGAAATAAAAAATTCTATTAACTCAAGTAATGTCAGTGTTGACACATGAATCAGGTAACAAAAAATAGAAAGCAGGTAAAACTCCATTGTAGGATAAAGCAGAAGCCGCTAAGCCATGTGCTAAGGTATTTCCTTCTCTACGGGTCCAATAAAAGCTGATATGATCAAAGAATGAACCACTTAATTGACCATTTTTTCAATTTCCCCTTAAATAAAAAATGTCCCTTTTTTTCTTGTCCTATATATATACTCAAGAAAAAGTATAATCATGGTACTGGAGTCGAAAATAATCTTCATCAAGTAAGTAATTTTTTTTAATTTTAAGTTTCCAAATTTATCACCTTACAAGAACTAGCAAGACCCATCAATTTTAGTAGGTCATAGAAATTCATTAAATTATTAGGAACAAAATACATACTTCAAAGAGTTTATTATCCATCCATGTTTGCAGCATTTAGACTATTGCCATCGGCAACCGGTCGTGGACAAGATTATCCCCATGAACGACCCACCACAACCCAACCTTCTAATAAAATATTCATTGTTCTCACATCCACATATACCATTCACACCCAACCTAATCTCAAAATTTTAATACTCTATCAACAACCCAATTCAACCCACTTTTAATAAAATATTCATTTATCTCTTACATATACATTATATACTATAATTATTATAAAATTACATATTACTATTATTTTAAGATTTTTGAATTATATTTTAAATTAAAATAATATTGTATTATAAAAAATATTTTAATTCCACGTCCATTGTAAGAAAACTATTTTGAAATTAAAAAAATACAAATACAATAACTAATTAAAATTACAATATTTATTATATATATATACTATTTATTTGGATCCAAAAAATATATATTACTATATAAAATTATTTTTTTGTTGTCATTCAGAATTTATCAATATTATAATCAAAATTCTTAAATTTTTTTAAATCTATAAATAAAGTATAATATTGATAAATTCCGAATCACAGCAAAAAAATAATTTTATATAGTGATATATATTTTTTGGATCCAAATAAATAGTATATATATAATAAATATTGTAATTTTAATTAGTTATTGTATTTGTATTTTTTTAATTTCAAAATATTTTTTTTACAATAGATGTGGAATTAAAATATTTTTTATAATACAAGATTATTTTAATTTAAAATATAATTCAAAAATCTTAAAATAATAGTAATATGTAATTTCATAATAATTATAGTATATAATGTATATATAAGAGATAAATGAATATTTTATTAAAAGTGTTGGTTGAATTGGGTTGTTGATAGAGTATTAAAATTTTGAGATTAGATTAGTTGTGAATGGTATATGTGGATACGAGAGAAATGAATATTTTATTAGAAGATTGGGGTGTGGTGGGTTGGTGACGGGGATAATCTTAGAGGGGTGGTATTTGAACAATTTCAATTTGAACTAAGAGCATCTGTATTGGTTTGGGTTTAAACTCAACTTTTCTCTTCCACCTCATCTCCTACACACTCCCCAATTAAACTCAACTAACACCCACATTCATTTTCTAATTTAAACTCAACACTTGTGGGACCCATTAAATATGTTTTTCAAAATAAATTTATCATGGCGGGACCCACGAATTTTAACACTCACATACATTTTTGGGAAGTGTATCACACTCTTCAATAAAAAAACATGTGTAGTGTTCACTCTCTCTCATCATGATGTTGTCCATTTTGCTTAATTTCTAAAATGAACTCGGTTCATACTTATGAACTAAGAGAAGGAGAGAGAAATTATTTTTGGTTTAAACTGACTCCTACATTGGTTAGTTCATTTATTTTTTAGTTTAAACTCAGAAAAAACTCACCAATGTAGATGCTCTAACAAAAGACCCCACCCATAGATTTCTTGAGAGTCAGCCACCTATTAAAGGGCGTGTCTTATACTGGATAGTAAAAAATAAATAAATTCATTTGCTTAACAGTGAGACATAAAATCGTATTTATTTGTAGAATGTTCTCTCTTTTGCGTTTCTGGTTAATAAATTATTGATTAATGTAAAACAATAATAATGTTAATGAGACATAGTATTATTCCATTACTATTTTTTTGTTTTATTTAAATTTTAATACTTATATTATGTATATTTGTATAGTTATTATTTAAATCATATGTCCAATATAAAATTGTATTTAAATATGATATTTGTAGAATTAATTTATAGTAAAGAAGTGGTTTCATATTGCAATAAAAAGAAAAAAAATTTATATATTAGTTATTTTCTCAAATTTCTTGGTATAAAATAGATTTTGATATAAATTAGTATTAAATTTTATTTATTTATGTATTTACTCCATCTGTCTCCTTTCAGACGTCACACTTTTCATTTTGGGTTGTCCCACAAAAGTTTGCACATTCCAAAAAAAGCAAAAAGTAAAAAACAATCAACATTCCCCCATATATTTTATTTACAAAAAAAATCATCTCTACCTAACATACTTTATCATTTATTTATTAAAAAAATACCATTATACCCTTAAAAGTCATCGCTTTCTTAATCTCTGTGCCAAAAAGAGGGGCGCAAACTTTTCCGGGACAGAGGGAATATTTTTTTTACCATTACTAGTAAATAGAATTAATGAAGTAGTTGGTCTCTTGTGTCCCCAGATGTAAAAGGCGGGTAAGGGTACAATATTTTGTTAAAGGATATACAGTTTAATTAATAAGGGTAGATAATATTGCAATACCAGTCCCACCCGTCACAATCTCATTTGGGTTTGTACCCAATAGACTTAGATTCAGTTCCAAAGGTTTTTTTTCCTACAATAATAGTCTCGCCGTTAAGTTTTCCGTTACTCCTATTATTTATCTTATTCCCTTCTCATACTTACTCCATTCTCATTACCATACAAAGGTGGAAAAATCTCTCCAAAAATATTTCATCCTTCATCTTCACCATCACCAACTTTCCATCCACCGGAGTAGGAGATCAAGAGTTGCTACTTGGATCGGAGACGGAGATCCTGGCGGAGATCATGATAGAAGAATGTGAGTCCTACACAAGGGTTCTTTATTTTTCAGTTATTTATCTCAGTTATTTTAGAGCAATGGTTAGGATTTAGGATATTTTATGTCTTTGTAATTTGCCCTCATAAATCCATGAGCTAAGTTTCTTTATTGCTAATGTAAGGGCATTAACAGTTTTTACAGTACTGATAAAATTAATTGCAAAACGGGAGAATTTCATAATAATAATAATAATAATAATAATAAAATAAATCATAATTAATTAAATTTAATAGTCATAGCATAAGGATGAGTTTAAATTTTAAAATAATAAAGACACCTCACCAAAATAAACTCAAATATAGTGTGTATATCTGAGGAAATTCTTCGACAGGTATATATGCTTTGGCCTAATATGAGTTTCAAAGATGATAAACAATAGATTAGCTTGCAAATTCAAAATGCAGTTTGAGACAAATAGATAATGTCTATACAATGATTTGAATTAATTAATATTATAACTGCAGCAAAAGTAATTTCAAATTTGTAAGCAATTCATGTTTTCTTAAGCATTCAAGAGAAAAAAATTTAATAATTCTCTGAATTTTACCTAGTTATGTTAATACCTATCTACCTCAGGTCCAGCGCAACTCATCAACAAATTTTTATCCAAATAAATCTTTCCTTTGAATTTGAACGATAACAATAAAAGTATCTTTAAATTACCAAATAACACAACATTAATCATTTTTTTAAGTAATAACTTATCATGTAAAAGAAATAAGAGTAATTTAACGATTTGAAAACACTCAACCAAATTTTGTTCAAGGAAAATAGAAGTGTTTTTTTGAATCACAACCAAAACCTCAATTTGGCTAATCCTCAATCCCACAGTCAGAAATCGCTTCGTGTGTTGTGTAATTTCGAATACTGAAGTACAGGAATCTTTACGCTTTCTTTATTTGAATGTCCTACAAAGTTTTATATACTCCAAAAAGAAAAGAAATCATTATTTTATTTAACAAAAATTACTATTCCGTCTCACATATTTTTACTCACTTTCCATTTTGTGGTGTCTCACCTATTTTTATCAATTCCATTAATGATAAAAATATACAATATTTTATTGGCAAAGACTTGTGTGAGACCTAAGGGTTTGAGACGACCAGAAAGTGATAACTTTTATGAAGGAAAGTGATAATAAATTAATCAAAAGTGATAATGTTCTTTCATGAACAATTTATAGTATAAATAAAAAGTGATAACATTTTATAGTGAAAGTGATAACAATTTATAGCGAGAGTGATAACTATTTTAAAAAGTGAAAAATGATATCACGTGAGATGGTCTCAAGCAAGACCTACCCTATTTTATTAACTACTTTTTACAATCTCAACAACTTTATTTACTTTTTTACACTTTATTCATCATTACCAACAATTTTATTTACTTTTTCTTTTTAAATTACTAATTTATCTCTACTTTTCATTACCTTATATATTAAAAAAAATAACACGTTTTAATCTCCGTGCCCGTATAAATGAGTGAAATACCCGAGACGGAGGGAGTATTATAATTTTAAATTTACCACTAATTTTTCACATACATATCATCACTTTATTTTTTTATATTATTTAAAAATGCTATAATATCATTTGAGTCAATAAAATTAATAAAAACAAATATTTTTCTTAAACAAAAACAATTAAACAATGTTTCGAGGGGGGAGTATAATGCTACCGACTACCGTTCACGCTTGCTTCACCTCCCAACCCAAAACATGCTATAAAAGTATTTTCTCTTAAACCTTTTTGAATGATGAGCAGTGCACACCCAATGTTTCTTCCTTTCTTGCCCTGTAAGGCTGTAAAGCATAACCATCCCACTAATCCCCAAAAAAGACTGTTCTTTTACGCTTAATCAAGTAATTATCTAAAGAAAAAGGGTTGCCCTTCTTTTTTTCTCAGCAGCTAATTTTTGCACATCTATGGCCTTAACCCCTTGAGTTTTGCTGAAAGGATAACCTCTGAGAAAAGGGGTTTTCATTTTTTTCACAATTTCCAGTGTCACTTGTTTGATAGCAGAGTTTAATAAGTGGAATATTAAGCAACCTTCATTTTTCGCGGCTTCTGCAGTTGTTTTTCAAAATTATATTTTCTGCATTTGATCTGGGGGGAAAAGGGTTCGAAGATTACGTCTTGGTTGGTCATTTCTCGAAAAAATTAGCCCGAATACGAATTGGGGCTCACTTATTTTTCTATGAACATCTTCTCTCAAAAAAGCTTAAACTTGTTTAATGTGGAGAAATAATTGTGGTAGTTCTGTAGCAAAGATGATCCCTTTGTTCTTTTTGGCTGTTTGTGCTGAGGGTTTAGTTGCATTTCTTTTAATGGTGAAGATTGGGCCATTGAGGGAGCTTGTAATGAAGGGTTTGGATCAAGTGAAGATGAGAAGAGCAACAGTTTTGACAATTGCTGGCACTATTTTTGTCATCCTTTTATCTAACTTATTTAGCATTCTCAAGATTCAAAACAAAGGGGCAAAACATGGTACAATGACGCCTATGGATCAAGTACTTTGGAGGACCAACTTGCTGGAGGCAACTCTAATGGGTGTGGATTTCATTCTTGCATTCAATTTCTTTTTCTTGTTCTGATTCATGATTCATATTCAATGTGCTATGACAATCCCTTCCTTCTCTTTTAATCTTGGTTTGATTGAAGTATTTATGTGTTTTTGGTGATTCTTAATCCATATTAATTTGCTTGTGCTGTCCATTTAATCTCTTAAAATTTTGGTCTGAGGATTTGTCAATGGTTTCTTGTTGTGATTCTCTATTTCATTAGTGTTTTAGTGCGTATCTTTAGAGAGTGATTGGTTCATAAACTCAATACATGGGTTAATTGCTTTTAAAATATGTTAAACAGTATGTGTAAATAAATATTGGATTGATTTGTCAATGATCTCTTGGGATATTGTAGTTCATCTCCCCTAAGGGTTGTTATCCTCTACGCTGGTAGGTTTAAGCAGCAGACTTGAAATAAAAAGAAGCCTGCATAAGTGTAATTAGCATGCAACTTGTCTAACTTTTTAACAATTTTTAATAGCCCATCAAGTATAATTAACCCAATGGGAACAAAACACACTCTAAATTCTCTAATTATTTGGTTATTCCTAAAATGCTAGCATTCATTCTTACAGGGGTCTTATAGAATGCCATGTTTGTAGTTCATATTACTGGTGAAAGAGCCTAATTGGATTAATTTTACCTACATTACCACTCTGTAAAAAAATAGAGTAAAATGCTACTATTCATGCTACTGAGGTTCTATAGAGCACCATGATTGAAGTTAGCTGGTGATATAGCCTAAGTTAATTTAACATGAACAGTGTGCATTAATGTGAGATGCACTTTAACTCCTAAAAAATTGGAGTGGGCTGGTTTTATGATGATTGTAAATGGAACATTGAGAAGAATTTGAAGAAACGAAGAATGGGAACGGGTGAGGTATATTGGAAAAATTGAAGAACTTCCTGGTGTTAATATGTCGAGAAATATAGAGTTTGCCTCCTAACTTTTGTGTTTATGTTTTTCATATGTGGGCATTGTCTTTTAATTTGAGTTGGCTTGTTTTTGAATTAGATCGACAGAGGTTAGAACCATATGTGGTGTTTGTTCAACTGGCAACCAGGCAGGTGCTTAGACAAAAAAATCCTCCTAATTTCTCTGCAGATCGATTCTAAATGTTAGATGTATTAAAGGTTTATTCTCTGTATGCTTTCTTGTAATTTGATGAAATGGTGACCAGATTCAGACAAATTGGATTATCCATGTTTTATTGTGGTCTAAGAATCACAGCAATGATGGTTCGACTAATGACTTCATATTTGCAGTTTGTCTCTGTTCTCTCTTCAGCGATATATAGGATCAGATGATGTTTTAGGGGGGGGGGGGGGGGGGGAGTTGAAGTGGGCTATGGACATTATGTGGTTTCATGTTCAGTGTTGATTATTCATCATTGTATATGATTGATCATTCATAATTTAGTGTGATTGCAGTAACCCGATTTTTTCCTCAATGAATACGAAAGATTATGAGATGATTGTAACTATGTAGACAACATGAATCAACATTGTCTTTAGCTAATATCACTTCTTGATCTTGCAGGCTTTTCTCTTTTCCTCGGATTTCTAATCGATCGTATGCATCACTATGTGCAAAAACTGATAAAATTAAGAAGCAAAACAGGAGTTTCAAAGCAAGAAGTAGAGAAGCTTGAGAGAGAGAAAATGGAGCTCAAGGAAAAGGAAGAAAAATCCACTGCAGAAATCAAGCGATTACAGAAGGAGATATCTACTTTAAACGAGAATCTGAATAAGCTTAAATCGGAATCAGCTGATAAATCCAAGAAAGTCGAAACTGCAGAAGCTCATGTTGCTGCTCTCCAGAAACAAGCTGCAGATCTACTTCTAGAGTATGACAGATTGTTGGAAGACAATCAAAATCTTCAGAATCAAGCTCTTGGTTTTCGCAATTGAGCATTCAGTGGCCGGATAAGTGGATTGGAGCGCCCCGTCTGGTAAACTGCAGGCATACCGATGATTTGTTCTTGTAACTTTCTGAACATTTTGCAGATTTCAGTTACTGAATGCTGTTTAAATATCTTTTTGATGATATTGATCCAAGTTTGGACATAGAATTGTAAGCTTTCACCAGTAGTCACCACACGAGCACGCCCCGTTCTTGAAGTGATGGAATCGCTTCATGTCCCTCACGATTATCTCTCGTTTGGTTACAATGGAGATGAACCTTATTGCCTCATGGCAATCTCCGCATACTCTTAGGTTTTTCATCACCACCAGCCTCGTCCCCGGTCTAGTGTTCAAAATCCCAAAAGCAATAGCCAGTCTCTCACTGTGATTCTGCAGCATCCTTGCTTTCTGTCTCTTCAACATTGTGCAGCACAAATTCTGTCTTTGGTACATAACCCATAGCTCTCATTTCATGCTCAATCTCCTCCAGTAACCCCATCATCTCCTCGTACTGAGGGTGGCTCTTGTCTTCGACAAGAAACGAGTAGAGTCGCCCGTTCACTTCCACAACACTGAATCCAGGGGCCTTCTTCATCCCTGCTGTTTTCATCACCTTTCTCACCATAGCAACTTCATACCACTTCCTTGCTGTGGCGAAGAAATTGGAAACAAGCGTGTAAATTCCAGGACCGTCGGGTTTTAGTTCTAGAACCTTCTTCGCTGCCATCTCTCCTATCAGAAACTTCTTATGATTCAGACAGCCTGACAGAAGAGCAACCCATACAGCAACCCCTGGTTCAGCTTCCATGGCTTCAATCAGACTCTGAGCTTCCTCAACTCTTCCAGCTCTAGCTAATATATCAATCAAACTAACATAATGTTTTTCCATTGGCTGGATCTTGTAATCTTTGATCATGACATTGAACCAGTACTGCCCTTGATCAACTAATCCAGAATGACTCATTGCTGAGAGAAGAGAAGCAAACGTAGCGTGATCTGGTTTGATATAACTCTGTCATCCAATGGAAAACCGACAGAGCCTTCTCTCCTTCTCCATGGACACCATAGCTTGCAATGATGGTATTCCAGAGGACAACATCTCTACAACTCATCCTTTCAAACAGTACATGAGCACTTGACAATGATCCACATTTAGCATACATGTCAATTAATGCAGTACCAAGAACTTGATCCAACTCGAGTCTTCTTCAAATGATGTATCCGTGCATCTCCTTCCCCAATTTCAAAAACCCCACTTGAGAACAAGCCAGAAGCGCGCTAACGAGTGAGATCACGTCTGGCTCAAATCCGAACCTCTGCATCTCGGTTAACAACTCCAGTGCATCCACAGCATAGCCATTCTTAGCATAGCCAGATACCAAAGTACTCCAAGTAACAGCATTTCTGTAACTCATGGCTTTGAAAATGGTGGAAGCTATGTCTAATTTTCCACTCTTGGCATACATGTCAATAATGCTGGTCTGAATTACAACATCCATAGAAATACCTCTTCTTATGATGTATCCATGCACAGAGTAAGCCATTTTCATGTCATCAAGGTTAGTACAACCCTGTATCAGTGCCAACATCACAACACCATCACCTTCCATTCCCTCTTTCTGCATCCATCGATACTCGTCTATCGCCTCGCCCACCCTCCCACACTTGACAAACCCTGTGATCATCGTGCTTCAAGACACTACATCCCGTGAAACACTCTCATCGCCTCATCCATTTTCCCACACCTCGAGTACAAATTCAAGACAGATGAACCCACAAAAATATCATCCTTGTATCCACCCTCCACTGCGGTTTTCCAAATTTCATTGCCTGAATCCAAGTCCAACAAGCTAGTGCAGGCTTTGATGGCCACCGTGAAAGTGGAGCTATCAGGCTTTACATTTTCGAAACACATTCTCTTGTACAGGTTTATGACCTCAACCGGGTCGTTTCCTCTGGAGAAGCCAATGAGCATTGCATTCCAAGAATCAATGCCTCTGTTAGGCAAATTATCGAACACCTTATGTGCTAAATAAAAGTTGCGAGTTCGAGCATATGATGCTATTAGTTGAGCAGCTAATGTGCGATTACAGATTATGCCGCCATATGTAATCAATACTGCGTGGATTTTGGAAATGGACAATCTATCCTTGCAGGCTAACAGAAAACATCTTGTTTCCTTCAGAAACGGCTTCTCCCAAAGCATTTGATTCTTGAAAAACTAGTAGGAAACAATGATCATAATAAATAATAATAAAAAAAAGAAACATACACACTTTAAAATTTAAATATAGAACAAAAATCGCCGTCTGTGGGAATCGAACCCACGACCACGTGGTTAAAAGCCACGCGCTCTACCGGCTGAGCTAAGACGGCAATTTCAATGGCGTTCATCTTATATAGTATCTAATATGTTTATTTTTCCCACTTTGACAAAGATGATTTGTTTCTACTCATCTATTCAACTGAACTGTTACCCTATTTCTCCAAGAAATGATCAAATTTAAAGTCTGTCTTGCATCAGTTCACAGATTCAAATCATTAGATTATAGAATTAATAAACCCCCTTTGATTATAATTTTTTTTTAAAGAATCATATTTATAATTACCTTCAAATTTATTTTAATATATTTTATTTTATATAGGTTGCACCTTAAAATCACCCTTAAATTTATGGGAATGTCTTGCGTGAGATTGTCTCACGGATCCTTTTATATGAGACGGATTATCCATGGGTAAAAAGAAAAAATATAGGAATATTTACTCTCAAGTACAAAATAAAATATATATTTACTGTTAGATACAAATCCAAAATTTAATTACTACCAGATATAAAATTATAAAAGATAATGGTCTTCTTGCCCCCAATTGCATATGTATTTACCAAAATAAATTTATAAATCCCTTAATTAGTGAGATTTGTTCCCTTATCCAAGTTATTTTTTAGGAAACAAAATATATTTATAAATATTTATAAAAGATCAATTTTGCTGCAGAATAATTTAACATATTTATCATAAACTCACGTATTTATCCTAAACTTAATAGTATTAAACTATTAAATAATTAAAAAATGATAGTGTTTAAATGTATAAATTTGTACAATACAGTTAAATTGTTGCAAAACATATAATTATATTATTGCACAATAATATTGCATAATTTAATATCTAATTCATGAGAATTCATTTCTTTTAAATCTACGCATCATTATAATTAGATTTTTGCACAATTAAAAATACATCTTATATTGTTGCACAATATATTTAAGAGTATAATTAGTTTGCTACAAGACAAGATTATATTATTGCATGACAATGTTATATTACATCACAATTAATGTATATTTTTGCACAACCTATTGGGTACGTTTTCATCCCAATATTCGTGTCGTATCTCATATCTTTATCACGTAGATGTGTGTTGGAATTTCTTTTTTATTTCTTTAATTAATTTAAGGTGACGTGACAATTTGATTGTCTTAAAAATAATTAATGATATAATAAAAAAATAGTTATAATATTTTAAAAAAAAGATAATGAATATTTATATCTTTTAAGTAAGATTCAAGATTAGGGATATAATAGGAAGATTATCATTAATTTTTGCAGTTATTACTAATTTTATTATATGTATCTTGTATATCTATAAGTAATATACTAATATAGTGTGTAGTTAAGAGTAATTATCCCTTTTAAATTCTATTAAAAATAATTAAATAAAAGTAAACCCTTATTTGATTAGATTAATTAATGACCATTAACATAAAATCATTCAAGGAAGGCACGTTATTTGCTTTCGTTAAAAACTGAAAACATAGCCTTTTATTTTTTTCTTTTTTTATCTACTAGTAAATGAATTAAGAAAATCTATAGATTAATCTCCCTAATTTATCATTACTAGTTTTTCATCGATGCTCATAATCAAATTTCTTAGTCCCCACACTATAGATAGCTTGCCCCAGAGGATTTATATGAGGATTCTTTATATGACGCATCTCTCGACCACTTAGTCTCAAAGAATCAGAATGTCGAATCTTTCCCATCCTTAAGCAGGCTGATCTTAGTGCATATATCCTATCTCTTGCTACAGAAGCATCGACCAAATCTTGCATAATTTGTCGACCATTAGGTTTCACTTCAAAAGTCTCTCACTGAACCCAAAAATCCTTTTATAGGTAAGGAGGCAAAGTGTTCGCCCAGGTCTCAGGGCTGGAAACTTCGAAATACTTATCACGTGGAATCGTATCGCTATAAATTAAAGGCAACAATCGGTTGTAGAGTTCAATCAATTCAATTGCGTGGTCCCTTATGTTGTGTGTTGACTTCATTTTATAATTCATAAATTCATGAAGGACTTCATCTTTAGTCCTAATGTCTTCCTCTGAAATTGTTTCCCGTCCTGACATGCCTCTGAGAAAACGAGCAACCAAAAACAAACATACTAGTATTAGTCAAACTATATCACATGAATTTTTCCTCAATTTAATGCATATGGAAACAATTTTCCAAGATGCAATAGGCATATTCACAAGTGAATAAATCCAACTCACTTTGGCTCCCACTTTCATAGGCTACAGGAGTTTGAACAATTCTAACATCACTCAACACCATGAATTTAGAATTAAATGACATATAAAGGTGCATATTTTTCAAAAATTGCAACCAAATAACCACCGCATAGGTTTGTATTCAAGAAAAATGTCGCAAAATGAAGTAAAATTACATATACACACTAAAGATGACGTCAAACGCTATCGAAAATGTCACCATTGGACTCCACGCTCCGAAACGCGGTGGAAATGGTCGGACAATCATCGGATAATGATGTCACGCACCGCTACGCGCCACCGGAAGCTGTCACGCACGTCCCACACACCGACACGCACCGGTACGAGCTTCCACGCGCCGTCACGCGCTGGTCACCGGAAGATTATTTGCTAGCGTGTGCATCTCACGCGCCATCGCTGGAGAATGTGTCTGTTGGCGCATGCATCTCACGCGCCACCGCCGGTGAATGTGTCTGTCGGCGCGTGTTTCCCACGCACCACCATCAGAGTAGCCGATTACCGACGCTTGAGGCTTACGTACCGCCGCCTCAGCCACCATCTGTCGGTGCGTGTCTTGCACGCACCATCGTCGGTCGTTCGTTCTCCGGCTGGTCCTGACCTGGTCCGGTTGGTATCCGGTCCGGTTTAGTCCACATCGGTTCAGTCCGATTCGAGGTTGGTTTGACTGGTCTGATAGGGTCAATACTCAAATTTTTATTTATTACGAAAAAGTTCTTGACCTTTATAGAATTTTCATAAATAGACCCCCGAACTTTCTGTAACTTTGCAGATTTGGCGCAAGTACGAAAAATACTTAAAAAAATCATATCTTGAGTTTTAGAAGGCCAAAAATTGCACAAAAAATACTTACAGACTTCTATTGACGAGGCCTATCCAGTGGTATAACCAAAACAAGCTTTTAAATACACGAAAAAATGACAAAAAATTGAACCCTTTAAGAGTGTTACTGTTAAAAAAACGTCATTGACATGTAATTGCCACTGGACACATAAAATTCTGCCTTTAACTCATGCGTATGATCAGTTAACACCCCATAAACCAACAATCATACCATTTCCATCGTAAATCATGTATGAGTAATTATACCATAAAAAGCAGAAAACTTAAAACTCATGAAATATCAATCCAAAAGATATACAGAGTACCAACCATTGACTCTGATACCAATTTTGGAAAACTCACGTTCACACAAGGCACAAACCTTAAATGTGCATAGGGAGAAAACTCACCTTTCTCCGTATACGAACCTGTTCGTACTCACGTATGACTGTGATCTCTGGATCAAACCATACAACACGGGGCTGTAGATTATGTTCCACGAATGCGTATTAATCTAGAATATGATGACTAAATTTGCGTTGTGATCTTGGGAGAGAAATTGAGAGAGTGAGAGCGTTTCTCAGCGTTCTAAGTTTGCATTCTGCATTATTACACGTATGAACGTATCAACGTCCTTTTCATGCGTGTATCGTATATGCGTTATTTATTTGTGTGTCTGAAAACTGCATGGCGCAGTCTTATTTATTCCCAAAAGATAGGAATTAAGAATTGCCGCTATATAACTACTTCTCTCTCTCGTCCACTTTCATATGCGGAATTAATATTAAATAAATAATGTTAAATATATATATATATATATTATAGGTATATATGGATGGTGACTAATTAAACAACCATTATTATAATTAAGTTTCTTAACCGAGGCTGAGTTGGAAATTGTAATTCTGGGAAGGCTTTATGCATCATTCCAAATTCTTTTTTTAGAAAGATAATTTAAGAAGTTCATTAGACTTTTAAACAAGATTTTCAGAAAAATAATTTTGTGAAAATGAATCAAACCACTGTTGCTAGAGGGATATTTACAAATAAGTGTCCGACTTTATGCCCGTATTTCATTTTGAACCACCGGTCAGATTTAACCTGCCGAATGCTGATGTGAAAAATTAAAAAAAAAATCTTTTTTAGCCTTTCTTTTCCACGCACACCCTAATGCCTTTGACCTGATTTCTTTCTTTCCTAAATTTTCTCATTCAATCTTCACCAAATACCAGATCCAAATACATACCCAGATACATCACACAATTCATCAGACCAATTCCCAAAGACGTAAGCTCATCTGATCGTCTTATCCAACCCACCCAAAAACATAAGCTCAACTAATCATTATATCCAAACAATAGTATTTGACATCAAATTTACATACTAAGCTATTAATTTTATTAAAATGGCAGCAAAAAAAATATCAAATTCAGTTGATTCTCATCCCCCTACTCTGAAAGAGGGTGAGAGAGGGTCATCCAATTAGATTTGTATCAGACAACTGCTGTTGGAACTTCTCTTTAATTCGCCAGATTGACGTCTAGGGTGGCAGTGGCCGACGAAAATCCTGATAGCGGATCTCGCCGGTGGGCATTGTACATGGCTATGAGAATGCCGATGTTGGCGAAGGCGTGGAAGATTCAGGGTTGATGTCGAAGAATTTGATTCGATCGACGATGGCCTTCTCTTTTAGGAACTGCCCCACCTAGGACAGTGGACGGGTGGACGGAGGTTGTCGCCGAGGGTGCCGTAGTTGACACCGATAAAGTGCACAGCGAAGACGGAGGCGAACAAGAAATTGTGGGCAACGGCCACCCAGAATAAAACATGATTTTAGAATAAAAACTATCGCCCTCAAAGCAGCTTTTTTTTTAAGGTTAGTAAGAATTAGAAATGAGATTGAGCAAGTGAATCTGATAAATAAGGAATGCGATCTTGTATTTTGTGAAGATTGAATGAAAAAATTAAGGAGAGGTGAAAGAGTAGAAAAGAAAGTGAAAAGTGGAAAGAAAGAAAACAGGTCAAAGGAACTAGGGTGTGCGTGGAAAAGAAATGTTAAATATGATTTTTTTTAATTTTCACGTCAGAATCCGGGCAGGTCAAATTTGACCGGTGGTTCGAAATGAAATACGGGCATAAAGTCGAGCACTTATTTGTAAATATCTAAAAATTTGGACTAATTTGAAATTAGCGAAAATGTTAGAACTTTTCTTGTAATTAACCTTTAAAAAACTTGTTGCTATATGGTATGTTTGGAAGAAGATGTTTTTTTTTTTCAAATCTTTCAAAAACTATATTAAACACGGGGTAGTATATATACGAAAGGTATAACAAAAAGTGCTGATATGGTATGTTTTGAAGAACCGGTTGCTAGATGGATATGATATGTTTTGAAGAATATACTCTTTTTTTTTCAAATCTTCCAAAAACTATATTAAACACATAGTACATACAAAAAGTATAAGAAAAATATAAATTAATAATACTAATTGTTTATGGATTATCAATTATCTCCTCTCATCCAATAATATATAGTTTAAGCTTTTAAAAAATATAAATATATAATATAATTGGAAAAACAAAACTAGGATTAATTGTTGTATAGTAGTACACAATTATAAATAATATTACTCTCAGATACGTACATGATAAATTATTACAACAAGATACAAAAAGATAATGATATCTTTAATATAACCTCAAATTATATTAAAAGCACACTAATATTTTAGTAGATATACCTAATTTTTCTTATTTGAAAATGTTGATATCATGGTAATTAAATTTATCACCATTCCTTAATTATTCAATTTTCTTTGTTAAAAAATAAATGTTATCCATAAGTAACGACATCTAATGATTATATACAAATTAAATTATTAAAAATCATTTATTATTTAATTATTCAATGTTCCTTATACATTTTCAATATATTCTACTTTCTACCTATCATATATTATGTGTAAAAATTTCAAATATTTTTGCTGTACATAATATTTTCTTGTGCACATTAAATACCAAATATAAAATAATTATCCATTTTTTATGGTTTGATATGATGTTGCACAGAACATTTTCTTCTGCACATAAAATATAAATTAATTATCCATTTTTAGTGATTTCAAATAACACTATAATTTGACGTAACGCTGCACATAAAATTTTCTTCTGCACATAAAATATATAAAACATATAATATAATATAATTATCCATTTTTAATGGTTTCAAATAACACTGCACACAAACTTTTATATTGCAATACACTATATGAAATATGAAATAATTATCTTTTTTTTGCTACACATGACACTTGCGATTCACATAAATATTTGCGTTCAGAAGACAATTTTATTGCACATAACATTTACGACTCACGTAACATTTACTGCACATAATTTTTTTTGTTGCAAAGTGATGACAATAAATGGAGAAAAACACACTGAAGAATAAAAAATATGGAATAAATTATTTTGGGGAATAATTTGCATTAAAAATGGAATATAGAATGAGAATTTTAAGGAATAATAAACGAACATGCTCTATAAGGGTAAATATGAGAATCTCATTTACAATTTTGTATCTTATGGTAATATAATTACTACCATGTATCTTATAGCAAATATAAATTATATTTTGTATCTACATGTAACTAACCCAAAAAACTAATATAATCATAAAATATAAACTGATAACTATTATCTAAAAGATTGAAAGATACCTTTAATAAACTTTAAAAAAATTGAAAATCAAAGTTAACAAAATTAAATAAAAATTCATCTCTAAAAAAAAAGACAAACACTTGTATAAACCGGATTTACACACATTAATATGTAATCTCTATTACTTTTTAGTACATAAAAAATTACTATTTAGGACATAAATTGTTATTTTTCTAATTTAAAAAAATATTCTTCAAATTTTTGTAAATCTTGATTTTCGATTACTTTTTAGTTCATGAAAAATTAATTTTTCGATTACTTTTTAGTTCATAAAAAATTAATTTTTAGAGACATGATTATTACTTTTTTATAAAAATTATTACTCTCAAGAAGTAATTTTTTATATACCAACCAAAGAGTATATTTTTAAAAAATAGGATTTATATTTAAATTCAATTTACATAAAACTCAATAAAAATTAAGGATTAGATTTAAGAAAATAAACGATATTGAAAGAGATCGCGTGTGGGTGAATCTAAATTCAGGGTCGTGCCGTACATGAATTGAATGTGGCCATCGATTCAGGCCCCATAAGAATCGTGTCGTGCATGAGTCGATGAGGAGATCGATTTAGGCCCTAACTTTATGGGGCCCATCTAAAAAATATTATAATAGATATTTATACATATACATAATAAAGTATATTTATAAATTATTTTTTAATAGAATAACAATATATTCTGTCAAATCTAATAAGATATATTAAGTAAAATTTTTAATTATATTTTCAAATCAATCTTTTCTCTTCTTTTTTTTTTCATCTTAATTTCTCATTTTTACCATCTTCATACAATTACAATTTTTTTTCTTATTAAAATTTATAATTATATCCGTAATTTTTTCATTTTGTACGTGTGTGTTTTACTCTTTCAATTTTTTCTTTTTCAGATAAAAAATTATTAATGCTACTATTCTTTTTATCTCTTTAAAATTAAAATTTTAAATACAATAACTACACAATGAGATGAGATTTTACAAAAATTAATAAATTATAGTCATTCTCCTTCAAAAATCAGCTATTTACACTCCCGAAATTACTAAATGTACCATATTTACTAAATACACCCCAATGTATTTTAATAAAACATATGTATATTACTAAACATACTACAATAAAGACAAATTTGACCTTTTAATTATAAATTCAATTTTTAATTATGCCCGCATCATGGACAACGATGACAAAGACGCCACAACGATCATCGATGAAGCTCTACACTTCTTCTAATCTGTCTATACACTTAGGGCTGGGGAAAAATATCAAAATTTCTGTATACCGTCCTTACTATATCGAAAAATACCGATATTACCGAAATTTTAGGTATGCCGAAGTTTTTGGTAAGGTATGATACCGTATTGAAAATTTTGGTACAATAAAGGTATATAATACCGAAATACAGTAAAATATTACTAAATTTTTGGGAAATATGATATAGTATACCATACTATGCAATTATAATTATTATATATTATAATTTTTAATTAAATTATATTTATACATTATTTAATTAAAAGATTAAATCTAAAATCCTACTGTATATTTTATAATTATAAATCAGTGATAAAGTTGATTGGCTTTCATGATATCTTGTACTTTTTTTTAATTATGTAGTTCTATCCTATATGAAAATTTAAAAATATTGATAATATTGATTTTAATATAAGTTTCATATGGTTCTTGTGTAGATTCTCTTGGGCACTATTTATTTAATTACAAAACTTGTGTAAACCGGATTTACATTTAATTATGTAACATGTTACTCTTTAGTACATAAAAATAACTCTTTAACACATAAAATTGTTACTCTTCTAAATTAAAAAAATTACTCTTCAAATTCTTGTAAATCATGATTCATCGATTATTTTTTAGTACATGAAAAATTACTCTTTAGAGACATGAATTATTACTCTTCTGTATAAAAATTATTACTCTTCAAAGAGTAATTTTTTATATAACAAAGAATAATTTTAAAAAATAGGATTTACATGTAAACCCAGTTTATATGAGACTCGCTCTTATTTAATTTGGTCGTTTGTGAATTGTCGTATATTTTTCTTATTATAGATTTGTTATCTATTAGAATTTATTTTATAGCTATCTTTCACTTTTTTAGTATAATTTTTAATTAGATTTATTGAATTTTAGGTGCATAACGGTATAACAAACTATCTAATATGACAATATATACCGATATTTTAGGTATGATACGATATATCGAAATATTGGAAAGTAGAAGGTATACTATTTTTTATACCGAAATATCGGTATAGTGAACTACGGTATACCGAAAATTTAGGTAAGATAACAGTAATATTTTTTAAATACCAAATATTTCGTTACAATACTTGGTATGACAAAAAATCTTTGGTATGTCATACCGCCCACCCTTATATACACTCAAACATCTAATCAATATAATTATTATTTTTTAAAAAATAATAGTTTGAACTTTGAAGACAATAGCATGAAAGAAGTTGAAATGCTTCTAGATAAGTTATTGTCTTGCAATACAAGAGTAGCCATGCTGCTTGAATTGCCTAGATCTAACCTTGCAATTGTAGGCATATAAAAAAACAACGAGGAAGATAAATTTCTAACGGAAGCTGGAAAGAATCCACCTAAAGGATTATTACTGATTGCCAATTTGTCAGAAAAGTAATGGATCTCAACTCTAAAGAGGGTGATGGTTCGTTAATACAAAGCCAGAGAATCTATTTGAATTGAGTTGAAGAACGGTGAGATGAATACATATAGAGATTGACTGTTCTTAAATGATGACTAGGGTTCTTCAATTAGGATTTAATATAAGGCATAAGTTTAGAAATATGAGATATACGAATAAAAGGGATCTAATTATATAGTGATTTTTAATAAGGGTATTTATGTCTTTTTAATTAGGGATTTTTTAACTTAAATATTAATGGGTTACGTTTAGTTATTTTGAGTGCAAACCGTATTTATAATGAAAATGAATTAAGAGGTGCTTAGTATAAAATTATCCAATGAGACAAATTCACAATTCTTATTAAGAGGTAAATTTATACATATCACAAAACTCCATCTTAAAATGAAATTCTATTAGTAGATTTGGGTTAAATAAAATAAATAAATAAATAAAAAGAAGATCTCTCTCTCTCTCTCTCTCTCTCTCTCTCTCTCTCTCTCTCCCCATATTAATGTGAATTCTCAATTTGGTCCTCCAAATATCATGTGTCACACCAGTCTGTTGATGTAAAAGAATGAAATCCATAAACTGAGATGAGAAACGAGGGTGCAGTTACAATTATCCAAATGTAGGAGGACTAGACAGTAATTAGGGTTGGGTTGTGTGTGCAAAGTTGCCACAAGATAGCATACATAACAAATACTAGTAAATAAAGAAGCAGGGAATCAACTAGGTAAGATATAAGCTACACAGCTTACTTGAATCCAACGCCCTTTGTTTTCTATTCTCATATTTCAATTACAATGACAATAATCTAGCAATTTTCAGAAAAGAAACACTAAGAACCACCACAACAAAGTATTCATAACACCAAAATAAACCTTGTGGATCTGGAGGGTTGGCTGAAAATTGATATAATATCACAATCCAAGAAAGCATCACGCCTGATACTGCTTACACATCGGACCTCGACTCCAGTGCTAGTAATATCTTCTTTCTTGGACCCTGAAAAGATAATAGCAAACAACTATAAACATTACTAGATCTCAGGAAATACTGAACTTCATGAAAAAATGAAAGCTTATATGCAAAAGGTTTTGTTAGAGCAGCCAGGGTGTTCTAAAATAATACGCTTATCATGTTTTGACCCATCAAACGTAGTAAACAAGATGAACAGAAAAATAAGTCCCCCCACCCTCCACATCTGAGATAGGTTATTATACCATTAATTGCCACTGGATAGTCCCATTTTCTATACTAAGCTTTCTATGCCATTGTGTAGTCATATTTTCTTAATGCAGAATGATAACTGCAACAGACAGGAGAGAAATCCTTAAAAATTAACAAGCATATCCGTGTTATAATTGTCCTAATAAAAAAAAAGCTCTGATGAGGGAATCATGCTTTCATTAGATTCAACAACTTTCTTCTATTATTTTAACTGAAAGATCAAATGTTATTACGATCTGAATCCCTGACTGAAAATCAAGGCTAAAAGGCAATGAAAATAATTCCTCATCCCATACAGAGCCTATTAAGTTAATAAGTACCATTGGAACTCCCATAGCTTTAAGATCTTCATCACTCATGTGTACTAGGGCTGTCATATCAACCTGCCAAACCAACAGAACACTTTTATATTTGTATAAACATGGCAAATAGATCCTTGAAATAGATATATTGAAACAACAAATCAACATACTTCTTCAGCCTGAAATGAAATTGAGTATTTTTCAAGACCCAGGGACTTCAGGAAATTGTCCACTGCATCAACCTGCATCAATTATAAACCATTGCTGTAGATTATTATGATTGAAGATGCATATGGAAGTAAAGGGACATGCGGTACACAACCCCACCTCCGCCATGGAGAAAGACAGAGAAGAGAGAATAGAACTTAGAAGCCAAGGAAATCTATCAAAGAAGATATTGTGGAGCTCTACTTACGTAACTTACCTTCTGCTGATCTGCCTTCTTTTGAAGGGAGCTAGCAGCCTTTGTTTCTGTCACAGGAGCTTGGGCTATGACACTCTTCCTAGAAGGTTTATTGGCTTCAGGTGCAGGCTTTGGCCTAACTAGAGGGGGCTTGAACTCAACAGGACGTGAACGCAGTACACCAGAGAGCTGCTCACGTAAATCCCTTCCACCTCCAGAAACAGATCCCCTCGCTTGCTCAATACTTTTTCTTTGAAGCTTCAAGCGAAGATCTCTTGAACCAACTTTCCGACCTTCGGAGGTTGTTAATAATAAATCAGGTCATCTCAACCAAATTATTACAGATTACTGGATAAATAATTTTTTTTTAAAAATATTCATACTTGTGACTTGAGATCCATTGCCCTCAAAAAGGTCATGTTCCCATTTATCATCTTCTTCTCTTCGTCTGCATGAAATATTGAGTTTTGCTAATTAGGGGGACTTCATTCTCTCCTGGAAAGGAAAACAGTGATCTTCTAGATACTATTCCACAAGAAAGACAACCCTGCTTAGATATTCAATTGAACAGACATTTTCACACTTAATCTTGCTGAGATTTTATAAGGGCTCTCTGTGTTGGCAAAATTACCAACCTATCTGAAGCATCAAACTCTTTACAAGAAGAAAGTGGCATTACTGTCCAAATTACACCCAGATTTTCTTACCAGGAAAGTATTAAGATATGAAGCTTTGCATTTTCAATTATGTAATACTACTACACAGTTCATCAGAATATCACACCAGAACCAGAAGAGAGAAGAATCAAATATCTCTCTTAAATTAGCATAAAGCATTACTAAAATCAACATATTCAGCCATTTACAGCCAAACATTCAAGTTATAAATAATGAAGCTTTACTCCTTTCAACCGAACAGCAAAAGAAAAAGAACTACGAATGAGAATTACACCTAGTCTCTCAAAACAAAATAGTTAATCGTAATCAAAATGAACAGAAATCGAAACCAATAGCTGCTAGTTTATCTTAATCCTTCAAGAAAGAGAATGAAAACATAAAAGGTAAAAGAAGTTAACCTCTTGCCGGAGATAGGTTTGCGGCCATCAAATCCGGCGGCAGCTCTACTGTCAAGACGGTCCTTGATTGATCTATTAGCTTGAGCTTCAATTTGATCAGCGTACATCGTGCAGAATAACTCAAATTTCCGCAGGAAAACCCTAGCCCCAAATTAATTAGCTAATCTCGAGCGTCTGAAGAGAACGTAAAATTATGCCACGCTTCTCAAAGAAGAAAACGATTAAAATTGAAACTCTAGGGCTTTACTATTTAGAACTAAAACTATTTATATAAAAATATTTAGATAAAAAATATTCCCTCCGTCAGCTCGATAGATAATTTTTTACTTTTGTGTACGTTGATTAATGAGTATTATTATTTAATATATAGTGGGTAGTTCTATTAATAGGAATATAGACCCCATATTTTAGTTGTATTAGTGTGTGGGTCCATGTGCGTAAAAAAAGAAATGATCCTCTTTAAAGCGGACGACCAAAATGGAAAAAATATCCTCTTTCGTCGGAGTATGATTTAAAGTAGCAAATCTAGTATAAAAAAATTTACAATAAATTGTTCAATGCAGATAATGCCTAATGTAAAATAAGGGTTGAATGATAGAAAGAAGTTGCACCTGAGGTAATTCAAATAAGTTTGGAATGTTATTAAGTTTAAAATATTAGGGTTAATTAGAAGTGAAATTACCAACTCTACTTTATTGTAAATTAATTTATCACTTTAAGAAATTGCAAAATAAAATATTATTTTTAAACATTATTGTAAAAAGTATTCAATATGTGATATTTTTCATAAAACGTAGGGATAAATATGGAGTTTTCTTTTAGAAATTTAGTGCGTTTTTTTAACCGTATGTAAAGATGATTTTTTTTTTCAATTTCTCAAATATAGAGATTAATTAATTAAACTGTAACAAGGGTAAGATTCATAATTTTTCTTGCCATCAACCCAAAAAATTAGGTGTGAAAAACGAATTTCCTTTGAATCGATAATATATTTTAATAAAAGATTATATTTGATTGATGAAAATAACAATAATCCAAATGAAGTATTTAATAAATCATTTGTATAAGAAATTTTTAAAAAAAATCTTTAATAAAAAATGAGCAGCTAATAAATAAAATGAAACTATAGTTTCTTTCAAGACTTGCTCAAACTTATATTTACTAATAAGTAATTGAGTTAAACATAAGTTGAATCAAGTAATTTGATATTTTTACATTTACTTTCAAGTTAACAAACTTAAATACTGTACACATATAAAGTGTACACTCAAATTAATCTATATAATTATAGTAATATTACAAATCTAAGTTCATTATGCATCTCTCATCTATGCATTGCACTATCTTCTCATATTGACACAGATGTTGAGAAATACAATAGAACTGGTGAAAAGTTGTCTTTCCCTAAGAAAATTTCAACAATTTCTCGTGTCATCGTTTCATAGGGACCACATTGATCTTCTTTGTATTGTTCCTAATTTTAGGCGGAGAAGAGTCCAAAGAAAGGATTAGTCAATGCATTGTGTAACTCTATAGCAGCATGATTCAATACCCCCATATCAACCTTCTCTTGAAGTAGCAACAGAAAATTGCCTCCAACTCTCTCAAATCCACACAGTTCAAGAAACTTGATACCTTCCTCATATCTTCCAACTCGATCCTATTAAGAAGCAAAATTTTTGCACGAATTACACTTCCGATCATTGATTTAGGAATACCACCGCGAGTCAAAGGCTCCAGAGCTATTCGGACTTGGTTTCAACTAAAAATATGAAATAGTCTTGAATTCAATCGAGCAGAGTGAGTATTGGATGAGGTTATGGCAGTAAATAGCGATTCTATTGTCTCATGAACTTAATGAATATAACTATTTTGCTCTTAACGTGGTATTTTGTTACAAACAGACAAACAATATTACCCATCAAGTAGACTCTAGATTCGAGCTATACATGTTATCAAGTTAAAGCTATGTGACTATATCATGCAAGTTATCTAGTAGAGCTTTGACACTACTTATAGTGAATCAACTAGTTTACACCCTTCGAAGAGGGGAAAAAGCTATATTTCAATGCTAGAGACTTAACAGAACAATGGATCAAAATGAGAAACTAAATCAAATTTCAGTTCTTACCTGAAATGCTGGATTGCTTACGCGAATCTTTCTGAACTTTGCCTCATCAGGATTATTGACGATATTTTTCACATAAATCAAGAGAGTTTGAAATGCCCTCACGACTCTGGTACTATCATCCTGATACATCAGATGTTATATATGATGTTGCAATGAGACGAGAACAACAGAAGAATGATGACACGTTTATTGAGCAAGACCACCTTATTTCGAATCTTAATTGATCTCAAACATTCACCCATGCGATCCCTTGCTGAAGCACATCTTACAGGCAAAACAGATGGATCAACGGGCTGTAAATCATAGAGAGAGAGAAAGAGAGAGAGAGAAGAGGCCATAAGATTAGCAATATGGATGAACACAATATTTTATAAATGAAGTACCATTAGGCCAACCTTTGTTTTTTCTGGTGATTCAGTATCATGTTTCACAGGTACAGGCACTTCCTTGGGCAATCCAAGGACCCTCTGTCTTTCTAACTAGCTCAAATGAAGGGACACGAAACATGAAACAACCTGATCTCAGAAAAGGATATTCCAAGGAACAAAGAAATATTGTGAGTTGGATTGCATTTGATGCAGTTGTACCTTATCCTGTTGAAGTTTTTGACGAACATTTTCACGTCCTCGTTTCTCTTCCTCTTTCTCTGCTTTCTTCTGAGCTATAAACCTGAAATTTAGTAACAGAAAATGGAAGAATAATATTAAGTACTACAAGTAGCAGTGTAGCACCACAAATGCAAAATCCCTTATGGCAAACGTCCATTACCTTTTTCGTTCGGCTTCTTCTGAAATTTTCTTAGCCCCCAACAGTTCTTTACCTGCGCGTATCCTTTCCTACATGAAAATAAAAAATGATAGAGATAGCAATATAAGTCGAAAGATGTAAACCATGACAGCATTAGCTTGCTAAAATTGACAGAGACAGGATTTCTAATTTTGCTTTCTTATTCTCTCTTTCCAAAACATGCTAACATGATGAAACAGATTGACACAAGAGACATAAAGCAACGACAGGTACAATAAAGCAACAAAAGGACATGATGAGAATTGAGAGGCTATCCCAGTACTTTTTCCCTTTCTCTTTCTTGTTTCTTCTCTTGCTCTGCTCTCTTTTTACGTGCCTGATTCCTATAGTTAGGTGAATTCAAAAGGTGGGAAGAATCAAAAAGAAAAATAGATTAATTCAAAAGGTGGGAAGTACCAAAAATAAAATAAAATCTTCAAATAAATAAGTTCTAGAACAAAATGCAAACCTTAGTTCTTGTGCTTTCAACTTAACTTGTTCAGAAGTGTGAATGGGGCCATACGCTTCAATATTGATGCTCTCTAGAACCTCAGACTCCTAATTTCATAACAGACGGGTGAAACGATGCAATTATAACCGGAATAAGCAATTTGTCATTCTCAAGAAAAATGCATTTTTTATAACAAACAATTATAAAGCAACCTACCATGGAAGTTTCTCCTGCGTCGTTCTCATGATCAATTATCCAATATATAGCATCCTCAATGCTTGAATTTCCTGAACAAGTCTACCGGTCAATTTATGAAGCAAACAATAAACCATGCAAGCAGTGAAGAAGATGATCCTCCAACAAGAAGTGGTGGGCTGCAGATTAGTATTTCTCATTCACACACTCATTCATCCAATAAGACATAGTAACATCAGATATGATCACTGATGAGATTCCATTATGTTTCAGTAAGGGGTTGAAGTTTTTGGCAACTGTCACAGCGCTTTCGTGAGCAAGATTTGATCAGAAAGAGATGCTTACAATTGAATATGAATAGCATCTAATAAGAGGACATAACATCAGCTAGGATAATCATCTATATGCATTAATCAGGCATATTAATGAGTTCCAAAGCAGAATTTTGTTCCTACTTTTATGCTTGACCTAACAATTAAGAAGTGCTATATTGAGCATATGAACTGTAGATTTAAAGCTTACACAAGCATAAATTTGGAGCTCATTAATACTTCTCTCACAATTATACAATCTACTCTAGGTTCGTTGTGTCATGATTCAAACTACTGACAAGAAAAACACTAAAAAGATTATTTGCATAACTTAATTTAATTCTAACTTTGGTTCATTCTGCACTCCTCGTTTCAGGTTGACATTCATTGTTCACAGATATTTTGATTTTTTTATTTCATAAGTTTCTTATAATTTAATCCATAACATTGTTTCCATCCTAGCATTTATATACTCTAAAAACATGTTCTAAAACAATATTCTCATGTCTAATAACTAATTTGACCATAAAAATGGCAAGAAAATGCTCACTTCAAGGAGTTCTTAACTTGGCTCGCGGAGAAAAATCAGCTATACACTGTGTGTTTTTTTGAACTCTATGGCGCAAGCTTCATAGTAGTTATATACTTAGAAAACAAGGTCTCCAACTATATACTTTTTAATAATAACTAATTTCACCAACAAAATGGTAAGAAAATGCTAACTTCAAGGAGTTATTGAACTGACTCTTGAAGAAATGAAGAGAAAAATCAGTTATGTATTGATGCAACATGGGAAGGTTATTGCTTATGCTTCAAGACAACTAAAACCACAAGGGCCGTGCAAGCATGGCCTGTGCATGGGCAACCCGTGGCAACGGGCGTGGGCATACGTGGGCAACCGTGGGCAACGGGAGTTGGGCATGGGCCACGGCATGGGCAAGCCTAAGGCAGGCCGAGGGCAAGGCCGTGCAACAAATACATCTATATATTGATTAAGTATGTCAAGATCATTAGTCCTTTCTCTTAAAGTTAAATCACTACTCTCCAAAAAGACATCTAGTCATAGATTTATTATGTTGTTGAAACTTACCAGAAGAAGTGAGAGCCTTTCTGGCTAGAGCCTTGTGGAATCCCATAGCTTCAAGTTCTCCAAGCATGCTCTCATTAACTGCCATTCCTGAGTAGAATAGACACAAGCAAATCTAATAAATGAATGAAAGAGAAACAATAAATATTACTTCTAGGTTACCAAAGGATAGAGATCTCGTTTAATCTGCTACTCCAAAAATTTAAATTAAACATAAAAATTGGAGCTGGGATCCTCACGAATTTGAAAATTGCAAAATTGAAGCAGAGATTTTTCAGAAATAATACGTGATCAAAAGCTCGTATACTGAACCCACGTACGGAAATAAATTGCAAAGAAGGTAGAAATTAAACGCATTACGAAGGGTAGAGAGAGAGAGAGGGAGTACTGCTTCTGATTCACAAGCCTCGCAATGAAATTTTCAAAGAAAGGGGGAGGAGAGGTATGATTATGTAAAGAGAAATCCGCCATTGGAAGCATTCAAATGCTGATTCCTTCTCCAACATTTGAGTTTTGATCGTTTTATACCTATCCTAAACTCCTGCTTTTTCGATGTTAAAAGATCTTTTCAAATAAATTCATAAATTATTCATTCTTTCAAAATTAATTTGGGTTTCCTTTAACTGATACACCCAAGCCCATTAAAAAAGATTGTTTCCTAAGCCCACATATAAAGTATTACATTGGCCCAATTGGCAACTGTTGTTAGTAACAATTACTTCCTTCAACCCACCTCTCATTTTATTACATTGAATGTCAATTCAAATGTCCTCATATTTTTTTCTAATAAAAGTGCCCCAAATGTGCACATTACTTACTATTAATACAATTATTTATTATACTTAAAATAACAATATTTTTAATTTACGTGTGTAAAAAGTAAATGGAGATGTCGGGACAGACGAAGTATTTGATTTCCTTCCTAGAGATCATAGAATAAAAAGTGCCTTAGAGGGAAGAGAGAAGGTTAAGAAATAATTTTTTGTGTGAAATTTTTCTCTTGGTTTCTCTCCCATTTCTCAATTTGGGTATATTTTTTTTATTGTAAGATATCAAGATGAGGTGTGTACCGAAAAAAATAGAAAGTGTGGAGTTAAATTGTGGATAAAAGTAATACTTCCTTCGTCTGTTATAAAATATTCATTTGCTTTTTGTACGTGTTAGGTTCTATGATATTCATTTGCTTTTTGCACGTGGATTAAAGAATATTATTATTATATGTAAAGTGTGTTGTTGTATTAGAGGGAAGTGGTGAGTCATATTGTGTATTTTTTCATTAAATATGAGAAATAGATACCTTTGAAGCGGAAGTCAGAAATAGTAAAATGGATACTTTAGAAGCGGACGGAGGGAGTATATTATTTAAAAAATTGAAAATATTATTATTTATTGTTAAATGAAAATATTAATTTGCTTAACTATATATTGTAAAATAGTTTTTCAAGTGCGCAACAAACAATATAAAGATTTAAAAATCTAGAAAACAAAGAATATAACTGCAGAAATTCAAAGGAAAGAATCACTTATAACTTAAGTTTAACTCCTCCATGTATTTTTGTGGGGAGATTAAAGAAAATTGATTTTTAAGTATACTAGGCAAGATAAATGAATAATTAAATGAAATTTTTAAAAAATTATTGGGTAAATATAAAATTTTAGCATTATGATTTTATGAATTGACAAAAGCTCATGTGCCCCGAGGCCGTGCCCTCATGAAAACACAAGAATAAAGTGTTCCCAACTTTTCTATTCATATTTTATTTAACTCTATTTATTATTAGTGATTTAAATTGGATAGACACAGTATTGTGAGGGCATTGGAGTACTAGTCTTTATGAATCATTTATAAATATTATATTTATCTCTCTTCACCCGAATTTTCATTTTCTATTCTAGTATTTTAGTTTTAAATAAATTATTTCTTTTTAATAACCAATTTAATTTTAAACGCACATTCCATTATTTATAATTTTTTTATTGTTTAAAAGTATTAAAATGCCTATAAAATTAGTAAAAAAGAAAAAAATAAATACAGTATTATACGGTGCATATAGCTGGTGAGACACTTCGAGAATCGATTAGACGTTGGAATAGAAACATCGAGTGCTTTTCCAGCTCGGCGAAAACCAATCATCAACAAAGTCAATAAGAATCGCAAAGAATTCAGAAATTATTGCTGCGAGGATTAGCGATGGAGGGAGAGAATGGGAAGCGAATGATAGAGCTGCTGTGCCCATCGGTTTCCAAAGCAGTTCAAATAATTGCAGGGGAGGATCAGAAAGTGGACCTTGGGTCAATTGCTAGGGTTTTCGGGCTGGATCCGATTACAGTGAAGCTCAACGGCTACTTCATAAGTAGAGGAGCTGATCTCATAGCCTATTCCGTCACGTGGAAGTCTCTCATTCGTTTCTTCTCCTCCCGCGGCTTACCCACCGGCGCCACCACCTCCGCTGCTCTCCTTGTCCATGGCAAGCTCTCCAAACTTATCCACTTTGAATCTTTTCACTTCCCTGCTCTCTTTTTTTTCTTTCCAATTTAAATTCAACTTAATTTAACATTCATGAATCTGTTTGAAGCTTGTTTATAGGTGCTGTTTGCCAAATACACAGGCTGTGTTGCGTACGTATGTATTTTTTACTGCCACTAAAATTAAGAAGTATTTTTTTTTAGGGCAAAGGGTAAAATTAGCCCTTGAATTTTAGCTCATGGATCAAGTAAGCCCTTGAATTAATTTTTTGTAAGGATAAACCTTTCAACTTTAGAAAAAGATCCATTCAATCCCTCATTTTATATCATTTGATTTTGATCAACTAAACTCTCCATCTGTCTCTAAATCATTCAACCCCTCTTTTTTATGGTCATCTATACCTCTACCATCCGTATGGAGTACTAAAAATAAAAAACACTTCACACCCTTTTTTTTTAATTTACTGAACTTTTTTTTTTCTTTCTAATTCTCTTCTTTAATTAATAGTTTATTATTATTACATATTTTTATTAAACAAAATCTAATACTGGTTCTATCTAGTTGTTTTTTATTTTTCGATTTTTTCTGATTCTATTTTTTTTCTTTAATATTTTCAATTTTTATATTTTAAATTCGTAAAACTAATGTGTTTTCAATTTTTATTCACTTCACACCCTTTTTTTACAAAATAATTTTAAATATATTTATTAAAAATGTTATCACTTTTTTATCTGTTAACTAACCATTATTATTTACATAAGTTGAAAAATGTTATATGAATTATTCATGAAGTATTAGTTTATATTTAATATTTTTTAATTTGTAATTTATATATATGTGTTAAATATTACAAAATGAAATAAGAAAAAAAATCAGTAGGAGTATTAAATTTTGTTTATTAAATAAATTATAATAATAAAAAAAATATTAAATAAAAGAAGAGGACTAGAAAGAAAAAAAAATAAAGAAATTTCAGAAAAATAACAAAATAGATGTGAGGTATTTTTATGTTTAATTAATTTATAAAAACATGGAGGGTATATTTGATCTACTTATTATAAGAAAGGGGGTTGAATGACTTAACAAATAGATTGAGGGGTTAGTTGATCTAAATTATAAAATGAGGGGCTTAATTGACCATTCTTTTAAGATGAAGAGTTTATTTGTAAAAAAATTACTTTAGGGGCTTAGGTGATCCATGGAGTAAAGTTTGGGGGTTAATATGACCCTTTGACCTTTTTTTAAAGAGTATAATGTAAGAAAAAGTAGGAATAAATTGGTTATTTTGAGTGAAAAGTAAATAAAGTTGTTAGGAGTGATAAATAAAGTGTAAAAAGTAGGTAAGAATTATGGTATACTTTTACCATTAATGGAATGATAAAAACACGGGGACACCCCAATATAGAAAGTGGTTAAAAATACATGAGATTGAGTGAGTAAGAAGTGTTGTTTTTACGAATAGAATAGTTTTTTTTTCTTTTGTGTGTGTGTGTGGGGGGGGGGGGGGGGGGGGGGGGGCCCCCCTTTACAATGGAAGATGAAAAATGAGTACTTTAGGTAAGAAAAAGGGTATAAATTATGTAGTAATTCTTTTTATTATTATTGTGGTATTTTAAGGTGTTAATACTGTTGTTATTATTCTGTAAACAAGGGAGTATAGTTGCGTTCCCCATCCCCTAGCTTTGGTGTTTGATGAAATGTAAATAAGAGATTGAAAAGTATGAAGAAATGCATGTGTTCAGAAATGTGCTAGAATCAGTAGGTGTAGACGTTCCACTGTTGTTAGAATGCACGTTTGAGCAGTTGATTTTAACTGCTGTTTTTTTTTTCTGAGGAATTAGGATCACAGGATGTTGAAGATGGTCGAAATGGGATTGTCAACATGAAAGAACGAGGCTATAGTAGAGAAGATAAACGTACAAAGCTTGAGCATTGTGGTTCACCCTGCAACGGGAGTGATCCATGTATGTTATTCAATCTCGTCTTTCATTTCATACACTGCGTTTCGCCCCCTCTAATACTGCTGAGTTGCGTTTTAGGTTTAATCGAATCAAACAGCACACGCCTGAAGAGAAAATGGCAGTTAGACGACCAAGGCCATCTAAAGAGGATAAAATCTGATGATACTGTTTCCAGTAAGTGAGATATCCATAGTGATTTTGTGTCAAATTAGAGAGAAGATCATCACTAGCGTCTTTCCCAGGTCCAGGGCATGGTGCATTTCCGAACGGCCGGTTTTCGTGCAGTATTATCAGTAAGAGCTTGAAAAGAATGAGAGTTGATGAGATGGTGGCTCCCCAAGCTTCGAAGAAAATAAGATAAACTGAACCAGAGATTGTTGAGAAATACTCCCTTTAGATGAAATTAGTGCGTGTTTCCTAAATGTGCATAACCTGTACAAAGAATCCTGTAGAGCAGACCACATCAATCGAGCCTAAGCACGAGTCGAGCTTTCGAATACTTCACATGATGAATAAGATATCCACAGATTGTGTTACCAAATCAAGTAGTTTAAATTAATGGGAAAAAGAATTAGTGGTGTGTGATCTCAACAAGCAACTCAAGCATACAACACTAATCATTTTCATACTATCTAATAACTGTTCTTCAAGATACATAATCATACAAGTGTGATGGTTATCGAAAATAAAACTGCCAAGCAGCAGCAATACCAGCTACCAAGACGACATTTGTAATTAGCTTGTAATTTAAGGACGATTTTGGCGATGGCGGTGATGGTTTTGGTGGCTCCCATGGCTTTCCTCGCAACTTGGCGAAAAGCTTCGACAGCATCAAGGTCAGCGGGCCTGTCTTTGTTGCAGCTGCAAGGAAAAGAAATTCAGTTCATTAAGAGAATCAGCAAGAACGATATATGAAGCAGGACGACACCTTTCAACGGTCTATACAAATGCAATGAGGGCAAGTTTCGTGTTATTAACAAGTCTAAACAGCAATATACGGAACAAAAGTACCAACATAGTATATATATTTGGCGAATGCCATTTGCTGTTGCTTCCAATTCTAAGCATTAAAACCTGTGATCAAAGTGATTGTACCACTCCTATAAAGTTCTACTACAAATTTTGTCAGTATACCACACAAAGCATTCTTCATTAATCATTTAATGATAATGGAACTAAGTGCATTGTCTACAGTTAACTGCTGGGTAGGATGTCCACAACTCTGGTTTCAGAAAATTTTATTTTCACGTTCAACAGCATGTGTTATCTCAACATACTAAATTATCTAGCAACCTATAGACGCTCTTTTTAATGTCGGAAAATAATTCAGCAAGCATACGTATGGAGAATAATTCAGCATACCATACAACATGTGTGCAATCAATCAAACAAGATGCATGAGTATATAACTGCCACGGGAATCACAAGAATGTCTCACCTTTTCCCTTAAGACGTTTTTCTTCCTCACCCATGCGCCTCCGCAGTGCATTGAGGAGTGATCCGAAGTATAAAGCAAATACTGTGCACGTGATTGTTATGACATTATAAGGCATGCTAAAATCTGGAGTTGTCAAAGGCACAAGCAGCACTTCCGTGTATGAAAGAACCGGGACTTTTTCCTGGGATGAGAGCAAATGGTTCACTTAATGAAACGAAACTACACAACAGAACTCCAACATGCGTTGGACATCAATACCTGTAACTTGGATAATATGGGTACTTTTATGAAATTATTATCAAAACTCATGTTTGCTGTGAAGTCAGCAAAGTGTACAACTGCTGATGGAATGTCAAAGCCCTGATTTGCATCTGGCGGATATTCATCAATATGAAGAAACCCCTGTTGTACCGGCAAGAAAGATTAACCCATTGATAAAAGGTGTTTCTGAGAGAAGAGCTGACAGAAACTAAATCCAAACTGAGCGCTTATTTAGATAGACGCATCATTTATATAGAAAAATAATGCAATGTTTAATGGAGCAGTCCTTAAAGAAATGCAATTTGAAGATAGTTTGCGAGCAACTCAGCAAAATCATAACTTTAATTGTTTTTGTACTGAATAAGATCATTCATCAACAAACTCGGCATTTTACAGTGCCATGTTTACTTCTTTCAGAATCTTGAATTTAGCAATGGCATATTTAGGAAAAGCTGCTGAACTTAACTAGGCATTTTTTCTCCAATATTACCAAAATTTGAGAGCAGCAAAACAGCACTTTTTACCATATTCTAAGCAATGATTGAAAGGATTAGAGGCCAGACTAAACAGTACTCAGATTTTTTGAGAAGCAAAAGTGCTATTGTTCAAACTCCTAACCCAGGAATTAATGTCTCATAATTATAATCACATAATATTGATGAGCCAAATAATTGTATTAGTAATAGTAATCAGCAGTCAAGACACACAGAGAAAGTAAGAACATAAAAAGTGCGAGGAGCTACAGGTATCACAACTGCATCCATCATTGCCTCAACAAATAGATATGTATACTACATTAAGGTACAGAGGTTGCTTATTTCCCTTGTTAAATTCATTTCCAACGACAGCAGACTAAAGCTTGTTTGATTTATGAATAAAGATAGTATAAATGGAGCATACCTTATCAAACTCCAAAGTCAATGCAACTGTTTTAACACTATAAGGTATTCTCAAGATTATTTCCATCACTCCAGGAGAGACCTTGTCTTCAGAAGGTGAAACATGTATTTTCTCAATGTTATCCATTGAAGATTGAAGTTCACCATCTAAGAACAATTCCAATGTATGATAATAGACTTTGACATACCAAGGCACCATTTGGAAAATACCCACTCTTAGCCAACATTCCACCTCATTGCAACTAGTCCTTTCTACACTGTTGTCCCCTGTAGATTTCATTGAGATGGCTATAGCCCCCCTTTCATTACCACTCCCTAATAAGAATCTGCTAACCTGTAAGGGTGTCTGCTTACATGACCAGGTGACAGGTACTTTCCACCTTAACCCCAGATCAAATGGTTTAAATTCATTGTAATTCTCAACTGAATACTCATACAGGATAGAAGCCTCTTTCTGTAGGTTTCCCATTTCTTTTATAACCCTGTGGGGGGGAAGGGATAATTCAAATAGAGGATTATTCTGAAATCCCTCATGAGTAACAATCTCATTGTTTGATGCCTCAATTTCTTTCATTGATTCATTCTCTTCAGATACTAAACTCTGCTCAAGCTGGACATACACATTACATGAACTAGAAAGAGAGCATTTTCCAATGATTGTCCTGCCAAATAATGAGCCTAAAGTCCAACTTGGTTGTGATTTCTTCCCAGAAAAGTTTGGTTGAAGTACAACTGTAAGAGTTTGTTCAAGCACGATCCCATTACCCATCTTAGAAGTCTCAAACTCATCTGACCTCAAATGCAACCTCTGGGAATGGTAATAACCCCTGTATATTGAAGGCCGGTCCATCAATGAAGAAAGCCCGGCTTTGTCTCTACATGGAAGCAACTTCAACCAGGGTGTCAGATTCTCAGTGCAAACAGCTTCACGAGGCAACGTACCATAACGTAATTTTCCTGAAAGTGATTGGAAGCTCCACTGAGGCGCAGAAAAACTCGTTGAATGCTCCAAGAAGTTGATTGAGGCACAGAAGAGCCCTGAAAGAGCATGAGTTAAATTCTTCCATGAATCATCAACCTGGTGTTGAGGAACATCAAAATCGGCCCATAATTCTACTCCTGGAGGCTTTGCATTGCTACTCGATATTGGATCAAATCCTCCCCACCGTTCATAATTCCAGCGACCTTGTGTGAAAGACAGCTCCATCTCTCGAATATGGAATTTGTGAACCTGATTGTGAATAACAGTGATTCATTTTAAAAAACCAGTTTATTCAGTTATGATGAATTGATCAGATGCAACCACCTTAAAATTTCAAGCAATCAATAATTCTTAGCATTCATCTAAACATATAAAAGCTGAATCCGAACAAGTAAGCACACACAAACGTAAGCTGTATATGGTAAATAAAAGCATAATTAACCAATAAACATCGCAAACAATTCCCCAAAAAAAATAAAAATCTATAATTAGATTAAAGATTAGTTGAAACTATATACTTTACCAGTTGATAGATGGATTTAGGGAAGATAAGATGGTGGCGGCCATATGTTTGAGTCGGCGGCGCACTGCTCTGGAAGTGGAAATGAGCCAACACTTTCCGATCGGGAAGTGGCCTCAACAACAACGCCTCCGTAAACTCTTCATTCAGTTCTTCTACTTTCGCCTCTTCTGCTGTCGATTCAGAGGCCGAAATAAGCAGTAGAAACAACAAGAAGCAGGATCTTAAGCGGCTCATTTGATCAGCGCCTTTCTAAAACGTAAACCTTGAATACAAAATAGTTGATTCAATCGAGAACATTTTGGTGAGAGAATTTTCCGCCATTGGAGCTTCGACCAAAGTGTTTGAACTCTCTGTAAACTCGATTTCGTTGGATGGATCCGGGTCTAAAGCCCGATTAATGGTTCGGGCCTATTATTCAATTAATAGGGCTTTAATTTGAGCCCATACAAACACTTACAATTAAAAAATGAACGGGATATAACGGTCCCAGTATTGGGCTAAAATATATGGACTTTAATATGAGCCCATATGATGATATGATTAAAAAGTATTTTAGCCAACATTGATTAATTCTAAAAAAACTATATATTGCCCATATATTATGATTGGTTAGGTATTATTAAATACGAAAAATACATACATAAATTAATATTTCATTTATTTGATTGGTTAGGTATTATTAAATGCGAAAAAAAATCATACGATAAAATACATAAATTGATATTGCATCTATTTGATTGGTTAGTTAGTGTTATTAGATGCAGTAAAATACATACGATAAAATACATAAATTGCCAAACTGTATAATTATTTTATTTTACGAGCTTACTTCGTTCAAAATCTGTTGCACAGAGATTTTCTAGCATTTTTTTCGATAGAACTTTGTGCTAATATAATTACCAAAATATCATTTGTAGTCAGGTGTACGCTATACATTAATCAATTAAAACTTAACAGGTTGTTAACGAATTTAAGTGATATTTTTATAATACTGCTGCTATTTTTTTAATAAAAAAATGAATGGTATAATTATATATAAAAATATAATATAGAATTTATTAAGAAATGGGGTACATATAAATTATTTAATTAAATTATTATAGTCTGTTACTGAATGCTTAAATTTAAATCCGTGCTTGGATATCATCTCAATATTTACTATAATATAATTTGTTAAATCCTCAAATAGTAATAAATAATAATCATAATAATAATAATAAATTATATAAAATTTAAAATTAAATTAAATTCAAATGAAGTGAAGATGGATGATGTTGGGGTACACCTAAAGTTGATACAAATTAGTGTGTTTAGGTGAACTACTTCTTGTAGAATTAATTTTTTTAAATGTAGGCTAACTAATCTTTTTTTTAAATGGAATATTTAATAAGTTTCACGACATACTATTAAAGCACCACCAACATGATTAAATAAATAATTTTTAAAAAACTGCAAAGAGTATTATAAAAACAAATATATACAGATGTAAAAGTTTTTTTAGAAAGGAATAATATTTTATTATAGGGCATGAGCCTTGCCCTTATCAATAATACAATAAGACTTACAAATGCAACAACCAAATAGTACAATAAAATTTACAAATGTGACAACCACACTGTGAATGATCCTAGCGTAGAACATACGAGTGACAACAAATTAAAATTTTTCTAAACAATTGCAAGGATCAGTTATCCAATCTTTATAATCAATGTATCCATTTTCTTCTCCAAACCCACCAAAACCAAACATGATATTTGATCTCCTCCATCATTTTCTTTTCACTCCATTCCCCCTCCTCAAAGATAACATTGTTTCTATTTTTCCATAAAGACCAAATTGTACATAACCAAATGTCTATAGTTAGCTTTCCGTCTCTCCTTAGATTGGAATAAGTCCACAAAAAGAAGTAGCGTACCTAAAGGGTTGTTTGAGATTGGAGACTGTATTCCTATCCATTTCAAGCACTCTCCCCATATTCTTTGTGACATTGGGCATTCGCAGAATCTATGTTCTACTGTTTCGTCATTTCCTCTACATATAGAACATGTAGTCGTGCTTGAAGATGGTAGGCTTTCTCTTTTTTTCAACTCCACCTCTGTTGACATTTTCCTTGTACTACTCTCCATCACTTTCATTTTTGCATTTGCTTTGCTCTTCCATATTCTCTTGTACAATTCCTGTTGATGCTCCTCGGCTAATGCTTTTCTTTCTTCCAAGCATGCATCAGCACTTTTCACGCCGTATATTCCTTTCTTGCTTGTTTCCCATCTCCAGTGATCATTTCCTTCTTCTATTTTGTACCTGCATAACAATTCCAGTAATTCATTAAGTGAGTTAGACTCCCATTCCCTCAACTCTCTTCTCCATTCACACTTCCATTTCCATTCTCCCCCTTCCCATATCCCCATATCACTTACTTTGTAATCTTTACCCACACTCAGCTCAAACAACTTGTGATACCTCTTTATAAGAGACTCATTCCCCACCTAGACTTCATCCCAAAAACCCGTATCAGCCCTACTTATTACTACTTTCCTACAATTTTCTTCGAACCATTTCCCTTTACTATCTTCTAGACATGACATTGCCCCTCCCCACCATCCTCTCCCTTTTATGCTAAATATGGTACCCAACCCCGATTCCCTAGCACCTCTTCTCCTTTGTCTAGCCTTAGTAATTTTTACCCACAAACTTTTCCTTCCCTCTAACGCTTTCCATGTCCATTTCCCCATCAAACTCTTGTTATAATCTATAAGATTCTTCACTCCCAATCCTCTCTTTTCTTTAGCCCTTGTAATATTTCCCCACCTAGCCCATGAGATTTTTTTAACACTCTATTTCCCACCCCAAAGGAAATTTCTCTGAATAGAAGCAATTTTTTTCAACACACACAAAGGCGCCCTAAAAATTGACAGAGCATACGTCGGGATCACAGATAAAACTGAGTTTAGCAGTACCACTCGTCCCCCTATAGACATCTTCGAACTTTCCCACTTCTTTATTTTACTTCTTATTTTCTCCACTGCATATCTCCACTCACTTTCTTTTCTGTGTGAACAACCCACGTAAGTACCTAAATACTTCATCGGAAGGCTTCCACTGTTACAACACAGAATATTTGCCATGTCTATCATCAAACCATTCTTCACGTTTATGTTAGTCAACGAACATTTGGCCACATTAATCTTGAGACCAGATATCCATTCGAGTAAGATTAGGAATCTTTTGAGAAATAATGCATTTTTCATCGATGCTTTCCCCAGAAATACCATGTCATCTGCAAATTGCAAATGAGACACTTTCAGTTTCTCCTCCCCTATCTCCACTGGTTCGAACAGGCCGCTCAAGGTTGCCTTTGCCATTAGTATACTAATACACTCTGCAGCAAAGATAAATAAGAAAAGGGATAAGGGATCCCCTGTCTAAGTCCTCTCTCCATTCCAAAGTCACCCGACGGGCTTCCATTTACTAAAACTGAAGCATGAGCAGATTTCACACAGGCCATAATTCATTTAATCCATTTTTTTCCAAATTTAAAAGCTATCAACATGTCTTCCAGGAACTGGTATTCAATTGAATCATACGCCTTTGCAAAGTCAATTTTGTAGCATATTATATCTTTCTTTCTCTCCTTCGATTCCTCAATAATATTTTGTAATGAAACGATGCATTCAGTTATATGACGCCCTCCCACAAAGGCAAACTGTTCCTCCGATATTATTGAAGGTAGCACCTTACTCAATCTTTTGGCTAGAAGTTTTGACAGGATTTTGTATGCGCCTCCGATCAAAGATATAGGTCTGTAGTCCTTAATCTCTGCTGATCTTTCTGATTTTTGAATAAGCGTGATGAAAGAATTATTCAATCCCTTTGGCATTATTCCAGACTCGTGAAATTCTTTCAGGAATCGCATGAAATCTTCTTTAATACTGCTCCAACAATCTCTAAACATTGCCATATTCAACCCATCCGGCCCCGGACTCTTATTTTCGTCACAATTGTTCAACACATTCACCACTTCCTCTTCTGTGAATGAGCTTATCAAGCTGTTATTTTCTTCCTCTGAAATGAATCTCGACAGAAGATTTGCTTTCAATTTCGGCCTCTTCCTATCTACTTTCTTGAAGAGGTTTTTAAATGCAACTGTAATCATGCTACGGCCATTTGTATATTCTTTCATAGCTGATTAAATGCTAATGTGAGAAAAAAAATGATTCTATCCATTTACGTATTAATAATTAATTTTATCAACTTTTAATCTTATTTTAATGAGATCTTTAATCAGAATTAATAATGATTCGTACAAAGAACTTGTGTAACTAATACACTATTATTGCTGCATAAATATATAAATAAATATTCATATATAAGATTGGTTTCCACTATATATGTTTTTGTAGTTTTAAAATTTTAATTATAAAAATATTTTAAATTGAGGTGAAACATCATATCAATGTAGACAACAACTTATCGTAACTGAATGCATGAACAAATGTGCACATATTTTTTGGCACTATACTCATTAATTTGTTATATCTCCCTTCCCTTTATCCTCCCTTATCATGAGTTTGGCCAAAGTCTTTTACTATCAACTTTTATTTCATCTTAATTTTGAATTTTTTTTCGTACCAATGATATGTAGACACACGGGCATTGTAGTTCATTAGTTGGATAGAGCATACTTAAAAAAATATCCGAGATAGATATACAAGAGACAAGTCCAGATAGATATACAAGAGACAAGTTGTGAGAGGATTGAACAATTATTAAAGTACGCTTATAATATAAAATATAATTCTACTTATTGATAATTAAAATAAGTTGATACTTTAATAAATATATATATATATATATATTAATATTATCATACTCTAAAACATTATTTAATAAATCATTTATTATACTTTAAAAAATATATTTTAATCCCCAATAATTATATTTTATTTATATAACAACTTTAATACATTTCACAATTCATTTTACACCATAACCGTTTCACTTTGTCTAAAAGCAATTATGTCCATTTTTTACCAGATAATACAATTTATTTTAGTGGATTTTCACATAAACTCTTAACCCATAAATTGGCAAATTGCACGGTGCAACTTTAATACTCCATATTTTTAAGATATTAATTCTTTTATCAAAAAGAGTCATTTATTTTCACTTTTATGTATTTGTAATTTTTAAATATATATTTTTTAAAGTACAATTCTCACTAAAATGATATTTGAAATGCAAGATACAATTAGCTAGTGATGCTCAGAAATTTTACTCTTTGATTTTAGATTGAAAATTATAATTACTTGGAATTTTGTATAGATATTTAGGTTTATGAATGATATTTTTTTATTGATTAAAAAAAATCAGCTTTCACCTTGACAATATTTTAAATAAGTAAAAAAATTAATTTAAATCAAACTCAATATGTTCTAGTAATCATTCTAGTAGCAACTCTTCAATTCAAGAGTTTACACTTCCATTTAATGCGTAAATAATTTTCAACATAAAATAAATAATTTTTTTTATTAAAATGAGAATGGAAAAAGAAATTAGAAAAAAAGTAAACGAATTAATTACAGTCACATAATGTCGGATGCGGATGGAAATTGCATCAATGAGAAAAGTACATAATCAATAAATGACATCTTCCTCAATAAATAAATGGAGTATATAAATATGGGTAATACCGTATGAGTGGTGTGGAATCCTTAAAATAAATAAATTGTTTTTTTAATGTAGTTTAAAGCGATTAGTTTTACACTTTTACTAACATATTGTTCACTTTAGTTTAAATAATAAGGATTAATTTCATGAAAAATGACTTATTTTATTGCAAATTAATTTTTATATTTGAGTAATTATAAAAGGAGCGCCGTCTTAAACATTATTGCAATACGCAATTAGTTTTTTAAAAAAGCACCCCGTCTTTAAATCTATATTTGAAAAAATATAACATATAGTCGTTTTGCAACAATATTTAAAGGTGAAATACTTTTTAATTTTTCAAAAATTAAAATTAATTTTACAATAAAATAAAAAATTGTAAATCTGTTGTCATTAATTTGATTCAATGTTTAGATTCATTTGATTCCAATACCAATCATCCTTTCCTTCTTTTTAATTACATGATGATTGCAAAAACTTGTGTATTGGTTGTAGGAAATAAATCGGAAATTAAAAATTTCCCAACATTGGTGTCTCATGATCTAATTTAATTTTTACAGCATCTTTCTACAGACTAAATTACGAGTGTTATATGTGAGTAAACATTTAAAATTTAATATGACAAGAATTATAATTATATGTAAAGGTATGAAAATACATTAAAATTATGGAGTACTTTTATTTTAAGCTTCCATATATCTTTCAACTATAGCTTATTGAAGTTATTCAAATATTAATTTTTCATTATTATAAATTAGGAATCTGCATAAAACTTTTAGTCCCTTCAGTATCTAAAAAATTAAAATAATGGAGTATTAATTTTCATACAAAATATTTCACTTAAATTTTGCATGCAGGTCTCTAAAAGATGTATGAGTATTTTTATATAAAAGTTTCAGTGAAGCCATATTATTTTTAGGCATTAAAAGTATTATTCTTATACATATGTATAATAATTATTACCCTTTTAAAAATTAATTAATTTAATATTATGAAGCAAAATTGCATGTAACATCAAAAAATTGTGAAGCAAAACTTCATCCATATTATCCTATATTCAATCAATGAATAATATAAAATGGTCCCAAAACTACTCAAAACTGTCAGAAGTCAAAGTTTTTGACAAAAATACACTTTCATGAAAAATGATGTACCCACTATTAGGACCCACCATTCCTATTTTGGAAATTGGTGGAGAATGTAAATTGAATAATGTGTCTTAAAGTGGCTTATAATGGAACCCACCGCTCCTGTTTTGGAGATTAATGGAGAAGGTAAATTGCAGAATGTGTCTCAAAGTGACTTATAGAGAGAACTCACTGTTTAACTTGTGCTTGCAAGGACCAAATTCATGTCCAATGTGAGAGGTGTCCATAGTAGTGGGCTGTGGGCTATGAGCACTATTCATCATTAATCAACATTTTATTTTACATTTTATTACCCTATGTTTAATCACATACTACTTTAATCACTTGTGATATTTAGTAGATTCTAATTAAACCAGTATTTAATTATTTTGTACTAGAAAAATACTTGCAAGCCCCACCAGTAAACGGTAACTTTTTAAGTATCCTGTAGAATAAAAATTTACTCTACAATAATTAACAATCTTTGTACTCAATATTGCACTAGCTATTCTTTTTTATCATTCTCATAATTACATTAATTACACATATGCTATTATTATAGCATTAATTGAAGTATAGAAATCGTATACCCACCTATAGAATAAAAATCAACACCCTATAGAATAAAAATCAACACATAGCAAGTGACACCTATGACTTAGCCCCAACCCAAATTTAATACTTTAATTAAAATAAGAAAAAGAGAAATAAAAAAAATTGGAAAAATAAATTCTTATTTACCAATTATGGAGTGAATTTAGGCAGTAAATTTTGATAAAATAATCAGAATATATCAAGAATTTCGAGTATGTAATTATTGCACAGGGGGCAATTCCCCCTTTGTACCCACAGTTCCCGGGAGCAAAGCCTGCAAAACGTATGTCCGCAGGGGATAAAAGCCGCCCCCTTATGCCTTACCATGCATACGCAACAACTGTTGTACTCTACGCCTTTCACGGCGGCGCCGGCGGCCACCTCCACCCCTGCTGCATCCTCCTCCTGCTCATCCATCACGTACGCCGAACCTTCGTAATCCATCTGCCTGTCGTTCTCCGCCAGCAACGCCATCAACGACGTTCTCACCGGCTGCTCCGCGTCCCCTTCGCCGCCGCCGCCGCCGCGGCGTTCTTGGTTATATTCGGCATTTTCTTGGTGGTTATCTTCGCTTACAGGAAGCCTACTACTCGGCAATGAATTTGTCAGGTCGAACCTTCCAATCGCTTCCTCTGTCGCTCGGCTGAGATTTCTAAACGAACTCGGCCGTATTTCGTCGGGTTGAGCGGACTCAACCGAGTCGATGGTTGAGTTGAAACGGTTAGACAGGTGGCGAATCGTCAGTTGGTTGTTGTTAGGCAGCACGTTGGAAGACGGAACGGGGACTGCGGACGACCACGCGGCGGTTGCGCCTCTACGACGGAGGCGGATCTTGTCTCTTAAATGTTGCCAGCTACTCCGGCCGTCTTCACGGCCGCGGCCGAGACCGGAAGTTTGGTCCTCGCGTATAATGTCCAACAGCGTCCGGTTCGATTGGATGCGCTGCAGCGGCGGTTCAAGAACCGGCGGCGGAAATTCTCTCTTGTCACTGAGAACAGCGCTTAGAGTTAAACCGGAGGAGCTGCGGCGGCCACCGCCGCCGCTCGACGAGGTGCTCTGGTTGAGATTCCTCTGATGATCTTCCTCCTTAATTCGCAGAAAGTCTCGCAGGTTCTGCGAGTACAATCTCTCGCCGTCGCCGCCGCCACCGACGACGATTTCCATCCGCCTCAGACTAATTAACTCAGAACAAATCGAGAAATCACTGGTGAAGAAATTGGAATATTCAGAGAATTAACGGATAAGAGAAACCAACACTTAATTCTCAGAATTTAAGAAACAGAAGCTTCATCCATGGGCAAACGCAATGAGATTTCTCGAAACTCGAACACCGCTAAAAACAAAAGATTCAGCCACAAAAACCGAAAAAAATATAAGAAAATCATAGAAAGTAGAATCAGGAGGTCAGATCTAGAGAAGATTTATAGAAAACAAAAGAGAAAAAGAGGAAAACATAGGATACCTTAGGTTGAATGTAGAAATCAATCAGATCCGAAAGGGGAAACAGCATTTGCCGGCGGAGGAAAGAGAGAAAAAGATTTGGATTGAGAGACAAAAGTGAAAGGGAATGATTAATATATAAGATTAATAATTGGAGAAGAGAAAAGAAGAAAAGAGCACAAGTCAAAAAGACTAGGAGAAGAACAAGTGTTGAGTAGAGAGAGATAAGATTATGATAATTTGATGAATAACAATTAACATATATCCATCCATTTAAACATAAAAACAGATTTCTAACTTTTCTTTAATTTTTCCCATTCTTTCCAATTTTATTGTATTTTGAAATCAGACTGTCTATTTCTATTTTCACCCCAATTCTACTAAATAAACTCCATAAATTTATAAATTAAAATATTAATATTAGTTAAAGACGCAAATACCCTATATAAGAAGAATTAGTCGATACCCTTGGCATGCTCTTCAACGAAGGATAGAAGAAGCAGCGTGCCCAAATCTGCGACAGCTATGATCCATACCGTTCTGTTCATTCCCTTCCTTGACCCTATACCACCAAGCCATGTGATAAGAGCTGTCGTTCACACCTCTCACCAGCTTCCCAAAACAGTAAAAATAAACATCCATAAACCTGTCAATGGCAGCCCTCGTTAACAAATGGTACACATCAGGATCGTGACGGAATCACTGTTCTCAGACGCCAAATGCGGCTCGTCCTCGATTCCCACCCACATCAGGAAGGTTAATGAATGCTGAGTATAATACAGCAAGGAATCCAACTCAAGAATTTGCCATTAATGAAACAGAGCCATCGTGTTCTGAGATAATAGAAGTAGTAGTAAACGATGATCCTGAATCGATGAACGTGATGTACAAGCATTTCCGCCAGCTGCTCCCGAAGCATATTCTGCAGCATTTCTTTGCGCATCACCATGTTCTTCACCTACTCCATTTCCTTTAGCATCTGCAAGTGCTTGAGGTGCATTTCTTCGGAGATGTGCAGCTCAACCATTTTCTGTTTGATCATTGTTTTGAACTGATCGCCCATCTTTTCCTTCACCGCCTCCATTTCCTTCAGTCTTTCTACTTATCTGCTGCAGCATTATCTGTTTCATTACGTCTTTCATTGAAAATTCGTTTGAAACCGCAACCCAAGCACGTTGCTTCAACTCCGCAGCAATGGAGAAAGGGAACGTTTAATGTGTACCATTAGAACTGCTTGTACATCAAGCTGCACAGGGTCCTGGACATTCAATGTGTACAATTGGAAGGGAGAAAGGGTTGACCCAATTTAGATGTTTAGTGTTTAATTAAGGGTTGACCCAATTTAGATGTTTAGTGTTTATTTGGTTTGTGTTTAATTAAGGGCAAAGTAGTTTAAAAAGGGGTAATTTAGTCATTTACGTATATATCTTCAATTTTAATGGAGTTTATTTATTAAAATTAGAGATGTAAATACTAAATAGTCATGCCCATTTAATATTCATGATTTGGAATCTACTTTTGCCAATAATATTTTTTCATTTTTTAATATAAATAAAAATGTGATAAATATAAGAGATATTTTGGAAAAATTATTTATAGGTACATTGATTTAAAAAAATTACTCTTACATACAAAATATTAAAGTAAAATACCAAATATAACTCTAAACTCATTAACTTTTAAACCACAAACCCTAAATCCTCACCCACCGCCGGACCGAAGTTGCCTGATCTCGGGATCACCGCGGGCGGACGCCGAAAAATCGTAGGACCACCATCGGTCGGTCGCCGGACCACCACACTTTTTTGCTGCACACTTTTTTGCTGCACACTTTTCTTACTGCACACGTTTTTACTGCACACGAATTTTTGCTGCACACAAACATTTATGTACAGCACATTGTAAAGGTAATATTAGAATATCACTATATATTTTTTTAGTTAATAGTAATATTTTTGTATGTTTGTATATCATAGTAATTAAGATTTTTTTAGTGTATCTAGTAGTAATCCTCCCAGATATTTTTAGCATATTTAACTAATTATATTATTTTTTATCAATACGTTAATTAATATTTCATTAATATATTTTAATTTAATTTTTATGTGACATATATATGGTTATTTATTTTTCCCTTAGTATTCGACTTGTCTATTTAATTAGCTTATTATATGCAAACATGAATTTTTTTTTTAATTTTACTTACTTAAAAACTATTTAATTTTAATATTGACGATTCATTTAATACTTTTAATATCATGGACTCTATTTATACAAATAATAAATTTTTTTAATTTTTTAATTAACAATATAAATTTGCTAAATATATGAGATATTGCTAGTATATTTGACTAATTGTCAATCAATATATTAAATTTCGATCAATATATCAATAAATATTCAATTAATATAATTTAATTTAATGTATAAGGTTTATATTCTATAATATATTTTACCTTAATATTCAACTAATAATCTATTTAAATTATTCAACTTTAATTTAATTTTAGTGTTCAAATTTTTTGTTCAATTTATTTTAATTTATTTTACATATTAATTTACTATATACTCTAAAATACCCTCTTAATTTAATTTAATTAATTTGTTTTACGTTAAAATATTGTCTTTCATCTTATTGATCAAATTTCGTTACATTTTTTCGTTGTTAATCTTTACCCTAAAATAATAATAAATAATTTGAAATGTAATTTAATGATTTTTTTTAATTCGATAGGTACAAGTTAACCTCTCACCTCAACCTTCAAGATTTTTTTTATCATTGGCGATGTTGCGTCGATCATCTTCGTTGCTAGAAATGAAGTGAATTGTCTTTCGCCTTGCATTTTGATTCTCCAAAATATTACCCCTTTGCTCATTTCGTTACACCCTAAAGGAGTCTTTTGGCAATCACGTGCTCATAATCTTTATTGCGCACTTTATTGATTATTTTGCTAAACGTAATGATGTTTGTGAATTTCATTGGATGGATTCTCCGTCCTTCTATTATCAATTAGATCTGACTGTCTTCCAGCAATCTTAATATAATATTTTCTTTTCAAAAACCATACTCCCTCTGTCCCGGCGTAAGATGATCATTTGCTTTTTTGCACGTAGATTAAGGAGTATTATTATTTAATGTGTAGTGAGTAGTTGTATTAGTGGGAGTGTGGATCCCATATTTTAATTGTATTAGAGGGGTGTGTGGGCCACATGTGTATAAAAAATGAAAGGGGACTCTTTGGGTGAGACGACCAAAATAAAAAAATGGTCCTCTTAGCCTGGGACGAAGGAAGTATTAGATAAGGTGATAGTTACGGATAATTGTAAGGGGGTTTGAAAATGGTAAAAGTAATTTAAAAAAATTATATCCTTCCTATCAATCTGTCTTCCAACAATCTTAATATAATATTTTTTTTCAAAAACCATACTATTAGATAGGGTGATAGGTACGGATAATTGTAAGGGGTTTGAAAATGGTAAATGTAATTTAAAAAAAGGGAGTCGCTATTTACACTCCCAGACATACCTCATTAAAAAATTAAATTTAAATATTATTGAGTAAGAAGACTAAAATATCATTATATTTTTGAAATCTTAAATATATTTTAAAATTAGGGCAAAACCATTTCTTTCGTCCTTAAACAATAATCTGCTCATTTGGAGGGACTCCTCCAAAATCCAGTGCCATAAAACTTCTCCCACATCTCCTTATCAAGCTCAATCACTTCCCCATCCTAACGGCAACGATTCCAGAGCAAACACCATGCTGACGTGGCTCGATATTGGGTGCAATTCGAAGAACTCCTCGTCGTTGCCGCAGTCAGAAGCCCCCACTTCTTTACCAGCCGCCCATGCCACTTCTTCCGCAGCGCCATCCAGCAAAGCCTCTGAGACTTTGTACACCGCCAGCACAAGGAGGTTGACCAGCCTACACGAGCAATTGTAGCATATCGCAGTGCAATCTGCCACCGTTCCCCCCGCCACCATTGCCATGCTCACCCTACTCATGCTACCCCGCGACGATTACCCTTGGCTCTCCAGCAGCGGCTGCTGCCGTACCATGCCCGACGGCGTCAAACGCAGCACAAATTGTTTTGTTATTATTATTTTTTTTTAATTTTGGAACAAATCAAAATTATCCTTTCTCCCCTGTAACAAACAATCACACCTCCTGGAAATTTCGCCGTCTGTAACAACCAATTAGAGAGTGCAATTGTAACAACCAATTTCGTCGTCTATAGATATCTCCAATTCTAGGTAGAAATAATTCATAGCAATGAAAAAGTTGATTTAAATTAAAAAGGCATAATAGTCTTGAATTGAGGGTATGTATAGATTATTGGGGTATATGTAGTAATTGGGATATGTATAGTATCATCCCCTTAAAAAAATTCTATTAAAATTTAAGACCGTTATAGTATATGCCTAAATTATCGGCATGTATTTATTTATACATAAATTATAAAAAAGTGTATATATATTATAAGAGTATATATTATTGAGATTTTATACCATTAATTAATATCCATATATGTTTTAATTAACCATATTTTTTTATAATTATTTAAAAATTATTGAATCATTTTTAATTTCATTGTAATTTACTCTCTCATTATACAGTTATTATGTTGTGAATTTCGTATCAAGCGCCTCTTGGTCCAGCAATTTACATAAATATAATACTCCCTACGTCAGCTTCAAAGATGGACATTTGCTTTTTGCAGGTGGATTAAGGAGTATTATTATTTAATGTGTAGTTGGTAGTTGTATTAGTGGGGTGTATGAGTCCCATAATTTATTGTATTAGTGATGTGTGTAGGTCTCATGTGTTTAAAAAGGGAAATGTGGACCTTTGGTGCGGACGCAAAAAATGACAAAATGTCCACCTTTCGGGCGGACGGAGGGAGTAATGTGTAATAATAATTAATACTCCCTCCGTCTATCCCCAATCTATCCGTTTACCTTTTAGCGCGTAGATTAAGAGTATTATTATTTAATGTATATCGGGTAGTTGTATTAATGATGTCTAGATCTCATATTTTAATTGTATTAGTGGGTTGGGTGGGTCCCATGTGTCCAAAAGTAGAAATGGATAGATTAAGAGTGGATGACCCAAAATGATAAAATAGATAGATTGACAATAGACAGATAGAATAAATGATAATGAAAGGGATTAATCATAGAGTTGATATTAGGTCCATTCAGGTGCATCCACATATATGTATAACTTTTTATTTTTATTTTGTATATGTTTTTATTCTATTTTGTATATGTGTTTCTTAATAATTGGATATTTTTTTCACACTAATTTTTTCATTAAAAAAATTAGCATACATATATATATAACTTTTTATTCAATAGTTTATACATATTTTTTAATAATTATATATTTTTTGACAAAAAACTTGTGTGCACTCGGGCGCACAGGAGCACACTCCGTGCGCCTTTAGAATTTTATATCAAATTGTATATCATTTAGTATAAAGATGTGTACCCTTTATTTTCTAATTTTTCTAAAGAAAAATAAAAAATATTAATGAAAAGTGTATACCCTTTAGAACAAAATGGTGTACCCTTATTAATTAAAGTATATACCCTTTAGAACAAAATAATGTACCCTTACCCATAGTACTAAATTTTAAAGGCGCACGGTATGTCCTGGGGCACGCAAGACCAACTCATATTTTTTTACACTCAATTTTTCATTAAAAAATTAACAAATAAATTGTATATATTTTTGTTCATAATTGTATATGTTTTTGTTCATATTTGTATACGTTTTTAAAATGGGAGCGTCATATCTTAGGGTGCACCCGAGTGCACAGTATAATTAGTCTTAATCATAATTAAAAAAAGAGTTGATATTAGGTACACCCGGATGCAAGGGTGCACCCATATGTGTATAACTTTTTATTCTATTTGTATATATGTTATTCTATTTTGTATACGTGTTTCTTAATAATTGTATACTTTTTTCACACTAAGTTTTTTATTAAAAAAACTAGCATCTATATGTGTATAACTTTTTATTTAATAGTTTATACATATTTTTTAATAATTGTATAATTTTTTTTACACTCAATTTTTCATTAAAAAAACTAACAATTAAATTGTATACATTTTTATTCATAATTGTATATATTTATATAATTTTTTAAAGTGGGTAAATGGTATAATTAGCCTTAAAAAATTTTTATTACCATACTTTTTTTTTGAAAAGTTATTACCATACTTTGTACTTGATATGAAGATGAGGGGATTAAGATTCATTATTCATTATTATTGATTTACTAATTATAAACTACCCTATGATCATAATCATTCTCATTTCCATCAACCCCTTGATAATACCTTTTACTATTGTCATTCTCAAATTTTAACCAAATATATTATCCTAATAACCAATTCTAATATACATTTATAATATTTTCTTTTTTCTATGCAGTGCACGAGTTCATAATAGTAAAATACTCTTATAAAAGAGCACATAATTTACATTGGTCCAATTACATAGAAGTATTTATGCAATCAATAAAAAGTTTAACAAAATGTGGTATATTAAATTCATTATATTATTATATACTCCATGTTTTTGGATTTATTAGGTAGTATCAGCTTATCCGGGGTTTTTAAGTGAACAGCCTATATTATTATTAAAATAAAAAGGAATAAAATATGTAATTTATTCCTGGATTGACAAATGGATCCACACCACACCGCAATACTTGGAAATTGGAATGGCTGGCACGAATGTGCATAATTCAAACTTAGGACCATTCATTATATATTAAAAATTATATTGAATATTATTATATATAAGGATTTACGAGTACTCCCCATCTCATTTCAATATTTATATTTATTTTTTGCACGTTAATTGAAAAGTATTACTATATTTTAATAGGTAGTGGGTGGAAAAATATAATATTTGATGTGAAGTGGATATGTGTATCAGTGTTGGATGATATATTAATTTTTTTCAATTGGTCTCATATTCTTAAAAAGAAAAATGTAAGCATTGAAATGAGACGCACCAAACAGAAATATAAACATTAAAACGGGACTGAGGTAGTAGTATTTAAATATGTTGTGTGTATTTGCCTGAGTTTTTCGAATTCTACTGTTAATTATAATGATGATATTTTTCCTTTTCTTTTGTTTGTCACGAGAGAGTCAATGGTCGTTATTATTAGTAGAGAAAAAGGATTTTATGCGACCGAGTATGGAAACAGATACTCACTTCCTTCTACCAAAGAGTTCCTTTTTGTTATTTTGATCATTTCATCCAAAAGTTTTCATTTTTTTTTACACATATGGGATCCACATACTCTCTCTAATATAATTAAAATATGGGGTCCACACTCCAACTAATACAACTACTCACTACACATTAAATAATAATACTCCTTAACTCACGTGTCAAAAGTAAAACAATCATTTGGGCAGGACGGATGGAGTATATTAGTGTGATATCACATATGATATTTCTTTGTAGACATTTTTTTTAATAGATTGACATGTGGTGGTAGGTGAGTTCTTGCCGTTGGGGTTATATAATCATTCCATCGCACTTAACGGTTATGCTTCTTTTGTACTTTAAAAATGAAGTGTAGGGCGGGATGAAGGGAGTATTGATTTAGAGTATAATTTCTGTGCTTAGATACACAAAGTGTGTAAGAGAATCATTTTTGTTTTAAAGAGTATAATATATATAAATAATAACTAGAATAGAGTAGTCTTTTTTTTTAGAATATGTAGGATCGGATCTTATAAACCCGATAAATTCACTAATCGGATGTGGAACACATACCAGTTCTCTCCCAAATAATGCCACGTCACAAACCCAATCCCAATCTCTTCTCACTAGATCTGTTGCTGTTGGAAAATTTTGGAGCTTTGGACATGAAACTGGAACCAAATTGGTCTTCGGTAAAACCTTGATCCATTGCTCTGAAGCCCCCACAGAAATCGAACTCCGCCATAGTGGACCCAATTTGAAACCAATTTCAAGAACCATATTCAGATCCGAATGGAAGATATACGTAGACACGTCTATCCATGTCTCCAAATCTCATCTTCCAGTAAAGTATATGCCTTTTATCTGATTAATCTTTACTTGAAATGTGAACTAGTTTGAATCTCGATACTGCCTCGAATTTTTATTCTTGTTGTAGCGTAAATTTGCTGTATCTAAATAGGCAAAATAATCTGTTGTGTTTGATCTTTAGACTATTTGTTTGCATGTTAGTTGACTGGTCAGATATAATAATACTATTTGCTCGAATTTCTTTCGATGATCTTTTGTGTAAAAGCGTCATCTATAAATTTTCAGAATGGGAAAACTTCTGCTTGCGATCTGTTCGATTATTTGTTTTCATTTCAGTTGACTGGTCAGATAGTTCCCTTTAGTTGAATATGTATCAATAGCATGTGGGTCGATTTACCACTGCAGGGTCTTCCACATCTCCCATGATCCACCACTGCAGGCTCCTACAGCGTATCCTCTCCCGATCTCTCTGATGTATCGGTTCGGGACCCACTGGACTGCTCTCCAACTTCTTCCGGGGATCATCTACTCCTTCTCCCCACTCACCGGAGTTCGCAACTCTGACGATGTTTCTCAGCCGTTGTCGGGTGTTCAGGTGATGGAGCTGGTCGACGGGCTATTCATAGACTGCAGCATTAACCAATATTGATAAACTCCCCACTTTGTAAGGCAGAAAACAACATCTCATTTGGTCTTGTGAGTGGTTTTCCATTTCTTGAGTGTCAACTCTATCCATGCATACTTACAACTATTAATTAGTTTTGATTGTACACTGTTGTCTCTCTCAATAGCTAAGTTAGTAATCATTAATTAGATGAATGCTCCCTCTCTCCCTAATTTATTTTATCTACTCCTGTTTTCCATTAGAATACCATCTCTGAACTTCAAGTATTTCATTAGTTTACTCTATTGTATCAATTTAGTCTAGTATTCAAAATTTTGTTTTAATTCATTATGTTGCTCTTTATAATAAATTGGATTACTATAAACAAGTTTTTTGATTACTCTTTATGTTGATTTGTTTATATATTGTTCAGTTTAGTCAATATCTTTTACGCTACTCTTTTTTATTAATTGGACTACTCTTTATAATAAATTTGATTGCTATGAAAAAGTTTTTGGATTACTCTTTATGTTGATTTGTTTATATATTGTTCAGTTTGGGCAACATCTTTTAGGCTACTCTTTTCTATTAATTGGGTTACCCTTTATAGTGAATTAAGTTGTTATAAACATGTTTTTTGATTACTTTTTATATTGATTTGTTTATGTTCTATTCTGTTTCGTCAAAAACTTTTTAGGTCACTTTTTTTTATTAATTGTGTTACTCCTTATAATAATTTAGATGACTATGAATAAACTTTTAAATTACCCTTTATGTTGATTTGTATATGTTCTATTATATTTGATAAACAAAATTACTTTTTTCTATTAATTGAGTTACTCTTTATAATGAATAAAGTTAATTACTCTTTGATTTTATATTCTAATTTTTTGAAAACGAAGACATATATATTGTGAAAAATTAAATTGTACGAAATTTGTAAGTTGATAGATCATTATGTAGAAATAATTAGGTTACTTTTTGATATTAATTGAATCACTCTTTGATTTGAAATTCTAATTTTTAAAAATAAAGTTATACACTGTGAATAATTAAAATTGTAACATGTAAGCCTATAAAACACTTTATAAAAACAAATAGATTACTCTTTGAGATTAAAGATGTTGAAATTAATCGAATAACTTTATAGATTAAATGTTAAAACCAAAAAAGAATTTATTAAATACATCGCCATAATTAATGATCATGATGGCATTTCTTCATAAAACCCAGCAAAATACAAGCCTTTTACCAATAAAAAATAAGGATATTGGCAAGAAAAACCAAATCCACAATTGTAGAGTATTGGCACCATTATAAATTCAATAAGCTACGTCACCACAAGTGCTGGGTTTTGGGAGTTGTGCTCCTTCTATAGGGGTAGTATGAACCATGAATGTATACAATACAGAATGGACTTTGTGACACATTTGTCAAAATCTTGTGAAAGACACTACCAAAACACGGCTAATTAATAAACATTTTTGTAAAACACCTTAACAATGAATTAATCTGGCAACATGAAGTCCTCAATAGTTGAGAGCACAAGGATACATACTTGCCTATGAATGCTAATGGACCACCAAGACAAGCGATTCCACTGCCACGTTAGCAGGGGCGCCTCCAGGAGCCTTTTTAAATGGTGGTGATTCGGTCAATGAGAGCCATTTGTAGTTGGGACAAAATTAATAAGCATTTCTCCAAAGCAAACCACAAGAGAGGATTTATTTGTATCCAATGTACCATTACCAATTTCTATTGCTTGCCCTATAAACTGAAGAATCAGAGTCCAATCCAACTATTCCAGATGATACGTCATTAAAGATGATACATTATTTAATTCACCACAAAAACATGAATTAAGTAATCAAATAGGACACGCAATTTGAGGATTTAAAGAGAATAGTGGCACTTTTATACAATCTGTCTTGTACTCCCAACTTCCTTGCTAATTAAAAACTCCATCACCCCCATCAACATCACTAGAAGAATAACAGCCCAAGACAACCATTTGATGGCAATCAATCCAACTAAAGGGCAAATGAGAAGGATGGTCAAGTAAAAATGAAATTACAAAATTTCTTATATTCCAGACAGCATATAAACGGAAATCATCTCAAATAAACCAATCCTAAATACAGAAAACAACCTAATCCTATTCAGAAATCATGCTCGATGGTGTTGTTGACAACGAAATCCGCGCTCGAAGCCACATTGTTTGCATCGGAGATGAATTCTGATGTAAAGAAAAGAACGATTGAAGTTGAGGCAACGCCGTGCGGTTGCAGCAGACTGGCGGTGGATGAAGGTGGCAGCATAGAGAGCAACGAGGCGTAGAGTTTGTCGGGTGAATTGTGCGATTGGGGAGGACAGCGGGGATTTGAAAATTGAATGGCAGAAGGAGGGGAGAAGGTTAATAGGTTTTGATTGAGAAATCTGAGCTTGAAGAAGTAGCGTAAATCCGTAGTGTAAGAGAGAAGGAAGAGAGAATTGAACATCGTAGGTAGAATAATTATTTTAGAAGCGATTATCAATTCGCAAGAGAGAATTGAACATAGTAGGAAGAAGCTGCAAGAAGGAGATCCGGTTCCATCAAATTTGGTAGGACCGATCCTACCCTAGTCACTCATATATATATATATTTCTTTTTTTAAGAGAAAAATAAAAGGTACACGTCCTTATATTAAAGAGTATACAAAGTATTTATAAAAGGTATTTGGGTGCACAGTGTCCCAGAGGACACACAACTTTTAGCCATAATTTCCCTCTGTCTCATATTCAATTAAGTAACACAAAAGATGTCACAGCACAATTATACATTTGTATTATTTTTTAAATATAATTATACTTTCATTTGTTAGTTCATATAATATTTTCTCATTCATGTTTAATATGTCTAGTTTATTCTTTATTCAATTTAAATTCTTATTCATTATTCTATTTTAGAAATCACAAATATATTAAATATGTCTCCCCATTACCTATTAAATAATACTCACTTTATCCCTAGTTATATTATTATTTGACTTAATTTTAGGGACAATGTGATATTTTAAATTTAAAAAAAATTGTAAAAGGAGTATTATGATAGTTATGTGTTGGGTAAATAATAAATTTGAAATTAAAATGTATTATTCCTTTTGTATTAATATATCTTTTTGTTTTATTATGTAAATTAAAAAATATTATTATATGTATGATACATGTACATGAAAATGAGTTGTCATATGAAAATTAACTTAAAATAATACTCCTTAATCAATCATAATATTCCTTATAAGAGGCCGTAGATGGTACGTTTTTTGTCAATGGAATTAATCGAAACTAAATCACAAACACAAACCTAGTTTACATAGCTTAATAAATGAATTTGGTATTTTCTCACTTTAAATTTGTGGTCCCCTTTCGATCTATGTATTGCTAGGGATTTAAATTAAAAGAGACAGTAGGGTTTAGACTGTAAACTCGTAGGTAACTCAAACTAAATAGACTAACTATGATCCATTGATCCTTATATTTTTAGTACTGGACACTTTACTCGCTCTTTTAGAATATCAAATTGGATTAGCAAATAAAATCAATCGGGCCATAGAACTATGGTTGGGTCACAAACTTATAGGCCCATTAAAGATTAACTAATTGTAGAACATATGGTTGGGCCATAAACTGAGAGGCCCATTAAAGAAAAACTAATTTGCAACACTAATTATTGTTATTAAATATTAATTATATACTATATATATATATATATACTCCGTAAAAAAGAACGTTCTTGACTTTTTGCTTCTGGATTCTTCTCCATAGACGTGCGACTACTGGTTCACAATTCTTCTCGCTATAAATTATTGCAATCCCTCTCGAATTTAGCTGTCCCCATTGTCAACTCTTTTCAAATTGTTCCCGTTGAATTTCTTCTCACCTTCGCTACTCCATAGCTGCGTAATCAAGGTACTGTTCATCGCCATTGACTTTTTGTATCTACTGAATTCTTCATTTTGGTTTCCCATTTCTTCTATTTAAATCTGTTTAGCCGGTTTGTTTATTATCTTTCCTTTGATTTTTTGGGTGGTTTTTGGTGCCCAGGGTCGTTTCTAGAGCGAATTGCAGTTCGATCTTTGTTTGGCTGTTCGAAGAATCGAGAATGACTCATATCCTTCCGATATGTTTCTCCTCTCTGATTTTAGATCACTTTTGTTAATCTTCTTTTAAATTGATTCTTTATCTAAAGCTTATGTGATATTGCTAATATTTGCCTATGGAAATTGTTGAAAGAATCTGTTACTGATACAAGTGCAATTGATTATGTCATTATAGAACAAGTGATTTAGGTTTTAGCCTTTAATCAAAGTATTTCTGCTTCTCTTCTAGGGTTAATGACTGACGATCATGTAGGAAGTTTATGAACATTGTTAGTAGTTGATCTACGTTTTGTGATATGCCTTGACTTTTTAGCTCGCGCGGAAATCAAAGAGATCGTGATCGAGAGAGGGCTCAAGCAAGAAATGGGCCAAAGGGCAAAAGTCAAAAGGATGATGGATTGACCCCAGAACAGAGACGAGAAAGGTAACAAATGTAATCCCTCTATTTGATCGTATTGTGCTCATTCGATTTACAATGTAGGTGAATTTAGCTATTGTATAGTTCATATATTGGTGTATTCGTATCTGATCCCTTGGTATTGTACTTTACCTCTACCATACAATGTAGGCTAATATAGCTCGAATATTGGTATATGTTGTAGTGTACATAGTCCTGAGTATAAATTCTTTTACTACTTACTCGTATTTAATCCCTCTGATTTTCACGCTTTTGTTTGTTTCAGATCTTACAAGATTCTTATATTGGTGCATTCATATCTAATATCTCCATCTGATCATATTTTCTTTACCAGATTTAACCGTTAATTTAGGAGTATATCTTTTCAATAGTTCCTATATTGGTGTGTTCATATCCAGCCTCTTTGTTTGAACATACTGATACTGTATTAACCCAACTCACTGTATAGGATTATTTAAATCTTAAATGTTGCTGGATTTGCGTCTAATCCCTCTGTTTGATCATATTGTCTTTATATGCGATTAAGCTCTAACATAGTTGTTATATTGGTGTACTGATATCTAATCCCTTCATTTGATCATATTGTACTTGTGTCCAGTTTTATCAGAACTTGCACAATGTAGATTTATATAGCTCTAGCAATAATTCTTATGTTGGCGTTTGATGTTTATGAGCAGGGACGCGAAGGCATTGCAGGAAAAGGCGGCAAAGAAAGCAGCTCAAGCTTCAGGAGGAGGGACTGCGAATGAAGGTGGTGCTATGAGTACCAAGAAATAATAACCAGGGTTAATGACGATGTTCATGTCGGTGATGATCAATCTTTAAAATTGATTGTTGTGTACACTAACATTTCAGATCTTTTGTATTTTGTAATTCTAATGTATTTTCCTTTTTGGATTTCAATTGATGTGCCAATGTTGTTGCTTGATTTTTGTATGAAATTGAAAATGGCTCATTTTGTTGATGTCTCCATATATCTGTGAAGACTGATAAAATGGTTTGTTAGATATATCACATCTCTTAAAATTCTTTAATGCTTTGTTTGATAAATGAAAATAAGCAATTTTATTTTTGGGTTGCATATACACAATACCAGCAAGCTTTAGAACTGTTCTGTTTCATTATTCAAAAGTGCAATTAGGCTGGATTGTTCTAATAAAAGCATCTAAGATTGGTTTGAGGGACCCCCCACTTGCAAATTCTCTCTTACAAATCTTGTGCGAATCTTAGGCATTTCTACTCAGTACTTCTCTCTCCTCACTCCCCAAAACTGATTGTTGTTCTGGGTGCAGGTAGGAATAAGAAAGCTAGTTAAAGACTATACAGAGTACAAGTAGGAATAAGAAAATTAGTTTAAGATTAGGCGAATTTAATAAATTCAACAAATAATGTTAATCCAAACAAAGCATTTTATTTTTTCCGATTATTCCAAAGTGAAATTAGGGTGTATTGATCCAACAAAGCCATCAAGATTGTTATGGTAGGATCCACCACTAGAAAATTCTCCCTCACAAATCTTGCGAAATTCTCTGGCATTTCCACTGAGCACTTCTCTCTTCTCACTCTCCAAATCCATAAATCTCTTAATTATCTCTGCAATTTCATCACCCTTCTTCAAATCCTTCTCATCAAACTCCCTCTCCACCAACCTCCATCCAATCTTCCAATCTTCAACAATGACCTTCGCATTTGTCAACTGATCATGGATAATTGGAAAAGTGAGCACGGGAACTCCAGCTAGCACGGCCTCTGTAGTCGAGTTCCATCCACAATGCGATAAAAAACCACCCACGGAAGGATGAGAAAGCACCCTCAGCTGATCACACCATTCGACAACTAGCCCCTTATCGCCAATCGTCTCCTGCAGACGCTTCGTCTCTCGTCTAGCCACCCACAAGAACCTCACACCACTACCCTGCAAGCCAGCTGCTATTTCATCCATTTGTGCCATTGCAATATGCAAGAAGCTTCCCAGCGAAACGTACAACACCGATCGCGGTGGCTGAACATCCAGCCACCGCAAGTAGTTGCTCGTATCCTCCTCGCATGAGGTGGTTCTGAGCTTGAAGTATGACGATGCAGGGCCGATGTTGAAGATCGTGAGCAGAGATTCTTGCTTGAGAGCTTCAAGAACTTGGGATTCAAGCTCATATATACAAGTGAAAACAAGAAATCTTGCCTTGGATTCATTGGGCATTATTAGCATTGATATGTTGTTCCTTAAGGTTGGTGGAAGATCTGCTAAACGAACTGGAGATACCCCTGGTATGTAGTCCACTACAGCTTCTCCATTAACTGAGAATAACACAACAGAAAACAAAAAAAGTAACTGAATTAAACAATTTGAAGTAAAATACCACTCTGATTTATTTTCCCCTAATCCAATTCCATAAACTATTTTATTAAGCAATTAACGCAGCACAGTCACCTGATAAATCAATGGGGAAGTGGCCGTTCTGGACTAGAAGGTCAAAATGGTAAAACACCGAGTACACGGAAGCCGACATAGTCCAAAGGTGAGCCATCGGAATATTCCTCCTACCGGCGATTTCGCCTACCCAAGGCATTAACGCGTCGGCGATGATGAAATCCGGCCGCCCTAGTCCTCCTTCCTGCAGAAGGCGGTCGATCGGTTCTTCCAATTTGGTCAAAGTAGCCATGGCGAAGCCGAAGACGTCGTCGCCGCGAACCTTCTACGACGGCAGGACGTTTGGAATGGCGGCAAAGCTCATGTTCGGAGGCGTCTTGACGGAGCCAATCAAGGCGATCCACTCCTCCGTGACGACGACGGTGATGAGTATGCGGCGGCTCCGATCAGCTACTGCTTTGCAGAGGTTGAGCATAGGGTGTATGTGGCCGCGGCCGGGGTACGGAATAGCCGCCACGTAGCAGGACGGTATTGGATGGTCGTCCGGCGATGCCATGGATATATGGTTGGTTGGTTGATTACTTGACCCGAGTGATCGGTGAGGAAAAAGGAAACCATTTCGGACGCTTTTTGTCGTTTAATAATTCCAAATGTTTTCAGTAGTTTTCCATTTTGGAGTAATTAAGATTCTTTTATGGGATATCTTATTTGTACACCTTGTATTGCACCCCAATTCTATTAAATGAACCCTATAATCTATAAGACTAAGTTATCCTTATACGTTAATACATAAATATCCTTATTAAAAAATTAACTAATATTTTTTATTTAATCTTTCTTCAAATTTCTATACGTACTTATTGAAATTTCTATATGTACCCCAATCTCACAAATTATAAACCTTATTAATTTTTCATCATCGTAATGTGAGAATCATAAAACTATAAATTCTATAAACCAGGATATGTCTTGAAACCCTTAAAATTCAATCTGTTCGGACGGTGTAACCGAACATATTGAATTGTTCGACTGCTGTGATCGAACATCATAGAATAACGTATTTCATTAGCACCGTTCGGACCCTGTAATTGAACACAGATTTATGTTCGATTGTCGGTGTAGACATTGATCTCTAAGAAGGAACCAGATGATGGGAATTATGGGTGAGGAGAGGGTGGTTTTGTGGAAGTGGAGGAAATTGTTTTCGGTAAAATAAGGCGAACATGATAGCTTTGATCCATGTTCCAGATTTGGGAATTGTGACGGGAAGATGTTGGAATGTTGAGATTGGAAGTGTTTTGGGGATAGGATTATCCCAGGAGTAAGTCTCTGTGGAAATCAAAACCTTTATATTGGTAGAGATGGGATGTATATCTCTTTTTTGGGTTGTTATTCACAAGATTCTTCATGTTGTGTATATATTTTGGAGTAGCTTCGGATGACATTTCTATGCACTCTTCAGTCAATTACGTTTACACCATACATAGGTATATGATTAATTGGGGATATGATCATGCAATTCATTATCTGTTAGCGATGGTAGTGATGCAATTCAATTCTTAATTATTTAGTTTTAATTAAAGGTTAGGGTTTAATTAATTAAAAGGGTAAAAGAGTCTACAATGAGGTATATTTAGTAATTTATAATTTTAGTGGGGTACATTTGATAATTGGGGTATATTTAACAAAATCGGGGTGCGAATAGTCGCCCCCTAAATACACACCTCATAATAATATAATTATAATATATATTTATAAAATGTCTAAATTATCCTTAATTTAATAAATACACATCTTATATTTTTGTAGGATCAATTTATACATACACAACCTATAATACTCCATTATCTTATGAAAACTAAAGATTAATTACGAGAATCATTAAATATTTAAACTTAATCCATAATATAAGTGAAGTAAAAATCATTAAAGAAATGATTTTGAGTTAATTAAGATTGAAGTTTCTTACTTTTTACTATTGGTGTAATGCGTCCCAAATTTTATATATACCTAAATCTGATCAGATTGAAAACGAAAGAACTCCCAACTCTCAATTTCACTCTTTTCTCTTTGAATTTTTCGAAAACTCAATTTTCTTCAAATTCCAATCGCCTGATAGAGCACCTATAACAATTACATGACGAAAATTTAGAATAAAGAAGAATATTGTTGTATTAATAAAGGAAAGAATTTGCGAGTTAATACACATTTCTGTATTAATTATAGTAAGATAAAATTTAATCTTTCTTAGCAAAAATCTAAGTTTTCCCTTTGGCATTTGAAATGGTCCAACGTATATAATGATCAGAGTTATATATATGTATAGTTATATATAACAGTTATTTGAAGTCCAAAAGACAAAGTTTTAATATATAATAAAATTATCAAAAATTTAATTTAATTCATTAATGAGTTTAATAATTAAATTTAGTAATTTGCTAGTGGAGGACAACAACCTCTCGAGATGATCATTCCGATCTATAGCCATTGTTGCCTTAATAGTATCGCAGCTCACAGAAAGACATTTTTTCTACTTAATGATCTTGGAATATTTATAGACGACGGGGAAGAATATTCTATTTCGGTAAAATTAAAGTTTTGAAGAGATGAGATAATGTTTTAGTTAGAGTGAATTAGGGTTTTAAGTGGTGTATAATTTTAATTTAAAAAGGGTATTTTTGAAATTTTAGGAGTGTTTATAATAAAATTAAAAAATAAAAATTTAAGAAAAGAGTGTATTTAATAAAAGGGGTGTACTCAATAAGATGAGGTGTGCATATAACAACTCTCTTCTTTTATTCCTTAATTTTCAAAATATGGAGAAGTATTAAAAAGAAACTTAATTAAATTTAATAATTAAAAACTCCACAAAAAATATTGTAACATCTTGTCTTTCTTTTGTTTTCCATAATTTAACATAAATTTAAACCTTACAATACCATGGTTTCAAAATTCACTAAATTGTTTAAATTTATTTTGAAAAAAGTCAATTTGAAACCCCAAATTACATCACCTTAATGATTATTCTAAAAAGAAAAAAAATTATTTAATTCATGATAAAAAAATATCCTACATTCCATAATCCATAGGACACACTAATTTAAGATTTGATTCATAAAATTATAATTATCTTGAATTGAGCTCTTTTATTTCTTTTTTCAGTGTATATATCAATTTCATATTTTATTTAATACATGCAGTATATTTTTTTTTAAAGAAAATAGTTCATGATTTCAAATTACAACAAGAATGGATTGATCTAACAAAGCCATCAAGATTGTTTTGGTAGGATTCCCCACTTGCAAATTCTATATCACAAATCTTGAGCATTTCTCTAGCATTTTTACTTAGCTCTTCTCTCTCTTTACTCTCCAAATCCATAAACCTCTTAACAATCTCTGCAATTTCATCACCCTTTTTCAAACTCTTCTCATCAAACTCCCTCTCCAACAACCTCCATCCAATCCTCCAATCTTCAACAATTGCCTTCGCATTAGGCAACTGATCATGTATAATTGGAAAAGTGAGCATGGGAACTCCAGCTAGCACAGTCTCTTTAGTCGAGTTCCATCCACAGTGCGACAAAAATCCGCCCACGGAAGGGTGAGAAAGCACCCTCAGTTGATCACACCACTCAACAACTATCCCCTTATCGCCACTCTTCTCCTGCAGACGTTTCGTCTCTCGTCTAGCCACCCTCAGGAACCTCACACCACTACCCTGCAAGCCAGCTGCTATCTCATCCATTTGTGCCATGGCAATGTGTAGAAAGCTTCCTAGCGAAACGTACAACACTGAGCGTGGTGGCTGAAGGTCCAGCCACCGAACGTAGTTGGTCGTTTCGTCCGTGGTTTTAACTTGATGCAGGGGAAGATTTTGAACTGGGATTCTTGCTTGAGAGCTTCAAAAACATGGGATTCAGTCTCATATATGGAAGTGAAAACAAGAAATTCAGAGTTGGATTCATTGGGCATCATTTTGTTGAGTATTGGCAAGTTTTCTAGGTCCCTTAGGAGTGGTGGAACATCTGACAAACAAATTGGAGATTGCCCTGGAATGTAGTCTACTACAGCTTCTCCGTGTACTGGAAATATCACCACAGAAAATAGTATAAGATTTTTTGACACTCTGTAAATCACAACATAGTCAATTAGTCCTAATTAAGAATGTCAATTCGTGACAATGGCATGATATAATAACTTTTCAATTTGCAAGATATATTTTTACTAAGAGACTCCCTCAAACACTACTTTTTTATTATTATTATTATTATTATTTTATTTTTTAGGTAAAGAAAGTATTATTAATTAGTTTTTTAAGGTATAAGATATACCTCAAGACACAGAAGGAGTTACATGTCTTAACTTAAGTTCACGCATTAACTGTTCTAGCGAAAATTTCTCACCATTACGCAATTTCTAGATGAGCCACACTGTCCCAAGCCAAATACTTCCTCGACCACTATTGAGTTCTTCAGACACAAGCTTAGAGTGAGTCTCACCACGTCTTTGATGACAAAGTGATAGCAAGAGATAATATTCATGCTTAATTAATTATATAATTCAATAGTATATCAAAATAGAAGATTTGATTAGATTCTTAAAGCTATATAAATAGCGTTTGTAATTGTAATTATTTATGGAATGAAATCATTATTTCTTCTATCAACCTTAAACACAATTTTTTTTGTTATTATTATTTTTTAATTGAGCTTTATTCAAATCTTTAATATACTAAAGGTGAGTTAATTTTGATGAGGTGTCCAGAATTATTCTCAATTATTTTAACTTTTTAATTAAAATTAAAATTTTCAATTATTTTAATTATTAATTAAAATTTAATGTAAATAATACATTAATTATTTTATGAACATATCTTATTTAATTTTATTTTATTATTCATTAATAGAATATCTTATTTAATATATTTATTTATATTATTTAGTAGGAGATATATTCATTGCGCGATTTTTTTTTCCATAATATATATCCTAACATAGACAAGCATATGAAAAATTAATTTCAGTTATTATTTTCAATTTTTATTAATTACTAATATGGTATTTTTCGAATTATTTTCACATTATAAAATAAAAAAGAGGTTGTTTTGATGATGTGTCGTTCGTATATTGCTCTCAAAATTTTAATTAATCAAGAATTAAAATTTAATGTATATAAATATATATATTTATTTTAAGATTTGAGTTTATAATTATATATCAATTTAAATAAGAGAAACTCTCATGTGAGATGGGTTTTTTGTGAGACGATTGTGAGACGAGTTGACCCATTATTAAAATATGCTTATTATATAGGTAAAGTATGTTCATTTATGATTAAAGTATGTCAATAATGAATCATATTATAACACCCTAAAACCATACTTTAATTCATTATTTATTATATTTTAGAAAAATATACTTTAACAACCATTAAACATACTTTATCTATATAATAGGCATACTTTAACACGTCTTACAAACCGTCTCAAATATATAATGTCTCACAAGAGAATTTGTCTTTAAAGAATATTGTTATTCATGATAGTGATTAATTGTTTTAAATGGTCATATCTCTAACATAATCATTAATCTAATTATATATTTTTCAATATTTTATATTTCTATCTATAAATAAGTCTTTTCTATCCTTCATTCTTAGCACATCAAAATCAAAATTATTCTCCAAGGTAAATTTCCTTTTTCTTTTACATGTATGAGAGTCTTATTATTTTTATGAATTATCTGTTTTGAGTTTTATTTTCTATATTATATATATATGAAAGTTTTATTATTTCTTATTGAATTGTATTGTAGAATTTAAAATTTAAAAAAAAATTACGCGTGTGAATTTTTTTTTTAATTTATGTTAATATGCAGGCTTCTCCTTTACCTAAACATAAATTTCTATAGCCATTAATTTCCGACATACCAAAATCATTCTTAAAGATAAATTTTCTTTTATCTTTTTGTCTTTTACATATATGAGATAAATTTTTATAGTTATTAATGCCCCAAAATCATTTCTTAAGGCAAATTTTCTTCCTTTTGAGAGTTCTATTATTTTTATTTATGAACCATTTGTTTTGAGTTTTATTTTTAATTTACATATTCTAGAATTTACAAATTTTTTTTACATGTGTGAATTTTTTTTTATGTTAATTTGCAAGGTTCTCCTTCGCCTATAAATAAACTTCTATAGTCATTAATTCCAGACACACCAAAATCATTCTTAAAGGTAAAAATAAATTATTATTTTTATTTATATATAAGTGCTTTTTTTCCTATATATTTTGAATTTTCTATCTTTATATTTTACATGTGAAAATTTTATTAGTTTTATGTAAAATAGTCGATTTTTCAATGTTTGTTTTTATTTTTTATTTACCTTTGAGTTTTTTTTATGTTGAATTTTCTTTTACATGTATGAGAGTCTTATTTTCTTTTTATGAATTATCTGTTTTGAGTTTTATTTTTTATATTATACATATGACAATTTTATTTTATTATTTCATATTGAATTGTATGAAAGAATTTACAAATTTTAAAAAATAAAAAACTTATATATGTGTCAAATTTTTTTTCTCTTTTAATATATGTTAATATGCAAGTTTATCTTTCACCTAGACATAAACTTTTGATGTCATTAATTTCCGATACACCAATATCATTCTTTATAAGGTAAATTTTCTTCTTTTTTATTTTTTTTTTCTTTTATACATTTGAAAGTTTTATTATTTTTATTTATGTACCATTTACTTTGAGTTTTATTTTTAATATACATATTCTAGAATTTACAATTTTTCTTTTAAATTTTACATGTGTAAGTTTTTTTTTTTAATTTGCAGGATTTTCCTTCACCAATGAATAAACTTCTATATAGTCATTAATTCCAAACACACCAAAATCATTCTCAAAGGTAAAAAAATAAATAAATAAATTATTATTTTTATTTATATATAAGAGTTTTTTTCCCTATATATTTAGAATTTTCTCTCTTTATATTTTAAAATTTTATTAGTTTTATGTAAAATATTAGACTTTTCACTGTTTATTTTTTTTTTTTATTTACCTTTGAAAGTTTTTTATTTTTATAATTATTTTTATTTTTTTTATGTTGAATTACATATTTTTTTTATATAAACAATGCTAAAGGAGAGTTTCACTCAAAAAATTTTCTTAATTTTTTATTAATTATTTCATGAGCATATCTTATTTAATATATTTACTTATTTTTTTTATTTTTTTAATGATTATTCTTAATTTTTATTAATTAATAAGAAGATATATAACAAATGAGAGATTTTAATTTTAATTTCGCCATGCCTCTATTTTCTTTTCAATTTTTAATTATTAATTAATTTTATTATTCTCAATTTTATTTATTATTTTATAAGCATAAATTATTTAATATATTTTTTATGTTATTTAATTAGTAGGAGATATTATATTTATCGCGCTATTTTTTTTTTGTTGCTGCTAAAACTCTTATTTCATAACATATATCCTAACTTAGATAAGAAATGTTACATATCTAACTCAATATATTTATTTATTTTATTTTGTGTGTAAAAATTTAATTTTGAATAATTATTTCTCAATTTTTATTAAATTATAGAAAGATATTTTAATAATTATTTTTTCACATATATTATGAAAGTAAGAGTTTATTTTGGTGTTATATAAATATTTATATATTTATTTTAAGATTTGAGTTTATCCTTGCACTATATCAATTTAATTAATTTAGTTATTCACGATAAATTTAAATTGATTACTTTACTAATAAAATATGATACAAACTCATTTATAAAAATTTGTTTAAAGAAACCTTTAAAAAAATTGAAGTTTTACTGAATTAATTTTTTTAATATTATAATTTCATGTATATGTTTGTATTAGCAACTAATAAATAATAAATTAACGATCTGCGTAACACGCTGGTCCATCTCATATACTAATATGGAACTACTGCGGCATTCACCACATTATAAATCGTGGTTAAACCCCGACAATTATCAATATCAATATACTCAATGACATAGATCAAATATGGTGAGTAGCATGGAAATTACATGTCAAATGTGATCAACATCATGTCTATTTCCAACTGGTCCAACTTTAATCCTTAGTGAGATCAATCCATAATATAAAATATTACAAAATGAAATTACTTAAGTGAATTCACAATGAATTCAAAGCCATGAACTTTATTCTGCAGAAAACTGAATTATCCAAATCAAAGTGTCTTGAAACTTTAAAGAGCAATAAATATAGACTCTCACTAAACCAATGTATTCTAAAACCATATAACACCCATATGAGTAGTTAGCTCATAAAAATTACAGGGCGTTGGATACATAAATAGCGGATCCGAATTTAGAGTCTATCATAATATGTTTTACTAAAATTTTATCCACACAAAACACTTTATATAACAACCACGAATTCTATGTCAATATGCTTGACTTGTAAGTACTTTTGTTGTTAATACTTTACTGCGAATTAACTGTCATAATAAACTTTATGTGACAAAGTTTCGCAACTTTTATTTCATGTTTGAATGCCCTTTAGTATGCTACTATTTCTGTTGTCATGCTTAATGAGTTACAATTGTTTGCTTAACACTTTTACTTATATAGCTTTCAAAACCAACAGAAGATGTAGTCTGAAATGGATCTTATACTATATTGGCATTCAACAAACTCAGAATCATAATTCCTCATGATCTCTAACAAATCTGATCTCTGATGTACAGGCATATTATTCTTAGTTCTCTATACATACTTTATAAAGATCCATACTAGAGTTACTTAAATGTCTACTTAATATACCAACAATATAAGCCAAATTAGGTCTTGTAGAGACCTCATCATACAACAACTTCCAACAACCAATGAATATGGAATGTTTCTATATTTCTTAAATCTTTAGTTTAACTTAAGGGCACCTGATTGAGACTGCACTTGTCTCCCTTAGTTTAACTTAAACATTTTCCCACTGAATCACATAATCATCTACATTTGTCTCAAAACCAAATGAGACACTTACTTCATGATGATACTTGTGATTTCTTTACGAAAAAAAAAATTGCTTGAATGCATAGATGGATTTCCTATTAGTTCTTAAACCATTTAGATCGTATCATCAGTGTTGCGATCAAGGAACTTTATCTTTACATTCATCTAATATGATTCAAGATCAAAATGTGCTACTAATGTCACGATTATCTTATAATAATGTCTTCCTTCCCTTTTGAGTATAATCCTATATCAAGATGCAAACATAATCATCTTGTATTGATTTATACTCATAACTTATAGCAATAACATACTTTCGAGTAATTGGACCTTTCATGGTTTGATGAACATTGTTTGAATATTCTACCATTAATTCCATAGTGTTCTCATTATTCAGGAGAAAACTACATAATCTTCTGAATTATCTTTCTCCCAACTCTAGTGGTTCCTTAGTGACATTATTTCTTGAGGTTGTTGATTTTATTATGCCTCAAATATTATTCACATTATCCTATCGATATTCTAAATTTGGACATTCTTAAAAGCATAAGTAGGGGTCTAATAGACTCCTCTTCAAAGACAATGTCTTTAATATTATTCTTCTCCCCAAATCAACATCCTCACAGAATATCATATTACCCGTCTCAATTATGATCTAATTAATTGGATCATAAACTTTTATTTTTTATTCATAACCAATAAAGTAGCTTGTATTTATTTGAGTCCAATTTTCTTTAGTAGATCCTAATGATCTAGCCTTAGTTGGACATCACCATATGTGAAACTCAAAGAGTTCTCACAACTACTTTGGTTGGAACTTCATTGAGACCATAAGCTGTTGTCTTTAGTATTTCTCCCAATTATTAACCATATATTGTGGTGTACTATTTTTGTCTTTTAACTTCACCACAACACCATTCATACTAAGTAATCTTAATGTGGTGTATTATAAAACAATTCCACAAGCCTTTAGGAGAAAACAAAAGGTTATACTTTAGTTTCTTTTTAACAGCTTTCCAAACGAGTTTTTCTTTGTTACCCTTATACTTTATTGAGACAGAGTTTGTTAGAAACTTATTAGTTCATCCTTATTGTTGAAGTTCTCAACATGTATAATTTTGTTGTTGACATAGGTTAAACTTAATTAACAGACTTCTTAATTGTACAGAGAATTAATCCAAAATGATTATCATGCTTGCACTAAACTTTATAATCTTTCAAATTTTAAATAGTTTAGAATCATCTCAAGGAATCGAGCCCAACATTAGTATCAAGTCCAATGACAACAATACTAACTTGTAAGTGGCACCTCTTTGTAGTAGTCAAATACTGACAATAAAACTGTCAAGCAATAGTCTTCCTTTGGGCCGACTTATTACTCACATGTTAAACAAATAATCGTCACATATTTACCACCACAGGTGCTTGTGTATTTCTGCCAAATATTAATCTACCTATGGGCCGATCAATACCCGCATGAAGATACACTTGCACAACATTATTAATTAGGGACCCATCATAAGACACCTTGTGCAACATTAACCTCGTCTATGGACAAAAATTAATTGCAGAGGTAATCTTGGTGTAACAATCAAGTATTGACAATAAGTTCTGTCAAACAAGAGTCTATCTGTGGACCGACTCATGTTCATATGAATAATCCAAATAATTATCACATACTCATTATCACATGTGTGTTATTATTCTGTCAAACTGTGCCTACCTGTGGGCCGAACACAGAACACATAAATAATATCACACTCATCTATGTAATTTCAATAATTTTTTTCTCCACACACGATATTGTTGTGGCAATATGATGCTTCGATTGACTAGATTAAAGGTTTACTAGACTAATTAAATAAATATTAAAATATTTAATTTAATTAAACGACATTTAACTGTCTTCCCAATTTAATTTAATTTTATTCCACTAACCAAATAGGAATATTAGATGATTCATACCAACTTAAAAAATAATGAAATATTTCTTTACTTAATTAGGGATTCCAAAATCCCAATTAAATTAGGTAAATATCCTTCACTAATAATTAATTTAATACTATGAAGTATTATTGACCTTCCGAAAAATGCTCTTAATAGAGCATACACATAATAATCACGAGAATTAAAGGTTACAATTGCTATTAGAATGGATTCAACAAATCATTAATTAATATTAATAAACTTAAATTACCAATGTAATTGAATTCATAAAATCATAAGCCTATCAATTATAGGCCAAGCATGCATTACCAATTTATCACTCCGAAGGTCATATGCATATACATAATTTATCAATAATTGATTATGAATTCCAAATATAACAGAAGCCCATTCCCCAATTTTAGACGGTGTCATGATATTTTCATGGCCTAATCATATTCAAATGAATTATCATGCCAATCTTTCAAACACAATTATCAAAATATCCTTTTGTAAACAAGAACCACATGTTTGCAATATTATCAACTAAAATGGGAGTGTCCATGCTTAATATATATAGGAAATATGTAATCATCATGACTAATTAAAAAAAATAGTCAACCACAAAAGAATAATCGCATCACTGAATGAGGTGTCTTATTACATGCCAAATATATTAATAATTAATTACTTAATAGCCATCAATAAAATAATTAAAAGACATTTGAAAATAAATGTCAAGATGACAAAACTTAATCCAAATGGCAAGTCTTTCAATAAATGATAATGTGTCCCTAAACAGATCATTCAGTGATTCCTTACCGTTAATAAAGTATCCATAACGATAAAATTCAAGAATAGGTACAATAATCAAATTCCGTAATTAATCATGATATCAAGGGCCATTAATATAAGCATCTAAATCATTTCAAGCAATTATAATCCCAAGCCATAGCCACATCATGATTTTCGAAATAATTAAATATGTAAGCACATATCTACAAATCCATAATAATCACATAATAGTAAATAAAATTATGTGATTTATTGAAAATTTCTCCAGCAAATAAGCCATTTACCAAAAATTAATCATTAAAATAATAGATAATGACCCGATGCATTACTTGTTAATAGCCGAATGCCTTTGATGATGGCGACAGAGATTCCAATTATCAAGTCATTGATTTATTTAATAATCAACAACAAACATTATGCAGTTAATAAAATTAAAGCAGAGATTAACTCATATGTATAAATATTCGATTAGAAGCCATATAAACACATTCTATGATGTTCGACATTAATTTATTAATGAGTGTTCCTTCCATTCACATATGAACACGAACAAAATTAATGTGCACGAATATTAATAACAAATACACCCAAACATAGACATATTCAAATTCCTAAATCTGAATTTGTCAACTGTAATTCCACTTTAAATATTTACATGCGATTCGTCTTAATTCCAAGTGATCAAAACACCATATATTAAATCAATAATTTGATATGATTAACACACATTAGATCTCCGAAAATCATAAATAGTGTGGCTCTGATACCACTTGTTGGAAATTAATCCATGAAACTTAACTCTATTATGATTAACGAGATCTAAACCATAAAGTGGAAGCGTACTTGATCCAATGAGTCTCTAGGCGGAACACGAACTCAGGATCAGTGGTTATATGGTCTTCCTCAACTAAGCCCTCCTAATTCCTTTATGAGGACCGTAGTAATCCCTCCCGATGGGGAGAAGTGAAGACCATGTGCGGCTTAATATATTTGGGACCATAACCTGGGAGCCTTTATATACTACTTGATTAAACCACCCATAATCACCTAATCATGTAGTATTGTATATCTACTCAATAAGACCATATCATTTATTATTATAGCCTATGGATTTTTAACCTTAATTGGATCACTTAATTAAGTCCATAATATAATTGAATAGCTAATATAATTGTATAATAATATATTGCCCACAATTAGATTATAATGAAAATTAATAATTTCCAACAGCTTCTCCGTGGAGCCGATCAAGCCGAGCCATTCCTCCGTGATGACGAAGGTTATGAGTATGTGGCGGCTCCGATCAGCAACGGCGTTGCAGAGGTCGAGCATGGGGTTTATGTGGCCGCGGGCTGGGTACGGCATAGCCAACACGTGGCAGGCCGGAATTGGATGGTCCTCCGGCGATACCATCACGATAATATGTTGTAATTGGTAGCCGTAGGAGGGGGAAATTTAAAGGTGTAAAAAGTTTCCAGTAATTTTTTATTTTCTTTTGGTTAAATAAACGTAAATTAGAAGAGCCTACGTGCAATGCAATGTAGTCAACAGAGTGTTTTGCTAAAAAAAAATGAAAGGGAATTAGTAGTTTGTACATGTTTGAACGTTGAATCTTGTTTTATTAAAAAATAAAACGCGTACCAGATGCCAAGCTTCTCGAAAACTCAATAACAAAAAGTCAGAGAAAATTTTTCAATTTGGCAATTGCACATTAAATTCCACAGAGCTAATTTGTAGGAAATAATTTATCTTTTATAAAGCCAAGTATTCCAAAGGAATAAAAGATTCTCGTTTTACATTTTGGCAAAAGTTCCTGCGCCCCGGACACACCGTGCCCCCATGGGAACACAACTCTCTCCCTCCATATTCTATCTAAACATATGTATTGTGTTGAAGATCAACACCGATCTTTTTAAAATATTTCGGATAATGCAGAATGATGAAGGAATGTGATTGCAGTAATATGACGTGGAAAACATGCAGATTAATTAGTTTAGATAAATATAAGATATGGTGGTTAATTATCCACATAGCAAATTAATTAGATAAGGGATTAATAAAACTGCATGGATTAGTAAAACTGCTCCACAAGAATCTTCTATCTATCTATTACTATTATTATTATAAATAGGAATTATGTATAGTTTGTATTTACTGTGGCAATATGATCAGTGTACGTTTTCAGTGAGAGAATAATATGTTTTCTGGGTATGTTAGTATTATTGTAAAATATTGTGTGAGTTTCTTAATAAAATATTTACTTTCCCAACTTATGATCCTGTAATTAACCAACAAGTGGTATCAGAGCAACGTTGTTGGGAAAGTGCGAGTAGATAATAGTTCATGATGGCGGACCTACAAGCGATAGGTTGTATGGAGAGGCTCAATAATAAGAATTACATCAAGTGGAGGACCTGCATGGAATCATATTTGCAAGATCAAGATTTGTGGGAGGTAGTTGGAGGAGACGATGTCGAACAGCCGGAAGAAGCCAGTGCCTTGAAGAAGTGGAAAGTCAAGGCGGGAAAGGCAATGTTCACTCTCACGACGACTATTAGCAAAGAGTTGTTGGAGTATGTACGAGATGTGAGTACTCCAAAGAAGGCTTGGGACACTCTTGAGGTGTTATTCTCTAAGAAGAAAGAGGGCGACCAAGAGAGTCAGCCGTGGTGTTTCCAATCAGGGGGAGCATGTAAGAATGATAAGAATGATGAGTGGAAGGGTCTATCTTATGTAAGAAGAAGTTGTTGTTTGAAAAATGAAACAGTTGAAAGTAATATGGTCGTATTAAGTATAGAAGATGAAAGCGATGAAGAGTGGGACTTTGAGATGTCTTGTGAGGAGAAGGATGCAGCCACGTTGTCATCAGGTATGTCCGATTTGATGGAATATGAAAGCGATTGGATAACCGACTGTGAAGAAGATTGGATAGAAGAAGCATTCGTCGATGGCCAAGGATCGAGTGAATCAGATGATGGATGGACGAGCGATGATAAAGATGATGATTTGAGAGAAGAATCTAGATGCATGGCTGTTGTGATGAATGAAGAGGAAAAGGTGCCTATGGTGGATGATGAGAAGGAGCTGCTGCATGAGAACGAGAATAACGAAAATTGTGTGGATGAAACAGGTTGCAAGAAGGAGATTATCTTGCAGGAGAAGGTGTGGGAGCAGATGGATGAGTTTAAGATGCGGAAGAAGGAAGAAGAAAGTGGCGTGAGAACAATGAGAGTGGATGATGAGGAGGAAATCTATGACGAGATGTTGGATGAGTTGAAGAAGCGGAAGAAGAAAAAGAAACCAAAGTGGCGATACAAAGTGAGAAGGTGTACTGGTGGATCGAACGAGAGATATCATGCCAAACAAGAAGCTCCAAGAGTATCTATATTTAGCAACGTGTGGAGATTATGGCAAGTTCATATTCTATGGCAGATGAACGTGATTCGAAGAAGAAAATCGGTGTTGAGGGGGATTGTTGAAGATCAACACCGATCTTTATAGAATATTTCAGATAATGCAGAATGATGAAGGAATGTGATTGCAGTAGTATGACGTGGAAAACATGCAGATTAATTAGTTTAGATAAATATAAGATATGGTGGTTAATTATCCATATAGCAAATTAATTAGATAAGGGATTAGTAAAACTGCAGGGATTAATAAAACTGCTCCACAAGAATCTTCTATCTATTATTATTATTATAAATAGGAATTATGTATAGTTTGTATTTACTGTGGCAATATGATCAGTGTCGTTCTCAGTGAGAGAATAATATGTTTTCTGGGTGTGTTAGTATTATTGTAAAATATTGTGTGAGTTTCTTAATAAAATATTTACTTTCCCAACTTATGATCCTGCAATTAACCAACACATTGCTAGGGATTTAAATTGCAAAGGGGCACGGTGTCCCCTGGAGCACAAGAGTCTCACTCTTACATTTTTCTTATTGTTTTATGCATGACACTCTTCACATCTCCAGAAGAAAATGACATCCACCTTGTTGATGGTTGTTCTTAGCTAGTTAATTGTAGGATTAAAGAAGGAGATAAGGTTGTGTAACTAAGCTAAAAACGAACACAATCAAACACAATAAACAAGTAAATATGTGAGAGATGGGAAATCCGACCAAATATCTTAACCGATTTTATTACTCTCCTCAAGAACAATACTCATAAAACCCTCCAAGTTACAAGTGTAATGTCTGATGTGAGAATGAGTAACATGTTTCTCTCTTGTGAGAGAAGCTATTTATACTACCGGCAAAACCCTAACGATTGTCTAATCTCGTAGTGCCACCTGGACGAAGACAAGCAGCCATAAATGGGGGCTGCCGGTACATCGACGACTTTTGGGAGCTGATGCAGGGAGCCACCAGATGTCTTGCAAAGTGCAGCAGGTCTCCCTATGTCCTCTGCTTGCTTCTTATTGGCGGATGAAGAGGGACGTGCCTGTCGTGTGTTGTCTTCTAGTTGAGAGTGTTGCTCAAGGCATCCCTTCTTATCGTTGCTCTTGTCCTTTAGCCTGTCGCCACTAGCCATTTTCACAGTTGTGCCTGTACTTTGCCCAACAGTTCTGATAATCCTTCCAGTCCTCGGAATGGGTCTGTTTCCGAGACTATGCTGTTCGTCCGAGTCCCTGGATATCTCCTTCGGCTTCGGCACCAAGGCGTTCTGCCGAGATGTCTCGGCCACCAATCCTTTTAGCAGGCTTCTTGCCTCTCGGCCTTTTCCTGACCTCGTCTTCTTGGGTTCCTCGGCCCTTGATGATGGGCTTATCTCTTGGGCTTCTTCCCGGTTCTTCCCCGAGTTGTGTCTCTTGGGCCTGGGCCATCTTTTTGGGCTGCCATCATCCCACGATTTACCATTCATTCTTGTTGTTGGACCTCTTCGTGGTTGGGCCTCTTGTTCATGGCATATTAGTTTGTTGGGCTTCCGGCCCATTTGGCATGGGGGATATAATATCCATAACACACCTAATAATTGAAAGACACTTTAATTTTATAATTACATACCTCAAACTCATAACATACTTCACATTTTTTTATTACTATAATAGAATACCAAAAAAATAATCAATTTAAGCAATGTAAAATAATAAAATGAAGGTCTAAAATTAGGGGTGTAAACGGGTAGGGTATGATACTTGTACGCCCAATCCATATACTACTCACATCTTATTTTTATTACACTTACCCTATCCTATTACCCTCAAATGTATCATCAGGTAGAATACGGATAATATCCATCGAGTAATGGATAATCTGCGGATAAACAGATATCCAAAATTTTAAAATGACTACCATTGTCAACCAAATAATATATCACTCTAAAATACACAATGATGTAAGAAAATCAAAATAAATACAAAAAAAAAAGAAGATTGAGATGTGAGTAGCCTAACTCAATCCCCCAATAATTAAAATAAAAATTGATGTAAAATATTAGAAGGTATCATTTTATTTTATTAGTCATACCCTTGAAGCCTTTTTGTTTTCTTAAATCAAATAAGCAATGTGATGTACACTAGTATGTGCGTTATAAAGTGAAACTATTTTTCAAATTACACAAAAACATATACTCCTATATGTCTATGTATAAATATAAAATATAATAAACTATACTAAATATAAAATATATTAAAATATACTCATATATATATATATAGTAAACGGGTAATCGAGTAGGGTAATCGGGTATTTTATAAATACCATATTCTACCCCTACCCTCAACATTTTCAAACGGGTACTGGTACTATCCTACCCGATACCCGAATATGTTCTACCCTACCCTTACTCGATAGAGTATTACCTACAGGGTATCCGAACCCACGAATAAAATTGATAGCCCTATCTAAAATATACTTATTAATAATTAAAATATATTAGTAATGAATAATATTATAACACTCAACAATAAATATATTTAACTTACGTAACAAATTAACAATCAGATATTCTAATACGTTTTACAACCATTGTCATAAGATATTTTGTCTAAAAATGCTAAAATAATATCATCAAATCAATGTTGATCAATCATCAAGTGTATGATAAAATGTCGCTGAGAAAATTAGCAAGATTAGTCGTGGAAGATCCCCCATCTGAGATCGCTTCTCGAGTGGCCTTCTGAAGTTCTTTAGCTCTCTTCGTCATCTCTCTCCTCTCCACGCTCTCCAAATCCATGAACTTCTTCACAATCTCAGCAATCTCTCCACTTCTCAACAGTTCTCCAGCACCCACATTTTTCTTGGCATCCCATCCGATCTTCCAATCCTCAACAACGTGTTTACGCACCGTTGTCTGGTCCATAATGATCGGAAAACAAATAATCGGCACCCCTGAAAATATCACTTCCATAGTCGAGTTCCATCCACAGTGCGTCCAGAACCCTCCCACCGAAGGGTGGTTCAACACCTTCAGCTGCTCACACCATGGCACAACTCTCCCTGCATCGCCACATCTTTCTTGCAGCCTCGTCGCCTCCCCACGAGCCACCCACAAGAACCTCACCCCACTCCCACATAAACCATCAGCTATCTCGTCCATTTGGGCACTCGAAACAGAGAGGAAGCTTCCTAACGAGACGTACAAGACCGAGCTTGGAGGCTGTTCGTTTAGCCATTCAAAGTAGTGATGATCGTTGCTTTGGTTGGTTGAGAAAGATGTGACCTTTTCAAGATTGAAGTAAGGTATAGCTGGGCCAAAAGTGTATACTGGGAATGGGAATTCCTGCTTCAGTGCTTCTATAACTTGAGATTCAAGCTCATAGATTGAAGATATTAGCAGACAATTTGCTTTCAATACGTTTGGGAAAATTCGAAGTATTAATCGTAGTAGTGTTTGATCTTTCATGTGGGCAATAGATGGAATGTCAGCCAGACGAATTGGAGTAAGTCCAGGGATGTAGTCAATTCGTTCTTCTCCTCTTTCTACCTCACATTCACCAAGAAATTGGTTAGCACATCGATGAACTTCATACGAATATAATTCAATTTGCTGCGCAACTTAGAGCCATTAAGTTTAACAAGCTATTTGAGAGCTCGACTTGAAAAGGCTCGAACTCGCCTTAAGCTCGTTTAGCTAATGAGCCAAGCGAGCTGAGAAGTCTCGATTATTGTAATAATAAAATATACAATTAATAAATACTCCCTCAATCCCATACTTATCTTCACACTTTCCATTTTCGTCCGTCTCATACTTATGTTCACCACTCAAAAAATGAAACTTCACATTAACTAATAAACTCAAAAGTTATCTTACTTTCAAAAATACCACTCTCACCTAACACACATAACATACTTTATAATTTATTTATTACCTAAAAATACCACAATACCTTTCAAAAGTCAATAAAGTTGGTAAAAAAGTAACTTTTCTTAAATTCTGTATCTACAGTGTAGGTGAACTTAACTCTGGGACGGAGGGAGTATTATTTAATTATAATTTTATTACATAGTAATATAATAATTAATTTAAAAATAGACTGAATAAGCTCAATAACTTCGACTCACTTTGCTTAATAATTCCAACAGAGTTCGATCTAGACTTGGTTCGAAAATAATTCGAGTGAGCTCAAACTCGTTCTTAGGCTCTCGAGTCGAGCTCGAGCTAGGCTCAAATAACATGTGGAACTCAGCAAACCATTTTGGCATTTTCACAAACACGTAGCATGCATCAAACCAAGGCAATAGTAACAATTTAAAATAACATGGAGAACGTATTATGCAGCTAACTAATAGCAGAGATTTACTGGTTTCTTAATTGAACCAAATCAGAATTGCTGTCTCACCGGATAATTCAAAGGGGTGATCGCCGTTGTTGGTGAGGAGGTTAAAATGGTAGAAAACAGAGAAGACGGAAGCCGGCATCGCCCAGAGGGATGCGACCGGAATATTCCTCCGAATACCCAAATCAAAAGCCCAATTGAGGACGGAGTCGGCTATAATGAAATTAACCGGCGCGCCGAGCCGGTCGAGTAGCAGCTCGAAAGGCTCGCCCATCTTAGTCTGCGTAGCTCCGACGAAGGTGGGCATGTCGGCCGCGCGCTCCCGCTCGGACGGCAGGACGTTAGGGATGGTGGCGAATTGAACGGAGGGCGGCTTTTCGTCGGAGTCGATGAGGGCGAGCCATTCCTCGGTGACGATGAAGGTGATTAGCAGATCGGGGTTGGAGTTAGCGAGCAGCTTGCAGAGGTTCATCATGGGGTTGACATGGCCTCTGCCGGGATAAGGGACAGCCACCACGTGGCCCGCCCTGATTGGGCCGATCCTCGCCGCCGGAGACATGTGATTGAGAAGATAAGAGTGTGGCGATCAACCGGCTTAGTTAAATAGTACAATCTTGCCGGCTTAACAACCACACTCGTAGTCGTCACCATCTTACCAAACCTTCATCCCTTACTTTTGACTTCTTGTAATGGATTTGGTAAAAACTGAAAGGCAAAAGTTCCCTGTGTCTCGGACATGGAGATATTCCGTGTCCATATGTGAACGCAACATTCCCTCTTCAATTTTATTTAAACATATGTATTGTTAGGGATTTAAATTGCAAAGGTGCTAGGGATTTAAATTGCAAAGGGGCACAAAAATTGAAAGGCACACGCACAGGAGCCTCGCTCAAACTGAAAAGTTTCATCATCTAATCAATGATTCCTTTTAAATACTAGGTTTATATTTTAAATTTATGGTTTAGCCATATCTTTACTTTCATTATTTCATTCAGTAAGTACATTGAATTTGCGGAAATGGATTCTATCCAATATTTTTATTCTTTTTACAGATTTTTTTTTCCTAATTTTGATCATTTTTATCTCTTAAAAATTCTAGAATTTTAAGAAATCAAATGATAACTTTTAGCAATGAAATTAAGATTCTAGCCCTCGTTACCTAGGACGGAGGGAGTATTTAGTTAGTTAATCATTTTTTAGTTAGTTAATCATCACTTTATCAACAATAATTTACCAACAAATTTCGTTATTAATTCGGGGGAGATAAATGAAGGAGTTGGAGTGTATTTTTTCAAACCAAATTCTATCACGTTTGATATCAAACCAAATTAAATCTTACTATTTTCATGGACTTTATGTTCATTTCACGTTGCTATTTTACCTCGTTTTCAAACCAAATGAAGTCATTGCTGTTGGTTTTGTCAAAATAAAATAGATTGTTTTTTGTCTCAAATCGGATAAGAGATAAAAAGGGGAGAGTTTCTTATACAATTTAAGGAGGTCCTTAGTTTTAGTGTTAACTGCACCAATCAAGTACACGTTAATATTTGTATTTGATTATTCTAAATTCATTTCTTGTATTCTCAATTGTGAGAGTTTGGAGAAATGTGTGAATTAGTAAAAAATTTATAATAATGTAGGGATTGTGGTTGGGAGAAAGAAATTCTGTGTAATTACATAAATTTTTTACATAGGGGTATTTTTCTCGATCAGTGGTTTTTTTCTGATTTTCAAGTTTTCCACTTAAATTCTTGTATTGCGTTTTTTATGCTCTTCCTGAACTAGAATATGTTTATACCAACAATTGGCAAATTCGATAATATGATTATTTTGGAATATTTATAGAGTATAATTTATTTTGCCAAAGTTTCACAGTTTCAAGGTCAAAATTTATTTATTTTGAAATACTCTTAGTTAATCCTCCTAATCATTTTAAGTATAAATTATTACTTATTAGGGTCTCGAACATAATTTATTTATATATGTAAATCTTTAGTTTACTTATCCTTAAATGATTTTATCGTAATTAAATTAATATTTTTTTTATCAGAATTCACTTTATTTTAAAAAGATATTTTTGTAAAATTTTTATCAGCATTTTTATGATTTTATTTTATTTTGTATGTGGTCCTCTTAACTTTCAGCAATCCAATGGCTTTTTATTTTATTCATGATCGCCTGCTAAAAATTTTCTTATTTGTTCTTTTTCACTGTAAAATTAAAAAAAGTCGAATCACCTTAATTGCACGCAAAATGTTAAATTCTCCGAATTTTTATTCAATTCAAACTTCTTTTTTTTTTTTGTCAAAAATAAAAGTGACAATGTCTCGAGACAGTGTTTACGTGGGTGAGAGTAAATGATATGTGTTACAATATGATTATTATTATATAAATAGAGTATATTTATTGATAGTTTTCTAAATTACAACTACAAGAAAGCGGAGATTTAGCGATGAAATTTTTTCATCTCTAACCCTTGATTTTCGTCGCTAAAGTGCGTTAGCGATGAAAATAGCTCGTCGCCATGCTTTCGTGGCGATGCTACAAGAGCGTAGCTAACTTAATTTGCGACAAAATTTTTAGCGACGAAAATAAAATTTCGCCGCTAAACATTAACGAGGAGAAAATAAATTTGTTGCTAATATTAGAGATGAAAACAATGATTTAATCACAAAAGTTTGAAATGAAATTTTAATTTTTATTCGGAAATATTTGCAATGAAAAATAAATTATCATCGCTAAAATCGGCAATGAAAAATTAAAATTCATCGCAAGATTAGCAACGAATTCATATTTTCCTCGCTAATTAGCTGTTCTTATTATTAAGATAAATTTAATAAATATCTATATTAATTATAAATTATTTTTAGTAGTATGTTAAATCTAAAGTTCTCAATCACAAAATATATCAAATTTAAAATTAAACAATATTGCAAAAAAAATATAGAATAACTTTATGCGAAATCGTTCTAAAAATTCTACAACCATCTGTTAGTTTTACATATTTTCAAACAAAAAAAAAAATTATGATATTTCCTAGTCAATAACAACCTGTCAATAGAAAATATAAGATAAAAAGTCAATAAGATATTAACTTATAGAGTAAAATTTGGAAAGAAGCAGTAAAGCTAAGACATAATTTAGAGCAAAGATCATTACTTGTAGCTCAAGACCACTTGCTTGATGATAACCTGAAAAAAAAAAGAACATGGTCAAATCATTGAGTTTCTATTCTAAAAAACTTTTGTTGTCAACTGAACAAGAACCAAATACTAAACAAAATGAGAAAAATCACTCACTTGAATATTCGTGTCAGCTTTGCTAACTCTAACGCCATTTAAATGCTGCAAAACTGATGAGCTAGCAGAACATAATGCCTACAGATACAATTTAAATGTATTTGATATAGAAGTTTGATGAAATGAGAAGTTTGAGATATACCAGAGTTCCAATTGCAAGTCGCAATGCTAAAGAACACTTCCTTCTTAAATTCCAATATGTTGGCATCGAAATGTTGGTATCTAATATGTACAGATATGATAGAAACATATATTGAGTGCTAGAAATAAGAAACATATATGGTACCAACTTCCAAGTATAGAACAACATCAACAAAATAAGAAACCTAATGTTGAATTCCATATCATACACACATCCTATACATATATATATGCCAACTACAATAAACTTAATAGTAAGAAAACAAATTTTTATCATAAATGAAGAAACTAATGACAGTTTCTTTACTTCTATATCTATTAGACCTCTTTCTTTGAAATTATAATTAATTTCTCTGTTTTCTCCCCTCAAAATCATGTCATAATGACTATAAGTCCAACTCAAATCTAACAAAGAAATAATAACATCAACATCAAGTAAACTTTAAATCATCCTAGCTTCTGTATAGGGCAAAGTCTTAGAATTAACATGTCTTCCAACAAATAAAGTTGTAATGGAGGGATGAAATAATTCCAGCAAGAAATCTTATGCAAACCATATCACCATTTCAGACAATGAAAAATACACTATTATACAGCAATGGAATAGGTTGTAATAGAGGCATGAAATGATTCACCGAATAGAGTAATGGTGCCATCCTGAAAGACCGGCACCTGCCCAAATGGCTGCTGAGAAATCATGAAAACATCAACTTATCAAATGCCATTAGAACGATAAAGTAAGAGGGGTTTGGTGAAAATATATAAACTCAAAAAAGCTAGATTCAAATTTAATTTCCACCAAGTCACAAGAATCAACAATCTATGAAATTCAAAGATTAATCAGGGCTTCCATGAATCAAGTTTAGAGAAGGAGAAGGTCTAACCCTCAGGAGACGAAGAGGGAGATGGCTACGGATTCTTCATCGGTGACGGGTGGCTACACTACAAGAAAGCGGGATATAGCGGCAACGGTGACGGCTTCTTTGTTGAATAGGTCAACAGATCGAGAAATTTAAATTTGGAGAATGAGAGGGGCTAACCATCAAATGTTCTCGCTTAGGATACGGAGATGGCGGCGGCTTCTTTGTCGGCGACCGAGTCTCTGTCAGTGACGGATGACGAAATCGGAGACCGGCGACGACATCTAAGACGGACTAGCTTCGCCAGCGAGAGTACAGCCAGCGGCGGGAAGGGGTGGCGTGTTCTTCGATTTGGCCGGCGACGGGAGGGGTGGCGGGTTCTTCAATTTGGCTAGGCGGGATTCAAAATTTTGGAAACCCTTATTTCTGAAGAAGGCGGGTCTTCCTATTGACATTAAAACCCAATTTTTTTAACTTTTATTTTATTTTTATTTTTAATCTATATTTGTATTTGTGATGAAAAGAACAAATTCATCGGTAAAATGTTTTTGAAATAATCAAAACAAAGAAAGACGTGTGTTATGGGTATTATATTCCTCACGCTTAATAGATCTAAGGCCCAGTAACCCTTAAATACTTGAAGAAGATGACCTTTGTCTTTAAGTGACCCAATTCAGGAAGGAATGTTGAATGGACAGCTAAGGCAGCCCAAAGAAACTACTACCAACCCAAAGACCCAGCTAAGGAAAGGACGAAGAGGGAACCCAATAAAGGTACAGAAGTCCGAAGCACCCTCGGCGGGGAGGCTCGGTGGCATCCCTTCCCCCTACCCAGGGGTTCGGACGAACAACACAGCATCGGAAGTCAACCCGTCCGAGGACCAGATGGATAACAGAAGCTGTGGAACAGAGCACAGACACCATCATGAAGACTGACAAGTGCAGCAGGCTAGAAGACAAGACTAACGGGAAGATGGGATACCTTATACAACAATCCTATTAGAAGACAGCAAACAACTGGCGCATCCTCCTCCAACTACCAATGGAAAGCCAGCAAAGGACAAAGCGGTCTGTGACACCCTGCAAAGACAACTCATGGCACTCAGTCTCCTCCCCAGGCTGGTCGGCGTAACAGGCGACTTCATTAATAACGGCTTGTCTTCATTCAGGTAGCGCTAGACGATTGGCTCCGGATTAGGATTTGTAGATAATATAAATAGCTTCTCTCACATGAGAGAGGCGGGTTATTCGTTATCACTTTAGACATTACACTTGTAATTGGAGGTTTATGAGTGTTGTTCTAAGGAAGAGTAATAAAAAATCGGTTAAGGCTTTTTGGTGAAATTCCCTTATCTCTATTAATTTTAGGTATTATTGTGTTTGATTGTGATTGTTTTTAGTTCTTTTAAGCACTATTTTATCATCTCTTAACCTTCAAACTAACAAGCTAAGAACACGCATCAACAACGTGTTTTTTGAAATCATGTTACCGACGAAGTTTGCAGTTTGTCGCAAAAATTTCGCGATGAATATTACAAATTTCGTCGCTGAGTTTGTCAAGTTAATTTTAATTTAATAAGTTAGCGATGAAATATAAATTTTCGTCGCTACTATTAGCTATGAATTTAATATATTCATCCATAAAATATTTTCTAAATAATTGATATTAAGAAAGCCGCGTTTAATATGTACATGTGTACCTTTTATCTTTTTTTTATTTTTATTTATGTTTGTGATGAAACTTACATATTCGAAGCTAACATTTGCAATGAAATTTAAAATCCATTGTTAACAGTTGTAATGCATTTTAACAATTAGTAGCTTAACAATGAAAATAAATATTCATCGCTAAGACACAAGGAAATTAATTAATAAAACCATAAATATAAATTATTCTTACACTAAGCAGGTGAGAAAAATACTTGAATTAATTTTTTATTGTATAATTACTCTTTAAAAAATTACTCTTTAGACAAAATAATATTTACTCTTTAGGCAAAAAATAATTACTCTTTAGACAAAAATAAATTATTTTTTAAAGAAAATATAATTTCTATTTAAATATATAAAAATTTACTCTTTTGACATATTATAAATTACTCTTTAGAGAAAAAATAATTACTCTTCAAGGATAAAATAGTTACTCTTTAAATATAGTAATAATTACTCCTTCAACATAAATAAATTACTCTTTAGATAAGTAAGAATGACTCTTTAGAGTATGACAAAAAAAATACTCTTTAAATATAGCAATAATTACTTTTTAAACAAAAATAATTACTCTTTAGATAAGTAAATAATTACTATTTGAAGACAAATAATTACTCTTCGGACAAAAAAATTACTCTTTAAATATAGTATAATTACTCTTTAAACACAAATAGTTACTCTTTACTCTTTAAACACATTATAAATTAATCTTTAGGAAAAAAATAATTACTCTTTAGACAAAAATAAATTACTCTTTAAAGCAAATATAACTACTCTTTAGACAAAAATAATTGCTCTTTAGACAAAAATAAATTACTCTTTAGACCAAAAATAATTACTCTTTAAATATAGCAATAATTACCCTTTAAACAAAAAAAAATTACTCTTTAGATGCATAAATAATTACTCTTCAAAAAAAAACCTTTAAATATATCTAGATTTACTCTTTAGAGTAATTATTCGTTTACATTGGCCAAGAACTACTCTTTAGAGACACAAATAATTACTCATTTGAAAGAAAAAAAACTCTTTAAAGAAAATTATTTTTCAAAATCCTACAATTTGAATTCAAAAGCATAAACAAGCTTCAGATTCCATAAATGAGGTAATCGAAAAGGCCATTCTGGAAAAACTGGAGTTACACCCTGTAGGGTGCAGCTCAATTTGGTTGGCAGATTTTGGATGTTCAATTGGACCCAACACTTTGTTCGCCATGCAAAATATGATGGAAGCAGTTGAAAAGAAGTACTCTGATGATGAAGAATTGGAGTTCCAAGAGTTCTTCAACGATCACTCTGCCAAAGACTTCAACACCCTCTTCGCCAACTTTGACATTGTCAATATATAATCAATCCTATTAGAGACAAAGAAAGCTTTCTTTTTATATTGTTTTAGCTGATGTATGTTGTGTTGTATGTGTTAGTGTATATGATCAACGATGTCAATTCAGAACACTATGTAAATGACAATATAATAATGGATGTGCTAATCTGTAGATGAATGTATAGAGGAGTTCTGTAGAAACTTGGGGACTGATGTGATCCACAGGGGAGCTAACATCAATGGGTCATTGGAGTACCTCATTAAGTGAAGCAATCTGAGAAGGTTGAGCCTAACTTCGCCTAAAAAAATCTTGTGTATTCGAATAATATACCCTCCCTATTTGTCCTCCTTACTAAGGGTTTGTTCGTTTACGGCACTCCTACACTATCCACATGCCCTAGTCCTCCTAACTGAACCATATGTTGATAGTATACAATGTTCCTCCCAAATACACAAAAATAACCAGAAATAAAACTCCAAACTAACCACCAAAATCGTACAAGATCCTACCCTGCCTCTTCAGAGCAAAAAACTGGAAGAACAATAGGTAGAAGATGAAAACAAGCAGCAAGCGAAATGTAAAAGAGTAATGCTCTCAAGTCTCAAATTCTGTGAAGAAAGGAGTCATTCCACATAAAAACAAACTGAAGTAATAGAATAAATCGCACACAGAAAACAAAGCAAGTATTAGGTATTGAATGTCGCCATTGATTTCAATAAACAAAGCAAAATTCAATTGTAATGGAAGATCAATTGAACTCAAACATATACGTGCATAAGCTACAAAAATTTTTACTCACCTCCGCACTCCGTCTTCCACACTCCAGATTATAACTCCTCTAGCGCTGAAATCACACAATAGAAGGTAAAGAATCCCCAATTTATCAGGAAATGGTTTGATATTGAACAACAAAAGGTAAGAAAGTCAATTAAAAAAGGACAATGCAAATTTACAAGTTCCATACATTGATAGTAAGAAACAAAATCCGACCAAATCTAAAACGAGGGCTGTAAAGCCATGTTGACAATAAATTGTATATTTAAACTAATAATTTTATAAGTGGGTAGAAATTACGAAGTCACTAAACTAAGCAAGTCCACACCCAGTTTTAAATTGAATTTCTAATTCTATCAGTAATTGTACCAGACTAAAAACAAGGAACTATTACTTTGATATCCCAAGGAAGCGGCTAAACAGACGAACCCATTAAGAAACAAACTCAGAGCAATTCAATGTCTAGTACTATATTGCAGAAGAAAATGTCTCCGTATGATGTAATTTAATCCTTACTTCCAAAGAGATGGTTCTCTAAGCTGCCTTTTTGCATAAATTTGTAAACAAGAAGCGGCTTCTTATCTTACCAACAGTAGCCCAACAGCCTCACCAGATTAGAATGAGACAGACTTCCAAGAACCTTTAAAATTTTTATGGTGTTATGCCTCAAAGAAAAAGCCAGAATCAAACCATAGTTTCTTCAATGACTCTGTAATCATCACAAATCCAGTGAGCTAATTATTTTCCATTTTTAACTGGAAAATAAAACTTAATTATGTTCTAATCCAAAACTCACAAAAGAAGTTCCCTATGAAGATCAATGTGTATATGTAATTAAACTACGAGCATGAATAATCAGATTATATAGATCAATACAAGAGAAAAGCCAGATAAAAACTTATTTACAATCAACACAATCAGAAGAAAGAGCAGTAAAAAAAATCCATCGTTATACAGCAAACACTTGCGGCAACATCAAGTTCAAAATACTGAATAATCTTACTTTCCACCATAACTAAGAACCCTAAGGAACATCACAGTCATCGCCAACCAATGTACAAAATATGATTCCCAGCATAGCAGAAATTAAAAAAAAAATTACAAGAGCAGATTTCTCCAGATAACGAGTGAATGGAAGAAAATGCAAATTCATTTACGCTTACCTTCGCTCTCATCTCGACTCAGAAGATTTCAAACTTCAATCCTCGATTCCGTACAGCAATTGCTTCGCGTTGAGGCAATGATTAAGATGTGAAATTGAGTGATGAAGAATCCCCAATTATCGCCCCTCCAGCGCTGCTGAAATCACATAATAGAAGGTGAAGAATGTTTTTTAAATTTACTTTTTAATTTATATATGACCCGATTTCTTGTGGGTCGATCCGGGAGCACATAATTAGATCCGTTTGTCCGTACACATAAGAGCCTCACCCTATTAAAAGTATTAGATGAACCGTCAATATTAAAATTAAATAGTTTTTAAATACAATAAAATTAAAAAAAAACAAAAATAAAAATTCATGTTTGCTTATAATAAGCTAATTAAATAGACAAGTTGAATACTAAGCGAAAAATAAATAACCAAATATAAGTCATATAAAAATTATATTAAAATATATTAATGAAATATCAATTAACATATTGATAAAAATTAATATAATTAGTTAAATATGCTAAAAATATTTGTGAGGATTACTACTAGGTACACTAAAAAATCTTTAATTACTATGAGATACAATACAAAAATATTACTACTAAATACAAAAATATATAGTGATATTCCAATATTACCCTTATAATGTTCTGCATATAAATGTTTTTGTGCAGCAAAAGTTCGTGTGCAACAAAAGTGTGTTCAGTAAAAAAAGTGTGTGCAGTAAAAAATGTATGCAGCAAAAAAGTGTGGTGGTCCGGCAGAGGTCCGGCGATTTTCCGGCGTCCGGTCGGCGGTGGTCCGGCGGTGGGTGAGGGTTTAGGGTTTGTGGTTTAAAAGTGTATGGGTTTAGGGTTATATTTGATATTCTATTTTAATATTTTGTATGTGAAATTAATTTTTTTAAATCAATGTATCTTATAATAATTATGGGTGTAAAGTGTGTATCTGTGAACAATTTTTCCAAAAGTAAAAATTGTAAAAATATGATGCATTATGAATCATATTCATAGCGCTCTATAATTCTTTAAAATAATAAGTTGATATATAAAAAAGAAAATATTAATAATCAAATTAACAAGATTATGACATTTTAATCCGGTCGAATTTAGGCGCTAAGTTTTTGTCAATATTTAAAAACAAATAAAACGAATAAAATGCGTCATTACATAATAATATAGTATGTTGTGAATTAAGACGATAAAATCATAATTGTACTTTAATAAAATACTAAATCCTTAAAAGAAAACATTAATTTAAAAAAAAAATAAACGTGAATTATGAGAACATACATGCATGTGATACAGTCAACGGAGTGTTTTGCAAGTAAAATTAAAGGTAATTAGCAGTTTGTACATTTTTGAACGTTGAATCTTGTTTTATTACACTATAAAATAAACGGACTATGCTTAGCTTCTCGGAAATTCAATGGCGATTTTTTTAAATTTGGCTATTGCACTTTAAATTCCACAAACCTAATTTGTAGGAAATAATTTATCTTATATAAAGTTATGTATTCCAAAGGAATAAAAGATTCCCTTTACTCATAAAATTCTCCATATTATTCATAAAATTCTCCACATGTTTTTTTATTGTTTTGTTCCACAGCATGCTTTTACATCTTCAAGGAAAAAAAACACCCAACCTCAAAATACTTTAATTTCACAATTACATAAATAAACATATAACATACTTTACATATCTTTTATTATAAAAATAGTAACAAAAAAAATGGTAATCAACAAAATTACTGAATAAAATATTTTTCTTAAATAATGTAAAATAACAAAAATGAGGAATAATATCTCGTGAGATTAACATATGTGAGATGCATCGATTTAGTATTAAAGTATGATTATTATATAAGTAGAATATATTTATTAATAATTAAATTATATTTATAATGACAATGACTTGTATACAATTTCTATTTTGGTACAGCCCCCGGTACAACCTCCTTCCTTCACCTTTAGTATGTGTTTTTCTCTTTTATTTTTCTTTTTTTTTAAGTTGTTGCTGTTACTGTTTTTTATTTATTTAATTTTAGGGATATAATTGTAATTTTACCCTTGTGGTTTAGGGTATAATTTATCCCTAGGGTTTAAGGTTTAGGGTATAATTGTAATTTTACCCTTGTGGTTTAAGATATAATTTATCCCCTAGGGTTTAGGGTATAATTGTAATTTTACCCTTATGGTTTAGGGTATAATTTATCCCCTAGGGTTTAGGGTTTAGGTTATAATTGTAATTTTACCCTTGTGGTTTAGGGGTATAATTTTTTCCTATGGTTTAGGGTATAATTGTAATTTTACCCTTGTGGTTTAGGGTATAATTTATCCTAGGGTTCAGGGTATAATTGTAATTTTACCCTTGTGGTTTATTGTATAATTTATCCCTAAGGTTTAGGGTATAATTGTAATTTTACTCTTGTGGTTTAGGGTATAATTTATCCCTAGGGTTTAGGGTTTAAGGTATAATAGTCATTAAAATAAAATAAATTAAAAAATAAAATAAAAAACAACAGTAATGAGGGAGTAGGAATTAATTAAGAAGGGAATTGGTACAACCGGTTGTATCCTAGTCCCTCTCATTTATAATTAAGAGTGAGGTTTGCGTGCGCCCGGGTGCACACCATGCGCCTTTAGAATTTAGTATTATGGATAAGGGTACATTATTTTGTTCTAAAGGGTATTATACACTTTAATTAATAAGGGTACACCATTTTTTTTCTAAAGGGTATGCACTTTCATTAATATTTTTTTATTTTTCTTAAGAAAATAAAAGATACACATCTTTATACTAAAGGGTATACTCCCTCCATCCCGTTTTAATGTTTACGTTTGATTTTTGCACGTTAATGAAGGAGTATAATATTTTAATATAGTGGGTAGAAAGATATAACATTTAATGTAAAGTGAGTAAGTGTATTAGTGTTTGATGATATATTAATTGTTTTAGGTGGATCTCATATTCATAAAGGAAAACGTAAACATTGAAATGAGACGCGCAAAATAGAAACGTAAACATTGAAATATGATGGAGGGAGTACAATTTAATACAAAATTCTAAAGGCGCACGGAAAGTGCTCCCGTGCACCAGACGCACACAAGTTTTTACCTATAGTTAATCATATTATAACACTATAAAATCATATTTAATGCATTATTCATCCTCATTAAAAAAATCATAATCTAAATAACGTTAAGCATATTTTACTTAATATGGTAACTAAGTGGGAATTTGTTACATTAATAAATAAAAATATCAGGAGTTGATACAATTTTCTAACAAGGAAAGAATCTCAAAACACAACATGCATCTTATTCTTCTACAATAATATCATCAAATCAATGTTGATCAATCATCAAGTGTATGATAAAATGTCGCTGAGAAAATTAGCAAGATTAGTCGTGGAAGATCCCCCATCTGAGATCGCTTCTCGAGTGGCCTTCTGAAGTTCTTTAGCTCTCTTCGTCATCTCTCTCCTCTCCACGCTCTCCAAATCCATGAACTTCTTCACAATCTCAGCAATCTCTCCACTTCTCAACAGTTCTCCAGCACCCACATTTTTCTTGGCATCCCATCCGATCTTCCAATCCTCAACAACGTGTTTACGCACCGTTGTCTGGTCCATAATGATCGGAAAACAAATAATCGGCACCCCTGAAAATATCACTTCCATAGTCGAGTTCCATCCACAGTGCGTCCAGAACCCTCCCACCGAAGGGTGGTTCAACACCTTCAGCTGCTCACACCATGGCACAACTCTCCCTGCATCGCCACATCTTTCTTGCAGCCTCGTCGCCTCCCCACGAGCCACCCACAAGAACCTCACCCCACTTCCACATAAACCATCAGCTATCTCATCCATTTGGGCACTCGAAACAGAGAGGAAGCTTCCCAATGAGAAGTACAAGACCGAGCTTGGAGGCTGTTCGTTTAGCCATTCAAAGTAGTGATGATCGTTGCTTTGGTTGGTTGAGAAAGATGTGACCTTTTCAAGATTGAAGTAAGGTATAGCTGGGCCAAAAGTGTATACTGGGAATGGGAATTCCTGCTTCAGTGCTTCTATAACTTGAGATTCAAGCTCATAGATTGAAGATATTAGCAGACAATTTGCTTTCAATACGTTTGGGAAAATTCGAAGTATTAATCGTAGTAGTGTTTGATCTTTCATGTGGGCAATAGATGGAATGTCAGCCAGACGAATTGGAGTAAGTCCAGGGATGTAGTCAATTCGTTCTTCTCCTCTTTCTACCTCACATTCACCAAGAAATTGGTTAGCACATCGATGAACTTCATACGAATATAATTCAATTTGCTGCGCAACTTAGAGCCATTAAGTTTAACAAGTTATTTGAGAGCTCGACTTGAAAAGGCTCGAACTCGCCTTAAGCTCGTTTAGCTAATGAACCAAGCGAGCTGAGAAGTCTCGATTATTGTAATAATAAAATATACAATTAATAAATACTCCCTCAATCTCATACTTATCTTCACACTTTCCGTTTTCGTCCGTCTCATACTTATGTTCACCACTCAAAAAAGGAAACTTCACATTAACCAATAACCTCAAAAGTTATCTTAATTTCAAAAATATCAATAACCTCAAAAGTTATCTTAATTTCAAAAATATCACTCTCACCTAACACACATAACATACTTTATAATTTATTTATTTCCTAAAAATACCACATTCCTCTCAAAAGTCAATAAAGTTGGTAAAAAAATAATTTTTCTTAAACTCTGTATCTACAGTGTAGGTGAACTTAACTTTGGGACGAAGGGAGTATTATTTAATTATAATTTTATTACATAGTAATATAATAATTAATTTAAAAATAGACTGAATAAGCTCAATAACTTCGACTCACTCCAACAGAGTTCGATCTAGACTTGGTTCGAAAATAATTCGAGTGAGCTCAAACTCGTTCTTAGGCTCTCGAGTCGAGCTCGAGCTAGGCTCAAATAACATGTGGAACTCAGCAAACCATTTTGGCATTTTCACAAACAAGTAGCATGCATCAAACCAAGGCAATAGTAACAATTTAAAATAACATGGAGAAAGTATTATGCAGCTAACTAATAGCAGAGATTTACTGGTTTCTTAATTGAACCAAATCAGAATTGCTGTCTCACCGGATAATTCAAAGGGGTGATCGCCGTTGTTGGTGAGGAGGTTAAAATGGTAGAAAACAGAGAAGACGGAAGCCGGCATCGCCCAGAGGGATGCGACCGGAATATTCCTCCGAATACCCAAATCAAAAGCCCAACTGAGGACGGAGTCGGCTATAATGAAATTAACCGGCGCGCCGAGCCGGTCGAGAAGCAGCTCGAAAGGCTCGCCCATCTTAGTCTGCGTAGCTCCGACGAAGGTGGGCATGTCGGCCGCGCGCTCCCGCTCGGACGGCAGGACGTTAGGGATGGTGGCGAATTGAACGGAGGGCGGCTTTTCGTCGGAGTCGATGAGGGCGAGCCATTCCTCGGTGACGATGAAGGTGATTAGCAGATCGGGGTTGGAGTTAGCGAGCAGCTTGCAGAGGTTCATCATGGGGTTGACATGGCCTCTGCCGGGATAAGGGACAGCCACCACGTGGCCCGCCCTGATTGGGCCGATCCTCGCCGCCGGAGACATGTGATTGAGAAGATAAGAGTGTGGCGATCAACCGGCTTAGTTAAATAGTACAATCTTGCCGGTTCAACAACCACACTCGTAGTCGTCACCATCTTACCAAACCTTCATCCCTTACTTTTGACTTCTTGTAATGGATTTGGTAAAAACTGAAAGGCAAAAGTTGACCCGGGACATGGAGAGATATTCCGTGTTCATATACGCAACTCTCCCTCTTCAATTCTATTTAAACATATGTATTGTTATGGATTTAATTCTATTTAAACATATACATTGCTAGGAATTTAAATTGCAAAGGAGCACAAAAATTGCAAAGGCGCACGGAGCACAGGTGCACAGGAGCATCGCTCAAACTGAAAAGTTTCATCATCTAATCAATGATTCCTTTTAAATACAAGGTTTATATTTTAAATTTATGGTTTAGCCATATCTTTACTTTCATTATTTCATTCAGTAAGTACATTGAATTTGCGGAAATGGATTCTATCCAATATTTTTATTCTTTTTATAGATTTTTTTTTCTAATTTTGATCATTTTTATCTCTTAAAAATTCTAGAATTTTAAGAAATCAAATGATAACTTTTAGCAATGAAATTAAGATTCTGACCCTCGTTACCTTGGGACGGAGGAAATATTTAGTTTGTTAACCATTATTTAGTTAGTTAATCATCACTTTATCAACAATAATTTACCAACAAATTTCATTATTAATTCGGGGAAGATAAATGAAGGAGTTGGAGTGTATTTTTTGGTGTTTCATTTCAAACCAAATTATATCTTACTATTTCATGGACTTTATGTTCATTTCACGATATTTTACCTGGTAAGATAATGAAGGAGTTGGGGTGTATTTTTTCAAACCAGATTCTATCACGTTTGATATCAAACCAAATTAAATCTTACTATTTTCATGGACTTTATGTTCATTTCACGTTGCTATTTTACCTCGTTTTCAAACCAAATGAAGTCATTGCTGTTGGTTTTGTCAAAATAAAAATAGATTGTTTTTTGTCTCAAATCGGATAAGAGATAAAAAGGGGAGAGTTTCTTATACAATTTAAGGAGGTCCTTAGTTTTAGTGTTAACTGCACCAATCAAGTACACGTTAATATTTGTATTTGATTATTCTAAATTCATTTCTTGTATTCTCAATTGTGAGAGTTTGGAGAAATGTGTGAATTAGTAAAAAATTTATAATAATGTAGGGATTGGGTTGGGAGAAAAATATTCTGTGTAATTACATAAATTTTTTACATAGGGGTATTTTTCTCAATCAGTGGTTTTTTTTCCAATTTTCAAGTTTTCCACTTAAATTCTTGTATTTTGTTTTTTATGCTCTTCTTTATTTATCCCTGAACTAGAATATGTTTATACCAACAATTGGCAAATTCGATAATATGATTATTTTGGAATATTTATGGAGTATAATTTATTTTGCCAAAGTTTCACAGTTTCAAGGTCAAAATTTATTTATTTTGAAATACTCCTAGTTAATCCTCCTAATCATTTTAAGTATAAATTATTACTTATTAGGTCTCGAACATAATTTATTTATATATGTAAATCTTTAGTTTACTTATCCTTAAATGATTTTATCGTAATTAAATTAATATTTTTGTTATCAGAATTCACTTTATTTTAAAAATATATTTTTGTAAAATTTTTATCAGCATTTTTATGATTTTATTTTATTTTGTATGTGGTCCTCTTAACTTTCAGCAATCCAATGGCTTTATATTTTATTCATGATCGCCTGCTAAAAATTTTCTTATTTGTTCTTTTTCACTATAAAATTAAAAAATGTCGAATCACCTTAATTGCACGCAAAATGTTAAATTCTCCAAATTTTTATTCAATTCAAACTTCTTCTTTTTTTGTCAAAAATAAAAGTGACAATGTCTCGAGACAGTGTTTACGTGGGTGAGAGTAAATGATACATGTTACAATATGATTATTATTATATAAATAGAGTATATTTATTGATAGTTTTCTAAATAACAACTACAAGAAAGCGGAGATTTAGCAATGAAATTTTTTCATCTCTAACCCTTGATTTTCGTCGCTAAAGTGCATTAGCGATGAAAATAGCTCGTCGCCATGCTTTCGTGGCGATGCTACAGGAGCGTAGCTAATTTGATTTGCGACGAAATTTTTTTCGTAGCCAACTTTAGCGACAAAAATAAAATTTCGCCGCTATATGTTAACGAGGAGAAAATAAATTTGTTGCTAATATTAGCGATGAAAATAATGATTTAATCACAAAAGTTTGCAATGAAATTTTAATTTTTATTCGCAAATATTTGCAATGAAAAATAAATTATCATCGCTAAAATCGGCAATGAAAAATTAAAATTCATCGCAAGATTAGCAACGAATTCATATTTTCCTCGCTAATTAGCTGTTCTTATTATTCATTATTCAGATAAATTTAATAAATATCTATATTAATTATAAATTATTTTTAGTAGTATGTTAAATCTAAAGTTCTCAATCACAAAATATATAAAATTTAAAATTAAACAATATTGCAAAAAAAATATAGAATAACATTATGCGAAATCGTTCTAAAAATTCTACAACCATCTGTTAGTTTTACATATTTTCAAACAAAAAAAATATTAAGATATTTCCTAGTCAATAACAACCTGTCAATAGAAAATATAAGATAAAAAGTCAATAAGATATTAACTTATAGAGTAAAATTTGGAAAGAAGCAGTAAAGCTAAGACATAATTTAGAGCAAAGATCATTACTTGTAGCTCAAGACCACTTGCTTGATGATAACCTGAAAAAAAAAAGAACATGGTCAAATCATTGAGTTTCTATTCTAAAAAACTTTTGTTGTCAACTGAACAAGAACCAAATACTAAACAAAATGAGAAAAATCACTCACTTGAATATTCGTGTCAGCTTTGCTAAACAAAACTGATGAGCTAGCAGAACATAATGCCTGCAGATACAATTTAAATGTATTTGATATAGAAGTTTGATGAAATGAGGAGTTTGAGATATACCAGAATTCCAATTGCAAGTCGCAATGCTAAAGAACACTTCCTTCTTAAAATCCAATATGCTGGCATCGAAATGTTGGTATCTAATATATACAGATAGATATGATAGAAACATATATTGAGTGCTAGAAATGATAGGTACCAACTTCCAAGTATAGAACAACATCAACAAAATAAGAAACCTAATGTTGAATTTCATATCATACACACATCCTATACATATATATATGCCAACTACAATAAACTTAATAGTAAGAAAACAAATTTTTATCATAAATGAAGAAAGTAATGACAGTTTCTTTACTTCTATATCTATTAGACCTCTTTCTTCTATATCATAAATGAAGAAACAGGGTATGATACTTGTAGCCCAATCCATATACTACTCACATCTTATTTTTATTACACTTACCCTATCCTATTACCCTCAAATGTATCATCAGGTAGAGTAGGGTAATCGGGTATAAATATAAAATATAATAAACTATACTAAATATAAAATATATTAAAATATACTCATATATATATATATATATATATATATATATATATATATATATATAGTAAACGGGTAATCGAGTAGGGTAATCGGGTATTTTATAAATACCATATCCTACCCCTACCCTCAACATTTTCAAGCGGGTACAGGTACTATCCTACCCGATACCCGAATATGTTCTACCCTACCCTTACTCGATAGAGTATTACCTACAGGGTATCCGAACCCACGAATAAAATTGATAGCCCTATCTAAAATATACTTATTAATAATTAAAATATATTAGTAATAAATAATATTATAACACTCAACAATAAATATATTTAACTTACGTAACAAATTAACAATCAGATATTCTAATACGTTTTACAACCATTGTCACGAGAACATTTTCTCATAAGATATTTTGTCTAAAAATGCTAAAATAATATCATCAAATCAATGTTGATCAATCATCAAGTGTATGATAAAATGTCGCTGAGAAAATTAGCAAGATTAGTCGTGGAAGATCCCCCATCTGAGATCGCTTCTCGAGTGGCCTTCTGAAGTTCTTTAGCTCTCTTCGTCATCTCTCTCCTCTCCACGCTCTCCAAATCCATGAACTTCTTCACAATCTCAGCAATCTCTCCACTTCTCAACAGTTCTCCAGCACCCACATTTTTCTTGGCATCCCATCCGATCTTCCAATCCTCAACAACGTGTTTACGCACCGTTGTCTGGTCCATAATGATCGGAAAACAAATAATCGGCACCCCTGAAAATATCACTTCCATAGTCGAGTTCCATCCACAGTGCGTCCAGAACCCTCCCACCGAAGGGTGGTTCAACACCTTCAGCTGCTCACACCATGGCACAACTCTCCCTGCATCGCCACATCTTTCTTGCAGCCTCGTCGCCTCCCCACGAGCCACCCACAAGAACCTCACCCCACTTCCACATAAACCATCAGCTATCTCATCCATTTGGGCACTCGAAACAGAGAGGAAGCTTCCCAATGAGAAGTACAAGACCGAGCTTGGAGGCTGTTCGCTTAGCCATTCAAAGTAGTGATGATCGTTGCTTTGGTTGGTTGAGAAAGATGTGACATTCTCAAGATTGAAGTAAGGTACGGCTGGGCCAAAAGTGTATACTGGGAATGAAAATTCTTGCTTCAGTGCTTCTATAACTTGAGATTCAAGCTCATAGATTGAGGAAATCAACAGACAGTTTGCTTTTGATACGTTTGGGAAAATTCGAAGTGCTAATCGTAGTAGTGTTTGATCTTTCATGTGGGCGATAGATGGAATGTCCGCCAGACGAATTGGAGTAAGTCCAGGGATGTAGTCTATTCGTTCTTCTACTCTTTCTACCTCACATTCAACAAGAAATTGATTAGCACATTGATGAACTTCATATGAAGTATGAACAGTAATTCAATTTGCTGTGGAACTCAGAAAACCATTTCGGCATTTTCACAAACAGGTAGCATGCATCAAACCAATGCAATAGTAACAAATTAAATTAAATCAAATCAGAATTGCGGTCTCACCGGATAATTCAAAGGGGTGATCGCCGTTGTTGGTGAGGAGGTCAAAATGGTAGAAAACAGAGAAGACGGAAGCCGGCATCGGCCAGAGGGATGCCACCGGAATATTCCTCCGAATCCCCAAATCAAAAGCCCAGTTGAGAAAGGTGTCGGCTATGATGAAATTAACCGGCGCGACGAGCCGGTCGAGCAGCTGCTCGAAAGGCTCGCCCATCTTAGTCTGAGTAGCTCCGACGAAGGAGGGCATGTTGGCGGCGCGCTCCCGTTCGGACGGCAGGACGTTAGGGATGGTGGCGAAGTGAACGGAGGGCGGCTTGTCATCGGAGCCGATAAGAGCGAGCCACTCCTCAGTGACGACGAAGGTGATGAGGAGATCGGGGTTGGAGTTGGCGAGTAGCTTGCAGAGGTTCATCATGGGGTTGACATGGCCTCTGCCGGGATAAGGGACGGCCACCACGTGTCCCGCCGTGATTGGACCGATCCTCGCCGCCGGAGACATTTGATTTCAACCGTTGAGAAGGTAGAGTGTGGCTGTGTAACGGATTTGTTAAATAGTATAGTCTTGCCGGCTCACCAACCACACTCGCAGTCGTTACCATCTTACCAAACCTTCATCCCATTTTTGCTTTCCTAACTTACCTTTCACTTGTAATGGATTTGGTAAAACTAAAAAGTTTAATCATCTACTTAATAATTTCTTCAAATTTTCGTACAAAGACCTTATTTTTAATTTAGGTCTCAAAATAAAATTTGATTTAAATTAAGATTTAAATTTATTTTCTTTTAAAAAATTAAAGCTTATTTTTTAAATTTTTTATTCTTTTCTCATTTTAAGATTTACTATAAAATTTGTTTTTTTCATTTTGAGTCCTGCAAGATAATTTACAAATATTATTATATACCTTCAAATAAAATCATAAAATTAAATGTTTGTTATTTTTATTAATATTTTATAATTTTCTATAATATATATTGAATTCGAAAAAAAAATTATAACACGTTTTAATTTGGGAAAAAAAATAAAATTGAATATTCAAATGAGACACTACTAAAATAGAGCCTAAATTTGAAACATAAACTAAAATAGACTGGAAATTTTCCTTTTTATCCCTCATAGATCTAATTTTTTTAAATTTATGTAAAATCCAATTTTTGTCCTTTATACCTTAAATTTTTTAGAATTTTTAAGAAATCAAATGATAAGTTTTAAAAGTGAGTCATTGTAATTTAAGAAAGATAATGAAGGAGTTGGAGTGTTTTTTTTTTTCAAACCAAATTCTGTCACGTTTCAATTCAAACCAAATAAAATCTTACTATTTTCATGGACTTTATGTTCATTTCACATTGCTATTTTACCTCGTATTCAAACCAAATGAAGTTATTGATAAATTCGATAATATGAGTATTTTGGAATATTTATGGAGTATAATTTATTTTGTCAAAGTTTCTCACTTTCTCTTGTCTCATATCTAACTAGAGTACAAATTACTTCCACATTTATGTGTTGTCCTACTTTTATACTCCTAGTAAATCCTCCAAAATTATTTTAAGTATAAATTATTACTCCTTATTATTAGGAATATCTCGAACATCAGTTATATATGTAAATCTTCAATTTATTTATTCTTAAATTATTTTATCGTAATTAAATTAATATTTTTGTTATCAGCCTTTACTTTGTTTTTTAAAAATATATTTTTGTAAATTTTTTATCAGCATTTTTATGATTTTATTTTATTTTGTATGTGGTCCTCTTAACTTTCAGCTATCCACAAATGGCTTGTTATTTTATTCATTCATCGCCTGCTAAAAACGTTTCCATTGTTCTTTTTCACTATAAAATTCAAAAATGTTGAATCAACTTAATTGCACACAAAATGTTAAATTCTCTAAATTTTTTATTCAATTCAAACTTTTTTTTGTTCAAACAAATAAAAATGACAAAGTCACATATAAAATAGTGTTTACGTGATTGAGACGTTTATGATTGTTATATAATTAGATATTTATTGGTGGTTAAAATTTGTTTTCATAAATTACGATAAATATACTTTTGGATGGGAGGATTTAAGGAGACATTCACTCAAATCATTCATTTATGTTTGGATCTATCATTAAATTCATGAATTTATAAATTTAATATTTTAAATGAATTGATTTCAAATCATGGATTTAATTTGATTTTTTTAGCTGTTTTAGATGAATTTTTAAATCCTTATTCAGACTTTGTCATTTGAATTAATTCCATTGTGTGATAAATATATTAATATATAAAATTAATAAATTAATTTTTTTTTAAGTTTAACCCCCACCCACACCCCATCATCTCCTACCCCCCCCCCCCCAACACACACACACCAACCCAATTTTTTTATATAAAATTTAAGATTTTAATATTTTATATATAATAAAATTTTATTATTTTTTATTTATCATAAATAAAATTCTATTTTAAAAATTAAAAATTAATTGTTGAATTATAAATTTGAAAATCCTTTCATAAATTCATAATTTATCTAAACAATAGAATTCAAATGAATTAATTTAAATTTCATGTAATTTAAAATCCACTCATTATCAAATCCATTAAAATTAAAATTGCTCAGTCCAAACACAACCTTAGTTATTACTCTTATAATTCACTACAAACATACTTTAAATATCAATAATTATATGTTACTGTTGATGTGATATTATCACATTCTTTTTAGTTTTGTCAATCTACTATTTTTTTCGAGTTTTTGTTATCCAGGATGTTATAATATTATCGACAATAAATTTGGTTTTTTTAATAGATAAAGTTAGAAACGGTTATTCATAATTACTGAAGTGTTCAAATATTGTTAAAACCTCCAGGAGGATCGTATTTTGTTATACAAAGGAGTTGACAGGAGTTGGTAGGAGTTAAGATGATAATCATCTCTAACCACCACAACTACCATGAAAATCTATCCATATCAAATTGTATAAATTGTCTATAAATAAGGGATGTAGGAAAGAGATCTTGTTTTATCCTATATGTATCGTTGAGGAGAAAGTTTGGAAACTACTCTTTAGTTGGGATTCTCTTAGTAATCGGGATGATTGTTAGGCTTGGGTAAACAGATTCTTTTGTGTTTGATCACATCATTCATGAGTGATCATATTTTACATTTCACTTTGGGAAATGTGTTGTCTTGTAATTTAAATAAACACATCATCAAGTGTCTTTTGTCCTGAGTGTACTATAAAACACCTAGTAAAAAGTTTTTAAAGTACTTTGTGTTAATCTTTCCTTTTAAATTTTTCGTTGTGCTATTATTGAATTTGTTATAACATTTTTATAACATTAAACTCAATTTCGTTTTTTCTCAAAATTGCACACACTTGATGATTATATAATAAGTATACTTTAATAATAATTCGACACGTCTCACAACTCATCTCACATATATCCTTCCTACACAAGAGAGACCCAAAAAAAAAATTAAATGAACTTTTATTCAATAATGCCGAAATTAATTTCCATCCTTTTCTTATGTCAGAAAGCCCATACCCAATGGGTACGCAGTTAAGGAATATCACTTGAGCTTAAAGATTTTGTGGGCCACAATTATATGCTCATTAAATTTATTGGGCTTTATGATTTGTGGGCCATAATCTAGGCCCATCAGTTTTAATTTCTTTAATCACAATTATTATTTCCCAATACATCATTCTTGAAGTCAGAATTCTGCTCGGGGCTTCAAAACCATGGCGTCCATCGCGGGGCCCACCAGTCCCCCCCGGCCGCCCTTCGACCGCCGTACCCATACCCGATACAACCCCAAGCCTGACCAGAAACCGTTAAATGGTCCGATTGAAGGTGTTAGCAGCGGGAAAACGCTCACTGTAACTGACAGAAGGCTCGACCTCGCAAAGATGGAGGTAGAAGCTAGAGAGAGAAAGGAGGAAACGAACAGGAAGATAGCTTCACAGAAGGCCATCTCGATTATACTGAGGAGAGAAGCCACTAAAGCAGTAATTGAAAAGAAGAAGGGAAATTCTAAGAAACTGTTGCCTCGAACTGTTCTTGAATCCCTTCACGAGCGCATCACCGCTTTGCGCTGGGAATCTGCTCTCAAGGTCTGTTGATTGAATTTTGATAGTGACACTATTCTCGGTTCGATTTCATTTTTTAAGAAAATTTTAGTTGCATAGAATCTTTGCCATTGGTTTTATCATCAGTGTTATATGAGTGTGATTCTGTGGTTTGACATTCTTGGATGTGTTTATTCGTTAGTGCTTACTCTACACTCTGTTTTAGAGTAGCAAATGTGGTTGTTTTTTAGAGTAATTTGGTTTAATGTGGGATTGGAATAAGAATGTGTAGAGACTCATAATTATATATATGCAGTTCGGCGAAATATGCTCAACAAGGGAACTGCTAAGTGAGATTGACTAGGAAATATTCGTATTTGGTTTAAAGTTGGAGTGGAATCAAGATTGAGTGTGAAAGAGCATAAGTTTTCAGTGGAAGGGGGGAATGGCTACTAGTTGCAGAACTAGCATTTGTAATGGGGGGAAGCGAATTTGGTCCTACTGTTAGCACCTTGTTTGTTTGTAGTCGTGTGTTTCAACATGTGGCGAAGTCGAGATGCTGGGAAGTTCAAAGTTATTCAAGGAAGCATGATAAGAATGTGTAAAAACTCATAAATATATATATATGCAGTTCCGCGAAAGATGCTCAAGAAGGGAACTGCTAAGTGAGATTGACTAGGAAGTATTCCCCTTAGAAAATAATGATATTATTATGAGACTTTTGGGGGAATGAAATTGAATGTTTGTTGTCGAGAACGGTTCCGCTATTGTAGATTTAATTTTCCCACTTTTGGGGAGTAGAGATTCTTATTTCTCATAAAATGGGAGTTTGAAATCCATTATTCTCTACCAGCATTTTTAATGGAAATAAGCCTAGCATAAATTAGTACATATTTCTCTCTCCATATCACTCTCTGTGTTTTAATCTAACTCTTTTAGTAGATTTTCATTTTGTGTCAGTTCACAATTGCTAAACATGGCTTTTGTATAATCAGATTGTAATGAAAGATTTTCAATAACTAAATTGTGATTCTTATATCAATTTGTGTTGTCTTTGTTTCTCTTGGCAAAGTTGGGTTTGAGTGAAATTCCTATGCTTGACGATTGTACTCTGCACAATATGTTTTCAGGTTTTCGAACTCCTTCGTGAGCAACTTTGGTACAAACCGAACTCTGGTATCTATATCATGCTAATTGTAATGCTTGGAAAATGTAAGCAACCTGAGAAAGCTCATACCTTATTTCAGGCAATGACTGATGAAGGGTGTGTCGTGGATCATGAAGCTTTCACTGCTCTTATGTCTGCTTACAGCCGAAGTGGCCTTTTGGACAAAGCATTTTCTATTCTCGACCAAATGAAGAAGATTCCTGATTGTCATCCTGATGTCTTCACATATGCAATCCTCCTGAAGTCATGCCTACATTTTAGTGAATTTGACAGAGCTCAGGGTCTGCTTTCCAACATGAAAATGAGGGGAATCAAGCCCAACACCACAAAGTATAATACTCTGATTGATGCATATGGAAAGGCGAAAAAGTAATTCTCACTTTTCCCTTTACTAGTTTAATCTCACTCAGGCTTCTACGTGTAACAGTAGAATATTTTATATATTTGTATTACTTGCGTATACATATAAATATTTTATATTTATTAATTATTTAATCTTAGAATTTATCTTAAATTCGAGTGGGATGCATGCCTAAAAACTCTCAACCATTATCATCTTCCCTTAAAATTAGGAATCCAATCCTTCTACCCACGTAATCTTAAACTTCCGTATGCTATGAAATCTCCTATTTTTACCCTTCAAAGTTCGATATTCTTTACTCACAATACTTCTTCCCATCAGAATACTAGCCCATGATCGTTGTTTAAGAAATTAGGAGGAATCATCAGTTACAAAGAACTCATCTTTTGGGATCTTTTTTTTAAGTCATCCGTAATCTCAACTTTCTATTTCAACAAGTGCTTTCAGTGTAAGTTTTTTCAACATCTTGATTATATTGACCTGTTGATATATACGTTTCACACCTACACTAAGTCACTGTATTTTCACGTTCTTGATTATACCTTAGGATTTTAATTGTTTGCTTTCGAACAAGTTGATAGAAAATAAAACTTGTAATTCATTCTTATGCTATAAATAAAAATCCTCCGTATAACCCTTTACAATCCTTTTAAATGTTTTGACTGGTAAATCATGTACTGTATGTTGTGAAAAGGTGGGTTTCATAATAAACTTTAACATGTTCCTCTAATAGAATTTATCACTCTTATGACCCCACCCACACGGATTCATAACATTCTTCCATATGTCGATGTGCATCTCCATCCCACTCACTTTAAACCTACTTTTAGGTTATATTTATTATTATAATATATTGGTTTAATGCCACTATGCTTTGAACATACATACATTCTCGTAGTTTGCGAGTTTTAACGTATATAGATATATTAAGTAACCTCTTATTTCCTTTATTTTCTTTGTAATCGTTACTTAATGAGCATATTTTCAAGTTTGATGAATGCGTACTGATACATTATAGCACATTTTATCTTATTTACTTAATAATATTATTACCCCATTATTTAATCAAATTACATCTTAGATTCTGTAACTATTACCAAATATACGTATCTATTTAGTGGAGTATTATCTACAGATTAAGTATACACGAAATTTAGTGATAGTAAATATTAATTTATTTCACGTGATTACAATAATTATTTCTAGTATGTAAATCTAGACTGATATCCATATTATTATTATTATTTTATTATTAATTTTATTTAATTGTCTATCTAGATATATATAATTTATTAGGATTAGGACTTAGTCTTACACGTTATATTTTTATGTTAATAGGCGACGACGAGTTTGTGAGTTAGAAGTCCAGCTGCATCAATCAATATTTGAATTACAGTCAACTCAATTTATTTTAAAGGTGGAGAATTCTTACTTGACTCTATCAACTGCTATTATGTGATATTTTTGAGTTCATGCATGTACATATAGGTCTCCTGACCTTTATAAATGAGGCATTTACTACTTGAATAATTGAGTAATCTTATTCAGTACATTTACATCTACATGATTCATGTTGCTTATTTGGTATTTACATGTGGTATTTAATGTTGGCATATGTTTCTCCACTGGTTTTGCTCACCCCAAATATTTTAACATCTCAGGTGGAGGAACTGACATGGTGGGACATAAGGATGATGCTTAGCACAGTTTCATTTTTATTAAAACTTTATTATTATTTCTGAATTTTTGCTAGACTCAATGACCTATGCAATTTATTAAAAGTTTTACATTTGGATTTTATAACTTAAGAAGTTGGATTTTGGTTGATTGAAATTTATTTACTTTAAGCTTCCGCTGAAAAATTATTTATTTATTCATTTAAATATGATGCTTTTAAATAGTTAGAAATTTAAGATGTGACACTACGAAATTCAGAAAGTATTATGGTTTTGATATTGTGTACAATAGTCGTTTGAAATTATTCAGTTGAATTTTCTTGGTTCTCATTAGTTTCACTATCTTCTTCTTGAGGTCATAGCATCCCTGAATCTTGAGAGCACTATTAGCCATTAGGTTTCTCAGTGCTGCCTTATTCATGTGATAGTTTTTTTGGTTTACACCGTTTACAACGCCACTGTAGAATGCATTTGTTTGGACACATCAATTACAATTTTGTTTTTATCTTTGCTGCTAATAGGTTCACAGAGATGGAATCAGTCCTCGTGCAGATTCTCAGACAACGAGACTGTCCACCCGATGTGTGGACCATGAATTCCACACTCAGGGCGTTCGGAGGCAGTGGACAAATCGAAATGATGGAGAAGTGCTACGATAAGTGTCAGAGGGCTGGCATCGAGCCCAGCGTCAAGACATTCAACATACTTCTAGATTCATACGGCTAAACAGGGAACTACGAGAAAATGAGTGCCGTGATACATGCAGAAATACCACTTCTCGTGGACTCTCATCACCTACAACATTGTCATAGATGCATTTGGCAGAGCCGGTGACATAAAACAGATGGAATTCTTGTTTCGACTTGATGCAATCAGAGAGGATAAAGCCAAACTGCGTCACACTTTGTTCGCTCGTGAGATCTTATGGCAATGCCATCGATAATTCTTATGTCATGCTCGACACCGTGTTCTTCAACTGCTTGGTCGATGCCTATGGCGCGATGGGATGCTTCTCGGAGATGAAGGGGGCGATCGAAATGATGAAGAGGAGAGGTTGCAATCCTGATAAGATTACGTATAGGACGATGATTAAATCATATCCGATGGGTGGAATGGACAGCCATGCAAGGGAGCTTCAGAGAGAACTTGCTTCGTTATAGAGTATAATTCCCTTGTGTGTTAATAATAGTAACACTGCACTGCTCATATGAACCTCAGATGTAGCATTTCAACATGTTAATTGAGCAACAATAGAATTTGTAATATGAGGTTTCTTGTAAATAACCCTATAGTAATTGTGACAAAGAAATCCTTAAAATAAGTTTTTTTTTTCCAAATCAATACATGGAGTATAATACACAAAGTCTCTTGTATATATAAATAAAAATGCTTATTGTTAGTTAAAAAATGTTTTTTATAAAGTATAATAAATAATAAACTAAAGTATGTTTTTAGGGGGTGATAGTATGATTCACTTTAACTATCAATATGCATACCTTACTTGTATAATAAATATGCTTTAACAATGAATCGACACAGCGTCTCACATATATCTATCTCAATTCTCAAATGATGGGTATACGTGGGACGGGTTATGAATCGGGTCGATCTATTATTAAAAGCATGTTTGTTATATATGTAAAGTATACTTATTTAATTAAAGTATATTTATAGTGAATCATATTATAATATTTTAGAATCATACGTTAATGCACCATTTATAATAACATACTTCAATTTTTTTTTAAATTATATAATAATCATATTTTAACACGTCCCACTTAATTACAGTCTAATTTGTCAAACATTATCTGTGATACTTAATCTCTATAAACTAGTCCATGGGGAAATGACGTGATAAGTCTCGAGTTTCATAAGTTTATCAGTGTTGTTATAATTGAATAAGAGGCGATTGTTGTTATAAATAGATGAGAGATCAAATGATTAGAGCCGTGGTTCGACAGGAAAATAAAAATCACTTAATTTTTCTTAATATATAATAGTGAATATGTATCATATAATATTATATAATGCTATATGGATTTCCATTCATTTAAAATTAAGTTAAAAATAAAACATCATTAAATAATCAAATTTATAGACCATATTTTAGACACATGCACACCGACAACTATAGTTCATAAAAAAATTCCAACTATAGTTAAAAAAATCCCTTGCCCACGGGCATAGCTCAAATGGTAGAGGGGAGGGTGGAAATGTTGGAAATGGTAGACCTTCCAACTGAATTTGGTTGCTGCAGGATGAGGATTCGAATATTGTCTTTGACATGTATTTAGCCCCCTTGCAAGCACAAGTTAAACAGTGAGCCCTTTCTATAAGCCACCTCCTCCATCAATCCCCAGAATAGGGCCACAGTGAGCCATCTCTATAAGCCACTTGAGTCAGTGATTTACCTCTTCCACCAATCCCCAGGATAAGGGCGATGGGGCCCTAATGGTGTGGTAAACGATTAAAAAATTCCAAATCTAGATGTACATTTTAAAATAGACCCTAGTATAGATGTAAAACATAGATCAGAATAGGAAAAGATAAAAAAAAAGACTTATTTGGGCAAAAAAACATTGACCATATGTCCTCATTTTTTGTTTGAATATGTTGGTTGTATGAGTAGCAGCCTATTTGATTTAACATGTTTATGTTGCAATTTGCATAATTATTATCATGCAAGGAACACTTGTCAAAAGTTTAACCAATTATTTAACTTATTTTAATTTGAATAAAAAATGGTATGAGAATAAACATATAAAAATAGATTATTTTTTTTACAAAGCGCAATAATAATTGTAAATTTATTACCTTATTTACATAATTTAAGTGGGGACGATCTTGTTACACTATGTTTATTATATAAAAAAAAAATACTTATTTGTGTTATACCGATGTTTATTATATAAATAAAATATACTTATTTATAATTAAAATATATTAGTAATTATAATACTTTAATACATAATTCATCATATATTTTAAAACATACTTTAACTATTAATAATTATATTTTAACCACCATACTTTAATATGTAACTATATCACATTAGTACTATTTCATAGGTGACCTTATCTTTAGTAAGCATTGATATTTTTTTTTAGGATGAGAGTGAATTCCATAAAAACCAGTTTTAATGAAACCTATGTACATTCCTTTTTTTTTTTCAATTATTAATTATAATTATATCTGAGAAATTATATTATACATAACGTAAATATAAATATTAAGACAAATTTTCTTGTGAGACGTGTTAAAATATGCTTATTATGTAGATAAAATATGCTTAATGATTTTTAAAATATGTTTTCTAAAATATGATAAATGATTGATTAAAGTATGATTTTAAAGTATTATAATATAATTAATTATTGACATACTTTAACTACAAATAAACATACTTTACTTATATAAATAAACATACTTTAATAATAAGTGGAGTGAGACTTACATGCACCTGGGGCACACCTTGCGCATTTAGAATTTAGTATTATGGGTAAGAGTACATTGTTTTGTTCTAAAGAGTATACACTTTAATTAGTAAGAATACACCATTTTGATCTAAATGGTATACATTTTTTATTAATATTTTTATTTTTCTTCAGAAAATAAAGGGTACACATCTTTATACTAAAAGGTATACAATTTAACACAAAATTCTAAAAACGCATGAAGTATGCCCCGTGCGCCCAGATGCACACAAATTTTTGCCTAATAAGTGTTCCATTTCACAGCCGTCTCACAAAAAATCCATCTCATAAAAAGAGTGTCTCAAATATTAAACTTGACAACAATATACACATCTCATAAAAGGATAAGACAAAGAAATAGTATAAGTTTTTTTTTATACAATATTTTGCCTTTTAGAATTTACAAGAATGCAAAATTACAATAAAGCCCCAACATTTAGTGATAGTAAAATTTCAAATGGTATTATCGTGTTTTGATAACAACAATTGAAAATGGTCGTGTTCGAATTCCGATAGATCCGGCCCACTTCTATCATCGTCAATAGACAGTGGCCCACCCTCTTTCAGACAGAGGACTACCCCAAATGTAGTTCTTACAAACTTATTTTTTTTTATATTATTAGTAATTTATTTTATCTTATTTTTACAGAGAATTAATTTATTAAATTAAATAAAAAAATAAAATTGGAAATCTGTTTAGAGAGAGAGTGAACGAGCACGAAGACGAACGGGACCTGAAGCACCATTTATAGATTAAAATCTCACGCAGAACACACACTGGCATATACATACACCAATTTGTATCTGTCCATTTGCCTCTGTATTCATATTTGGGGGAAATGCTTTCATGATTTCTACGTACTCTAGGGCAAAATACACTCCCTTTGCTTTGAGTTGAGGTACCTTGTGCATCAAAAGCAAAACCCTAGGTGCACATCCTAAATTCTGGGAGCTCACACGTTTGTTCAAGCCCTAGATTGCAATTCACTCCTGCCCAATCACAATTCAGGTAATATTTTCCCGCTCCCTTCTCTGGAACCCTAGAATTTTGAGTTTGTTCTAACCCTAGAAGTTGCCCGCGCATTTTTTTTGATTGAATTAGGGGCTCAACTCTGGGGCAACGAATGCACAATTGTTGTTTGCGTGTCTCTTTTCTTGCATTTTGTTTAAATTGCTGATAGTGCTTCTTTTGTTTCGTTGTTACCTGACATATGAGCTTCCCTCGCTACTGCCATTTCAGTAGTATGGTATTTGCTTGTTGCATGCTTAGTGAGACGACTTGTTATTGTTCTGGAGCTTGTTTGTAGAAGTTTTGAGTTCCAATATGAGCTTGAGTTGAAAGGTTTGCGTGGTTACATTTGTTAAAGTTTGTCCAAAACTTATTGGACATGTATCTGTCTTTATGAGACAGTCAATAAATTGTTAGTTTTCTAAGAATCTAATGAGTTTTAACTGGCTTTAGTCATAGTCATTAACTCAGTGATGTGCCAGATGGGATTTAAAGGTGGATAAAATGTCTTCATCTTAGATAAATAACGGAAATTGGATGTGTATGCGACACCGCACCACTTCTGCAATACTTCTTCCCTGTTATAGAGACGTGCTTGAATTGTTTTCCTATCTTTTGGATGATGCAATCTGGATAGACATCCTTGGCACTCCTATTGCTTATCTTTTGAATATGGTGGAACATTGTACAATAATATGTATGCTTATTGTCTCTGTCTTTAGTTGTGGTACTTTGTTGCATGGGTACATATATGGATAATATGCCTCTATGAAAAGTTCTTTTTTAGGATTTGAATTACGTGATATAATTTAGGCTGTGTTTCAAAATTGGGTAGGAATTTAAGAATTGTATGAGTTAGAAATCAGTGCCATGGATGCTTCTTGGGCAAAGATACAGGTTGGACCAGGACTTGTCTCCAAGATCTAATTAAAAGCATGTAAAATTCAGTCAAATGTATGTCTGAAGATGTTGTTTTTCCCTGATATGATCTTCACACATCTCTCTCTTAATTAATGCTCCAATTCCAAGAGCTAAATGTCACGCTATTTTGGAAGATTATATTGTTGCTCAGATTTTGTTCAAGTATTAGAATATGAAGTGTACCATTCTTAGATGAAGTAAAACACCAGAATAAAAGAAGGCATTTGTGCTGAAAAATGATTTTTTAAAAAAAAACTTAATTATTGTTGTGTATTGTTCTAGTTCTTCAACTATGTGCCCTTGAGCTGGTGAGGGAAATTGACTGGCCTGGGGAATTGGTTGGCCATATTTAATTGTGCATCAGGCCCACACCTCAGTTGCCATGTGCAGTAAAGATTAATGGTCATATTAAGAAAAAAAAAAGTTTGAATTACATACTTATTATCCGAAAATCACGTAGCTTGTGTCTATTTGTCTGTATTTGTGATAGATAGTATCAGAATTTATCTTTATATTTTTCATTTTTTTCTAAAAACTGAATTAAGTTGTTTGGTATATAATTTATAATGTGACTTTATTATTGACATCTGGAATTGGTTTTTCTGATGTTTTCTATGGATGACTTCTCATCAATACTTATTTTTAAGTTCCGCGGTGCGTTGAACTATTAATCTTGTTAATTTGCAGAGGTTTTACAACATTTTATTTTGAATGATGCTTTTGTATTTGTATCTTCTCCCAGAATTATATCTTTTTCTAAAGTCATCTTTCCAACTTCACTTTGATTCTACATCTTTGCTTTTCACATGTTACCACTGGAATATTATGCTGTGGCAAGATGTTTATAACTTAATAATAATAGACTAACAAGTGTTGTAATGTTCAGGTTATATATATTTTATGTAATATCTTATTGTCAATTGTATCCGGATTTATTTCAGTGATGTATTATTTCCTCTCATAGATATGTGTGAAAGTTGTTGAAATTCGAGTTCATGCCAGCTATCCTCATCTCACCTTATCAGCAGACATTAATATGACCTTATGGAATTGGACCATCTAGCTTTTCTTGACCTCCTGAGTTTTCATACTGTAAATAACAGTCTCTTCTTAGCAAGCTCTTTAGTTCTTATTCATGTCCCTTGCTGATTTATGGGTCTTCAAAGGACTTATACACATTGATAATCACTGGACAGCTGTTAAATACAGAAATAGGTAGTGGCACTGCTTAATGACTGACACAATCAAGGCAACCAGCTAAATTATTCAGGAAAAGAGAAATGTACGCAGTGTGGTTCTTAGATTCTGTTGAAAGTAGATGCTGTTAGCTTACATAGAAATATTTACCTGATTTACATGGATATAGTTGATGCAGCTTCTTCTTAGATGATGCACTCAATTAAATCTCCTCTGTGTATTCATGTTCCTTACCATTAACTGTCTATTTCCTTGGTTCATAGTGTTGATGGATAGAGAGCATATGTAGCTATTGAAGTGGGTAATGCATGGATGTGCTTCAGCATCTGTTTTCATAGTCAATGCCGAAGTTGATTCTATGGGAGGAGTTGTTGAAGGCGGAGTTGGTATTGCTAACAAAACTTCTCCACAGAAAGCAGCAATTGAGAAGGTTCAAGCAGAGCTTAGGTAATAATGCCATTCTGCTGTACTTTCTTTTATCAGGAAAACTCATTTAGGTTGTCATTTTGGTTTTTCTCATCACCATACTGTTTTGTTGAATATGGTCACAGGCAAGAGTGTGGCATTCGTGATAAGCGAAAAAGAGAGTTGGAATTTCTTGAGAAAGTATGGAGCTCAACTATATTACTTTTTTCTGAAATATATATTATGAAATAATGCTTGATTCTTTTATATTGCAGGGTGGGAACCCATTAGATTTCAAGCTTGTGTTCGGTGCTTCAATTAGTGTTCAGTCAACCTCAATTGCTAATCAACATCCTGACCAGTTTGTGACCAGGTATCTAAAGTGATCATGCTTTTACTATTATTTGATTTAGTTTTCAAATTTTTTTCTGCTTTCCTAAATTTTTTGTCTGTCCTGTAGTGAAGCAAAAGGTAGTTTTGCATTTACTGCATCACCTCATGGGGACTCTGTCGAAAGTAGTGGCAGACCTGGGACAACCCCTTGGGAGCCCAATAGTGCTGATAACCTCATGTTATTTGATGCGGAACATGAATCTTCTGAGGGTGGTCGGAGTTTATTGCGGAGAAGTAATATTGTTCCATCTGAAATGTCATTCCAGACGGATGGGGTTCGTAAAACTTTTGAACATGGGGATTCAGCTCCTTTTGATATCCCTAGAAAAGCATATAAGAGAAGGTATAGGTCCCGCCCCAATCGTGACGGAGCTAGGTCTAGTTCAACTGATGTAAATTCAGCTCGTGGTTGTCATGGCTCTTCTCTACCTTCTCGCCATGGCCCTAAAGATGTTAAAGGATTGACATCTGATGCAGAAATTCAAAATACAGAATTGGATTGGAATTTAAAGCCTACTAGTCCGACAAAGGGGATTCTTCCTAAGACTTTGATCACAGGTGGTCAAGATGATATCGAGTTGGATGGTTCAAAGCCTCTTAAATCAACCAAGGATCAGATTCAAGGTGTTTCGTTAGAAACCACTTCAGATATTATTGCTTCCAAAACCCCTCTGGATGAGCAAATTAACCAACAATCAGATGACGCTGCTGCGGATGCTCCTAAACAGATGGACTCTGATGGTCCTGAACCCTTCCAGGTGGATGGAATCGTTTCTTCAGTGATCGAATGTCAGCCCAATGTGACTGCTGTAAAAATTGAAGACCAATCTACTTCATGCCAGATGAACGGTTTCAGCAAAAAAATGGGGGATGATGTGAAGATTGATGCTCATAATAGCAGTGCTTCGCGTGGCACAAAGGTTTTGGATTCAGAATCATCTTGCACGCAAGCCAGTCTAAGTATTGATGGAAATACTGATAGTGAAATGTGTACTAGAGTGAGAAATATGGACTCTAATGGTAACTTAAATATTCATAGTGTACTAGATGGGATCCCAGTTACAGAAAGTGACATATCTGCCATAGAAAAGAAAGATACTGAGGTAATTGACAGCTCTACTCTTGTCATCAAGGAGAGTGCTTCTACCTTTCAAATTCAGCATGAAAATGATTTTTCACTCCGAACGGAGAAAGAATTAGAGCCAACGGAGTGTGCTTTAGGGAACAAGGTTAATGATGTAGTTATTGTCAAGGGAACAGAAGCTACTGGCCCCACTCAATTAGAATCTGAGAATTTACCTTCTGATCCTTTGGGCAACAATTCTGAAATACAGAATGAAACATCTCAAGATGCTAGGCATAAGGATTCTGTTGCTGTCTCAGATTCTGGTCCCCATGAGGCTGGGTTATCGATTAGGGTCTCTACTGTTTCTGTTGAAGCTTCAACTTCTTCTGGTTCAGACTCAAAATTGGCACTCAAAATTGATGAAGATTCAATTTTAAAAGAAGCAAAAATTATAGAGGTTATCCTCGTATATTGCATTTCATTTGTTTCATTTGTTTGTTCCTAAAGTTTTTTAATTAATAATTTGGTTTTGGATGAAAAAAGATCTAATAGAATTAGTAAATAGGCTAAACGGAAGAGAATCAAGGAGTTATCTGATATACCATCTCCTGTGGAGGTTTGTCGGAAATCTCATTGGGATTATGTGCTTGAAGAGATGGCGTGGTTGGCAAATGATTTTGCACAGGTTTGGCTTCACACCAGCATTCTGTTCCCAATGCTTCTTTAGTTTTTCAAAGTTCTTGCTGAAAGTATGTTATGACCATATATAGTTCGCTTCTTCTTAGGGACAAGTTTTCAATGTCCATCTTGTGAGGCTTCTTGTCTTGCATCTTTTGTGTAGGAGCGCATCTGGAAAGTAGCTGCAGCATCTCAAATTTCTCACCGAGTTGCTGTTTCTTGTCTGTTGAGAAAGAAAGAAAAAAATTCTATTCTGAATGCTAAGAGCATTGCTCATACCTTGGCTAAAGCTGTTATGGAGTTCTGGCACAATGTAGAGTTTCAAGTTCAGGTATGGACCCTGACTTTCAGTTGACGTTGAATTTCAGTGCGAAACTGTTAATTGCTATCTTTTTTTCCTTCTTTATTCTCCTTAAAATAGGCACACCCTGAGCTGATATTATATGCTTCAATTGTCCCAAATTTAAATAATCTGATTTTTAAAAATATAAGTGTATAGCCCAGAAGTAGTGGTTGAGGAAGATGATGTCAACCCTTTACCTGTTGTGAGAGAGGTTTTTTTTGGAAAATGTTCAATTATATAAATAGAACCTTGTTTAGTATTCTCCTTCATACTTTTAGGATATAAATTTAAAAGTTGATCTGAAGTGATGTGAATATATTCTGGAGTAATTCTAATAAAAATTTCTCATGTTGAGAATAGTGAGGGTAATCTAGTCTTTCAGCTTGATAATTTGCTAAAACAAATTGATTGCTGTCTTTCTAGCTTGTTTAAAAGGCAACGAAGATTTTGTACCCACACGCAATCATATAGTTATATCAGCTGCATTATCCAGGCTTTTAATAAATTTTATGTGTTGATACCGAGCTCCTTTCCTCTGGGAACTAATGGTTTTAACAAGGATGCAATAACATAAAGAATATTCTCCTATCGGTGGTTATTGCAGGAGACAAGCCAAGAACTGGTGCAGCAACGTCAAAAGAATGGGACACTTTCTGTTCGTGCTTATGCAGTCAATTTTTTGAAATGTAATAAAATAATTATCCCATTTGACCAAGCAGATGTACCTTTGACGCCAGATAGAATATCTGACTCAGGACTTAAGGAGCTTTCATGGGAGGATAGTTTGACAGAGGTATGGATTCCATTACCTGATATCTTTATATGTTTGTTTCATTTGAGTCTCTACCCGTCCCACCCTGCATATACATACATCTTTTTTCTTCTCATATTTTTTAATCTAACTTGCTTTGATGTGATGGAATTATATATGTGGTAATACTACCTATTTAACTTATTCATTGTTCTGCAACATTCATTCAGGATAACCTTTTCTACACTATCCCTGCCGGAGCTATGGAGACCTACAGAATGGCAATTGAATCTCATGTGGTTCAGTTAGAGGTAAATATTTTTGTTAATTTGTTTACATTACTTATTTAATATTGCTTTTGCACCTTTTCTTATCATAAGTAGTCTCTATTATAATGATATTTTAGCAATCAGTGAATATTTCAAATAGAGTCTTTGTTAACTTGGTGACCACAACCCTAAAAACTCAATCTCTTGAAATTTTCAAACACTTCAGAGATTTGGAAGTACTATGCTAGAGGAAGTGGAGACTTCTGGTTTTGATGCTGCTGCAGGTAAACTGATATTAGTCCTGCTTTCCTTCTTGTTTTTTTTTTTCAATTGACTATATAATATTTTATTGCTGACTTTGAATCTCAAGATAATGCATATGATGAGGATGAGGGGGAAACGAACACGTACAACATTTCAGTGGCCTTTGAAGGTAGCAAAAGATATGGCCCCAAGAAACAGAAAAACTTGACATATGCCTATGGTACAAGGTCATATGAGGGCTCTGATTTTTTCCCTATCCAATGTGCGGAAAATAAATTAGTAAATCAACAATCTGTTTTACTAGCAAAACGGCCTAGCAGCGATCTTAATGTGTCAATCCCAACTAAACGTGTGCGGACTGCTACCAGGAGAGTTATTAGTCCTTTTGGTGCTGGAGCATCTGTGTGCATTCCAAATAAAACAGATGCTTCAAGTTGTGATACCAATTCATATCAGGATGATCAGAGTACCCTGCGTGGGGGATTGTTTGTTCCCAATAGTATGGAAGTTGAGTCAGCTGGGGACTATGATAAGCAATTACCATTTGACTCTGCAGAGTCAACAAGACCTAAGAAGAAGAAGAAAGTAAAGGCATATGACCAGAGGTGGCAGGTTGATTCAAGCTTTCAAAATGAGCAGGTAAACAGCTTTATGTCATTATACTAGCTCTTCCATTTGCACAGTACTTAAAGGTGAACCTACTGTTGTGCATAAGATGGGTTATTTGTGCCCATTTACCTCAATCATTTATTGTGAATATGGAAACTTGATATTCTTGCTTTAGAAGAATTATATAGTTAGGACCTGAAACTTTGGTAAAATACTTATTTTTGTTTGAGTTGTGTGTTAAAACTTTAGGTGTTTTTTTAATATATAATATAATGTGCAAACTGCAAAGCACTTTGAGTGTCATCTTGGTCTATGCAGTCAGAAGAAATTAATGTCATTATTTCCCATAGTTGTTAAAAGCGAGAGGCGCACCTAGGCGCACGGACCCCTAGGCGCGCCTGAGCTACATTTTGCCCAAAACTGAATTTACAATGTATATACACAAATATATCATTCTTACAATCATATTACCTATCTAAACTAAGATAAAAATCACATAACATCACATAATGATACATAATAACTCATAATAGCATTATAACACATAAAACATACACACAAATAAAGTTCAAGTAGGCGGCAGATGGTGGAGGTAGGCGGTGGAGGTGAAGGCAGCCCACCTTTTTGTCTTTGTTTTGAAAGTTCAAGTACTAAAACCCTAACCCTAATTCTCTATTTATATCATTTTATAAGTGGGCTGCCCATTTTTATTTTAAAAATGTGTAAACCCTTTAATAATTGAGTATCAATTTCAAAAAACTTAAAAAAAAAAAAAAAAAAAGATGTTGAAGAGGCATGCCTTAGGCGCAACTAAAAGGCACACCAAGGCGCACCTAGGCGCGCGCCTTTGATACATGAGCCTGGAATAGCAAAAAATCAACAATCTAGGCGCAGACCCCTAAGCCTGAGCGCCTGAGCGCGGGCGCGCCTTTAACAACTATGTTATTTCCTCCACTAATTATACATTATATATTTAATACTATATATTATGGAGATGCTCCTGTTTTTATGAAATTTACTCTGTGAGAGTTTACTTTATTGTAAATCTAATGATTGCATATTGTTGTTCACTTTGTTATCAGTTTCAGAGGGATTATTTACTAAAAAGGGCTGAGAGTCATCAGCTTGAGTCTAATGTAAATAACGGTAAAGCTTGTTATCCTTCAGATCGTGGAGCATCAGTCATACATTTTTCATAGCGTCTTATGTTTTCGCTCTTTCCTGTGAAGGGTTACTGGGTCAATCCACATCGAAGAAGCCAAAGCTTATGAGACAACAGGATAACACTTACGACAATATCCTACCAAGTGGTGGGTCTGTTGCTTCACCGGTGGGCTCCCAAATAAGTAATATGTCCAACCCAAATAAATTCATAAAATTGCTTGGTGGTCGGGATCGAGGTAGGAAAGCTAAAGCTCTTAAGGTACATATGCTGATCTCCTTTACCTCCTGCCCATTCCAAAATTTTACTTCTTGATACTGCATTAAGCTGTTCAAAGACTGAAGATTAGCATTTTGATTTCTATCAGGTGTCTTCTGGGCAACCTGGGTCAGGAAGTCCATGGACAGCCTTTGAGGACCAGGTTTTTTTACATAAGTATACAGAAAACTTTATGTTCTTGTTATTTTTTGTAGCGCTGCAATAATACAAATTCTCACTACTTCCTTAGGCACTTGTTGTTCTGGCACATGACCTAGGGCCTAACTGGGAGCTCGTGAGTTATGCATTTAACAGTACTTTGCAATTTAAGGTAGGGGGCCCTACAATATTTCCATATACATCTTTCTCAGAGGATTTTTATTTTTATTTTTTATTTTTTATTTATATAATTATATTTTTTCTTTTTTCATGTGATTAGTGCATATTCCGCAAAGCTAAAGAATGCAAGGAGCGCCATATATCTTTAATGGATAGAACTCCCGGTGACGGTGCAGATAGTGCTGAAGATTCTGGATCTTCACAACCTTATCCTTCTACCTTACCTGGAATTCCGAAGGTATACTTCTTCTTGTTTGATTGTCTAACCCAATATCATTTGCCATGTAGTTTTATGATTATCTCAAATCCTATTACCAGACGGTTTATTGTCCAATCACTAATTTCCTGTTACTGATGATTATTTCTTTTGTATGCATTTCATGCAGGGAAGTGCCAGACAGTTGTTTCAACGTTTACAAGGTCCAATGGAGGAAGAAACCCTCAAATCTCACTTTGAGAAGATAATTATGATTGGGCAGAAACAACATTATCGGAAGTCTCTGGTATGATTATTGGATTTTGAATTTTGTTATATTGTTGCTACGCTATAACCATAACTGCATTAGCTTCGCAGTTATCATTATCTAAATGCTTACTCTTTAAAAAAAATTATTTGCAAGCTTTTTTTGATATTCAAGGCGTATACATGCCATTACAGTTTTTTTCTTGTAGATATTGGTGTTCCTTTTGTTTTATGTTTACTTCCTCTTATCGTTTCCTTTTCTTACATTCTTTTGTATGCCTCAAATTTCTGATCTCAAGTTTTGGTTCTGGTGTTTAATTTAAAGTATTGATAAATAAATCTCTTATTACCCTTCGTCTAGGTGAAATTGTGATCCGTTGTGGTTATTATATGTTGATGTGGAAGTGCTAACCTTTATGCTCATAGTATAATTTTGAGTCAGGTTTGTAAATTGTAAATTTCATAGAGTAAATTTATTTTTTGTTTAGAACTCTAGATTCTTTGCGTAATCGATGTAAAGCATGTTTGCTATATATATATATATATATATATATATATATATATATATATATATATATATATATATATATATATATATATATATATATATATATATATATATATATATATTGTGTTTGATTTTCTCAACTATCTGTGTTTTGATTTTTTAATTAACACCTTTTCTTTTCTTAATGAATAACCAGGATCCAAAACAAGTTTTGCAACCTCACAGCTCTCATACAGTTGCACTTTCCCAAGCTTGTGTAACTAATCTTAGTGGAGGGCACATTTTGACGTAAGATATGCCACTCTGCTGGCCTTTTGCATTTTGTTGTCTGATTTCTTGTGCTTCAAATATGCAAATGTGTGTCTATAATGGATATATCTGTACTTTCAGACATGGTTTCTTTTCCTCACTCTCATTTTTTCTTAAATATCTATTATCCTTGCTTTCTTGAAGGCCTCTGGACTTGTGCGATGCCAGCGTTTCTGGCACTGATGTACTTGGTCTTGGGTATCAAGGGGCACATTCCAGTGGATTGGCTATGCCAAACCAGGGTACTGTCGCTCAAATTCTTCCAGCATCTGGTTCCAGTTCAGCGGTGTCGGGATCTTCAAACATGACGATTGGTGCTAATTTTTTTTCGTCTGGTCCTAATAATTCAACTGCCAGGTAATGATTAAGGACCCAATATTTATTTTATTTTATTTTATTGCTTTTTTTTCTATAGTTGCATATGTTATTTCTTTTCCAATAGGTATGTTGATGTGTTGTTTCCAGGTCTGGATCATTGTCAGCTGATGAACACCAGAGAGTACATCTGTATAATCAAATGATTCCTAGTAGAAATGCAGCTCAACCCAATATTGCTGCACCTGGAGCTATTCAAGGAGCTGATCGTGGTGTTCGTATGCTTCCCAGTGGCAGTGGCATGGGTGTAATTCCCGGTGTTAATAAAAGCATGCCAATGGCAAGGCCTGGATTCCAAGGAATTCCTGCACCATCTATGGTAAATTCTGGTGGTGTTGGTACCCCTGGTATGTCTTCACCAAATATGTACGCAGGGGTAGGTGCTACTCAGGGAAGCTCTATATCAAGGCCTCGTGAAGGTCTGCCCATGATGCATGTAAGTTTTTCTTTAAAAAAAAATTTCTGGTACATAGGTCATGGGATTTTGAGACAACACACATAATTTATCGTCACTCTTCTATTATGATGAGTGGATTTTGAATATTTCTTCCCATATGCTGTTATAAGCTGTTTTTGTTCTTTCCCTCCTCTAAGTCTACTTTTCAGTGCGTCAGGTTGTAGTTTCTGATAGTGGGTTGGTGTACATGTTTCGTTAATTTATAAATTTATCTATTAATACATTACTAGACGTAGTACAGTTATTCTAGCTTGGACTTTCGGGCTTTTGTGAAATTCAAACTCTGCATTGTGAAAATTTGAAATTATCTGGAGTTTTTCCATTTGGTAAGAGGTGGAGATGCCAGCCTCTGTATATATCTCTTGTAAGTAATGCTAGAAAAAACTGGGGGATAGGGGGTTGGTGGGTGAGCCTATTGATTTCTGGTTGATCATTCTTAACTTCCTGCCACTAATGATGTATGGCATTTCTTTTCTCAGCCCGGACTGACTCAAGATTCGCAGAGACAAGCGGTGGTGCCGGACTTTCAGATGGCCACAACAAGCCAAGGAGCACACGCTGGTGGGTTGAGTTCTCCATTTCCAAGCCAAACTGCTTCACCACCGGTTGCATCATACCCTCTTCATCATCAGTTATCCCATCCAATATCTCAGCAACAGCCTCAAGTCCTTGGTCCTCATCAACCGCATTTTCAAGGACCAGCTAGTCATGCCCCCAGCCCTCAGCAACAAGCCTATGCAGTGCGCTTAGCTAAAGAGAGGCAGCTGCAACATCGTTTTGTACATCAGCAGCAAAAACAATATGCTGCATCCAATCATTTGATGCCACATATGCAGTCACAGCCTCAACTTCCTGTATCGTCTCCTATGCAGAACATCTCGCAAGTTCAACCCCAAATGAGTTCTCCACAAGTATCCCTTCCACAATTTACATCTTCTCCTTCAATGAATACGATGCCTCAACATCAGCAAAAGCATCAAACACCAACTCAAGGAGTAGCACGGAACGCACAGGCTGCTGGCAGTGGGTTAACCAACCAAACAGGCAAGCAACGGCAAAGGCAACAACAGCAGCATCAACCTTCTCAAGCTAATAGACAACATCCTCTGCAGCGACAGCAGTTACAACCTAAAGTTGAGAAGGGAGTTGGTAGAGGTAATCCAATGATGAATCAAAATGTTCCTATTGATGCCTCCCAATCAAATGGAGTTTCAGCTAATTCAGGGAATCAATGTTCGGAGAAAGGAGAACCAGCCACTAATTCTGTGCATAATCAGATGCCGTACTCTGGTTCAGCTCAAAATGTGGTGCAACCAACAAGGCAATACAACACTCCCCAATCCAATCAAACCACGCCTCAGCAAAAGATGTATTCTGGCCAAGCATCCTCATCACTGAAACATCTTCAACAGACTTCTCAGTCTGATAATAGCAGTCAAGGTTCGGTTCTGCCAGTATCTCCTCCTGTGTCATCAGCTGGTCATCCGTCCAGTCCATCTGTGGCGATTGCTGGGTCAAAGATCCAAGCACCATCTCAGCAAAAGCTAGTGAACCAAAATCAGACGGTTCCTCAAAGAATGGGTCAGCCTAATCGCCAGATTGTTTCTAGCCCACCGATTAAACAACAAGGTAGAGAATCTGATGCTGATCAGCATCCAGTCACCAGCTCTTCTGAGATTGATACAAAGGCCACATTACCTAAGACCTCTAACAATGCTTCAAATGCAGTTCAAGTTGTTTCACAGCCAAGTGCTCATAGCTGGAATTCTTCTGAACCATTACCTAATTCAAAGACATTGAATTCACCAACCAATTTGAGTAACTTGGTGTCTAGGCCCTCTAACTCTAGTGAGTCTGTGCCTCAATTGGGTGTAGGACTTGGCCAGAGATCATCGACGAGCTTACCCCTAACAAGACATGACGCTAGTGCACAATGGCAACAGCAGCAGCAATCACATGTACAACAGCCTCCTTCACCTGCGTCCCAACCTCAGCAGCAGCAGCAAACGCTGCCACCTATACATACTCAGCAGCAGGCGCAGCTTCTTCAAGCTGGGAGTGGTAATTTGTATGCTAATAGGTTAAGTGAATCTAGGTTTGAATGAAAGCCACCAACAGATTGACGCAGCAAAAACGATCATGCCCATTTTTGGGTTGACATGCTCTTGAGATAGCAGTGTACGGGTGCGTCATCTCTTAATAATATTCGTGAACTGGGATATCGGTTTTCTAGTAAGGTTTGTTACATGCTGCTATGGTATACCATTACAAAATATGGAATAGTACTATAGCGTACCCTAAAAGGTTTTGGCCTGTTTACACTAGGAGTATATGTAGGAAAAAAAGGGATGTCAAAGGTGGTACATTCGAGTTTTGTAAAGAACTTTATTTTTATTTTTATAATTAGGCTGTACATGAGTTTTTGTCTGTCAAGGAAATGTCCATTTTTTCGCTAGACTAGCAGCATTCTAGCTACTCAACTCTTCTGGAAAATGGAACAAACACAAAGTACTAGCTGTGAAATTTCCATATCTTATTTTGTGCACTCTTTGGGTTTCATCTCACTGAACATGATTATTTGTTATTTTTCATTATTTTCGTTTGGAGTTTTATTTCTTATTTTGGGTTCTGCATTATGTCAGAAAAGGATGCTCATAGTTGCAAGGGCATGGGAAGATAATGTGCTGGTCAAGGTAAGACTTCTCAGTTCTCTCCATATTGGAAAGATGCTCGGCCAATAAATTTTTTTGAGGTACTTTGTATATTAAGTAGCATTGGGCTTAGTTCTCGAGGAAGATGAAGACATATAGGGATAGGTGTACAGTGTCTCATATCTCCTTCTGCGGCCGTTTCATGTGCCCCCATTGTTTCACTGCTCGTCAGTGGAGCTGTATTTGTTTACGCCTATGTAGAACAATTATGTACTATTGGCCATATGTTATAGGGTCTTGTCTTAATTTTATGGCCGAAGGCTGTGGAAATTTTGTGAATATTAGTCTCCTTGTGTATACTCTCTAGTGAGTGATCATCCACACTTTCCTGAGCCCCTGAAATTTCTGTATATTGTTAGTTTGCAATTCTCAGATAGATTAGTAATCCTGCTTCTTTATCATGGTTTTGTATTTACTTCATGTGTTGGGAATCATTTGGGTGGAAAATTTGGAGATTGTACATCTATCCTTTGACATACAATTTCATCAAAGGAGATTTCGTGGTGTATATATTCTGCTGAACACTTTCATTTTATTTTTTACAAAAAATACTTCATTTTCAACACTTCGATTCTCCTTTGTAATTCCTTTCTAGTTGCTCAAAAACTATAATATTCGAGACATCCACTATGATCTCCAACTTATGATTTCTAAGATATTTTAGTAAGTTTATTGATATTTTTTTTTAAGTAAAAGGATTAAATTATTAAGTTGAATTAAAAATACTTTTACGTCCCTCTGTTCCACTTTTACTTGTAATCCCCGCACAAAGATTAAGAAAAATGATAATTTTAGGAGTATTGTACTCCCTCCGTTCTGGGTATTTTTACCCATTTGTACGGACACGAAGATTAAGACGTGTTATTTTTTTTAATATATATTCTTATAATGTTAGAAAAAGTAGGGATAAATTAGTAATTTAAAAAGAAAAAGTAAATAAAATTGTTGAGAATGATGAATAAAGTGTAAAAAAGTAATTAAAGTTGTTGAGATTGTAAAAATAGATAATAAAATATTACGTATTTTTACTATTAATGGAATGAGCAAAAATACGTGAGTTCAAAATGAAAAGTGGGTAATAATATGTGGGACGGAAGGAGTAGTATTTTTGGGCTAAAGGTGAAATGCATCCTTAATCTTATGATGTGGGATCAATTTAGTCCCTAATCTAATTTTTTGAACATCTATGCCATCTTTCTTTTCTAATAAGTCAAATCCACTCTTTATTTTGTTAATATTGACAACAGAGCCATTCTAATTAAATAAAAAAGTTAACGACGTTAAAAGGAAAAGCGTTTGGTGCTGCCCACCATGTGCAACATTGTACTTCTTATTTATTTATTTATTTTATTTATCATTAATATTAATTATAATTATAATAATATAGGAGTATTTAATATTTTACCATAATAAATTTCAATAAGCTTATGGTTTGGTATATATTTTATCCATGTATTTCAATTTTTTTTAAGGTCTAGTTATAATTTTAAAGATATAATTATAATTCATACTTGAAATTCATAATTTATTTTATGCCTATAATATAAATTTTAGAGTTGGTCTATACTGTCCTCAGGGACACATGAGAACACAAGAATAAAATATTAATTACTCCCTCCGTCAGCTTTCAAGGGTATCATTTTTTCATTTTGGACGTCCGCCCTCAAGGGGCTCATTTCCTTTTTTATCCATACACACCCACTAATACAACTAAAATGGGACTCACACCTCCACTAATACAACTACTCACTACACATTAAGTGGAATCCCTCCCCGGAAGTCGCGGAGATTATTCCCTAGATGCAATATCCGAAGCTAAATAACAATACTTCTTAATCTCCGTGCACAAAACGAATGACACCCTTGAATCCGAACGGAGAGAGTATTCTTTTATTCCCATGGAGCACCGTGTGTCCCGTGAGTACACAAGTTTTTGCCTAAATTTTAATGATTGAGTATGATTTAGATTTAATGATTCAAATAATTTAAGTTTAATAAATTTCTACTATATACACATATAAATCCAATTAGTTCTTACTAGCTCATTTTTCTATTATATACATTATCTCTCCTCAATTAATATATTTTTTTCGTATATCCTCTTTGATCTCTTCTCCCACCTCAATTAGTATTTGATTTGACACAAAGTTTAAATCTTTTCACCAAAATTAAAAACAAACATGAATTAACATTATTAATTAATTTATTAAATCAACTTAAACTCAAATTTTCGAGTGAAATTATTATACATTAGAATTACCATTAAAACTTAAAGACAATGATTAAAGTATAAGAGTAAAATAAAATTATGAAAGTAAGGATAAAATTATAATAATTATATCCTAATATATTAATTAATTAGTAAATATTAAACCATTTGAGTAAAATGATGCATGAACCACTAGTTACCCTTTCTCTTTAATTACCCAATTTAATCCTAATCCTTTTACACAATATAGACTCAAAAAATAAAATTTTTAATCCATTTGTCTACATATTCGTGCAAAAATATTCAGAATGAAGGGAGTATATATTATTGAGTTGATCTCTTGTGTGTCCAAGCATACAAGTCAATTGTACAATAAAATAAAGAGTATAATATATTTTAATTTATAAAAGTATTTTTTTTAATAAAAAAGTTAGGTTGAAATATGAATGATATTATTATAATAATATTTGAGTAAGAAAAAAAATGTTTGTATGTTTTTATTTTTTAATTAAAGATATAAATTTTTATATTAAATAGTACTATATTTAATATTTAAGGGTATGATTTTCTGAAAATATCAAATTTGGGGCACCGTACATCCAATAACACATAAGTTATTATCTAATATTATTTCAATAATTATTCAAAGTTAAAAAAAAAAAGAAAAAAAGAAGAAAAAAAAAATGCCAAGGTGTGATAGCGTCGCAGCGAGGGATGGCAGTTTCGCGAGTTTTTACCCGATCATATCCTAATGGGACGGGTTCGGGTACCTATAATAGAAATAAAAATTCACGGGACGGGTTCGGGTACCTATAATAGAAATAAAAATTCGCGAGTTTTTACCCGATCATATCCTAATGGGACGGGTTCAGGTACCTATAATAGAAAAAAAAATTACCATTAGGGTTCAGATTCACCCCCCTCGGATACCCGCTACCCGGATAAATAATCGGATAAGGGTAGCGGGTATCATATACCCGTCCCATTTAATATGTATGTGTTTTATAGAGGGTTCGAACACTTAACCTCATTTAAAAAAAATACCCTTTCACCGTTTAGATACAAGTAATTCTTGTTACATGTATCAATATTTAAATAAATTTACAAATCATTAGTCTAACCTATCATTTTATTTTATTTGTATATTATTTGAAGTTTGAATTGAAAATCTTAAAACTTGTGTGGTGATTTTATGTCATGTTTTAATTATTTTTTAACGTTGAGACCAAGAATATTTAATATTGTAGACACATTTATTTAAATGTTTGAGACTTGAAATTTAATATTTTAGGTTAAAAAAATATGTTTGACGGGTTCGGGTACCCGCGGGTATGAATAATCGGGTACGGGACGGATACGGGTATTGCAAATAGTATTTTAAACGGTAATGGAACGGATACGGGTAGTAATATTTTTATCGGATACGGGTTCGGGTATCCCCAAAAAATGCGGGTACCCTACCCGCTGCCATCCCTAGTCGCAGCTCTCTCACGGATAGGGATGGCAATGAGACGGGTATTTCCTAATACCCGGTCTACCGGAACCCTAAAGGGTAGGGTACGAGTAGTTATAAAGGGGTTTGATACTGGTACGAGTAGTTGTGAAAAATACCAGTTTGGGACGGGTACGGGTAATGCCTCAAACGGTAATGGGACGGGTACGGGTACGGGTACCATAATAAATTTTTTAAACGAGACGGATACGAATATGGATAGTTGTTTTTCTAAACGGGTACGAATACGAGTACACCAAAATAAGCGGGTACCCTACCATTGCCATCCCTACTCACGGAAGTTAGTCAACGGCATTACCATTGATACTTAACAGAATGACCATTTTGTTTGGTTAATAAAAGATGGAGGGTGGGTTTGATTTTTTAAATAAGATAAATTGTTTAAATGTTCAAAAAGAGAGATCAAGGGCTTAAGTGATCTTATGAAATAAGAATAAGGTGGATATGACCTTTTGCCCTAGTATTTTTTGGTAATAAAGGGTTAATTGCAAAAAAATCACGAACTTTACATCTATTATAAATTAATTCTTACTTTTGAGAAATTGCAAAAAAACCGCAACCTTTAAGTATTGTTGCAAAATAAACCCAATTTGTGATTAAAATAAGGATTTTTTTTAGTTTATTTTGCAACAATACTTAAAGGTGATGATTTTTTTTGCAATTTCTCAAAAGTGAGGATTAATTTGTAATATGTGTAAAGTTCGTGATTTTTTTTGTAATTAACCCATAAATAAATGATAAACTATGTTAGTTATGTCAAGTAAAGATGATTCTTTTAAAATAAAGTATACGAGGGATGATGATTGTTTTGAATTTTTGCTTTTTTAAAGGAAGTGTAAACTTTTGTATGCAACCAAAATAAAACGTGTGTCATGAGTGTATAATTTATAATAAATTACTTATTATATTTCGAACATTTATTATATCACCATTTGTTATATTGTTGATATGAATATCAAATTAAAGATTTTAAAAAGATGATCAACTTGATGTAATTTTAATTAATACTCCCTCCGTCTCACTAAACTCTTCACCGTTAGTCTAGATACGGAGTTTAAGAAAAATTATTTTTTTTACCAATTTTCATTGACTTTTAGCTAGTATTGTGATATTTTTAAATAATATATAAATGATAAAGTAAGTTATATGAGTGTTGTGAGAGTGATATTTTTGAAAATACGATGAAGTGAGATGTTATTTATTTTGAAATATGTTTAGAGAATGAAGAGTATGGTAGGACAAATAAGGAAGAATGAATAACTTGATGTGACAGATGCTGTAATGTATTTGTAATAATAGAAGTTTAGGTTTGAATTTTATGATGAAAAGTAAGTTTAGGAGTTAAATAAAATAAAATAAAAATTGCGTAATTGAATGGGATGAGAGAGGGACAACATTTATTTCTTACCATAATACTCTCTCTCCGCCACGTTTTAAAGAGTAAAGAGTCTCATTTGCGTTCATTAACATGAATGATTTAATGTTAAAACTTGTGTGTTTTCAGAATCTACATTTTTTTTAAAATTATACCGTTAGTATAAAAATATATACTTTTATTATTTTTTAAAAAATTAAATTTTTTTACCAAATATTTATACTATTCATACTTCAGCCGATTTTTTCAATGAAAAATTATGCCCTTATTAATTAAAGTATATATATTTTACTAGAACATAATGTTATATCTCCCTGAAATATAAGAGATCAACTCATTTTAATGTGTGGTGGATAATTGTATTAGTGGATGTGTAATTCTATATCTTAATTATATTAATAGATGTTGTATGTCCATGTGTTAAATAAGATCATTTGAGACGGACATTCAAAATTTATTGGACAGACACCAAAAAAAGAAAAAAAAAAACTTTAAATCGAATGAAATATGTGTCATTCTCTTTCTTATGGCAACCTAGAGTTCAAGTACTTCATCTGTCAATAAAATATTTAATTTAATGACTAATATTGAATAGATTTAATTTAATGGAACTAATGAATAATTACCGATACTAATTAAGTAGATCGAGGTGCACCGACTCAGTAATTAAACAGAGTTATGTCCATTTGATTTGTAAAATGAGATATAAAGGAATCTCCCCATTTTCTAGTTTTATTTGGTTCCAATTAAGATTTATTTATTTATTTATTTAATCATCCACTCAAAATAATTAATTATTTCATATTGAGTATGATGAAAATAAATTTAAGGAGAAAAATCTATATATCTAAACTTGAATTAAAAACAAAAATCATAAATTTCATTAATATTAACTTTTTTAAAAGTGTTTTTATAGTTATTTTATTGTTATCAACTTTTTAAATAAATATAGGGTGATTCTAGGATACACATCCACCTCATGTGCATCCTATGATTTATAGGTATAAAAAAGTATCTTTATAACTATTCCATTGTTATCAACTCTTTAAATAAATAAATATAGGGTGATTCTAGAATGTATCAGTGCATTCCAAGCATCCTATGATTTATAAGTATAAAATTATTGTTATCAACTCTATAAATAAATATAGGATGATTTTGGATGCATCTGGTGCACAGTTATAGGTATATAAATATTCATGCAAGATTATATACAGTGAATTTGGTGCATATAATGACCACACAGATGAAGCAAAGAAAGCAGTTAAAATGGTGCAAGAAAAGAAAGATAGCTTTTGATTTGGTTATGAGAGAGATTCGCTGGCATGGATGGTTTTGAGCTGCTTCGCTGGACATCCCGTCATAGGTAACCATCACCATCCTTCTCTATTTATACATTTAAGGAGAAAAATCTATATATTTATATTAATAAAGAGTTTTCCTACTGGTTTGAAGGAGGCGTACAGCAGCGAAAGTAGAACAGATGACATTTTCTCGTGAAAATTTATTTATTATTAAAAGTCATCTTTTATATAAATTCGACTTATTACTCTGTTGGCCCAAATGGTGGTCTTCAAGTTTCAAAGTATTGGGCCAAATGTGTTTGACTCATAACCTTACACCCCATCCCTTTTCATCCCCAATTTGTGAACCCTAAGTGGGTTGGAGCGTAAACTACTCTTCGTGAGTAATAGAGGAATCTAAGATCTCCCGATGCCACCACCTCCGGCGAAGCTCCGACAATGACAACCGGAATGACGACGAGGACGACCGTGTATACCCAACAACTCCGTATCCAATTAATTAGGCGATTTTGTAATTGAGCTAAAAAAATGAGCGTACGTGGAGGGAGTGTTTTTAGGCTGGATTCATTTAATTGAATATTAGAGCTGCTGACATATGTATTTCATTGGCCTCTGCTAAAGTTCTTTCACTCCTGTCAAACACACTAAACTCCGTCGGTCAATCTTTTGCCGACAAATTTGTTATCTAAAATGTACTCCCTCCATCCCCCAAAGTATTTCACACTCTTCTTTTTCATCCGTCCCTCAAAGTATTTCACACTTTACTTTTACTAAATTTGGTAAAAATACATCACAATAATACACACTTTTTACACACATCCCAATATAATACTTACTTTTTCACATCTCTCAACAACTTTACATACCTTTTTCATAACTTTACACACATTTTTTATTAAATCAACTAAAATATATATTATCTTTCTTACTTTATAGATAAAAATACAAAATTTTCTTAAACTCCGCACACACCAATACGTGAAATACTTATTGGGACGAAGGGAGTAACATTCAGCGTTTAATTAAAATTACGTGCATATATAGATATATATATATATATATATATATACACACGATTACAAATTTCGCGTAATACGGGGATGAATTATTATAAAAAATCAAAAAATATAATTAAAGATGATATTTAATTTATAAATATACATAATTTAAAATTATAAATGAATAATAATAATAATAATAATAAATAAATAAATAAATAAAAGTAGTATTCCTAACCAATCAAAAAATATGATTAAAGATATTTTTTTTATTTCTTTTGAAAAAAGGAAATTTATTTATTTTGGGTATGAGAATTACCCACAAAGCTTAATCTCATTCTTATGACCCAGGGAATTTCTAATTTGAAGTAGACTTACTTTTAGATCTTCATTTATCGGAGCCTGTCTTCTTAACCATCTTTTGCATTTTGTCATTAACTCTTGAGTTTTCTTGCAACTTCCCATCACGTTCTTCACTGTTTCCTCCTCAATATTGCATAGGACACATATTTTTGATGCGATATATGGGAGACAGTTTCGTCAATCTAACTCTGATATTGTTGGAATGCATTTGTTGATCACCCTCCACGCATGTATTTTGATCTTTGTTGTGGCCTCGCTATCCCATATCAACTTTGAAACCTCCTTTATGGTTGTTGGCCCTCTTCTCTTCCTTTCTACAAGCATGTCACAAAACTCTCCAACTATATACTTTCCTTGTTTGTTGTCAATCATTTCCATGTTGAATATGATGTCTGTTGATCAAAGACAGAAACTCATTCACAATATTAGTCTCACAACTCCTTAATTCTCTCTTCCACTCCAAATTCCACACCCATACTCCACCTCCCAATGACCTATTTCCAACACTAGCTTACCATTATCTTTACAAACATAAAACAACCTAAGGTACTTAGACTTTAGTGCCTCACCTTCAACTCACTTTCCCTCCCAAAAATGAGTGCTATTACCACCAACTACCTCCTTTCTAACATTCTCCTCGAACCAATTCCCCCGATCATCTATTATGCACTCTAAGACTCCTCTCCACCACCCTTTACCTCTAGCCTTTCTATCACTCGCGAAACATGCCGCCTCCATCCCTTTAATTTAATGTGAAGATATAAATGAATAAATAATAATAATAATAAATAAATAAATAAATAAAAGTAGAAAGATTATATATGTGATATTAAAACAAAAAACAAAAAATATACGATAATTAACCACATCACGACACCTCTTCCTTTAAACAAATTATTATTCTCCTCGAACCAATTCCCCCGATCATCCATTATGCACTCTAAGACTCATCCCCACCACCCTTTACCTCTAGCCTTTCTATCACTCACGAAACATGCCGCCTCCATCCCTTAATTTTAATTTGAAAATATAAATGAATAAATAATAATAATAAAAAATAAATAAATAAATAAAAGTAGAAAGATTATATATGTGATATTAAATATATATATATATATAATAATAATTAATCACGTCACGACACCTCTTCCTTTAAAAAAAATTATTTATAGCAGCGTATTCGTAATTAGTATATATATATCTAGCTATTGCCGACTCATAATCAGGTATTGAAATAAGAAAAATAAAATGTTAGTATAATTTTTAATTCGAAACTGTCATCTAAAATTTCGCCTTAAAAGAAAATTTAGTATGCAATTTTATTTTTGAATTTTCACGCAAAAATATATATAAAAATAAATAAAAATATTCCTACTAAAAGTTAAAAGCATTAGAATAATAACAATTGATGGGCAAGACATCCTAGCAAAAACTATATTATCACTATCTCTCAAATTTTCACAAAAAATATTACTTTTACACTAACAACATTTGATTCATAAAAATATTATTTTCACATAATTTTGTACCTTTTAATGTTGTATGTTATATTTTTTAATATAAAAATTTATAAAAATTCATAAATTACTGTTTTGTTGAAATCCCCATTATTTCAAATTAAATTATTTTAAGTTAAATTGTCAAATTAAATTGTTTTAATATAACCTTTTTAATCAAAATAATAATGAAAAGAGAGAAATGGTGATTACATAAATTTTCTCACACAATATACCATTTTATAAAGATATAAGTATTTTATAATTTTATTATGTAAAAGTACCTATTTTAAAAATATTTATTTTTTTAAACCACTTGCATTTTAAGTTGAGTGCTGTTAAATACACACCCATTTTTATTAAATACACATCCTTATTGAATACACACCCTCTTTTAACTTTTTAATCTTTAATTTTATTAAATACACACCCCTAAAAACTCAAATTTACCCTTTTTTAATTTTAAAATCATACACCTTTAATAATATTTTATGATCATACAGCTAGACATTATACACTGTAAATTATTGATGCACCTTCTTCTTCACCAAGAACTTTCTCCACTCAAAAGCTCAGTCATTCAAGTCGTGTAATCCACACTCTTAAGTGACCCAAGGTATAGGAACCTTCTACGGTAGTCCAGCAAGGTTTTTCTTGAGTTTTTCCAGTTGCTCGTTCTTGTCCAGAATCCCCTTCACATTCATCAGCTCCGTCGGAATGGATAGCTAATCGATAAGTTGTTTCAAAATGTGTTCGGGTGCAAACTCACTGGTAAACACAGGTCCACAGCCCAAGCACAATACTCGAATCTAGAAGCAATATCACGGTGGTTGCATATATTCCAAGTTAGAGTCATCTTCTCTATTCCACCTATACCCACTGGTTGATAATTTAAATTACAATATATTGTGTGAGAGTGGACATGAAGATGGTGGAATCAGGTGGATTTAACCTTCATGAATATATGAAAAGAAAAGAAAAAAAACAATTTATGTCATGCGATAAGAGAGTTATGAATGGATGATTAAAAATAAAGATTATGCATCTAATTGAATTAGTTAATCAATTTTAGGGCTTGTATATAGATTAGATGGTGTGTATTTAATGGAATAATGATAATTTAAATTTTTTAAAAGTATATTAATTATGGGGTGTGTATATTTAATATAGTAATTAAGGATACTTTAGACTTTTTAAAAATATATATTTTAATTATATATTAATTGGGTGTGTATTCAATAAAATGGGGTGTGTATTTAGTCTATGCATTTTAAGTTTTGTCAATAATATATAAAATCTTAGAGAAACAAAACAAAACTATTATCAACATGCTAATTCTTCTGCACTTCACTGCTGGGGGTGATTGAATTTTTAGGCGGCTCACTATCTATCCCATCCATTTATGCAATTAGCTTATGTTTTCTTACTTTTGAGTTTTGATCGTGCTTGCTCTGAAGAGTTTAATGACAGCTAGTTATAAATACTCACTATCTATCCCAACCGTTTATGCAATTACCCTATGTTTTCTTACTTTTGAGTTTTGATCGTGCTTGCTCTGATGAGTTTAATAACAGCTAGCTATAAATACTCACTATCTATCCCATCCGTTTATGCAATTAGCTTATGTTTTCTTACTTTTGAGTTTGATCGTGCTTGCTCTGATTTCATTGGCCTACAAATTGCTAAAGTTCTTTCACTCCTGTCCAACATACTAAACTCCGTCAGTCAATCTTTTGTTTATTTAGTGATTTTAGAGTCATAGATTGACAATAATCTAGATTCACCCACTTATTTTTTTCCACATTCCCTCTTAAATCTGTTATTTTATTGAAAAATTAATTTTATTTAATTTTGTTAACTTTGATTTTCAAATTTTTAAAAGTTTATAAAGGTATATTTCAATCTTTTAAATAATAGATATTAGTTTATATTTTATGATTATATTAGTTTTTTTTTCAACTATACTATATATTATTGAATGAGAGGATATAATTGATAATCCATAATATATATAGTATTATTAATTTATATTATTAAAGGTATCTTTCAATCTTTTGTACGCCCTATCAAACAATTAGTATTATTAATTTATATTTTTCCTATACTTTTCCTATATACCCTATTATATCGTTATACCTAACAAACTAGGTTTTTTATATTTATAGTATGTTGTGTGTTTAATATAATTTTTGTAGGTGATTTACAGTATAGGAAGATTTGTGAAAAACACATAGCATTTTTTCGGAGGGGCGGCTATTTGCACCCCCATATTTGTTAGACAAACCCCAATTACTAAACATACCTCATTAAAATTAAAACTTACATATTTAAATTACTAATTACACCCCATACAAAGATAAATTTACCCTTATATAATAATAATATAAGATTAAGAGGCAGGATATTCGAACCCAGAAATAACTAAACAACCCCCAAACTATTTTAATAAAACATATATTACTAAATTATACCCCAATAAAAATAATTTTAATCTTTTAATCATAAATTTCATTTTTATTTTGTGCATCTCTCTTAAGTTTTCTCGGGTTTGATTAAGTTATAGTCTAGACAGTCATATATCTTCACTTTATAAATCTGCAAAATTGTACAGTGAAAAGCTCACTGCAGCAGGATAGAAATGTATCCTTTCAGATATTTTGATTCAATAATTTAGGAAGAAGCTACAACATTTCATGCAAAATTTAATTAAAATGTAAAATTCAATTAAAGATCATTAATTTATGACTAGTGTGGTTGTCGTTTATGAACATTACCATCGCACTAGCTTCTTGTTTCCAATATACACTCGTAAATATATATCACCCTCATCATCACTCTAATATACCTTCTTGATTTTGATTTCTCCCATTCAAGAAAACCCAAGATTCATTTATCTTCCAGTGTGGTTTGGATTTTTGTTATATGTTTTCGTGATCTTACTTCATTCTCCTCAACATCGAAAATAATTCAAATAATTGAACTCGAATCCCAAGAATAATTTATTTTCCCTTGTATTATATTAGATTTCGAGGATGGTTGTAATCTCTTGTTGGGGCTTTAAACAATTAGGATTCTTAAATTAGGGTTAATATATGGGGTAAGTTTAAAATATGGGGTATGAATAAGAGGATCTAATTTTATAAGGCTATTTATGTCTTTTTAATTATGATATTTTTAATTTAAATATTAATGTTTTTTGTTCTTTTTGCAATTATGAACGTTCAAGGTCTATCTTCCCTCCGTCCCATGTAGCTAAGCGACCTTGTCCCGTGTATCTCCCCGATTCCCATGTGTTATGTGCTCCTTGGGGTGGACTTAGAAGCTAACATAGTGGACATAACGGACTTTCATCCCCAGAGTGAACGTACTTGACCTCTTTTTCACGCTCGAAGCCCATCGATAGGACCAACCGGGATAGAGTCTATTGGATGCGTTTAGTTTTTTCGGGGTACAAATAGCCGCTCCCTTTTTCAAAACATACCATATCAACATACTATTTTCAAAAAATACCATATCATTCCTTTTCAAAAAGTTATTAAAGCAAAGGTGGAAGATTTTATAAAGACATATATAATTTAAAAAAAAAAGTTAATTGCATTAAAATACACCACTTTTTTTTTTAATTTAAACATGAACTATTTCTTTTATCAGAAAAATATATAAAATTTTCCTCTTTTTTAATTTAATTACGAACTTTTTTCATTAATTAAATACACGATATTTTTGTATTTTCTCAATTTAATTATAAACGTTTTCATTTTTATCAGTTAAATACATCTAATTTTTATTTTATAGTAATTTAATTCGAATTCTTATATTAATAAAATTGACAAATTCTCTTGTGAGACATTATTTACGTGAGACGATTTGTGAGACGTGTTAAAGTATGTCTATTATTTAGATAAAATATGTTTAATGGTTGTTAAAGTATGTTTTCTAAAGTATGCTGAATTATACATTAATGTATGATTTTAGTGTATTATAATTTGATTTATTAATGACATACTTTAATTGCAAATAAACATACTTTATTTATACAATAGACATACTATAATGATGGATCGACCCGTCTCACATCCGTCTCAAAAGAGAGTTACTCAATAAAATTTCTGACTAATTTAATTTATACTCCCTCCGTCCCCTTAAAACGTAACTATTTGCTTTTTGCACGTGGATTAAGGAGTATAATAATTTAATATATTTTGAGGTGAGAGAAATAATATTTTAAAGTGTAGTGGGTAGTTGTATTAGTATTGTGTGTGGGGCCATGTGTGGTCACATTAATCTAAAAAAGGAAATGAATACTTTGTAATGAGATGAACCATAATAGCAAAATGGATACGTATCAAGGGGATAGAGGGAGTATTTATCAATACATATTAAATAATTATAATACATAAATTTTTTATAATATTAAAATATTTATAAAACATTTCATATACAGCATGTATTTATAATAAATTTGATAAAGTATACGGTAAATAAACAATCGTAATCCATACGTCCCACGTATTTTTACCCATTTTTTATTTTGGCTGTCTCACGTATTTTTACTCATTCCATTAATGGTAAAAATACATAATACTTTATTACCTACTTTTTACAATCCCAACAACTTTAATTACTTTTTTACACTTTATTCATCATTCCCAACAACTTTATTTACTTTTTCTTTTTAAATTACTAATTTATTTATACTTTTTCTTACTTTATATATTAAAAAAATAACACGTCTTAATCTCCGTAACTGTACAAATGGGTGAAAATACCCGGAACGGAGGAATTAATACGTTACAAGTACTTACAACAGCTTTTGGTAAGTACTTATGAATAAATAGGCCGTATATAAACTTTTAAAAGTTTAATACGCAAATAATTAGTTTTACTCATATATTACATATATTTATATATAACCATTTGTAATTAGATAATATTTATAAATAAATTTTTTATAAATTTTTAATATTAATTATATAATTTATGCATTTATATTTTAAATATTTATGTATTAATTTTTATTAATTAAGTTGGTCATATATTTTATTAATATAAGAATTCGGATTAAACTGTTTAAAAAAACAAAATAAAACAAGAAAATATGTGTTTAATTAAAAAAAGAAAAAAATTGTGATTAAATTGAGAAAATAAAAAAAAATCTCATATTTATTAAAAAAAAGTTCATGATTAAATCGGAAAAAGAAAAAAGTCATGTATTTTTTTGACATAAAAAAAGTTCATAATTAAATTGAAAAAGAGGAAAATGTGGTGTATTTTAATGTAATTAACCCTTAAAAAAAGACATAATTAAAAAGACAAAGACTTGTGTGAGATCGTCTCAGGTAAGGGCTTACGTGAGACGGTCAGAAATTGATAACTTTATAGTTTTATACTGAAAAATGATACTAAATTAATTAAAAGTGATAATATTATTTCATAAACAATTTATAGTATAAATTAAAAGTGATAACATTTTATAACGAAAGTGATAACATTTTATAGCGAAAGTGATAACAATTTTAAAAAGTATAAAATGATCTCATGAGACGATCTCACGCAAGACCAACCCTCTGAAATAATATTTATAATTTATTGAACAAAATCACTAAAATGATTAAATGAGTATTAGGATAGTACTTCCTTAGAACTTAAATGTATTTTAAGAGTAAAAGGGGATTGGAAGCATAAAAATATAAATAAATAATTAAAAGAGAAACAAATATAAATTAAGACAATAAAAACAAGGGGGCGACTATTTACATCACTGAGTGTATATTAGGTGCACCAGAGTGTAAGAGTGCACACATATGTGTATGACTTTTTATTCTATATTTTGTATACATATTATTCTATTTTGTATACATATTTTATAATAATTGTATACTTTTTTCACACTAAGTTTTTCATTAAAAAAACTAACATGCATAAGTGTATAACTTTTTATTCAATAGTGTATACATGTTTTTTTAATAATTGTATATTTTTTACACTCAATTTTTCATTAAAAAAACTAACAATTAAATTATATACATTATTTCTCATAATTGTATATATTTTTGGCTATATTTATATATGAGTGCATACTATAATTAGCCCTTTACTAATCATATCTCAAAAAATTTGAAATCTTAAAGTTTTTAATTAATATGACAAAAATACTAAACATACCTCAGTCAAACGCTGAAAAAAAATTATTCAGTAACACCTCCGTGCTGAAGATCATCGGTGAAAGATTCAGGAAACGAGAAACGTGGCCTAACATCATCCGTGCTGAAGCTTCTCATGCCACAATCTGAGGATGTTGTGAACAAAAGAGACGGAGAGGCCGAGTTTGAACGTAACTCGGTTTGCAGAACGATAAGAGGCAAGGTGAAGAAGAAAGTGAGTTTTCGATCACCGATTAACATGTATTCGTGCTGGAGCAGATGTATATGTACGTTGAATGACCCAATTTTGATCGGAATTGCCATTTGTCACCGGAAACCGGCAAGTTATGCTGATGTGGCGAATTCAATTATTTTTCAACCAATCGATGTGACACGTGGCATCCAGGTGTAAAAAAAATTATTTAGTCTCCACATCAGAATTTTAATTAATAAAATTTTATTTTCCTAAAAATTAAAATTACATAAAAAAGATAAATTAAAGAAACAGAGAGAAATCAGATTTAAATTTTCAATTCAATTCCCAAAATCCGATCCGATCCAATCCAATCCAAAAATCAATTCCAAATTGCCATTTCTCCACCAAAATCAAAAGCTGCCTTGCGACGTCGATGACCACCGCGCCGCCGCGTCACATTGCGAAATCCAGTCGGGAGAAACGCCACGTTGGAGGTCGATTCCGATGCCGTTGTCGCTGTCTCGCCGTCAACCACTGACATGTCTCCTCCGCGACGCCGCCCGTTGCCGGAGAATACCGCCACCGCCCGCCGCTGCCGAAGTCCCGACGATATCAGGAGGTCGTAGATCTGCTGCCGGAATCCGTCAGATTTTCAGTGGAGCTCAAAGTTGAAAACTAAGATGAGGCAGCCATTGATGGAGCAGTAAAAGAACTATAAACACTATGATAGATTAGGGTTCTTCAAATTGGGGGAATTTGAGATGGGTTGGATTAGGGCTCTTCATTGAACAAGAGAGATTAGGATTTCGCTGAATTTGATTTTGTGATTTGATTGAATCTGATTTAATTTTGGGGATTGAATTGAATTTTTCAATCTCTGATTTTGGTTCTGTTCTTCAATTTTCTATTATTTTATTTTTTTAATGTTATTTTAATTTTTAGGAAAATTAAATTTAATTAAATTATGTGGAGGATGACTCATATTTTTTTCTATATATTTTTTAATATTTGGATGCCCACGTGTCATATTGATTGGTTGAGAAAAAATTAGTTTATCCGCATCAGCGTAACTCATCGGATTCCGGCAACGGATGGCAATTCCGACCGGATCAAAATTAATGAAAAGTTAAAGTTACGAGACTAATTAGGCATAAATATCTATTTTGGAACTAAAACTAAAGAGAAAAATAGTTATAGGACCAAATAAATATTTAACTCATTTGATCACTTTGAGTACCTTAGTTTATGTGGATGAAAATTTTAAAATCCTATCATGAACTCAAACCCCTATATTAATAGTAGGATTAATTAACTTAAAATATCTTTAAAATTAATAACATAAGGTACTATCTCTAAATTATATTATCTTCAAGAAATTTAAAGATGTTTGAACTTAAGAATGCATTACGATATTAAGAGTATTTTTTTAAAATTAATAATAATTATATTATCCTCAAGAAACTTAAAGATGTTTGAACTTAATAATGCATTATGATATTAAGAGTATTAAGCTATGAGATAACGTTCAATTTATATGACATAGATTTTGTTAGAGTGATTAATTAAATATTAAATAATTTATCTCTTTATAAACTTAAACTTTTAGATGATAGGTCATTTAACAAATTTCATGATTTTAAGGGGTGATACTCACTTTGCTACTCCATTCATATAAGTAACAAATACGAATTAGTAAAGTAGTTAATGGACATCACATATAAAGATTATCAATTTAAGCAAGCAATTTAAATGACTATATAAAGCGATCAACAAATTGCATATTACTCCTCTGTCCCAACAAAGTAACAAATTGCATATTAGAGAATATTGTAAATATAATTAGAAATATAGGGTTATTTTTGATACACCTTGTGCACCCCCAAGTTTATTTATAGTTTAAAATAAGTAGTAGGCAGTTTTTTGTTTTTAAATAAATAAATTATTTTTTTTTAATGGTAGAGATTGAATTATATTTAATCTAACGATTAAAATTGTCAAAGTACATCGGTGCACTCGAATTGGCTCAATATTTTAATAGCTTTAATAGGTATAAATATATTTTCTCAATAAATTTATTTATTGGTAATTTTTCAATTTTGGGGTATAGTAATTGATTGTATTGAAATTAGAGTTGAAAGATTAATTGAACAAACAATTACTTTTCTATATTCATGATATAACAACTTTTAAAAAATCCCATAAATAAATAAATAAATAAATATAATGTTATATCATTATTGGGAGAAAGCAAAGACTAAAGAAAAAGAGTTAATATTAGATGCACCCGGTGTAAGGGTACATCATATGTGTATAATTTTTTTTTATTTTGTATATATGTTACTCTATTTTGTATATGCGTTTCTTAATAATTATATATTTTTTTCACACTAAGTTTTTCATTAAAAAAACTAACATCCATATCTGTATAACTTTTTATTCAATAATGTATACATGTTTTTTAATAATTGTATATTTTTTTACAATCAATTTTTTATTAAAAAAACTAACAATTAGATTGTATACATTTTTATTCATAATTGTATACTCCTATGTTTTTGTTTATATTTGTATACGTTTTTTAAAGTGGGTACACCCTATATTGGGTGCACTCTCTAGTGCACTGTATAATTATTAGTTAGCCAAAGAAGAATATTAACATATTAATTAATAATATATGTATGCATATCACCCACGTGTGTGTGATGGAATCAAAATCTCCCTCCTCAACAAGAATAACTGAATTTCTTTAACTGAATTAGTTTATGGGGTTGATTATAAAGTGTGGGAGGGTGAACATAATTCTGTGTGGGATTGAGAGTAGCAGAGCAGAGCAGACAGTTACCATCTGCGGTTTTCCTATTAGTTCATCAATTCCACAATTTCTTCATTCTTCATACTGTTTCTGGTAATTCTTCATTACTCAACTCTAATTAATCTTTCTTTTCTTTTCTTATTTCATCATGCATTGCTACACTCAATACACACACATGCTAGTACTTTAGGGTTGTCATTTCTTGAACGTTTTCACAGATATATATTATGATCTTCTAGTTGCATTGAGGCAGTTTCTGTTGATTCTTGAAATTCCCATATGTAAATGCACTCTTAATTTGTTGTTTTCTTGAATGATTAATTAATGCATGAGTCTGAATTTGTATGTTTGATCTGTAAATTAAATGTTGCATGCATGCATGTATATAGTATAGTATATGTATATGAATTCATTCATCACTGCTTGTTGTTGTTATTGAATGAATTAGTTTGATGATTTGTAGAGAAATTAAAAGATGGCACCAAAACCACACGAGAAGGATATATTAATAATTCCAAATTCAAAAACTTACCCCTTTGGGCTTTCGATGAATTAGAAAAACTTACTGCCAAAAGACGAATGATCCCTCTCATCAGTAGTAGAATGAAAAAAGACGAAATCATCGCCTTGATGCTCTCTCACGAAAACATTAGTCGACATAATAGTCTAACAGGTATATGCATACATTCACCACTTTTTTTATTTTCTTGGAAATCCATACATGTTTATATATATATATATATATATACACATGTTTCTTGCATCTTGAACGAGAGAATCCTGATGCCTTTAAGGCATACTATATGGATTTGGCGAAAGATGAATTATCAAGTCAGGCAATTCTCTTGTAATTTAATTGTACATATATACATGCTTAATTAATTCATATGGATGATTTTATTAATTCATTATGGTGATTTTATAGGAGCTGCACAAACTCGCATATTTTTTCCATTGGAACCTGATTTGTATCGCGGTGTAGCAGCTAAAACACCTCGCCAACTTCTTCCACCGTCTCCTGATGTGTTTCGTGGTGGACCTTCAAACCCTATTGATGTTGGAGATATTCTGAAGATTGAGACCGGTGCTTCGTGTTACAAAGTTAGACAAGTTCTGAAGATTGAGGGCGGTGCTTCATCTTCCAATCCTCCAAAGGATGAGCCCAACTGATCTCATCACTCTGTTTTGGGTCATGCACAATGCAACAATCTTTTTACTTACTTGAAGTGATCTCTTTTGAACAATATATTACTGAGTGATATATATATCCTCACTTCTTATTACTTCTGTTGAATCATGGGAGTGTTGGATTTCTTGGTAGCTAGACAGCTTCATTTCTTGTTCATCCTTATAAGTTTCTTCAGATTCTCATGTTGAGTGGAATTAGACTAATTGGTAGACTTCATTTTTTTTGTTCATCCTAAGTTTCTTGAGATTCTGTTGAATGGAATTAGACCAATTGGTAGACTTCATTTTTTATGTTCATCCTAAGTTTCTTCAGATTCTGTTGAATGGAATTAGACCAATTGGTAGATTCATTTTTTTGTTCATCCTAAGTTTCTTCAGATTCTGTTGAATGGAATTGGACTATTTGGTAGACTTCATTTTTTTGTTCATCCTAAGTTCTTCAGATTCTGTTGAATAGAATTACACTAACTGGTAGACTTCATTTTTTGTTCATCCTAAGCTTGACATTACCTTTTTTGTTATTATGAAAAAAAAAATCCTATTTTTAGTGATATATATGTTTTGAAATGCCAATTTTGGATCAAATTCGTGCACCCAAGTGCACTAAAGAATTTGCCTTGATTAACACCCTCTCACCTATTAATTTTTAAATTAAATGGAACCGACTATTTGTACTCCCGAAAACACTAAACATAACATATAAATATTTATATTGAATCATTCTTAATTAAAAAGACATAAATACCCTTTTAAATATTATGTATTACAACTATTTATATCTCAAAATTTTAAACATACCCCATATATTACACCCTACATTAAAATCCTAATACAGATCACATTTTGTAAGAGTGGTTGATTTGTTGAAGGGAGCTGGGGAATAATGTACTTGTGCAATCCAATGATTACTTTGAATAGGTAAATAATAAATAAGTAATATTATTTATTTATTATTCCACATAATGTGGCATGCATGCAAGAGAGAGTTAGGTAATTCCCGCATTTTCTTACAGTTTTCTAATTTGATTTGAAAAAGGAAACTAAAGAGAACATCGATAAGCATGCGCATACACATTACGCAGAAAAGTTGTCTGAGAGTTCATTCTTGCTGTTCTTTCCTTCTCTCGTATTCTTCATACTGTTTCTGGTAATTCTTCATTACTCAACTCTAATTAATCTTTCTTTTCTTCTCCATCATGCATTGCTACACTCAATACACACACGCTAGTACTTTAGGGTTGTGATTTCTTGAATATATATTCTGATCTTCTAGTTGCATTGAGGCAGTTTCTGTTGATTCTTGAAATTCCCATATGTAAATGCACTCTTAATTTGTTGTTTTCTTGAATGATTAATTAATGCATGAGTAGTTCATCTCTGAATTTGTATGTTGATCTCTGTAAATTAAATGTTGCATGCATGCAGAAAATCCAAACCTAATGTGCATAGTATAGTACAGTATATGATGGGAGTGTTAGATTTCTTGGTAGACTTCATTTTTTTGTTGTTCATCCTTCAGATTCTGTTGAATGGAATTAGACTACTTGGTATGCTTTATTTGGGGTCTCTCTCACACACACAATTGACTTCACATTTCAGTGTTACCTTAGGAGCAATTCCAATCCATGATCCTTTTCAGTGTTCAGTACAAAAATATTTCTGAATTAATAATAAAATCCAATTTCAAGAAACTGCACTAGCATGGTTTATGTTCTAAGTAAATGCTGAAAACTATTTTTGGTCAGCAATTTCATTAAAAGACATTTGGTATTTACTATATAGACTGCAAGATCTTTGATGAAATTTTAAGTAAAAAAACATGCATATTCACCCAAATAATTCCAAATGCATAAAATTTTAGACAAAAAAAAAAAAAAGAAAAAGAGGGAATAGTTAGTTGTCTATCTAAGCTAACGATTTACAGAAATTGCACGTGGAGATGGAGATGGTAGTGTAGGGGATGGGGTGGGTGATATTTTTCCTTTTTTTAACTGGGGTAATTTTGTCCCTTTACCAACCTTTACCACTATATTTGGTTAAATATGATTTTATAAGTTATAATTGAACTGAATTTTATTTGATGGTTAGCAATGATTTTATTTAAAAAAGTGGGTATTTTTATAATTCTCACTTTTAAAAAACATTAATGGTGAATTAGGGTACAACTCAATTTGACGTTTATGGGTGAAACTCATCTTAGTGACATTATTCAATTATTACTAATTAATCGAATTGATTTAATACATACACGATTTAAAATTTAAATAATTACATAATATATAGCTTTAAAAAAATATATAAAATTACATAATATATGTCTATTAGTAATCTTCAACACATATTTTCCATGATAATGAATAGATTAAGTATAAGATATTCACACACATACAATCTATATATCCAGACTTGGTAGTTATCTCCACAAAAATTAATATTACATAATTATTAATTGGAATATATGTACATTTATCCATATAGTGGTTATCTCCACAAAATTAATATTACATAATAATTATTAATTAGAATATATGTACGTTTATCCATATATTGGAAAATACTATGTACATCCTATATAATAGGGTAGGTTTGTAATCATAGTTTAATTAAACTTCTAAATAATTTTGATCAATAGAAGATGGAAGAGGAACGGTCAATTCAAGAGGTAATTAAATTTGAAATTGTTGTTACGATGAATCTTCGTAACTAGTGTTAAATTGAATTAGCTACAACTTCATTACCAAATTGATTGGTAAATTTTTATTGGTAAAATATAGTTGGTAAATTTTTAATCATGAAAATTCAATTTGTTGATAAATAATTTCCTCCTAATTCGTTGCTAATAATTTCAGAGGTAATTAAATTTTTGTTGTTACGATGAATCTTGGTAACTAGTGTTAAATTGATTTAGCAACAAATTAATAACGAAATTTTGTTGGTAAAATATGGTTGGTAAAATTTTAATTATGAACTTATAAATAATTTCCTCATAAGTTGCTGCTAATAATTTCGTTAGTAATTTATATAATGATTCAACTGGTAAATAGTCAGATTGGGTCGATTGTCAAGGCTGTAATCTTGTCTCTGCACTCGAAATAGAGACGTTGAAAGTGTTCACACCTTTGATTTTCTCTTATTTAATACATCCACATTAATCTTGTCGAACTGAGGAAAAAATAATTTAATTCTACCAACAAAAAGGTAAAAATTATATAAAAATGGAAAGAGGGCTTTCACCTTTTGAATCTGAAAAAAAGTATATATACCCCATGTTCTTATGACTACCAAAAATTCTGTTGGATCAAAGGTCTGGTGATTTCGTTTTCGGATTGTTATTGTATTATTTAAAATATAATAAATTCATTGCTATTCCTCCTTTAAAAAAAATGTAAGTTTTGCCAGCAATCTATTGATAAATTTCGCAGCTAAAATTGAATTCTGTGTTAGAATGCTAGTAAGACATCGGGTAGGATAAATTAGTCCTACTCGAATTGCAAAATTGCTTTCCAATATATAGTTTAAAAAAGGAGTAGGTCGATTTTTCAGAATTTGGAACTAATAGATAAAGTTAAATCCTTAATTATATTAGTTCTTGATATTAATTATTATATGCATGCAGGTACAACGGTATATATGTGCTTGTCTGGAACAAAATATGAATAAAATGGAAATTATTTACTTGCTCACCAATCAACATAAAATCCCACCTGAGATGACTGAAAGAGGTATGTATACAGTTACTTGTTGATTTAATTAACTTGAATTATTGAATATATATTTTTAAGGAATATACTGTATTTTAGTCCCGTAAGTTGTTTTAGTCTGATTTTGAATTATGCTGTTTCGTTTTTTATATTAGTACTAAAAGTTTACAAATTTATCTTTTTAATCTAATTAATGACTAGCTATCTTAGTCATTTCATTTGATAATTGTTATTGTGGGTTAATATCAATTTTGATGTTATAATAAGTTTAGAGTTCATTTTTTAGTTTTTAATATTTTAAATTTTATATGTAACTTTTTATTTTTACTCATTTTTCCAAAAAATAAAAATAAAAATTTACAATTAAAAAAGAAAATGAGAGATTTTTTTATGAAACTACTAAAATTGTTAAAGTTAAAAAAAATCAAAAATATTTAAGACTTAAATTAACACAAAATAATAAAATTAAAAAGTAAAAAAATATTACGCTAAAATTATGTTCAACCTAAATTATGCATACATATATATTCTCTCTTATATTTAAACTTTTACTTTTTTTAAAATAATTACTATTTAATACACATTTAGTTCTCATAATTATTATAAGATGTATACTTTTAAAAAAAGTTACGATTAATAAGATATATACTTTTAAAAAAGTTACTGATAGGTAAAACAAAATTGCATCACTTGCGAATGGCGGCATCCAATTGAAACGAGTTCTTCGAGCTAGACGTCGAGATTGAGGTGGAAAATAATTCTGAAATATTAATCTCCTTATGTTCTTCAAAATCATGCAAATTGTAATATATCTACGACTACTATATATATTAATACTTTTCAACCTTACTCTAAATCCACGTTCATGAATGAATCTCATAATTAATAAAAAAAAATTAATATTTAATTAATAATTACGAATTTTTTTGAATGATTAAATTCAATTATATGGTATATTAAATTAAAATTGAAAAAATAATTTTTTTTTGTTGCATATAATATTTTTACTATACATGATACTTACAATTAACATTAGCTGCACACAAAGGCTTGTTTTATATAAAATTTTTGTTTTGAAATTGATGTATCAAATTCAACTTTTTAGTCTAGTCTAGTTAATACAAACCAAGTCATCTTCTGTGATTGGTCATTAAACTAAAAGTCGAAATTGTAATCATACAAGGTTTTTTTTTTCTTTTTTTCTTTAAAAAATAACATGATAAAAATCAAAATAATTAGGACAACTTACGAAACTAAAAATGAAAGCCCTGTACATTTACATAATAAGCATGCATGCAGCTTGGGCGGTTCTTGATCGAGAAAAAAACTCTAAGCATTCACGTACGGATTTGGAGCAGATGATCCCACATGAAAATACTTCTGTTGTACTTTCAAGTAAGTCCTACTTATTATTCTTGTATATAAATAGTTGCAATAATATGTATAAGTCGATATTATCAAAAGAAAATATCACAATCAATCCTGTAAGTATGATCGATTCCAACTTTGGTCCTTTATCATTTACAATTCTCAAATTTGGTTTTTTTATCCAATTTTGTTCCTTTTTTGTCCAATTTTAATCATTTTAGTCCAAATTTAGTCTTTTTCTCAAATTTAATCATATTTTTTGTCCAAATTTAGTCTTTTATTTTAAAAAATGTCCAAAATTTGTCTTATATGTATAAAATTTGGACAAAAGTGAACTATCAATTAAGGACCGAAGTTTGAAAAAATGACCAAAAGTGGATAAAAATAATAAAAAATGATCAAAATTGAGAATTGCTGAAAAAAAAACTAAAGTTGGAATCGATTATACTTATATGACTAATTTTGATATTTACCCTATTATCAATTGAGATCGTTTCATTTCTTAATGAATACCATGTGACTTTCTTAATTCAATGCCAAGTATGCAATGATCTAATAGTCATTTTCTAGCTAAGTTATAGGTAACATTTCACTCTAAATACACATTGAAACACAATTGTAAAACAGGAAGTCTGGATCGCAATTTTTCAAAAGTAGTAATCGAGAGTAGTTGGGGTGGATCATTAGTATTGCCTACGGCTTTAACACTTTTTCCATTAGCTCCCGATTTGCAGAATATTGTTGGTGAATCATCAAGTAAGACTTGCAACTGATAATTAATCTCTACTTGTATTAGTTATTACTTGATTTTCAATATCTCTATTTTACAGCAAAAATCCATCATGTCGATTCCACAGCTGAAGAAAACAACAATGAATTAACAACTTTGCCACTTTTTCCATTAAAACCTGATTTGTGCCAGCAAAGGGTCGAAGATGAAGCATATATGAAGGATCAAACCAAGTGATCATCATAATTTATTCACGAATACAATATTCAAAGAGTCATACTTTTCTTATTTTACATATTACACCCTCAATACTTTCGATTTTTATTTTGAATTAATTTTATTGAAGATTTATTTAAATTTTGTTTGCATATGCTTAAATTTTAGTATATATAATGTTTTTCTCCACCATATAATTGCAAATTCAAAAGAATTTATATAGCCTCGTCGTGAATTAAGTATTTGATTTTGTTTCAGGTCATTTTTTTTTAAAATTAGTTCTGTGAATTTATTAATTCAATTATTTTTTAGCATAAAGAATCAATAAGTTGAATTTACCATCTTCACAATGGGTAGGTCTTGCGTGAGACCATTTTACGTGAGACAATTTTACACTTTTTAAAATAGTTATCAAGTTCGATATAAAATGTTATCACTTTCGTTATAAAATATTATCACTTTTCATTTATACTATAAATTGTTCAAACATTATCACTTTTCATTAATTTAGTACTCACTTTCTGACCTTTTCACGTAAGTCTTTATATAAAACAGTCTCACACAAGTCTTTGCACTCGGGCTATCAATTAGGCTTCTCAATATTATTATTAATATGTGGGAAAATATTATTATTAATATGTGGGACAATATTAATAATAATATCATTTATTTTTTAGATTCATTGATTTACTCCTTTGGGCCAACTATTTTAGGCAAGCACGACATTGTCTTATTTCAATAACTTGTGTGAGCAAGTCTCCTTGTAAATCTAAATTGTAAATTTTTAAATTAATTAACACTAAATTATTTTAAAATTTATAATTATGCAAACATATTTGTGTGAGACCATCTCACCCATAACATATAAGAATTGAGATAAGTGATGTTATTTTTTGAAAAAAAGTACAAATTTATTTTACATAAAAAAAATAAAAATTAACGGATAAGAATTGAGATAAGTGATGTTATATTTTGAAAAAAAGAATAAAATTATTTTACATTAAAAAAAATTAAAATGTGGAGAAGATAGCTGGTTCTATCATTATAAATTCTTATTATTATTATTATTATTTTTTTTTTTTTAAATCCACCCCTTCTATAAATCCGATCGAGGGTACACCCCAAGCAACCAAAAGTTAGAATTCTCCTAGTATATAAATTAAAAGCAGTCAATTCCTACTACACTCCAATTTTGAGGATTCACCATCTCCAATTTCTTCCAGCAATTTCGTTCTCCAGTTAGGTTTTCCAATTTTCTTTCTTACGTGATGACGAATCTTGTTTTTATTGAAGCTGTTAGTTTCTGGTGAATCTTGATACCGAACACGAATTAATTACTTCCTTCACTCTGTTGCTGAGTCGAAATTAAATTTGAAAATTAATCCGAATTAGAAATTGAACTGTCTTGATTTGCAGTGACAATTTGACTAATTGGTTTGCGATTAATCTGTTAAATTATTGGGTTACAGATTTTGCAGAATTTATTGAAGATGTTACGACCGGGCAGCAAGAAGGCTCCAAAAATCCCCAAAGTTGAAGATGTACGTAATAACCTGGGAATTAATGATCATTATTTTCTTAATTACAGTGGAATTTGATCTGATTTACTAATTGTGTGTATATATGATCAGGTGCGAAGTTATTTGAGAGATTGCGTTGATCGTGGCATGAGGATTCATGAGAATATCCCGCTCCTGACTGAAAGTTCTGCTTCTGGTACTAATTAATTCAATTTGAATTATAATTTTTCAGTTGGATTTAGTATATGTTTGAGTTAATTTCTTAGGCCTAATTAGGGTTCTGTAATGTGATGAATTAACAAGATGGGTGAATGAGTATTGCATTGGTTTGCCATTAATCTCATGGAATATTGTGACCAACCCTCCATGAGTGAAATAAACCATACACAATTCATTAATTATCTGATCTAGTGTGTTGATATAACTGGTAGCCTTAGTGGGTCAATACATGCTCATCCAACAATCTTGAGACTGCCTTTGGCTTAGGTAGGTGGGATAGGACTTGTATTCGCACTGTACGTAAGTACTTTCTAATCATTTCCAGTGAAATAACATTTACCAATTTCACTTAGTGGGTCAATACAGTTGATGATTCTCTGATATCAAGTATGACTGTATGTCGATTTTACGCAACACGTGAAGCTTGATTCCCTCATCAATTCCTGCACAAAATAGCTTGCCATGTTATGTTAAGTGAGACTTACAGGTTATAGAATATAGAGGCATACTGTTATTCTTTTATAATTATTTGAGATGTCGATTTTACAGAGCTTTCAACATCAGTTCCACCACGAAGTAGCCATGTTATGTCATCAAGTAAGACAACTGCATGCATGATATAAATCTCTGAAATATGTATATGCAAGCTTTGTATAGTTTCAACATCAATTAGCTGATCCAATACTGTATATGTGTCGATTTTACAGCGAAGATGCAGCTTTCCAGTGCAGCAAATCCTGCATTGAGTCACGATGGATCATTGATTCTGCCAGATTTCCCATCAACTCCTGACTTATCTCTGGAAAGAATGAATTCTCTACAGATTTCTAGTGGTTCATCAGGTAAGAGTTACAGCTGATGAATCTCTTGTGTAATCTAAGTGGTTGAGTTTGTTCATTTTACAGAAGAAAACAACAGCTGTGATGGATCATCATCTACTCTGACACTTTTTCCGTTAGCTCCTGATTTGTATCTACAAAGAAAGATTGACCAGCAGATGAATTCACATAGAAACACTATTGATACATCATCATGTATGACTTACAAACTCATATAATTATCCATATATACATGATTCGATTTTGACGTAGCTTTCTGGTGCAGCAATGAGTGTACACAGTAGCCATGATGGATCATCTTTTCAGCTGATGGATTATCCATTTGATCAGGGGATTTCTGGTGGATCATCAAGTAAGACTTCAAGCTGATGAGTCTTTAACACACACACACACACACACACACACACACATATATACATGCTTGCTAAGTTGCAATATCATCTAGCTGCTGACTGAGTATGTCAAAATTACAGCAGAAAGCTGCATTAGCCATCACGAGGATCTCACAGACGCTGCAAATAGCAGCCACGGTGGATCATTGTTAACACCGATGCTTTTTCCACTTTTTCCGTTAGCTCCTGATTTGTATCTACAAAGAATGGATGATGAGCAGAAGATTGGTGGTGGATCATTCTCAAATTCAGATCATATTGATGAAATGGAGGACTACAATTTGTCACTGTTTTGATTTTTTTGTTGAATGTGAATACAATTCCTGATCCATGCACATATGACATATGAGACCGGCTAACCTTATATTCTCTATTCAATACTTAATTTCCTCTCTCAATTTAACAATTTCCTCCTTTAATACCTCTCATTCTAATTCTTTTTCCGCGATTTTCTGGCAATTTTATTAATTTCCAGTAAAAAAATACCAAAACTAGACAAAAAAAAATTTGAATGAGAATAGGCATGCTCATATCTATGCATAAATGCCTCTAATTAATTAGCTTTTTTTTTTTTTGGGTAAATTACCGAAACCCCTCGAGGTTTGTTCAAACTGCTAAATCAACCTTGTGATTTGAAAAACTACCAATTACCCCATTTTGACTTGTTTTTTATTTGAATATTAATAAAAATACCTTTTTTCTAAAATAAAGAGGGATAAAAATGACATTAAGATCTAAGTATTTAACATTGTATTTTTTAATTTCACTACTTTATTTTTTATTTTTTTTAAATGCAGAAAACTAGGATTAGAGGGTTTTTTTTACATCTTAAAAAAATCCCTAGGTATTGAAATTAAAAAAATATATATAGTAAAATTTAAAAATAAATATTAAATATATGGGTATTGAGGCATTTATTTTTATGGAAATGACTTTACATTATTGTTATAATTTCTCAAATAAACACGGTAATATTCCATAAACCTACAAGCTGAATAAACGCAAGGTTATAGAGGAAGAGCTCATACATAGGAAATTAAACTAAAATACCAGGACATGAGCAATGCTAAAATCCTAACCAAAAGTAATAAACCTCGTGTTGACAAAAAATAATATTTTCAACATATGCATGAAAAAAATTAATATAAAATAGTGAAATTTAAAAATAATATTTAAATACATGGGTCTTGATGTTATAATTTCAATCCCTTTTTATTTTAGTTTATGATTTTTTTTTGTTAATTTTCAAATAAAAAACAACTCAAAGGAGGGTAATTGGTGGTTTTTCAAATCACGGGTTGATTTGGTAGTTTGGACAAACCTCGAGGGGTTTTGGTAATTTACCTTCTTTTTTTTTTTTCTTGTGCCGCTTTTCTTTTTTTAAAAAAAAATATTAGTTGGGCAGTTTAAATAAAAAAAATATTTATCTTTAATATATACCATATATAATATTGATATAATAATGTGAAGATATATTAAAATCTCTAAACAAATTATATATATATATATACACGAAATCATTGACACAAGATCAAGAGATGGACGATAAAGAGGTAAAACTTAGTTAATTCATTATTAGCTTCCTGATTTTCAAGGCGTCTTATGCTTTAATATTATGTATAATGTGAAGAGAAGAAAAAAGAAAGAGTAATTACATTAGTATATAATTTGAAGAGAAGAAAAAAAGAATGAGTAATCATATTAATTTGTTAATGTTTTCAGCTTCTTCCTATTTCGTTTAAAATCCATGAAAGAGTGATCATATTAATTTTTTAATTGGTATGCTTGTACTGAGAATTTGAATTCGCTTAAAATCCATGTGCAAATAATTCATGTCTTTCATTACTTTTAATTACTTTACAATATTTAAATTTTATTTAATTTTATTTCAGGTGGGTCGACGTATAATTGGGGATTGCGTCGGACAGTTCATGTCCAAAGAGGAAACAGTGTCACGAGACGTCACACAAAGGGGTAATTAATTTTTATTACAGTTTGCAGTTTAATTTTTTTGTATTGATTAATTTTAGAGTCCTTGGGTGCAACTAGACATCTTATTCCTTAGTTTAAGTTTTAATCTAATCTTTACTACTCCATGCACCTTACTTAGGGTTTTAACTCAGACTAAATTTATTGAATCACCCTTAAGTTTATTCTTCAAATTATCTCAATTCAATCTTTAATCCGGACTAAATTTATGGAACTAAAAATTGTTTAACTCTTGAATTTATATGGACTTTGTATTTAGGGTATAATTTTTTTTTTAGATTAGTATTATTTTTATTATAGATGTTATCAAAGTTAAATGATGCACTTTCAGTTCCATTGTTTTTACCAAATTCGAATCCATCCAAATTACTTAAAATTTTCGATTTAGTCCCGTAGCTAATTTTAGATTTCATCCAAAAACTAATTTTTCGTTGCAAATCATCCCATAACTCCTAAAAATTTTTCAAAACCATCCAAAATTTTTGGAACTTCCATATTTTTATGGCACCTTTTTTTTATTATTGAAATCGTCTCATTACTCCTGAAAATTTCTAAAATAGTCTCAAAAATGATCATTTCTGATTGAAATCCAAAAGTTATTGGACCTTTTCAGAAGTTTTTAACGACTTTGGGACAAAAATCGAAATCTTCGATAGTTGTGGCACCTTTAATGAATTTAACTCTGATGTTATCACCTATTCTAACGGTTACTCTTTTTTCTCAATTTTTTTTAAAACAATTGTTTAAACAATTATAAGAACTTTTAAAATTATTTATTTATCCTTCAAGACAAGGTATACATTTCATTTTGCCCATAACACTAATTTTTTTCCTTGGTTTGATTTTATTTAAAGCAGCTGTCATTTAACTTAGAGATTAATGGGCTTCTCACTCTAGTGAGTGACCTAAATTCGATTTCCCTTGGAAACAAATTAGCTTAATTAGAGAAATCTTTGAGTATTTGGGTGTTCAGTAAACTAACTTCTAACTACTAACATTTATTAATTGAAAAAAAATTAACTAGATGTCAATAAGAACTTAGCCTAAAATATAATTTTTTTAAAAAAAATTATAATAATTGAGATATAACCTCTTTTCATGACAGTAGCGACAAAGGAAAAAAAATCAAATGACTTTTTTTTTTATTAAATTTAGTATATGAATAAATTATAATTTTTTGTTGAGCGAAAAGAAAGAGTTAAGATGGCATTAATCAATAAGCAATATTCATTCATTAATGGCTAATTATAGTGTGCACTAATATAGGGTGTACCCACCTTAAAAAATGTATACAAATATAAACAAAAACATGTACAATTATGAACAAAAATGTATACAATTTAATTGTTAATTTTTTTAATGAAAAATTGAGTGTAAAAAGATATACAATTATTAAAAAACATGTATACACTATTGAATAAAACGTTATATACATATGGATGCAAGTTTTTTTAATGAAAAACTTAGTGTGAAAAAAATGTAATATTATTAAGAAATACGTATACAAAATGGAATAACATGTATACAAAATAAAATAAAAATTTATACACATATGAGTGCACCCTTCACCCGGTGCACCTAATATCAACTCTTAATTAATACATACAATTAGCAGTTCGTTAATAGTAGTCCGCTATATAAATATGACAGTTTTAATCAAATTCTCCCTCCTCCCACTACGATTACTCAATTTCTTTCTGATCAGTTTATTTTCCAGCGATGAGATTACCATCTGGGATTCCAAAAGCTGCTTGCCGTCTTCAATTAATTCTCCTGCGATCGTTTCTTGGAATTAATTCACCCGTTTCTGGTAATTCTTATTAGTCAACCCTAATTAAACTTAATCTCCTTTCTATCTTTTTATTATTTTATTCAACATTAACACTCTGAGAAAGAACTTGTTGGGTTGGGGAGAAAATATTAATTTTGATCCTTAATCTTTTACCAAATCCAATTTTACTATTCCTATAACTTTTAATAATTTTAATTTTAGTCCTCTTAATTTTAATTTTGATCCTGTATCTTTTAAATTTTCAATTTTAGTCCTATTAGTTTCAAAATTAATCATATATCTTTTTAAAACTTATAAGACTAAAATTGAAATTTTAAAAGTTACAGGTCCAAAATTGAAACTAAAATTTAAAATACTAAAAGTTTCAGGACTAAAATTGAATTTGGTAAAAGATACATGACCAAAATTGATATTTTCTCGTGGGGTTGGGGTTGGGGTTGGGGTTGGGGGTGGGGATGGGGTGTTGTCATATCTTCTTGAAGCAGTTTCTGTCAATTCTTGAAATTCCCGTGTAAAATCCACTTGACCTGTTGCAAAAATTTGTTTTGTATATATGGATAAGTTCATGATCCTGCAAGTATGTATGTGTGTGTATATATATATTCTTTGATGTGTAGTTTATTTTTGATTTTGCATGATGATTTAGTTTCGGTAAATTAATCTCGCATGCAGATAATCCAAATTAACCTGATTTAGAATTTTAGTTCATTCATCACAACTCTTTTTTTAATACATGAAAATGGGAAATATAGTTTAATTAGATTTATTTGTAGATAAATAAAATGGCATCGAAGCCGGATATAAATAAATGTAGAAGCAACAGAGGATTTGGTAAAAGATAAACCAGAAATGGATCTGGCCAGACAATGTTTGCAGACTTACATCGATTGTAGATACAAAAAAGATCAAATTATCAACATATTCAACACTGTGTACGCCATTAATCCACGAAATACTCTTAACGGGTATTCGTATTCATACATACATTTAGCAGTTGCATGTTTGTTTATATATATGCAATTGATGCATACATTTCCTGCAGTTTGGGATGAGTTTGAACGACTTTATCCAAACAACTTCAGGCAATACAACTTGGATTTGCAGCAGCATGATGCACTCTACATTAATGCGAACTCATCAACTGAAAACAGTAATATTTCAACCATTCTACACCATTTAAACATTAAATACGAGTTTAAAACATAATTCATCCTGTATTTTTTTACTTTATTCGAAAATGTCCCAAATAGTTAGTACATTCATTTTTGTCTCAAACCTTTCAATTTTACTCCGATTTCATCCCAAAACTATTTTTGGGGTACTTTCGTCCCATAACTTTGTAACAACACCGATTTTAAATATATTGTCCCATAACTTTGTAAGGTCCATTTTTGTGAGAATTTAAAAGTTATGGGACTATTGGTTTGGAAAAAACCATTCATTCTTAAGGGAAGGAAAACAAAATATATCGAGAAAAGAAAAGAATAAAAACAACACAAGGAATTTTATGTGAAAACTCTAAATCGGAGAAAAAACCACAGACCCAAGAAAATACTTACTATATGAAAAATATTACAAGCTTCTTTCTCCCGACCCCAAAATTACCACACTAATACAAATCGGAGAAAAGAAAAGAATAAAAACAACACAAGGAATTTTATGTGAAAACTCTAAATCGGAGAAAAAACCACAGACCCAAGAAAATACTTACTATATGAAAAATATTACAAGCTTCTTTCTCCCGACCCCAAAACTACCACACTATTACAAATCTTTAACTAATTCTCAACTTTTCTCTTAACTCTCAAATAGAGAATACAAGAAATGAATAAAAGAATTACGTATAAAGATTATAATATCTTTTTGGTGTGTCTAACATCAGAACCAAATGCCTCCTTAAATAGCAATTGAGAATCCTCCCTTCTGAGCTCTCATCCGATGTGGGACAAGCAGAATTCCTTATTTTATATTGACAAATCCAACAATATCCACCTTGTCAAAAATAAAATAAAACTCATTGTCTTTACCGACAATCAATTCTCAATCTCCCGAGAATCATCCTACTCCACTATATGAGTAGACCCACTTAGAATAATTCATTCTAAGAATTTCCTTGCGGCAACATATCGAAAAAATACCTGCTGAAATTTTATAGTGCAACTTCCAGCTCTTGGTCTCCCTGAAATTCCATCAGTCATCGATATACTTTTCCACCATACACATTCATGCCAAGTCAATGTGTGCAAACTTGTGGCCCAGCTAACACTACTACATCCCAACTGGGCATGTCATGAGGATGTTCATTTTCCCCTCAAAGGAAATCTTCTACAATATTAGCTTTAGACTCAGAGCTGTTTGCCGTACCAACTCTACCTCGACTAGCTCCACTTGGACAAAATTGCTTTGTATGCCCAAGTTCTCCGCACTTCCAACAAACCACATTCTTGGAGTCCCTCTTCCTTCCTCCATTAACACTTGCCAACATTACTGAATTTTCCGAAGTGCGCCCTTCACACATCAGCCTCCTTTCCTCAGAAAGAAGCTTACATGTTACTTCAGCAAAATTTAAGGTTTCCTTATCATACATCAGAATTGGCTTCATGTGCTCATTGGAACGTGTCAGAGGCAAAATATACCTCAATGCCTTATCCTCATCTTCAATCTTCACTCCAATTTCCTCTAGTTCGGAGATGATGCCATTAAGAGTATTTAGATGATCTGAGATTTGTGTACCTTCTTCCATTCGAAACATGTAAAATTACTTTTTCAGGTACAACCGATTTGAGATACCCTTTGCCTGGTACAGTTCCTCAAGCTTTTTCCATAGCTCCTTCGTGTTTGAAATACCATGCACATTAGCAAGGACATTCTTAGCCAAGGATAAGCATATTGTGCTTGCAGCCTGCAGATCCAAATCCTCCCAATCTTCATCACTCTTTTCAACACTCTTTCCAGAGTTTTTGCTGGAACTTTCTGTGCCCTCGGTTGAACCTGACTTTCCTTTCAGAGCCTTGTGCAACCCAGATTGTATCAGCACATCTTTCACTTGTACTTGCCACAACCCAAAATTAATTCTACCATCAAATTTCTTGACATCAAACTTAATTGAAGACATATTTTGTGGCCCTACCCTACCCTAATGAATAACCGTCTCTTAAAAATTATTTTCTGATATGGAAGATCAGACTATGCTGCAACCACAGAACATACTAAGAATTTTTAAAAGTGCCCGAACCGGGCTCTGATATCACTTTGTTAGGAAAAAAACCATTCATTCTTAAGGAAATGAAAGCAAAATATATCGAGAAATGAAAAGAATAAAAACAACACAAGGAATTTTACGTGGAAACTCCAAACCGGAAAAAAACCACGGACCCAAGAAAATACTTACTATATGAAAAATATTACAAGCTTCTCTCCCGACCCCAAAACTACCACACTATTACAAATCTTTAACTAATTCTCAACTTTTCTCCCAACTCTCAAATAGAGAATACAAGAAATGAATAAAAGAATCACTTATAAAGATTATAGTGTCTTTTTTGTGTGTCTAACATCAGAACCAAAGGCCTCCTTAAATAGCAATTAAGAATCCTCCCTTCTGATCTCTCATCCGATGTGGGACAAGCAGAATTCCTTATTTTATATTGACAAACCCACCACTATTTTGGAGAAATTAAGTTTTTTTAAACTATTTTGATGAAGTAAATTTGTAAGAGACATTTTGATTTGAAACTCCATTAAATACTAGCAGCAGACTGCATGTATTAGTTGGCAGCAATTCCTTGGACAGTAATGCCACTCCATTGATATTATTAAACTATAGCATGCAGCTTAGATGGCTACCAAGATCTTGTTTTAAATTCAATATTAGTGTGTGTGCATTGAAAATCGAGTTATTCCTATAACTTATACATGCTAGCTAATTCATATGGATCATCTAGCTGATTTGATTTGAATTTACAGGACCAGCAACTCACTCACTTTTTCCATTGGCTCCTAATGTGTTTCGTGGTGGACGTTCGAACCCCATCGTTGTTGATGAAGATGTGTTTCGCGGTGGACGTTTGGATCCTATCGTTGTTGAAGATGATCCAAAGATGAAGAGAAAGACTAAAGCTTCATTGGCTTCCGAACGTCCTCCAAAAGGATGAATTACCCAACTAATGGCTTTCTTTTGGGTCATGCAAAGTTGAAAACTATCTTTTTTTCTTTTAATTGTGATAACAATAGATGCATGCATGGGGGTGTTTCACACATGGATTATGTTCATTGGAGGCTGAAGAATGATCATCACGTGTTGCATGAAAGCTCGAAGCAGTTGGAGTTGTTACAACAACTCAAACAACACAACTGGTGAAAACTGTCAAATTGGTGCAGTGTTGAGCAGCCGACTTTGGAGCAGTTTTTGGGAAGTTTATCTAGTTACTTGTGACCGGCTAGATGGCTGCATCTCAACTACTAAGTGAGGGCTATCTAGTGGAGGTTCAATTGGATCAATAGGTTGAGGGGTTAGCTAGATATAAGGGCTCAAAGTAGCTTGATCACATCAGTTTTTACACATTGAGTTTGACAGTCTTATGAGCTTCGTTTTGTTCTTCCAGTTATCAGATTGAGATCAATCTTTCTTGGTTGTAAGCATTGAGTAATAATAAAGTTTCTTCTCCCCAAAGTGGATGTAGGTTATTCATAACCGAACCACTATACATCTTTGTGCAAGCTTTCATTTCATTCAAGTTTTATTATTTCATGTGAGTGTGTTCTTGAGTGTTTTGTGAAGATCATTAAGCGTTTATCACATCAGATTGATTAAATAATGTCAGATACTTGTGTACGGTATGTACGGACTGATCCTATAACTTCTGTTGAATGATATATACCACTATATCTAGACTTTAGTTCTTCATTCACAACAAGTTTTTTACATTCTATTATTGACTGAAAATGGATTAGCTAACGCATGGTAGACTTTATTTCGTATTCTTGGAAAACATCGCCTCTCTCTCCCACACATGCACACAAAATTGAACCAGAAATATTGGGATCAAATCTCATTGTTTACTCATGCATTTGTGGTGTTGTGTAATCCTCATATATACTAGGCTGCTTAAGCATTATTAAAGGATGGTTAAGGGTCTAAAATAGAATTTGATAGTGTTGCATGAGGTGAATCATCAATACTCGAGTTGGTTAAGACAAAAAACAACATAAGATCATAGCCTTAAACTTATAGTCAGTAGGGGATAGTGCGGCGGTTGTTTGGGCAGTTATTTGGATGATTTTTTATTAGCTTGATGCATGAGATTTAAAATGGGATCAGTTGCAGCTGTTTTCATAACCGTTTGATACTCCAACCAAAAGCCCAAAATTGCACCAGTGAGTTAGTCCCATAACTTTCAGTTATATATTGATTGTGTATATAAGCTGTATTCACAGCTTATTCTCATTGGAATCAATCCAAACTCTCATAATCAATAAAAGATCTCTCTCATGGTGGATGTAGGCTCTTTCGAGAGTCGAACCACTCTAAAAAACCACCGTGCAATGCTTTCTTCTTCATACATTAGGATTAGTCTTGTTTTTCTTCAAATTACTATCCGAGATCAATCCACGATATGTGGAACCTGTAAGTTTGGAAATTAATATTGCAAAAGGACTAAAATTGAAAATTTGGAAAGTTACGGAATTAAAATTGACATAAAGATTATTAAAATTAAAAAAGCAAAAAGTGGTAGGACAAAAGTGGATTTATCCTCAAAAACTTTGCAAGTGTAATAGTTTTTCAAGTTCTATAAGTTTAATTTTTTATTTTTTTCATAAGTAATAGAAAAAGTTAAAATTTACAATACTAAAATTGATACAGAATGACTAAAATTTTAAAGTTAAAAACATATAGGACTAAAATTGGATTCATTAAAAGTTACATGACCAAATTTGGTAGTATTTTCTTTACTTTGGTGCATTATTTTTCATATTTTAACTATCTAATAAAATACTTTACCTAATCGTACTTTTATAATAGAGCAACTCGTTTTCCGCTTTTCAAGTGCAATGCCTTTATCTTGTTTGTCTTCGACACCTTTGCTTTTATATAAATTGAACCGATCTTTCCTGATTGCCAAAAATAATGATAGAATTGGACAATAACGGAATTTCAATTTATACATGCACCATAATAGTGTCACAACCTGTTTAACGCAGACATCACTTTATCTAGAATTGTCAATGCAATTCAAATTAAGGAGATGACTAAAATAGTCAAAATTTAAAATTATTGTCATCAAATAACATAATTTTCTATTATTTATACCCAAATAATCATTTTTGAACTAAAATGGCTCCATTCATTTTTATTATTATTTTATTATTCAGTGTTGATAAAAGTGTAAGATACTTTGACATTATGTCTGGCAACATCATCGTAGCATCGGATGTTGGATTTGGTATCGGATGGCGTCGGAGCCCCGACATAGCATATCAACACAGATCGATACTGAATCCAATATCTGATGCTACGACGATGATGTTGAACATGATGTTAATATTCTGTGTTGGGGCTTTAACATCATACCGACACAGAATAATTAAATTATTAAAGAAAAGTGACGTGGGAGCATTTTGATATGGTCATTTTGGTATAATTGATATAAAATTAAGTTGTTAAACAATAATAATTTTTAGCAATTCAAATTAGTTATTTTTTTACCATTGGCACTTCATATTATGTCATGTATAAAACAAAAAAACTAATTATAGTGTACCGTGTGCACCTTAAGATAAGGTGCACCCACTTTAAAAAATGTATACAAATATAAACAAAAACATATATAATTATGAATAAAAATGTATACAATTTAATTGTTAGTTTTTTAATGAAAAATTGAGTGTAAAAAGATATACCACAATTATTAAAAAAATATGTATACACTATTGAATAAAAAATTATACACATATGTATACTAGTTTTTTTAATAAAAATTTAGTGTGTAAAAAGTATATAATTATTAAGAAAAACATATACAAAATAGAATAACATGTATACAAAATATAATAAAAAGTTATGCACTCTTGCATCCGGGTGCACCTAATATCAACTCAAACAAAAATATTAAAAAAAAAAATAATAATAATAGTAATAACAATAACAATAATAATTAAATGGGCTCATATTCGAATTATAAGAGACCCGGCCCAGTTACATTATCTCTGCTCAGGCCCACTTTTTTCGAACAGTTTCCCGATTTACATTTATTTTTTTATATATCTTACAAAATGGATTAGTATTTTCATAAAATTAATTTTTATTTTTATATTTATATTTATATTTATATTTACAGAGAAATAATATATAATAAACAAATTGCAAATCTCTTTTAGAGTTAACGAGCACGAAGACGAACGGGAACGGGAACACGAAGCACCATTTATAGATTAAAATTTCACGCAGAACACACACTGGCTTATGCATACACCATTTTGTATATCTCCATGTTCATATTTGAGCGTAATGCTTTCATGATTCTTAAGTAATTTAGGGCAAAACTACTCCCTTTGCTTTGAATTGAGGTACCTTGTGCAACAAAACCAAAACCCTAGAAGAAGAGCCTAAATTCTGGGTGGTCACACGTTTTCTAAGCTCTAGATTGCAATTCATTCTTGGCTAATCATAATTAAGGTAATATTTTCCGGCTCCCTTCTCTGGAACCCTATAATTTTGAGTTCTGTTCAAGTTTGTTCTAACCCTAAATGATGACCGCGCTTGTGTTTGATTGAATTAGGGTTTTAACACTGGGGTAACAAATGCGTAATTGTTGGTTGCGTGTCTCGCTTCATGCATTTTGGTTAAATTGCAGCGGGTGTTTATGTGTCTAGTTGTAAGATAACATATGGGCTTGTTTACAATTGGCATTTCAGTGATTCTTGGATTGGCTTGTTGAATGATGAATGAGATACCATATTATTGTTTCGGAGCTTTTAATTGTTTGTTGAAGTTTTAAGTTTTAATATGAGCGTGAGTATGACTTGAAAGGTTCTTGAGGTTACATTTATTGAACTTTGTCCAGAACTTATCTGTCTTTTCGAGTCAACCAAAAGTTGTAGTAGTTTAGTGTTGTTTCTAAATGAGTAACAATTTGCTCTAGTTGAACTCATTAAGTCTGCGACGTGCTAGATGAGATTATTGATGAGATTATTGATACAATGCCATTTTCTTAGATAAATTACGGGAAGTACACGTGTGTTAGGCACTTCGGTACTTTTCTAATAGTTCTTCCTAGTTATAGAGATGTTCTGGAATTGTATCTTATCTCTTGTATTATGTAAACTGGAAGACTATCCTTGGCACTCTGTTCTGTGTATCTTCTGAACATGATGAAACACTATACATACTTAAGTATGCTTTTTGTCTCTATATTTATTTGTGGCAATGATTGCTTGTATAGATTGTGTGCCTGGATATGCATACTGTTTTAGGATATGAATTATGTGATATAATTATGTAAGTAGGTTTATTTCAAAATTGTATAGAAATATAAACATCATATTCGTTGGAAATCAGTGCATGCAATCACAGATGCTGTGAATCATACTAAATTTCGTTCTTCAGTTCTTACCCCTGAGATGAATTTCACATGTCTATCTCTTTATCATGTTACTGTAGTGACTGCATAATGTAAATGGCGCTGATCATTCTAAGGTTTTCTATGATTGGGTTCTCATCAGTCCTTTTTTTATGTTCTGTTGTGTGTTAGACTGTTAATCTTGAAATTTAACAGCTCGTTAACAACATCTCACTTGGAATGATGCTTTTGTTCTTTCTTTTAACAGATTAATTTAACAGCTCGATAACAACATCTCACTTGGAATCATATTTCCAATTTCTCTTTCATTCTGCATCTTTGCTTTCATTGAGTTACCTCCATATTACAGTGCAGTAATGTGATGTTTGTACTTTTTTACTGGACTAGTAATTGCTTTAATATTCAGGTTATATATATTTTAAGTATTGTCTTACCATCTTATCCTATATGTATTTAATTCTGTGAATGGTTTATTTCCTCTCATAGATTACATATCAGTTATCATGAAGGTTATTGAAGTTCAAGGCTCGTACTAGCTATCCTCAATTTATATGATTAAGACCTTGATCAATATGACCTTATGAACACCTCGCAATTTTTGACCTTCTGATTTGTTCATGCAATTATTCAGTCTCTTCATAGCATACTCTTTAGTTCCTTTTCTTTTCAGTTTCTGATATATGGCTCTCGTCAAATGACACCATATACGTTGTTAAACATCTGTGTGAAGTTCCTTGGATGTAAAACTGTCACATTGCTTAATGACATCAAGATTAAGGCAACCGGCTTAAACTAAATTGGATTTAAGCCTCTTTTGCTCTGATATAGCTGATGCAGCTTTTACTTAGATAATGCACTCAATCAAATCTCCTCTGTGTTTTGAGTAATCTAGTTCTTAGCCTGTAACTGTCTTTTGCTCTTTGTTTCATAGGGGTTTATTCCTAAGCTAAATGATAGAGATCATATGTAGCTGTTGAAGTGGGGAATGCGTGGATGTGCTTCAGCATCTGTTTTCATTGTCAATGCCGAAGTTGATTCTATGGGAGGAGTTGTTGAAGGCGGAGTTGGTAATGCTAGCAAATCTTCTCCGCAGAAAGCGGCAATTGAGAAGGTTCAAGCAGAGCTTAGGTAATGATGCTATTCTGCTGTAATTTTTTATCAGGCCCACTCATTTTGGTTATCAAGTTGTTTGGTTTTTCTCTTGGCCACGCTGCTTTGTTGACCATGATCACAGGCAAGAGTGTGGCATTCGTGACGAGCGAAAAAGAGAGTTGGAATTTCTTGAGAAAGTATGCTTCTTTACTTTATTACTTATTTCCTAACATATATATATATATTATTAAGTAGTGCTTGATTCTTTTATATTTAAAGGGTGGAAACCCATTAGATTTTAAGGTTGGGTTTGGTGCTTCAGTCAGTGTTCAGTCATTTACTGATCAACATCCTGAACAGTTTGTGACCAGGTATTAAAATGAGCATGCTTTTAAATATAATATTATTATTTTCTGCATCAATCCGTTTTCTGTTTTTCCTTAAAAAATTTTGGCACTGTAGTGAAGCAAAAGGCAGTTTTGCATTTACTGCATCACCTCATGGAGACTCTGTTGAAAGTAGTGGCAGACCTGGTACAACTCCTTGGGAGCCCAATAGTGCAGATAACCTCATGCTATTTGATGCGGAGCATGAGTCTTCTGAAGGTGCTCGGAGTTTATTGCGGAGAAGCAATATTGATCCATCTGAACTGTCATTCAAGATGGATGGGGGTCGTAAAACCCTTGAACAAGGAGATTCAGCTGCTTTTGGCATCCCTAGAAAAGCATATAAGAGAAGGTACAGGTCCCGCCCTAATCGTGATGGAGCTAGGTCAAGTTCAGCTGACATAAATTCAGCTCGTGGTTGTCTTGTTTCTTCTTTACCTACTCGCCATGGCCCCAAGGATGTTAAAGGATTGACATCTGATGCAGACATTCAAAATACATCATTGATTTGGAACTCAAAGCCTACTAGCCCTGCACAGGAGATTCTTCCTAAAACTACGACCACAGATGGTCAGGATGATGTTGAGTTGGATGACGTAAAGTCCCTTAAATCATCCAAGGATCAGATTCAAGTTGTTTCAGTGGATACTACTTCAGGTTTTATTGCTTCCAAAACCCCTCTAGATGAGCAAATTACCCAACAATCAGTTTCAGCTTCCGTGGATGCTCCAAAACAGATGGATTCTAATGGGCCTGAAGCTTTTCAGGTGGATGGAATCACTTCTGCAGTTATCGAATGTCAGCCAAATTTGACTGCTACAGAAGTTGATAATCAATCTAATTCATGCCAGATCAATGGCTTAAGCAGAAAAACAGGGGATTTTATAAAGACTGATGCTCATAATAGCAGTTCTCCCCGTGACGTAAAAGTTTTGGATTCAGAGTCATCTTGTGGGCAAGCCAGTTTAAGTATTGGTGGAAATACTCATAGTGAAGTGTATGTTAGAGTGAGAAACACTGACTATAATGGGAACTTAAAACTTCATAGTGTACTAGATGGGACCCCAGTTTCTAAGAGTGACATACTTGCCAAAGAAAAAAAAAATACAGAGGGAATTGTCAGCTCTGCTCTCGTCAGCAAGGAGAGTTCTTCTACCTTTCCTTGTAAACAAGATAAGGATTTTTCTATCCAAACAGAAAAAGAAATAAATCAAATGGATTGTGCTTTAGAAAACAAGGTTAACGATCACATTATTATTAAGGGAGTTATTATTAATGGATCAGAAGCGACTGGCCCCACTCAATTAGAATCTGAGAGGAAACCTTCTGATCCTAAGGTCAACAGTCCTGGATTACAGAATGGAACATCTCCTGATATTAGACATAAGGACTCCGTTTCTTTCCCAAATTCAGATCTCCCTGAAGCTGCATTATCAATTAGGGTTCCTCCTGTTTCCATTGAGGCTCAAACTTCTTCAGAGTCTGACTCAAAATTGACATGCAAAATTGATGAAGATTCAATTTTAAAAGAAGCCCAAATTATAGAGGTAATCCTTATGCATCAGCTTCTAATTTGTTTCATCTGTTTGTGCCTGAAGTTGTCTTATTAATTACTTTTTTAAACTAAAAGATCTAATAGAGTTAGTAAATAGGCAAAGCGGAAGAGGATCAAGGAGTTGTCTGATATACCATCTCCCGTGGAGATTTGCCGAAAATCTCATTGGGATTATGTGCTTGAAGAGATGGCATGGTTGGCAAATGATTTCGCTCAGGTTTGACTTCACTCTTGCGTTCTATTCCGTGCTTCTTTATTCTTGTGAACTTCTTATTGAAAGCATCTCATTGATTAAAATGTTGGTTTTCAATTTCTATCTTGTGAGGCTTCCTGTTTTGCATCTTTATACGTAGGAGCGCATTTGGAAAGTAACTGCTGCATCTCACATTTCTCGCCAAGTTGCTGTTACTTGTCAGTTGAGAAAGAAAGAAAAAAATCCTACCCTGAATGCTAAGAGTATTTCTCATATCTTGGCTAAAGCTGTAATGGAGTTCTGGAACAATATAGAGTTTCAAGTCCAGGTGTGGATCCTGAATCTCAGTTGTTGGTCAAAGTTGGTATTTAAATATCTTAACGCTGAATATCATCGTAGAACTTTTTATTTCTACTTTCTTTTCCTTCTCTTTACTCCTTTAAGAACTAACTGGAATTTTCTAGTAATTTTTTTTTGTGTTTTTGTAACTGCTCTAGAATTTACTAATATTTTAGCACCAATTTTTTGGTTCTCAGCTCATTGTAGTGTAATGCCGTTAGCTATTTTGTGTTATAGTTGGCAAACTTATCTATGTAAAAGATTAACCTTCTGTGAATGTAATTCAAATTTAATTGTTTGCTGTCTTCCTAGCTGAGTTGAAAGAATGTAGGAATTTGATTTATATATTTTGGTGATCACATAGTTATATCAACTGCATTTTTCATTTTTTAGCTTTTTTTTTTCCAGCTCTCTGCCTCATATATTTAGCTGTTGTGTTTGATGCCAAACCCCCTTTGTCTGGGAACTAATGGCTTTAACTTGGATTCGATAACATTAAAGAATATTGTCCAATTTGGTGGTTTTGGCAGGAGACAAGCGTAAAACTGGAGCAGCAACGGAAAAAGAATGGAACACTTCCTATTCGTGCTTATGCAGTCAATTTTTTGAAATGTAATAAAAGAAATATCCCCTTTGATCAACCTGTGGTACCTTCAACACCAGACAGAATATCTGACTCAGGAATTACCAAATTGTCTTGGGAGGATAGTTCGATGGAAGTATGAACTGTTATCCAATATTTTGATATATTTGTTTCATATGATTCCTCCATCCATTGTACCCTGCACATTTAAACATTCCTTCTTCCCTGGTTAATTTACTAACTTGCGCTAATACTCCCTCCACCCCATGAGAGTATTCAAACACATACAGTGTTACAAAAAAAATTTTACTGTACAACTTTTTTGACCAAAGTTATTGGGGTTAGCGTAGTCTTTTTAGGTACTGTGTAATAAATAAAGTAAGCTAGTTATGTGTGCTAGGTGGGAATGGTACTTTTGAAAATAAAGTGTAGTGATAGGTTATTAATGTTGGATACTTGGGGTCTGAAAACCGTGTTGGGACGGATGAATGAGGAAATGTGAAAACTGTGTCGGGACAATGGAATGATACATGTGGTAATACTGCCTATCTTACTAACATGCTATGCCCATTCATTTAGGATAACCTTTTCTACATAATGCCTGCTGGAGCTATGAAGACCTATAGAATGGCAATTGAATCTCATGTGGCTCAGTTTGAGGTAAATATCTAAGTCATACTGTCTATCATCTGTATAATTTTTAATATTTTATAGCTTTTTCTTATTAACAAGTGGTCGACTTGAACACATAATTGCTTGCTCCCTAGGATGATTTATATGTGATCAGTGAATTTTACAATTAGTGGATCTTTGTATCAAGTTTTAAATTTGGTGTCTAACCCTCTTAAAATTCAATCTCTTGAATTATTCGAATACCCAAGAAAACCGGAATTACAATGGAAGAGGAAGTGGAGACATCTGCTCTTGATGTTGCAGCAGGTAAAAATTATATAAGGCCTTCTTTTTCTGCATTGCCTTTTGGTCTGTTATATCAATTGACTACATTACATTTTGCCACTGATTTTTACTCTCAAGATCATGCATATGATGAGGATGGGGGGGAAACAGACATATACAACATTTCAGTGGCCTTTGAAAACAGCAAAAGATATGGCCAAAGAAAACAGAAACAGTTGACATATGCATATGGTTTTCGGTCATATGAAATGGGCTCTGATTTGTTGCCTATCCAGTGTGCGGAAAATAAAGTAGCAAAACGGCCAGGCAGTGATCTTAATGGGTCAATCCCAACAAAACGTGTGAGGACTGCCACCAGGAGAGTTATCACTCCTTTTGGTGCGGGAGCGTCTGCGTGCATTCAGGTTCCAAATAAAACAGATGCTTCAAGTTGTGATACCAATTCATTTCAGGATGATCAGAGTACCTTGCGTGGTGGATTGCTTGTTCACAATAATGTAGAAGTTGAATCTCCTGGGGAATTTGAAAAGATATTACCATTTGACTATGCAGAAGTATCAACAAGACCTAAGAAGAAGAAGAAAGCAAAGGGGTATGAGCAGAGGTGGCAGGTTGATGCAAGCTTTCAAAATGAGCAGGTGAATAGCTTTATGTAATTGCACTTAGCTCTTCCATTTGCTTGGCTCATTAAGGTGGGTCTATTGATGCTCATTAGCTCATGATGATGGGTTTCCTTCCCTCTCAAATATTTCTCATTTCGATGCAAATCTTAGAGAACTTGTTATTAAATGCTTTAAGAAGAATTTGACATTTAGAACTTCAAACGTTGGTAAGATACTTATTTTTTTGTTTTTAATTATGTGACAAAACTTTTAGGTGATTTGATTGTTTAAATATGCAAAGCAGGAGTTCATCTTATGCAGTTTGAGGAGATTTGTTGTCATTATTTCCATCATCAAGATACATCGTATATTTAATTTATGATAGGGACTACTATTTCTCCTCTTTTTTTTTTTTTAATTTATAAATCTAATGATTTCATATCTTTTCCCTCTTTGTTATTCAGTTTCAGAGGGATTATTTGCAAAAGAGGGCTGAGAGTCATCAGCTTGAGTCTAATGTATATAGTGGTAAAGCTTGTTATCCTTCAAGATAGTGGAGTATTTGTTTATAAACATTCTTCAAAGTGCCTTATTTTCTATCTATCTCGTGTGAAGGGTTATTAGGTCAACCCATTTCAAAGAAGCCGAAGCTTATGCGACAACAGGATAACTCTCTTGACAATTTCCTACCTAGTGGCGGGTCTGTTGCTTCTCCAGTGAGCTCCCGAATAAGTAATATGTCCAACCCAAATAAATTTATAAAATTGCTTGCTGGGCGGGATCGAGGTAGGAAACCTAAGGCTATTAAGGTATACATGCAGACTCCCTTTACCTTCTACCCTTTTCTAAGTTTTTTACTTCTTGATAGCTATGCTGTACATAGTCTGAAGATTTGCATGTTTTATTTCTATCAGGTGTCTTCTGGGCAACCTGGGTCAGCAAGTCCATGGTCTCCCTTTGAGGACCAGGTTGATTTTACTTAATTATATAGATTGCTTTGTCATCTGAAACATGAGTATGGTTGTTTTCTCTTGAGTTACCATAATACTAATGCTTATAACTTTCTCAGGCACTTTTTGTCCTGGCACATGACCTCGGACCTAATTGGGAGCTCGTAAGTGATGCTTTTAACAGTACTTTGCAATTCAAGGTAGGGGAAATTCAATGCTTTCCAATTTTCACGTCTCTTTTAATAGTTTTTTTTGTTTATATTGATGCTTTAATAGTTGTTTTGTTTATATAAACCTTTTATTTTTAGTATATATTCCGCAAAGCTAAAGAATGCAAGGATCGTCATATATCTTTGATGGATAGATCTCCTGGTGATGGTGCGGATAGTGCCGAAGATTCTGGATCTTCCATGCCTTATCCTTCTACATTACCTGGAATTCCAAAGGTAAAATGCCATTTTCTGATTTCTTGTTTGTTTGTGTAATATTTTTTAATTACCATGTAGTCTTATGATTATCTGAAATCCTATTACCAAACTTTTTTTTTGTCACTGATGTGATGATTATTTCTTTGTTTGCTTTTCATGCAGGGAAGTGCCAGACAGTTGTTTCAACGTTTACAGGGTCCAATGGAGGAAGAAACCCTCAAATCTCACTTTGAGAAGATAATAATGATTGGACAGAAACTACATTATCGCAAATCTCAGGTATACTTATTTAGTTTAAATTTATGATGTATTGTTGATGCGTATAACCATATCTGAATATGGCTCAACAGTTATCTTTGTTTAAGTGTTAACATGTTTTTGCTAGCTTTATATATATATATACATATATATATATATATATATTCTGTACTGCTTATTCATTTTGTTGTATGTTACATCCTCCTGGATCTTCTTTTTTTTCACGTTCTTTTGTATGGCTCAAGTTTCAGATCTCTTGAGTTTTGTATCTGGTGTTAAACCTTAAATATTGTCTTTATCTTATATACCCTTGGTCTAGGTGGAATAGCGATGAGTGATGATTATTATATGTGGATGTGGATGTGCAAAACTTTGGTTCAAGTCGCATATTTCATAGTGTTTTTTTTTTAACATCTCTAGATTCTTAGAGCAATTAAATTTTTGGTTTTTTGCAATTTACTCTCCTTAGATCCGTTCTGGTGTAATGTGGTCATCTCGTGATTCTAATATGCTAGGTCTACCCTAATTTATATTCTTTGCAATATTGTGAATCACTTCACTGGTGCATATAAGCTTGAATCAATTACTGTTTTCTTTCAGTGGACTTGGAACTTATTGTTCAATTTTTCTTTGGAATTTAAAGCATGGTTGCTTTGTTTACTGTGTTTAATATCCTCAAAATAATGGATTTTGAATTTTTTTTAGTTGACATGTTTTCATTTAATAATGACAACCAGGATCCAAAACAACTCCAACAACCTCACAGCTCTCATGCAATTGCACTTTCCCATGCTGGTGTAGATAATCTAAGTGGAGGGCCCATTTTGACGTAAGATATGTAACTAAGTTGTTCTTTTGCACTTTGATGACTGATTTCCAATGGTTCAAATATGCAAGAGCCAAGATGTGTGTTTGTGCTGGATCTTTCATTGCGTAACTGACTTATGACTTCTTTATTCTCCCCCCATTTTTTATCAAGTTTTTATTATCCTTGCTTCTTTGAAGGCCTCTGGACCTGTGTGATGCCAGCGTTTCTGGCTCAGATGTCCTTCCCCATGGGTATCAAGGGGCACATTCCAGTGGATTGGTTCCAAACCAGGGTCCTAGTGATCTCAGTTCCAACTTTTCTGTATCCTCATATACGACTGTTGGAGCTAATTTTTCATTTTCATCTGGTCCTCACAATACATCTGTCAGGTAATGTTTAAGGACCCAATATTTTGTTTATTTGCTTGTTTTCTGAGGGTGCATTTTTTATTTCTTTTCCAATAGGGATGGTAGATATGTTGTTCACAGGTCTGGACCAATATCAGCTGATGAGCATCAGAGGGTACAATTGTATAATCAAATGATACCTGGAAGAAATGTACCTCAACCCAACATCGCCAGACCTGTAGCCCTTCCAGGAGTTGATCGTGGCGGTCGCATGCTTCCCAGTGGCAATGGCATGGGTGTAATGCCAAGTGTCAATAGAAGCATGCCGATTGCTAGGCCTGGATTCCAAGGAATTCCTGCATCATCTCTGGTAAATTCTGGTGGTATGGGTTCCCCTGGTATGTCATCACCTAATATCCATGCAGGAGTTAGTGCTGCTCAGGGAAGCTCTCTCGTAAGGCCTCGTGAAGGTTTGCCCGTGATGCATGTAAGTCAATTTTATATAATATCCTGAATTTGTCATTAGATTGATTTTGAGAAGATATTCAAACCTCTTATTAGATGCAGTTATAAACAATGTATGCTCCTCTCCCTCAGTGCACATTTCATTGCAGCAGTTAGATACAGTGATTCTAGCTTGGACTTTCAGGCTTTTGAAAAATCTGAACTCTGCAATCTGAATTTGAAAGATCAGATGAAGAAACAATAGATCTTAGTGATGTGTTTTAGACAAGATGAAGGTGGAGATGTATGCTAATAAACAGTTTTGCCTAGCTAGCTATTGTATGCTGATAAAAGGGGATGTTTGGAGACGGACGGGTGGGCCTTTGGGAATCTTTTGAATTGGGCCATGGTCATTGTTTAGTCCATTTCAATACTTAGTATGTTTTAGCCGATTCTTTTTAATATAAAAGGGGTTAGGAATTAAACTCTTACAAGTTCCTTTTTTCAGTATATTTATTGCTGGTTTAACTTATACTTTAAGAAATTGTAAAATATAGGGTAATCTTGGTAGAAGGAATGTGGGCTTTTCACTAGTAATTTTGTGGAATGTCTTGGACTAAAATTCAAGACAATCCTAGCAATTTACAAATATGTATCAATTGTTCCATTGTTATTTTATATTTTACATATCCTTGATTTTGATATGTCGATTTAATTTAGTTCTTCATAGAGTCAATATCAGTAATAACTAATGGTGCATATATCGAATTAGAAGTTTATTTTATAGTATTATATTTCGACTCCATAATTATATTATTATTTCTTCTTGCAGCCGGGCCTGACTCAAGATTCTGCGCGACAACCTGTGGTGCCTGACTTTCAAATGGGCCCGACAACCCAAGTAGCATCTCATGGTGGTTTAAGTTCTCCGTTTCCAAGCCAAACTGCTTCACCACCAGTGGCGTCGTACCCTCTTCAACATCCAATATCTCCTCAACAGCCTCAAGTCCTTGGTCCTCATCAACCATATTTTCAAGGAACACCGAATCATGTACCCAACCCTCACCAACAAGCCTATGCGATGCGTCTTGCTAAAGAGAGGCAGCTGCAACAGCGCTTTCTACATCAGCAGCAACAACAATATGCTGCATCCAATTCTTTGAGCCCACATTTACAGCCTCAACTTCCTGTATCGTCCCCTATGCATAACAATACACAAGTACAACCCCAGACCAGTTCTCCCCAAGTATCGCCTCCACAATTTACATCTGCTCCTTCAATGAATACAATGCCTCAACATCAACAAAAACATCAAACACCAACTCAAGGAGTTGCACGGAATGCACAGGCTGCTGGCAGTGGGTTAACTAATCATACGAGCAAGCAACGGCAAAGGCAACAACAGCAGCAACAGCTCTCTCAGGCTAATAGGCAACATCCTCAGCGACAGCAACAATCTAAGGTTGTGAAGGGAGCTGGTAGAGGGATTTCGATGATGCATCAGAATATTCCTATTGATGCCTCCCAATCAAATGGAGTTTCAAGTAATCCAGGGAATCAGTGTTTGGAGAAAGGAGAGCCAGCCACCAATTCTGTGCAAAGTCAGGGTTTGTACACTGGTTCAGCACAAAATGTGGTGCAACCAACAAGGCAATATATGACTCCGCAATCCAATCAAACCATGCCTCAGCAAAAGATGTATCCTACCCAAGCATCATCATCATTGAAACATCTTCAACAGCCTACTCAATCTGATGATATCAGTCAGGGCTCGCTTCAGCTAATTTCTCCTTCTGTTTTGCCATCCGGTCACCCATCTAGTCCATCTATGGCTATTGCTGGGTCGAACAGTCAAACACCATCTCACCAAAAGCTAGTGAACCAAAACCAATCAGCTCCTCAAAGACTGGTTCAGCCAAATCGCCAGATTAATTCCAGACCATCAATTAAACAAGGTAGAGTATCTGATGCTGATCGGCATCCAGCAACGAGCTTAGCTGAAGTCGATACAATGACACCATTAGCTAAGACTTCTATCAATGCTTCAAATGCAGTTCAAGTTGTTTCCCAGCCAAGTGCTCGTAGCTGGAATCCTTCCGAACCATTACCCAATACAAAGGCATTGAATTCACCAACCAATTTGAGTAACATGGTGTCTAGGCCCTCTAACTCGAGTGAGTCTTTGCCTCAATCAGGCCTAGGACTTAGCCAGGGAACATCGATGGACGTACCCATAACAAGACACGATGCTAGTGCACAATGGCAACAGCAGCAGCAATCACAAGTACAACACCCTCCCACGCCAGCAACCCAACCTCAGCAGCACCAGCAACCGCTGCCACTGATACATACTCAGCAGCAGGGACAGCTTCTGCCAGCTGGGAGTAGCAATACGTATGGTAATGGGTCCAGTGACTCTAGGTTGGAATGAAAGCCACCCAACAGACTGGTGCTACAAAAATTGATCTTGCCCATTTTTTGGTGGACATGCTCTTGACAAAGCAGTGTACAGGTGTGACATATTCTGATGATATTTATGAACTAAGAGATTAGATTTTTATTTTCCATTTTAAAATAGGGAATATTACAATAACATATCCTGGAAGGTTTTGGTTTATTTACAAAAAAGAAACAGGCGCGATATGTAGGAAAGAACATGCTATATGTAGGAAAGAACATAGATGTCAGGGGAGGTGCTTTTGAGTTTTGGAATGATGCTTCTTTTCTTTTTTTCTTTTTTCCCCATGATTAGTTATACCTGATTTTAATCTGTCAAGGAAATGTAGTCCTAGAATAGGTGCTCTACAAAAGGGAGAGCTGAGTATTCCTCTTTCTTTTCGTCTGCTCTTTAGCTCTCATGTTGTTGAGCATAATTACTTATTTTTTTCATTGGTAACACTTATGAATTCTCTTCCTCATTTTTTGGTTGTGCTTTTTTTCCCCCCAGAAAAGGAGGCGTTGTAAGGGCTTGAGAAGATGATGTGCTGGTCAAAGGTAAGGCCAATTGGAAAGATGCTTAGCCATAAAAAATTTTGAGATATTTTGTATATTAATTAGTATTACATTAGTTCTCAAGGGAGATGGAGACATAGAGATAGTTGTACAGCGTCTCGCTCCTTTTGTGGGCAGTTCATGTGGCCATTGTTTTCTGGGTCGATAGAGGAGCTGTATTCGTTTATGCTTTCGTAGATAGGTATGTACTATTGGCGATAGCTAAAGGGGCTCGTCTTTTTCAAAGGCTGTGGAAATTTTGTGAATATTAGTTTCCATGTGTATACTTTTTAGTGAGTGACCATCCACACTTTCCAGGGCCTCTGCAATTTCTGTAAATCGTTAGCTCAGATAGACAACTAACTCTTTCCTCTTTTTTTGTCTAAAATTTCATGCATTTGGAATTATTTGGGTCGAAATTTGGGTGAATATGCATGTTTTTTTATTTAAAATTTCATCAAAGATCTTGCAGTGTATATGGTAAATACCAAATGTCTTTTAATGAAATTGTTGACCAAAAATACTTTTCAGCTTTTACTTGGAACTTAAACCATGTCTAGTGCAATTTCTTGAAATTGGATTTAATTATTTCAGTAATTTTTTAGTACTAAATACTGAAAAGGATCATGGATTGGAATTGCTCCCAAGGTGGATTCTGAATCTTGTTGCCATCTCTATCTCTATCTCTATGAATATCAACAAATGCAACACTGAAATGTGAACCCAACTCTTTTCAATTGTGTGTGTGTGAGAGAGAGGGACAGTGGGGGGTTGATGTTTTCCACGAACAAGAAATAAAGCATACCAAGTAGTCTAATTCCATTCATCAGAATCTGAAGGAACTTAGGAAGAACAAAAAATGACCCAGTAATAAGAACTGGGGATCACACAGTAATGTATTGTTCATAAGAGACTGCAAGTAACAGATACTTGCATTGTGCATGACCCAAAACTATCTGATCAGTTGGGCTCATCCTTTGGAGGTTTGGAAGACGATGCACCACCCTTAAATCTTCAGATCATCTTCAACAACAGCAATAGAGTTTGAACGTCCACCGCGATACACATCAGGAGTTTGTGGAAAAAGTAGTCGAGTTTGTGCTGCTCCTCCACCGCGATGCAAATCAGGAGTCAATGGAAAAAGTAGGCGAGTTTGTGCTGGTCCTGTAAAATCAGCATAATGAATAAAATCAGATAGCTAGATGATCCATATGAATTGAGCATGTATGTACAAACATGAGTTGCCTCACTTTTTAATTCAGCCCTCGCCAAATCCAAATAGTATTCCCTTAAGATGAAAGGTTTCTCTCGTTCAAGCTCCTCCCAAGCTGCACGAAACATACGAACACGTGTATATATAAAATATAGTATGGATTTCAAAAAAAGAAAATTGGTAAATGTACGCATATACCTGCTAGACTATTTTGTCGACTAATGTCGTAGTGAGAGAGCATCGATTCGATGATTTCGTCTTTGTTCAATCTACGATGGATGAGAGGCATCATGTGTAGTTTGGCCATATATCTTTCTAGTTCATCCAAAGCCCCAAGAGGTATGGATTTGAATTTGGGTGCTTCTGGAATTATTGTATCCTTTCCGTGTGGTTTTGGTGCCATCTTTTAATTTCTCTACAAATCAAAGTAATTCATTCAATTAATAACAAGTAGTAGTGATCAATGAATTCATATACATATACTATACTACATGCATGCAGCATTTAATTTACAGACCAAACTAGATCAACATACAAATTCAGAGATGAACTACTCATTAATTAATCATCCAAGAAAACAAATGTTGCAACAAATTAAGAGTGAATTTACTCATGGGATTTTCAAGAATCAACAGAAAATGCCTCAACAAGAAGATCAGAATATATATATATATATATATATATATTTGTGATCGTTCATTAAATCACAACCCTAAAGTATATGTATATATATAGAGTGTAGCAATGCATGATGGAAAAAGAAAAGAAAAGAAAGATTAATTAGAGCTGAGTAATGAAGAATTACCAGATAAAGAAATTTTGGAATTGATGAAATGGTAGACTCTCTGCTCTGCTCTGCTACTCTCAATGTATTCCACACACAATTCTGTTTACCCTCCCTCACTTTATAATCAACCCCATAAACAAATTCAGTTAAAGAAATTCAGTTATTATTGTTGTGGAGGAGGGAAATTTTGATTTCATCACACACACGTGTGTGTATACATACATATATTATTAATTAATCTTGCTCATTAATACTTTTTTCATCTTGCTTTCTCCCAATAATAATATTATATATATATATTTATTTATGGGATTTTTATAATTTTGTTATATCATGAATATCGAAAAGTAATTGTTCGAGTAATAATCTTTCAATTCTAATTTCCATATACAATCATTTACTATACCCCAAAATTGAAAAATTACCTATAAATATTATATGTATTGTGAAAATATATTTGCACCACCTATTAAATTTCTAATTGTAATTACAATATTCACTGATATATATACATACCTCACCTCTTTAGAACATGCAATTCGTCGATTGCTATATATAATCAATTAAATTTATCATCGATAGACATTTATTAGCTATTTCACATCGTGTATGTGTGGAGTATATATGAATGTGGTAGCAAAATGAGGGTATAGCTTTTAAAATCATAAAAATCTATGTCATATGAATAGTACTTTTCGTATTTTATAGATATTGTCTTAATATTTAGTCGTAATATATTTTTGAGTTCAAACTTTTTTAGGTTTCTTGAGGATAGTATAATTTAGAGGTTGTACCATATGTTATTAATAATATTAAAGGTATTTCGGACTAATTAATCATATCATTAGTTTAGGAGTTTGAGTTCATGAACATATTGGGTCCTGAGAATTTTATTCACGTGAGTTAGAGACATGAGAAAATCAAATCCTTTGAGTATGTTTTTTTTTTTTTTTGTTATCTTAGTTTATATTTTTTTCTCTTTTAATTATTTATGTTTTGCGGAATTAAATTTTCTATTTTACAATTGATGTTTTATTAGTGTTTCATAACATTTATAAAAAAAAAATTATACCCTACAAATAACTATTAAATTTTAGGGCATGGGAAAAATTATACTTCCCGTTGTTAGCATATCAATCCATTCCCCTTTTGATTACTCTTAAAACACATTTAATTAGTTCAATAAAACTCAATTATTTCTTCAGAGCATCACCAACGGTAGGTACAACTCCTACGTGTCAATTCGTACTTACGTCAAGGTATAATTGCCATTGGGAGGAGCAGATACAATTTAGGAGAGAGAGATGGGTAGAATATATTGTACCTAAGAGAGAGAGGGAAAAGGTTGAAATGAAGGGAGAAAGAGGGTCCATATGCGTCAGACTCATTTAATATCCATTAATTTATTAGATATTCTAATATTATATTTATTATTTTTAAATAAAAGAAATTGAGAGAATGCTGATAATTTTTTACATGGCATGAAGTTGCTTACGTGGACACAAATTTGTATCTAAGAGCATATGCAGGGTTGGAGATGCTCTCATGTGGAATCCACGTGTACTTATCCTACTATTCATTTAAGTGGTTTTGATAAAATTATAAATATTATTTTTGAATTGTGAGAAATACTTTTAAATAACTTGGCAAACACCCAAGTAAGTAGCATCATTAATAGAACTTAAAACATGTCTAGTGCAGTTTCTCGAAATTGGATTAATTATGTCAGTAATTTTACTACTGAATAATGAAAATTATCATGGATTAGAATTCTGAATCTTGTTGCCACAAAGGCTAGATTTAATAAATTAATTAATAATGATAATCCATGTTCATTTTGGATTTTAATATAACATATTAATTAAATTAGACCGACTATTTGCACCCCAAAATTACTAAATGTAACCCATTTATTAAGCACCCCATTTATATTAGTAATATATATATAATCACTAAACATACCCCAATTTTGGCAATCTTGCCCTTGTAATTTTAAACACAATTCTTTTGCGATTAAAACCTACGTATTTCAGAATTCATATTCATGTATTTCAGCGATTAAACCCTTAGTACTTTGGAATTCACGATTCACCCCGGAAGAAGAAAAGAACAGCTTAATTGAGAAGAATCTCAAAGGTTATTGCATGAGATACCATTTTGTTACATTATGGAGGTTTTATCCATATGATCACTATTTTTTCCTAAGTTGACGGGATAATGAGATAATTTCTAAATTTTTCTTATAAAATCATATGCATCTTTTATAAGATCCCTTCTTATTTTACACGAACTAGAAGGCAGTATATGAGATTTTGATGACATAAACCATTTCAAAGATTGCTAAATCAATGAGTCCACCGCTCTACATACACTTCTGATGAGTGTGGATTGGAGTTGAATCAATCATTCGAAGTAATCATTGGATTGCATATATAAGAACATTATTCCCCAGCTCCCTTCAACAAATATACCACTCTTACAAAACCTGATATTTCGTTTCATGAATTAGGATTTTAATGTAGGGTGTAATATATGGGGTATGTTTAAAATTTTGAGATATAAATAGTTGTAATACATAATATTTAAAAGGGTATTTATGTCTTTTAATTAAGAATGATTCAATATAAATATTTATATGTTACGTTTACTGTTTTGGGTACAAATAGTCGGTTCCATTTAAAAATTAATAGGTAAGAGGGTGTTAATCAAGGCAAATTCTTTAGTGCACTTGGGTGCACGAATTTGATCCAAAATTGGCAATTCAAAACATGTATATCACTAAAAATAGGATTTTTTTTTTCATAATAACAAAAAGGTAATGTCAAGCTTAGGATGAACAAAAAATGAAGTCTACCAGTTAGTGTAATTCTATTCAACAGAATCTGAAGAACTTAGGATGAACAAAAAAATGAAATCTACCAAATAGTCCAATTCCATTCAACAGAATCTGAAGAAACTTAGGATGACCAAAAAAATGAAGTCTACCAATTGCTCTAATTCCATTCAACAGAATCTGAAGAAACTTAGGATGAACATAAAAATGAAGTCTACCAATTGGTCCAATTCCATTCAACAGAATCTCAAGAAACTTAGGATGAACAAAAAAAAATGAAGTCTACCAATTAGTCTAATTCCACTCAACATGAGAATCTGAAGAAACTTAGGATGTACAAAAAATGAAGCTGTCTAGCTACCAAGTAATCCAACACTCCAATGATTCAACAGAAGTAATAAGAAGTGAGGATATATATATCACTCAGTAATATATTGTTAAAAAGAGATCACTTCAAGTAAGTAAAAAGATTGTTGCATTGTGCATGACCCAAACAGAGTGATGAGATCAGTTGGGCTCATCCTTTGGAGGATTGGAAGATGAAGCACCGCCCTCAATCTTCAGAACTTGTCTAACTTTGTAACACGAAGCACAAGTCTCAATCTTCAGAATATCTCCAACATCAATAGGGTTTGAAGGTCCACCACGAAACACATCAGGAGACGGTGGAAGAAGTTGGCGAGGTGTTTTAGCTGCTACACCGCGATACAAATCAGGTTCCAATGGAAAAAATATGCGAGTTTGTGCAGCTCCTATAAAATCACCATAATGAATTAATAAAATCATCCATATGAATTAATTAAGCATGTATATATGTACAATTAAATTACAAGAGAATTGCCTCACTTGATAATTCATCTTTCGCCAAATCCATATAGCATGCCTTAAAGGCATCAGGATTCTCTCGTTCAAGATGCAAGAAACATGTGTATATATATATATAAACATGTATGGATTTCCAAGAAAATAAAAAAAGTGGTGAATGTATGCATATACCTGTTAGACTATTATGTCGACTAATGTTTTCGTGAGAGAGCATCAAGGCGATGATTTCGTCTTTTTTCATTCTACTACTGATGAGAGGGATCATTCGTCTTTTGGCAGTAAGTTTTTCTAATTCATCGAAAGCCCAAAGGGGTAAGTTTTTGAATTTGGAATTATTAATATATCCTTCTCGTGTGGTTTTGGTGCCATCTTTTAATTTCTCTACAAATCATCAAACTAATTCATTCAATAACAACAACAAGCAGTGATGAATGAATTCATATACATATACATTTACATATACATATACTATACTATATACATGCATGCATGCAACATTTAATTTACAGACCAAACATACAAATTCAGACTCATGCATTAATTAATCATTCAAGAAAACAACAAATTAAGAGTGCATTTACATATGGGAATTTCAAGAATCAACAGAAACTGCCTCAATGCAACTAGAAGATCATAATATATATCTGTGAAAACGTTCAAGAAATGACAACCCTAAAGTACTAGCATGTGTGTGTGTATTGAGTGTAGCAATGCATGATGAAATAAGAAAAGAAAAGAAAGATTAATTAGAGTTGAGTAATGAAGAATTACCAGAAACAGTATGAAGAACGAAGAAATTGTGGAATTGATGAAATGGTAAACACTCTGCTCTGTTCTGCTCTGCTACTCTCAATTATGTATTCCACACAGAATTGTGTTCACCCTCCCACACTTTATAATCAAACCCATAGTCAAATACAGTTAAAGAAATTCTGTTATTCTTGTTGAGGAGGGAAATTTTGATTCCATGCCATCACACACACACGTGCGTGTGTACATATTAATTAATCTTGCTCATGGAGTTATGTTTTTCTTTAGTTTTTGCTTTCTCCCAATATATATTATTTATTTATTTATTTATGGGAGTTTGCAAATTGTTGTTGTATCATGAATATCGAAAAGTAATTGTTCGTTCAATTAATCTTTCAATTCTAGTTTCGATACAATCATTTACTATACCCAAAATTGAAAAATTACCAATAAACTATTAAATTTCTAATTATAATTACAATAAATATTTACTGCTCCATATATATACCTCACCTCTTTGGAACATCCAATTTGACGACTGCTAAATATAATCATTTTAAATTGATCATTTTTATATGTGATTGATTGAGTTCATTAACTATTTTACATAGTGTATTTTATAATTTTTATACATATGCTAATGAAGTAACAAAGTGAGGGATTACCTCTTAAAATCATAAAATCGGTGTTGTGAATTGGACGTTCCGTATTTCATATCTTAGTATTTAAATAGTTATATATTCTTGAGTTCAAATCTCTTAGATTATATGTTATTGTTTAGGATATTTTAAACTAAATAGTACTACGGTTAATTTAGGGGTTTGAGTTATGTTTGTTTTATTTGTTATTTTAATTTATATTTTCCCTCTTTTAATTACTCTGTATTTATATAGTATGTTTTTATACTTCTAATCCCCTTTTATTACTCTTAAATTACATTTAAGTTCAATTAAAATTCAACTATTTTCTTCCTACAGTATCAACGTAGTACTTATTCTACTACTTATTTAATATTTTAGGGAGTGTTTGGATCAGAATCAATAATTTTCTATGGCCTTAAAATTTTACTAAAATAAATCCATTTAAGTGTAAATTATACTTAAACGGACTTAATTTTATTTTAAGTTCATTAGTTTAAAGCAAGGGGCGTGGTGGATTGTGGATCATAGCTTATAGGGCAATTAATAAAAAAAATTAAGTCAATTCTCGTACTTGTTTATTATTTATGAAATTTACAAACTTTTTTTTAAGATATTGGTATCTGATCCATAATAAAATGATAATTACAAACTTTATTAATCCACTTAGTAATTATAATGAATCAAACACTACCTAATTTGGTAGTAAAACAATTTTGAAACTACAATATTTTTTAAAAATTAGCCCCTATTTAACAAATATTTACAAAAATTAAAGATAAAAAATTAAAAAAAAAATGAAGGTGATGAATGTAGGATGATAAAGATGAGAATAAACCATTCGGCCAAGTGAATCTGCCTCTACAAATTAATATACTTAAAAGAATTTCAAAATCTAATCTGTAAATAAACCCTAATTTCTGTCTCTCTTTTGTTTTTCTTCTCAGAACCGGCGTCAACTCCGTTCTTTCGGTGTCGCTGCTGTCCGCCGCCTGATTCGGCTGTTCCTCGCCGCTGGCCTTCATAATTCTACGTAAGTTTTGCCCTAATTTGTCGCTCACCCGCTAATTAATAGGCGTTTCCCCTTTTGCCTTTTCAATACTCCATGCTTTTCTTGTGTTATCTACCAACTATTTTCAGATTTCCTCAGTTAATTGCGTCTTTATTTTGTTTGAAATTTGAATGTGATTGGAGTAATGTTGGGATTTTGCAGGAACAAGTTTCCATTTTTTTTAGTTTTATATTTTTAGTAAATGGATTTTGGGGCTGATGCTTTTGGAAACAATTTACCTAGATGGAAATGTACTGAGTTATCTGGGATTATGTAGATTGGAATTTGGGAAGCAAAAAAGTCATGTTTCTTACATCTCCCATTGTTCTTCATTGTTATTTCGATTAAACTTCTGTTCGAACTATACAAGTTGAATCTTTAGTTAATGATGACATTACTTTAAGTATGCTCAAGTTCAGTATGTTCACTTGTATGCTTTTAAGGGAGTTGTAAATAAATTAGCTGTGTAGTGTAACCTTGGCATCGACGCTAAAGTTCTTTGCATGACTTTTCTTACACCTGTTTTCTTTTTCAAACCCTGCAATTCTTTTACTACAAACTCGGGCTACAGCGAAAATTGATTTTCGTTAAGGGGTATTGTTGGATTTGATGTGTGATATTTAAGTTTAAGAATATTTAAGATCTTTTTTTTCCCTGGAGAAAACTAGATTTTATTATGATGCTGGCTTAAAACTATTTTATTTCATGAAGATCAGGTATTTTTAGGAATTTACGGAAGTGGTATATCCGCTCTACTTTTATTGGCAAACTACGCCAACTTTAGATTGATTTTTCTAGCAATTGGGAGTTGGACATCAATGGCTCCAACTAAGGAAAAGATAACGAAATCGAAGGGCGAGGTCGATAAACCATCTCAATCTACTGAAAAATATCCAGCGTGTATCCGCCTTGTGTCTCCTTCCTCCGTTGCCATCTCTATTCATGCCAAGCCTGGTTCCAAACTTGCCACCATCACTGGTAATCATCACTTTTCATTTATTTATACCTCTTTACTTCTATATCATTCAACTTGATGAAGTAATTAATTGAATCTTACTTTTGATTTCTTGTTATTCTTTCTTAATAATTTCGATGCAACCTTAGATATGAATGATGAGGCATTGGGAGTGCAAATTGATGCTCCAGCTAAAGATGGTGAAGCGAATGCTGCACTTCTCGAGTACATCAGCTCTGTAATTTTCTATTTCCATTCTGAATCCATTATATTAATTGGTCGAATACCTTTTTCTGAGGAAATAGCTGATTTGATTTGATAAAATGGTTTTGTGGGTTTTTTAGTTACAACATTATTACTTTCATGTTTACTTATTAAATATTTTGTTGGATAAGTGTTATTGGTAGCGGAAATTGTATGTAGGTTGGTTGTACTAGAAAAAATGCTTCAGTTGGTTTAAAGTATACTCACAAGAGATTTGGATTTCTTTACAATCTCTATTAAGTTTTAGATATTCTTGGGAATGAGAGCAAAGAATCATCACATTTCTCTTGTGTCTTTTGTTTTTGAATTAGTCTTTTGAGCCCTAATTGCACGGAATTTAAATTTGTATGACCAGTTTGACCCTCTTAATTCGAAGGAGAAAGTTATAAAGCCTTTTTAAGGCAAAAAATGAACCTTAAGGAGAAAGCTAAAACCTTGGGACAAAATAGCACTCAATTTTCATTCTCAAGGTTTAATGGGGTACCATTTTTATAGTAAAGACGTATCACATTTTAGCCGTCTCACAAAATGGATTCCATTTATTCCATGGGACGAGAGTAGCTCTCTTTTGTTTCAGTATATAGTAATGAAGAAAATGCTTCTTTTCTGGCATATTCAATTTGTGTTTCCTTGTGGGAGTAATACTGGAATACATTGATGATTTCATCTTTCTTGTTAACAGGTTATTGGGGTGAAAAAAAGACAAGTTTCAATAGGTTCTGGCTCAAAGTCCAGGGACAAGGTTGTGATAGTAGAGGAGGTAACATTGCATACTGTATTTAACGCACTAAATACTGCTATAAACAGTCAGTAATGTATATTTAAGCCTTTGATGTATGTAGGAATACAGCACAATAATCCTTTTTGTTTTTATAAAACGAACCTCGGCAAATTATGTTTCATAAACTTGGTAGTCCCGTGCAGCATCTATCATAACCTTGAAGTGTAAAACAATGTTGCAAAATATAGGTTTTCTTTGTTACTAAGGTTATTGAAAATTAAGTTGGCTCTAGTTTATTGGCTCACACCCCTCAAAAAAGAATGATTCTTGATCATAACTCTTTAACAATTTATTTTAGTTTAGTAACATGAGACCTGATGCTTCATATTGTACTAAATAGCCTATTCAACCCCAAGTAAAGAAAGATTGCAAAAGATGATGGGGCATTATATAAGAAAGTAGGACTTGGGGGTTACGGGATCACCACAGTTGCCTCCGGCATGACGAGCCATCGGACGTAGCGATGACTCGTATAAGATGAACCATGAGCCCAACCTTGAAGATATACTGAGGGGCTAAGCATTGCGTACTTACAGGCTCTGGCCTCTGATGCGAAACATGCACCCATAATATGTATTTGGAAGAGTCAGAGAAAATAAAATAAAACATAGGAAAAATATAAATGATAAATTACTTGAAATTTGAAATATTCAATGTGATCGCTGACGTCTCAATTTGTCATGATATTTAATACTTTTGTCGCAATCAATATATTACTAAGAAATATGAAGAAAAAAAAATTATGTATAGTTGTTATTATTGAAATGAGATTTTTTTTGTCGTAATTTGTAATTTATATAACTATCATTAAAATTTTTATAATTTCAAATTTTTAAAGGATAGTTTTATTATTTCGAGTTCCTAATTAATTATAAAATCTTTTAAAATCTGAAATTAATATTTAATCTATTTTCCAAGCAATGGTATGAACAGTACATTCTACTCGTGATTATCAGCCATTGCAGTAAGAAAAAGAGTAACGAGCTAAAATAAATTATGTGAATAAATATTTTTTATGAGCTAAGTTAAAATATAAACGAAATCCAAAATTGTAGCAGTTTAGCTTGTCATAACTCAAAATCAAGGAGAGCACCTGTGCACATGCTCAAAAGTGAATGTTATCCAAATGCAAAAGATAAAAAACCACATGATATGAATCATATGATCAAAATCAAAGGTTAAAGGTACCATAGAGCCATGCATTTTCTATTAAATGACATTTCAGTCCCTGCTCTGAATTTACACAAGCTATATAAACACACACAATTACATTAAAGAAACAATTCATGGGCAAAAGGAAAGACATGCGTTACATCACTTCACTATTTATAAACATGCTGGAAAATGGTCCAATTTTATTGATTCTTCATATGTACAATCCATCTGTATTCACAACTGTGATGTAATCTCATTTAACCAAGAAGATCCAGTCGAAGAACTACTAAGAAAATGACAATCACTTTAAAAATTCAACAGGAGAGACTAAATAGCACCTGCAAAATCATGGAAGTTTCTTGATGGTCATGTTTGTCTTTTTCAGAGAATAAATAGCACCTGCAAAATCATGGAAGTTTCTTGTTGTTCATGTTTGTCTTTTACAGCAACTTCAGCGGAATTAGCTACCCCCATACATTGAGCATCATGTTTCAAGTTCAGGATTGCAATAAGAGGCAATCATATGGTAATACAAGCGAAAATTAAATTCAATAACCACCAATGATTAGATAATTAAGAATGATTCACTCAGCATAGGACATTAAACAAAGTAACTACATATTCAAATTGTAATTTTCTCACTAAACAGAATAGTCTCCCTAAAAGAAAATACTTTTGAGAAGCATTACAACTAACTACTCAAAGCAAATAACAGCAATGAATCCTCTAGGAAAAGATATCGTAGATTACAACTATAAATAGAGCATTCTAGACTACAACCAGATCAGGTGCTTGATAAATGTCATCAGCATAGTTAACCAACATAATAACCTATGTTTCAGCTGGATACTTAAACCAGAAACAAGAAATTATGCAAATCAGAATTTTGACACTCCGACCAAAGAGTATCCCTGAAATAGGAATCTTGATTACTGTCACTTCACTTAAAACAAATAACTGCAACAAGCACTCTCGGATGACTTGAAGTAGATTACAAAGATAAGTAGAGCATTCTGAAGAAAAACAGAGGCGCTCTATCATATCATCAGCAGTTTTATTGTAAGACATCAGTACAATAATCAAGAAACTAATGAGATCATAATTTTGACACTTCATCTGAATGGACATCAGAACGAAAAGGTTGAGAAGAACACTACAATTAACTACTGTCAAAACAAATTACTACATTCAATAGGCCCACCAGGACTACAGAAACAAATTACTACATTCAATAGTAGCAACTACTCTCTGAAACAAGCTCAGCCTATTACGAGAATATATAGAGCATTATTGACGAAAACAGAGATGCTTTTCAATATCATCAGCATTATTAATCAATACAATATAATTATCACCAGTTTCATAGTAAGCTGCAAAATAATCAGCATAATATGTTATTCAATGCCGCAAGTGCACACCTCTGCACCATGGCTACACAAAGATAAGCAGTAAGTTTCACAACGCGAGGCGAACAACCGATGTTCGCCTAATTTACAAGATAGCTACTATTTACAGAGCTGATTCCTTCAGCTTCGCAAGGCAAAGAATTATCATCATGAGTCATAAACATCACAAACTATTCCGAGCATTTATCAAACACACATTTTTTTTTTCTTTTTTATCCTAAAATCAATCAATTAAAAAACCACTCACATCGGGTGCTTCAGGAGCAGCAGATGGGACAACGAACAAGCCCATTTTCGTTGCACTCGGCACACCTCTTCTGCTTTTCTTCGTCTTCATCGAACACCTTTCGACTCCCATTACAATTCGTACAAGGGAAGAACCTCATATCATCACATCCATCACAAGGTTTTATAGATCGCAAAGGTAAACCCTTGATCAACCTCAATAGCTCACCCGCTTCGTGCAATTGGCGTACAACATCGGCTCCTCCTATGTATTTCCCCTTGACGAACACCTGAGGTAGGCTGATATTGTTCTCTCCAAGCACTCTCTGTAACTCCTTCTTGTACGCGATGTCCATTGAAATATCTCTCTCATCGAGATTCACACGAAACCCTCGAAAAATCATGCGTACACTGTGACAATCCTGAAATGTCTTCCGTATGCCTCTGAGGCTGGTGAAGTAAATTACAACCCTGTCCTCGGTGCCCGGCAATCTGAACGGAGAATCGGAAACCGGAGAAGGGATACTTTTGGAAATGAAATTCAACGAATCGGAGGCTGTAAGTAACAGTTTCGAGGGTTTTGCCGGTGGCGACATCGGGGGAGTTGAGGGCTGTTTGGGGGATTCAAAAATTGAGCACAATTTTCTGACCTTACCTTTCAGAGAATTCCCGGCGGAAACCATTGACCCAAACGGCGAGCTGTAGAGACTCTTGATTGAGCCAGCGCGTTGAAAGGCAGGGGTGTTGTAGAGGTTGTACAGGGGCTTACTGGTAGCTTCCGCCTCCGCCGACGGCGACGATAACGACGACGAAGAATTCAGAGTCATCGACCGATTGAAATACGACGATAAACTGTACGCGGTGCTGCTTTTCTGGGGTGTATCAGGGTATTCCATTCCTCGATTCTTGCAATCAGCCATGAAATTAACGAACAAAGAATCGAAAGAATTGAAGCGTGAAGCGGTGGAATTGAGGTGTTCTGTGGGTGAAAATGAAGGCGTGGGGTGGAAGAAATTCTAGAGAGATAAAGAAATGATTGCTATAGGAGAGAGAGAGAGAATTGGGAGGTGAACTTTTTTGAAAAGTTGAAATTTTGCAGAGGGTGCTGTCACTTTCGACTATGCCGACTGTTGGAGAGCACGCACAGAGACGGTGGGGGTGGGGGTGGGGGGTTTTTACCGAGGATATGCTCGTGGAATAATGGAGTGTGTTTTTAATGTTTTCTGGTGTGTGCGTGTGTTTTTAACAGCTCTTTGTTACATGTGGAATTAGTTGAGCATTAAATAATTTGAAGTTATAATGTAAATAATTTGATGTTATAAATGTATTTAATTTGTGGGATTCGATGTTAATAATATACAAAAAAGAATAAATAAACTAGATTGTAATTGAAAATAAATACTTATCTATACGAATCGATAGTTAGTAAGTACATTGTAATTATTTCAAACTTTCTTTTTTATTAGTTCACAAAATATTTTACACTTTATTTTTTAATTATTTTTATTAAAAGTGATAAAATATACTACATTATAATAATATAATTTTTTACACATATACCACTATAATACATTGAAAATATACTTTATTGTTAAAATATAGTACAATACTTTAAGATATCTTTGCATCATATAATAAAAAAGTCATATTTTAGTGACGAATAAAAAATCATTCTTTAAGAGATCCTCATGTCATAAATAAATATAATAATATACAGTCATGCATTAATAAAAGTTATAATATAATTTAGTATACTATTATTATCTTTTATATGAATATTATTTTTTATTAGAAAAACTATCATTTCTTACAAGTCTCGTGAAAGTCTTGCGATAAATGAATATTATTTTTTATTAAAAAATTATCATTTCGTATGAGTTTCATGGAAGTCTTGCAATCTCAGATAAGCTTTTGTTTTTCACATGGAGTATTATTTTTAATAATTATTTAATAAGCATCTTAATCATATTTTTAAAAATAATTAATTTTATTATATTTAGTACTCAAATATTGGATACTTAGTTTTTATATAGATAAAGAATATTTGTTGATATTATAATTATAACAAATCGTATTATAACACTTAAAAAATAATCTTTAAATCATTATTCATCATACTTTAAAACATATATTTTAATTATAAATTGACATACTTTATTCATATAACGAGCATATTTAACAAGTTCCATCTCAAGTCATTATCGAAGCTTTATCCTCAAATATATGACAAATCAATTACATTTAAAAAGAAAATTAATCCATTCAATTAATCAATCAAAAGAAATTTTGAATTTAGGTATATCTCACGAGAGAATTCCTTAAATTTAAACATAATATTACATATATTTTAATTTATTTTTAAAATTATACAATAGCGTTATGCCTAAATTCAAATTTAATATTCTCTTTTGTTCGCACATATGGCACATTTTTCTTGTAAAAAGTAGTAAGAAGTATTAAATATGTTACTTACTTTGTCAGAAATTTTAAAAAATACTACTTAGTAAAGTGACAACATTATTAGCACATAGTCCATCTTATCGACTCTACAGCACATTAAATTCCAGTTAAATCAATAGCTCATCTTCAATTGTTTATTCCATTTTTCACTCCAAAAATTAAAATAATAATATACCTTTTTTTATATATTTTTTAAATTATTTAAATAAAACATACACATACATATTATTTAAAAAATAATAATAATAAAAGAAAAAAATTGCAGCATACACTGTAGCTGCTGCAAAGTGGAGCAAATAGTTGTTATAGTGTTTTTCTCTATTTTGCATTACGGGATGCAGCACTGCTGGACTTAACTATTGTATATACCCAATAAAATCTCACCAGTTAGACATATAAATGGCATGTGTCTCAACTAGCTTATAAATAGTATTCATTGTTTGATTGCGATTACTCTTGTAATAAACAAAATTCATATTAAAATAAGATTCAAATCTCACTGTGCAACTGCAGTACAATTGAAGGCCCTGAATGTTGATTGGAGGAAATAAAATACTTAAAGACATAACTGTGAGAAATCAAAATTTAAAGTAAGATTCGAATCTCACTGTGCAGTTGCAGCACAATTAAAGGCCCTAGAATGTTGATGGAGGAAATAAAATACTTAAAGACATAACTGATTTGATTGAATAAAAGGGCGACTATTTGCACTCTCGAATTTGTTAGACAAACTCCGATTACTAAACATATCTCATTAAAATTAAAACTTACATATTTAAATTATTAATTACACCCCTTACAAAGATAATTTTACCCTTATATAATAATAATAATAATATAAGATTAAGAGGCAGGCTATTAGAACCCCATAAATAACTAAACAAACCCCAAATTATTTTAATAAAACATATGTATATTACTAAATACACCCCAATAAAAATAATTTTAACCTTTTAATCATAAATTTCATTTTTATTTGTGCATCTCTCTTAAGTTTCCTCGGGGTTGATTAAGTTATAGTCTAGACAGTCATATATCTCACTTTATAAATCTGCAAAATTGTACAGTGAAAAGCTCACTGTAGCAGGATAGAAATGTATCCTTTCAGATATTTTGATTCAATAATTTAGGAAGAAGCTACAACATTTCATGCAAAATTCAATTAAAATGTAAAATTCAAGTAAAGATCATTAATTTATGACTAGTGTGGTTGAACATTACCATCGCACTAGCTTCTTGTTTCCAATATACACTCGTAAATATATATCACCCTCATCATCACTCTAATATGCCTTCTTGATTTTGATTTCTCTCATTCAAGAAAACCCAAGATTTGTTTCTCTTCCAGTGTGGTTTGGATTTTTGTTATATGCTTTCGTGATCTTACTTCATTCTCCTCAACATCGAAAATAATTCAAATGATTGAACTCTATTCCCAAGAATAATTTATTTTCCTTTGTATTATATTAGATTTACAGGATGGTTGTAATCTCTTGTTGGGGCTTTAAATAATTAGGATTCTTAAATTAGGGTTAATATATGGGGTAAGTTTAAAATATGGGGTATGAATAAGAGGATCTAATTTTATAAGGGTATTTATATCTTTTTAATTATGATTTTTTAATTTAAATATTAATGGGGTGCGTTTAGCTTTTTCGGAGGTGCAAATAGCCGCTCCCTATAATAAAATCAAGAAATAAATAATATAAAAATTATTATTATCATGATTTGTATGAACTAAAAATAGCTCAAATAATAGCAAATGCATTCCTTGATTCAAAATTTTCCATTTGTATTTTATTTAAATTTTAAATTTCAATAAAAATAATACTACCTCCGTCCCATAAAACCTTTTACACTTTCTTCATTTGTTTGTCCCACAAAACATTTCACACCACAAAAAAGAAAACATCACTTTATTTAACAACCTCAAAAGTTACTTTAATTTCAAATTTGTCACTCATTTTTCACACACATATCATTACTTTATACTTTTTTTATTACCTAAAAATACTACGATACCCTCCAAAGTCAATAAAGTTGGTCAAAAAGTACCACTTTTCTTAAACAACGTGGAACAGTATACGTGAAAAGTATTATGAGACTGAAGGAGTATATTTTAGTAATTATACAGTAATAAAGAAAATATGAGTTTTTATTTAGATTTTAAATAATTTAATATTTTTAGTAAATAATTTAATAATAATTTTTTAATATATAAATAATATGTTAAATTAATTGATTATTTATTTTCGTAATTATACAAAAGGAGATTGATATAAATGAAAAAATATATATTTAAATGTATCTTATACTGTATAAAATATAAAATAAATAAATAAATATTTGATTAATTAAAACATGAATTGGATGAATGGTGATTCTTAATTTTTTCAAGAAACACGCATCTATTTTCGAAAATAATATGTGATTGATTGATAAAATAAATTTAATTAAACGATTTGAATGTTTAAAGCACCAACTAATAATAATGGAGCTGAGATGAATCTAGAGCTAGCTCTTATATGTGTGAGTAATCTTGCAGTATAATATTTTATTTTAAAGAATATTACACTAAGTAAGAATATTATTTATTAGAAAAAAGAGTTATTTGACATATATAAATTGAAAGAAAATATTTTCTTTCAAAAAATTAAGAGTATACTTAGATGTTATTTTAAAAGTATACGACAATTTTAATATTAAAAATACACTTTATGAGGTTGTCATATTTGGACGTCGGATGCACCCAAGAACACATAAGTTTTATCTGTTAATCTATTGTGTTGTAAATCCAAATTTGAAATTTTGATTTTTTACGAATAATTAACTATTATTCTTTATAATTAAAAATATTTTTATCGAAACATAAATATAAATAAATTACAATTAAAAAAATTATTGAGTAACATTTTTTATTTAAAAGAGTAAGGGAACGTTTGATTCATTAAAATTAATAATTTTATCAATTCAAGACTTGAAAAATGGGTAACCTATCAATCCGGGACCTGAATTATTTTTTCTATCAACTCGGGGTTTGAAATATGTATAACTATCAATTTGGGACCTAAAATATGTATAACTATCAATTCAGAACCTGAATTTAGGCCCTAAATTGATAAACCTGTAGATAATAATAGTATTTGATAAATTCAGGCTCTGTATTGATAGTTTTACATATTTCAGGCTCCAAATTGATAAAAAAAAATAATTTAGGGTTAAAATTGATAATTTACCCATTTTTCGGGCCTTGAATTGATAAAATTCTTTAAAATTATTAGGCAAGGTAATTTAATTTGAAAGTGTCAAGAAATAAACACAATATTTGCTTTAATTCTTTATTGTTAGGTGTAATATGGCCCACCTCCCGATTAGATTGTGATCCACTGGATCTCTTATTTTTAAATAATTTGAGTGTACAAACACTAGGCCTCGTTTGATAGTACTCAGTAAGGTGTATTATGATATTTAATTTGACCATTTATGATTTTTGATAAGAGTATATATTTTTACCTAGCCGCCCGGTACAATGTGCAAGGCCCGTTCAAAAGCACTATTCCTCCTATATAAGCAATACTGCAGCCCACCGTAATATTACTTTTATGATTTGAACAGTTAAATGAGATAACTAACGAAATTACAAAATTATCCATTGAAATTTTGGCAACCTAAATTTAGGCATCGATGATGAATGCAAAACACAATATCAAAATTCTTTTTTTCACCCACGGAGGTCGTAGACAAAGGGCGTAGACGAAGAAGACGCACAAGACTCGCACACAATCGATTGATATCGTCAATTAATTGCTCACAACCAACTCCATCATATGTTCATTTTATATATTTGAAGCTTTAACAACGAATTTTGAAATCTCAAATTTATAGAGATAAATAGAGAACACGAATACTAATTTGGAAGAAGCGTGAAGGGATGAATAAACCCAGAAAAGTGGAAAGAAACACGACTGCCATTGAAATTCAACGAAGAACCTGTTGTGCGCTTTCTTCTTCTACTGTCTTTGAGGATGGATGTCACTATAACTTCACTATATGTAGCCTCAATACAAATTTCGTATACAAGGGTTTCTCTTTCCATTTTTATTTTTATGCTTCTGAGTTCTGTGTTGACATCCTATTGGATGTGAGTTATGTGTTGATGTCCGATTCCAATTTGGGGACTATCCACTTTTCGTTCTAATGTTGATGTGGGAATTGGGGTTGGGAACATTATTATTTAATAAATATCATAAATGATTTTAATAAATATCATAAAGGATAAGAATTGCAATTTAAAATTTTAATAATAAATAAGAGACGTAAAAGTAATTTCACAATTTATCTTAATCTTTATATTTCCTATCAAACATTCCAATTTTTTATTATATCAATTTTAATACATCTTATTAAACAACTTTCCATTTTCATAGTATGAATACTTATCTACATTCATATCTCAATTCTATTACATACTACCTTATTTTATCTCCCATATCAAACTAGCCGTTAGAATTAAAATTGACACCCGAAACTAAATTCAGATTTTAAGGACTGAAATTTAAATATGTAGAATTAAAATTGACACCCGAAAAATTATAGAAAACTATAATTGAAAAAGTAAAATGTTACATAATCAAAATTGAATTTGAGAAGAGATATGGGACGGAAATGGACATTTTCTTGAATATTGAAGGTCAAAATACTCTTCAAAATACTTATTGATTAATTAATAAACCATGCATCTTATCGTTTGGAATATAGTACTATGTACTTAAAATAATTTTTCATGTATGATTATATGGTGCGATGTTTTTTCATTAAATTAAAACTTATTTAGGATAATCTCATAAAATAATAAAAAGCTATATTGCTATGTGGAATAGATAAAATTTTATAATATTTTATTAAAAAAAGTGATATTTAAATAAAAAGTGATAATCATTTAAAAATATTATTTAATAAATAATTTATTATGATATAAATATAAAGTGATAATATATATTAATTAAAAAATAAATTAAATTTAGTATCACACTAAAAGCTGCATAAGCTTTTTTTTTGTAATCATGTCATCGATAAAAATAGTAGTAATTCATTTTGAGCTTGTTTTTTTTATGAATCCAACAATTCACCATGCCCACCCTAATTTTATCTACGTTATTATTATTATTTTTTAACAATTACTCTTTGAAATGATGAGCTGTTATCTTTGTTATTGAAAAATATGATACATCTCAACAATAATATAACATCTTACAATATATTAGAATTTGATTATGAATAATAATTTTCATTAAAATAATAATAATTAATTACTTTAAAGAATAAATTTTTATGTAATAACAGTACTTTTGATAAAATTAAGGTGTGTGCTGAACCAGATGTAAAGAATACTTTGTCATACGTCTACTAATAAAAGTACTCCCTTCTTCTCTCAATTATTTGCACACTTTTTTTGGGTCGTCTCACAAAAGTTTGCACCCACTTAAAAAAAAGTAAAAAATACCCTCCCACGTACATTTTATTTACAATAAATCCCTCATATCTAATATCCCTTATCATTTATTTATTACAAATAATAATACCCAAAAAAATTACTCTATTACTTGTCTTAATCTTCTTGAAAAAAAGTGCAAATTCAAAAAGACGAAGAGAGCAGTATACTTTTGTGTAATTTTTTTTTCAAGTCGAATCTTATAGGATTAATACTAAATTTCTTTCCCCCTTAAAATATGGTCAATTTGGTATATGTTTGTGAAATTGGTACTCCAGTGTTAAGTAGGTTGGAATAAACATACAAATAATTAAATAATAAACTATTCGTCTACGCAGCGAAATGATCAATTATCCACTCTTGTGTGAATCTTGCATAAAACAATTATAATAATATGATGCACGATAACTCAAGTAATTAACATAAAGTATCGGACATACTTGGGCTTTACAGCCTTGTTGGTCATTGATTCTTTCACATATTTGGAAACTCAACCCAACAAAGTCTAAGTTCATATCAGTTGTTATATACGTTAACATCAATTCTTATGAATATACCAAGAACAAATTTGTATAAAAATAATAATAAAAAAATTATATGATAATTAAAAGTCCAATCCATTCTCATTAATTATTCCACACCAATAATTCAAATAGGGGCCGGCTATTTGCACCCCATGATTTACTTAACACACCCCAAAAAAAAATAAATTAAAATATTTTAATTAATATGACTTAAATACCCTTATATTAATATATATTTATAAATACATTACTAAATGTACCCCAAAATTATTAAACATACCTCACTTTAATCGATGATTTCTTTTTTTATTTTCTATGATTCAAAAATTCTATCTTTAATTATTGGAATCAATTTCTTAAAATCAAATTATTTTATGGTTCTTAAAAATATTAATAATGTGCAAGCAATATGATTGCAATCCGCCGCTCTTTCTTGCACTTCATGTAATCGGAACCGGGGTCTTACACTTATAAATGACTGTGCCAGTGTTGTTGGGAATTCTTTCCGATTTCAATATCAAAGGTTGAATTGTCACTCTACTGTATTTCGGCCGTTCGGCGCCAGTTCGGTGGCTACGCCATCGAGCCATTTCCGACAATGAATACGAATGCGATTACTAAAACAATCCATTAATGATGCATTTAATTTCCTTTCTGATATTTTCTGAATGTGTTTTTGGTTTAGTGTTGGTGTGTGATTTAGGAATTTATTTTATATGATTTTGTCTTTTATGGATGGAAGAATTATTCCGTACTTTGTGTGTGAAATATTCCACTGCGAAGCATTAAATCTTTTAACACAGAAGGGATATATATGATTGTACAATTTAATGAGTTTTGGGGTATATTTAATAATTTTGGAGTACATTTATTAATGTATTTATGAATATATTTATTAATGTATTTATAAATATATTATTATTTAAGTCAGGTTAGTTAAAATATTTTAATTTAAATTATTTTTTGGGGTATGTTTAGTAAACTCGGGTGCAAATAGCAGCCCCATCCAAATATTCACCTAATCTAACGGTATAATGGGCATTGCATTCAACACGCTTCAATAATTTCAAAATCCTTTGTTATATATACTTTAATTATTGCTTTATATGTAAGAAAATGAAAAAGGAAAAAGAAAATGATGTAGTGGCTCTTAAGATAAGCATGAAAATGACAATATATGGTCACTCCATAAAAGCAGCAAGATTCTGATATATGATTGTCACTCCATATACAAAATTATAAGGAAATCATTTAATTAATTAATGCACCAATTTGGATAGTCTTTCTAATAATTTAAACGTGTTTTGATGGAGTATATTTTAAAGAAAAACTATATATATATATATGATTGATTTTTTTACTGATATGATTATAGCAAATTATTTATAGTACTTAAAGGATTGAAATTTAAATATGTACTAAAATTTAGTCTTCCATCCATCCACCTGAACTGCCACTTCATACAAGGTCCATACCAATACCCTGTCCATTACAAATAAATCCGATCTATCACCCCTTAACCTATACTCCATATCACACCCACAAACCTCTTAGCAAAAATAAAAAATCATAGCTAAAAACATGTCCTTCACATTCGGGCAGTTTTGCTGTTTTCCTTTTCTTTCTTTTTCTTTTTTTATTTATTTTTAGAATGTATAATTATAATTTAATTTTTATGGTTTAAGGTAAACCTCTGGCTCAAATCATGAATATTGTGATTGTCTTAATTGGATTTCCGTCGAGCTAAGAGAAATTTTTAGAAGTTGGTTTTACTTGCAAATGAGTGTATGTGTATCTTAAAATGTGCGAGTGAGTGTATTAATTTTATGGAAAGGCTTATTAAAGTCTTTTAATATTTAATTATTTTTATAACACAAACACTCTTATAAACCTAATTTACATAGTTTAGTATGTTTCTCCCATTCTAATTCTATATACCTTATGTATTCCTTAGTGCCACAGGGATTAACGATTTTTATAAATACTAAAAAAATGGGTATATTAGTAAAAATTCAGGTGTGAATAGTCTGTGCTTAAAAATCACTCTTAAATAATTGACTAATTATACAGTACACCCGGGTGTACCCACTTTAAAAAATGTATACAAATATAAACAAATACATGTAGAATTATGAACAAAAATGTATACAATTTAATTGTTGATTTTTTAATGAAAAATTGAGTATTAAAAAATAGTATACAATTATTAAAAAATATGTATACACTATTGAATGCTAATTTTTTTTAATGAAAGACTTAATATGAAAAAATATACTATTATTAAGAAACACATATACAAAATATAATAGCATCTATCAACTCTCCAATCAATTGTAAATGACGGAAAAGTTTTCAAAATTTCATAACAGAAGTATTGAGAGGTTACACACGGGGGTAAATTAGTAATTCCTCAAAATACTTCTGTTCGTCACTGTCGCAATTCCTTAATCCATCTCCCTACAAACCTAAAACCCTAGAAAGCGGATCCCAGAAACCTCGTCTTTCCCACTTACAGTCCGCAATTGTTTTGCGATGATGTACGCCGGAGATCCTCAGCACCACCAGCAGCAACACCAGCGCCCGCCGTCGGGACCCCCATTACCTCCACCACCTCAGCACCCAAATCCCCACCAATTCATCCACCACCACCAACAACCACCACCGCACGACTTCAACCGGGGTCCGCATCCTCCGCAGGGCCCACCGCCACCTCAGTTAATGCGGCAGCCCTCCGCCTCCTCCACGACCCTTAATACTATGCCGCCTGAATTTCACCACTCCCAGCAACATCAACCTGCTCAGCCTCCTTTCCCTGCACAGCCTCCTTACGATGGTTAGAAATGCTCTACTTTTTGCAGCTTCTTCTCGTTTCTCTTTTATCAACACGCGCTTCTGCAGTCTCTCAGCTCGATATGAATTTATTTTGTTGTATTTGTCTCTTACTCTGTTATCCATACGTGTCTCTGTATTTCTTAAGTCAGGAGATGTTATTGTTGTGTATGCGCTGCAAGTACTTTTAGCATTTGATTAGGAAACGTCTGTGATACTTTACTGTTTGTTCGGGTTGCATGTTTGCTGAGTAAATAACTATCGAAATTTCGTTTTTTATTAGCAGTGAATACTTGCATACAGAAACAGAAAGTGATGGTTGGATTTGTCTTGCCTTTATTAGCAGTGAATACATGCTTATAGTAACAGGGAGAGATAATTTGATTTTCTCTGTGCCTTGCCTTCACTAGACTTTTCTCAATCCCATGGAAATATTTCAATAACCACTTAAATGAATGACAGTGTGTCTAGAGACTGATGTTATTGGTTCGCATTATTATATTTATATCAGGTGAACTCAGATGGCATATTAGTATAGTATTGCTCCTAGCAGCACCATATGGTTGTCATAACAAATTAGCAATTGGAGTATAATAATAATTGCGAGTCAGGAATCATGTGTTGCCGGCTGCTATCTCTTCACTTGACCATCTGGTCCAAACGTGAGTCATCTGGAGCCTAGACTTTAAACTGGGTTTTGCGATGTAATTTTGCTAGCGGCATGGTACTAATCATTAAGAAACATTGTTTAATTGTAATATAAGAGGAAGTGCTCATCATAGGAGTAAGACTTTGATATTTTGAACCTTTATTTTTAATTACATCAAGCTAGCTCTGGATGGAATCAGAACATACAATATTTTGCTTTTCTTTTAAGTTGCAATCACCCAGTATAATTCCAATTTCCAAGTACCGGATTAACTTGTTTAATTCCTATTTTCCGGATAACTGTTTGACTCCTAAATAAAAATTCCCTAACCTGCTTAGTTAGTGGATATACAAACTGTAAACATTTTGTCTATCAAGCACTTTTGGTTTGAGTGATGTACTTGGACTTTTGTGTAGGCTTTCTTGCTTTAGTTGTAGAACTAATTGTGGTCCTCAACATGTTGCAGCTCATGGCGACAGTTTTGCTGCAAAAAGAATGCGGAAAATTGGACAAAGACGAGCAGTTGACTATACAAGCACTGTTGTGCGATATATGCAGGTGATGTATGTTTTGAGTTTCATTATGGATGTATACCCTTGTCATTTGTTATTATTCGTATTTATCTGTGAGTGACATAAAACCACCTATAGGTTGGTCACATAAGTTTGAATGTGCCATTTTTCTATTTGTTCTATTTTCCTCCTATAAAACTTCTTTCTTTTATATTAATATTTAATACAGTAGCCTTCTTTGTTTCTTTGTCTGAGCAAATCAAGTATGCTTTCTTCACTGTTGTATGTTCCTTTATTTAAGTAATCATGAATGATGTATTAAGGACTAGTGATGCATTCTGCAAGTGCCTCAATATTGCATTTAGAATCAGATGTAAGTCACTGGGTTAAAGCACTTGACTATGTAGGTATGAGTCGACTTCTGGTTGTATACATATCCATGGATAAGGTACAGGTGTGTGAGTGATTCTCCTTTATTTAGTTGGACCTGGGTGTTTAAAGACATGTACATTTGATGAAGTAATTGAGAATGAAATTCTGTACTTTACATAATGGTCAGCCTGTTGGCTTCTTAAGTGTCATGTTTTCACGTTTTGTGTATTTCTGAACATTGTTCACATGAATCACATCTAGATTTGTTAAAGACTGAGAGCATCTGTTGCAAGATCTGCCTCGTTGTTCTAGGATTTTGTTTCGTGGACGGTTTTCCACTTTCAGTTGGACCTGTTATTTCCATTTTATTGTGTACTTAGAAAATATGTTAAGTTTAACTATTGCAACATAGGCTCACTTGGCTTGTTCTTTGGCAGCTTCGCATGTTCCAGCGAGATTCAAGGGATAGGACTGTACTGCAACCGACTCCAGCAGCGGCTATTGATGTTTGTTTTTATGCTCAAAACTACTTTCTTTGTTAATAATTTTGAAATATGTGCATTTTTTGCCCGTCAAATAGTCATTCATCCTTAGTGTTTTCTTTAATCAAATATGAAATAATGATCTTTCCTCTGTTATCCATCTGGGACCAATTTCTGATGCTAGTCTTTCTTTTCTTCTCTTTCATTGTCGATGCAGATGTTGCCTCCTGTTGCTTACTTAGATAACCCGTCCACTAGTTTTGCAGCAAAGTTTGTACATACATCATTGAACAAAAACCGTTGTTCAATCAATCAAGTTTTGGTGAGTCAAGAAAAACCCACCATTATTCTTACTATTCCATGTATCCGTCTATATATCTGCATACTTATCTCTATGTAGTTATACTTATGCATAAGCTCTCAAACCTATTTTTCCTTTATTTGGATATGTATTGTGCATAGAGCTCATCCTATAATTGGAGTAATACTAGTTCTCTCAAACTGAAATAATTTCCTAATAAGCAAACAAGATTGGTGTGAATCCTAAATTGTTGTGCATGGCTGTGTTGCCTTTCTTTTGATGAAATCCTTCATATCCTGTCTAAGGGACGTGCATGTGGTGGATAGAAGGTTTTTCCTCTGTGTTCTCATATAAAATTTATTGGCAGTGGACTCCTAGTGGGAGGCGTCTTATTACTGGATCCCAAAGTGGGGAATTCACTCTATGGAATGGCCAGTCCTTCAATTTTGAAATGATACTACAGGTATTGTAGTTCATATCTACTATGTGTTGTTAAAAATTATTGGCTCCTAGGGATGCAGAACAATAATTTTAATTTCAGGCTCATGAGCAAGCAGTCAGATCAATGGTATGGAGTTATAACGAGAACTGGATGGTCACTGGGGATGATGGTGGAGCCATAAAGTAATATCTTAAATCTCAAGTTAAATCACAGGTTTCCTCATAAATTTGGTTGCAAAATTGATATTATTTGGTTGCAGGTACTGGCAGAATAACATGAATAATGTAAAAGCTAATAAATCTGCGCATAAAGAATCAATTCGTGGCTTAAGGTATAGCATCATACTCTGAGCTATTGATATAATGCTATATGCTACACTCTCTCTCTCTGGCATGCATTTTCTACTTGAAACATGGCATATACTCCAATGGTGGGTGGGGTTTATTATCTTGCAAGCTTTGTTATTCCTGTTTTATTTGTTTATCATAAGGCTGAGATGCACTTTGGGATTTTCTTTGTTCATGGAAATCCCATCACAACCTATTATCTTATTTTGTAACTTTTTGCATGACAGTATTGCTCAATTCCTATGTCAGAATCATATTCTATTTCTATTTTTGAAACCAATTTAACTCTTTTAATGTAACCTGCTATTCAGTTTCTGTAGGACAGATTTGAAGTTCTGTTCCTGTTCTGATGACACTACTGTTAAAGTGTGGGATTTCGCGAGGTGCCAAGAGGAGCGCTCACTATCTGGTAATGTCATCAAAATATTAAATTTATTTGTACATAATTCTGGACTTAATAAGAGTAAATCTTTACTGATGAGTCTTAAACTTTGGAGAGGTTGACATTCAAATGAGAATGGTGAAAGATCCATCAAGGCATATATCATTTTAGGCAATGATAAACTTCACTGGGACAATAAAGTGTCGCCGAAAAAAAAAAAGATGAATTACTTCTGGTCAACTTAAAAAAACTTTAGATGCCGCAAGTCTTTTGTATGAATCCCCATGAGAGTGCCAACCCCCGATACTGTTTCTTTAAGCTGGCTATTCATAAAATGAATGTTTCAATTTCTTGTGGGAGTGTTGTATGGCCTATCTTAGTTAACTACCCAGTTCTAGCTTTAATTTGAGCCAATCTTTATTTGACTTTATCTATTGTCAGCTTCAGTCACAGAAGTCAATGTAATAAACCAGTTTTTACGCATCAGTGTGCAGTTTTCTGATCATTATTTTGCTCTGTAGATTTTTTTTATTGTCTTGCTGTTCATGATGGCATTATACTGTTGTTGTCTTGTATGTTTTTTCCAATATAGTTATCCATTGGTCTCCACAGGAATGTGAATACTGATATTAATATGTCAAATCATATTAATAGATTCATACATCTATGTTGACATTGGGTATTTGGGTTCATAATACGCTACAACCACAACAACTAAGTGAGCCTTTATCCTGCTGCTACTCTGCAATATAGATTATATCCCATCATTGTGTTCCTCTGAGACGCTCATCAATATTGTAGCTTAACATGTCTCATATTCTTTCCAAGTCCTCTTATTTCTCTTCCTCCTTTCAATTTGTTGAAGATTCTCTACTTTCCGTTGCTGTATTAGTGAATCTCATGGTCCATGTGTACACGCCCAATCATCTAAGCATTTTTCTTCTAATTTTCTCATCTATTGGGGCTACCCCCGCCTTTATAATAATTTCAATATACTATCTAATATAGTGTGTCCATTTGGTGCATAATATAACCTAAGAATTTTTATTCTTCCTTTGAACTCAGGCAGGCCATGGTTGGGATGTAAAGTGTGTTGACTGGCATCCTACCAAGTCATTATTGGTTTCTGGTGCGTTCTTTATTACTGCAAGAATACTGGAAATGCTCAAATTGTGAGATTTATTTCATTTTTAAGTTTGATGGGCTTTTTCATAGGTGGGAAAGACAACCTTATCAAACTCTGGGATGCTAAGTCTGGGAAAGAGCTTTGTTCATTGTGAGTAACTATATCATTAAGTGATTAGTATCAGATTGTGCTGATTCTTTAATTAGAATGTAATTGCATACATATTGTGTTTTTGCAGTCATGGGCACAAGAATACAGTTTTGTGCGTAAAATGGAATCAAAATGGTAACTGGATTTTAACAGCTTCCAAGGACCAAATTATCAAGGTATGTAAACTTTATACTTCTGATAGCGTTTGAAGTTGAAACTTGCTTGTCCTTTTGTCTCTTGTTGTCCTCTCTCATACTATGATGCAAAGGGCGGTAGGTTTGACGAGGATAACTTTAAAATAGTAATGAATTGCTGTGGATATAGTTCTTTCTACAAAAGGTTGAATTACTTACTCTGCAGCTTTATGATATACGGGCGATGAAGGAGCTTGAATCTTTTCGTGGTCATCGGAAGGATGTTACAAGTATGACATTCTTATTTCATCATATATACTCTTACTGTACCTGAAGATACGTGGTTGCTAATTCTTTTTTAACTGATTACATGATTATTCAACTTATTTGTTTATTTGAGATGGGGCCTTGAGATTACTTAATTCCATTCAACACTCAGTCATTTAAATTGATGTAATCAGTTATTTGTGTAGTAGGATATAGTTTATCTGAGGTAGAGGAGTGAGGACATATTGAGTAGTTTCTGTTTGATGATTATGTACTAAAGTATGTAAAAGTTGAAAAGTTTATGAGAGAGTGATGCTCGCAGATTCCAACTTCCAAGTCTTTACACTTATTAAATGTAAAAATTTAAAAGATAGAGTTGATTACACAGCTTAGGGTATATTTAGGGAGTCGTCTGAATTTAATAAAATAACCCGCAATACATTTGAAGAATTCTGATGGTTTGTTAATAGGACACTGCTCTTGATTTAGTCATTCTGTTCATTGGAAATTTTACTGGCATGTAAGAATGTCACATTTTGTGCTAATTACGGGTTCTGAAGTAGTCTGACTCTTGACTATACTCAAATCCTGGTGTCTGTACTTGCAATGGCTTATGTGTATACACAGTGCTCTTTTTTCTTCTGCCCCCTATTTATGGCTTTCTTATTTAAATGATAATATTAGTATTTATTTATCTTTCAACTTTCAGCATTGGCATGGCACCCGTTTCATGAGGAGTATTTTGTCAGTGGGAGTTTTGATGGAACAATTATACATTGGCTGGTTGGGTAAAGTCCCTGCCTTCTTTGAAATATCTTTCATTTTCATTTTGTGCTGAAGTTTTCTAAGCCCTAATCATTTATATGCTTGGTTTCTAGATAAGTTTTCATTGATTCATCTCTTTAACATGAAAACTCCATTGGAAAATGACCAAGTGAAGTTGGTGTGAGTTTTGAAATGTACAAATGTCTTCTTTTTTTTTTTTTGGTTAAAGGTGGAGGCAGAATTAGAAAATTAAAACCTTTTTCTTGAATCATGATAGACATTTTCCTCTATTTTAATGTACTGGAGACTGAATGCATGTATTAGAGAAAAATCATAAACAATATTCTTAACTTCACTTTTAAACCATTTTCTGCCACTGTTTCTTCGCTATTCCTCCTTTCAGATTGTAGAAAGGACTTGCATATATTTTTTATTGCAACTAATTCTTTAATATTCTTATATTTATTCTCTTAAATTTTTGCCCATGTGTCGAGCCTTGCTAAAGAAAACAGTAATATTAATGGACTAAGTAAGCTGTGATAGCGGTGTTTTAATTTTTGTTTATTCTGTTTAATCACTAATGTACAATATCTTATTTAATCTACACACACACACACACACACACACACACACACACACACACACACACACATATATATATATATAGGGACAAAAAGTTAAGCTATCGTCAACTCCTGGTTCCGAGTGATTAGTACTTCAGTCAACAATTTCTCTGGAACACATTTCTGTGCATGACTAACGTGCAAGTTGCCAACAAATTTATTGTGCAATTTCTTCTCTAATATCTGATTTTCTGTGTGCAGGCATGAGACTCCCCAGGTTGAGATACAGAGTGCACATGATAACAGTGTATGGGACCTTGCTTGGCATCCTAATGGATACCTTCTTTGCAGGTACTAATTTATCTGTGAAGAACTATCATTGTGTGTTCAAGATTGTATATGTGTGTCTTTTGTATTTGTAACTAGTATATAATATATTGAAGTGTATATGTACTGGTGGAATTCTTATTATAAGTGCATGCTTGGGCTTGACTTTAAATAGAGTTAGAATCCATATGTAAGGAATTAAATATGTACCCCACCATAGAATCATTCATTCTTTCCTCATTTGTTTGTCCATAAAATTGTTCACCCCTAACATCTCAATTCAAAATCTCAAAAGTACATTTTAATCTCAAATTTGACGTAGTAAAGCTAAACCATAATATGGGACAGAGGGAGTATGATGTGTTATTATCATGTGCAAAAACATATATAGATATAAGGGTTCGAAAGCAATGGAGGAATTTAATACTTGTGTAAAATAATCTTTGATTACTTGTTAGTTGGGGAAGATGAAGATCTGTACTTGTTTTAGCCATCCTGATGCTTTATGCCATGGTTTAAATTAAGAAGTAATGAAGGCAATGCGATTGATATACCAATTGACAAAATTGTTGTTATGCAGTGGTGGAAATGATCATGCAACAAAGTTTTGGTGCAGAAATAGGCCTGGGGATTCAGCCCGCGACAAGTTAAACATGGGATCCAGTCAAGGTTTTTGGCTAATCCTATTTTCTTAGTTAATTATAGGATACTGTTTCTGTATCTGCTTATTGCAGAGTTTTCAAATGTCGTTTCTTGTGATTCTAAATATCTATAAAATCACTCTTACCTGATTTTGTTCTGTCTAACAAATTTTTTTTTCCTTCTAATGTGTGTGTTTAAAATCACTGTTAGCTGTTAGCACATATAGTCTAGCTTAAATTCACACGTTATTGAAAATGGATATCGGTATATCTTTTAGGTATTTGACAATGACAATATCTTTGTATATTTAAGTTATGATTTTTTCTTTTTTCCTGCTTATTGGGTGTTCAATTGCTTCTTTGTTTCTCTTTGCCTTGTGTTCTTAACAACTATTTTGTTATTTAGCAGGTTTTGGTGAACAGAATCCTGCTATGGCAGGTCGTGTTTCTGCCCCTTTCCAGATGGCTGAGCCCCCTACAACTCCTGGACCATTTGGACCTGGGTTAGCTCGAAATGAAGGAACGATCCCAGGGATTGGAGCTGCAATGCCTCTAGCTATCTCATCTCTCGATTCATCTGCTCAAGGAGAGCAGAAGCAACCTATGTCAGTTTCAGGACCACCCCCTCTGCCACCTGGTCCACATCCATCTCTTCTGGCCGGCAAACAACAACCTTACCAGCAAAATGTTCCTCCAGTCCAACATCACCAATCACTACCACAGCAGATGTCCTCCCTGCCAATGCCGCCTCCAAATTTGCCCCAGATGCAACCTCCTTCTCATATGCCTTTGTTACCGCATCCTCATTTAGGTCGCCCTCCACCCCAGCTACAACAGTTCAATACATCTGGAAATGTGCCGTCTTCAATGTCGGGCCAAATGCCTAGTCCAATGGTAAGAAAATAAATCTCTGCTTCTCCTTTATAATCTCTTCGAATCTCCTATGATGGATGTATTTCACCACTTTGGGGATACAGGGCGGGATGAATCAAATGGTACCCCAAGGCCACTTTATGCCAATGAATCCTCCTGGAAATATGCCTCCAGGCGGTAATCAAATGTATCAACCTGGGGGAGCCTTCAACAGGCCACAAGGCGGGCAGATGCCAATGATGCCTGGAATGAATCCGTACCAGGTATGAAAAATTTTTCAACTGAGGAGGGATCATTCTCTGCCTCACCTTATGAGTCTGGATATGTCTTGGTGTAGTGATAATTCATGCTGCATCAGTTGTTTTCTAATATTTCTTTTGCTTCCGAATCCAGAGTTGGCATTAATATTTGATTACTATTTGACTTTTATAATTAAAGCTTGCCTCTCCAAAACCTCATCTCATGTTCTTCCCCAAATTTTGTTCTGTTAAATATTGTTGAGTGTCTCCTTTTCGCCGATTTCATTAGCCGTCATTGATGATCCCTGATCTGGTATACACACTCTTTGCTGCAGTCTGGAAATCCAAATGCTGGTGGAATGCCGACAAATTTCAACATTCCTTCTGGGATGCCTCCACCTCTACCTCCTGGGCCTCCACCACACGGTCAATCTCATCAGTAGACCAAATTTGTATAATTTTTTCCCTTACATGTTCCTTATCTTAGATTTAATGAGAACAGTGGATATATATCTTGTTGTGATGTAAATTACAGCTCTTATGGAAAAATAGTGAGATATAGTTATTTAGAACTTCACTTTCCTGCGCATCTTTATTGACACATTATGCATCTCTGCTCGAGTCAATTTCATTTATACTGGATGATGTTATACTTGAGTCAATTTCATTTACTTGTGGCTTCTGAATCTATAAAGACGATTCTGTATGTGTGTAATGTAATATGTGATTTTCTAGTGTTTGTGATTATTTTTTTTTTACCAGAGAATTAGTCAAGGGCAAAACTTTGTGGAGTAATTATTATGTGGTGTTTTGAAGTTGTTAGGAGTAGAATTGTCAACATTGGATGGGTTGACCTGAAGTCAACCTTTAGTGGGGCAGAATTGGAATGGAATGGGGTTATGGCGGTGGTTGGCTTTTGTTGTTTATATAATATTGGATTAATTGCGTAAAAAATCCTGAATGTAAATTAATCTTGACAAAATTGCAAATAAAATTATGACCTTTTATGCGTTGGTGTAATTCGTACCCTAAACCACATATCCATCAGAGGTGACACCTCTCAGTAAACTCCCTTCTTCCTCCGTCATCTACAACTCTATCTCCACCGTCGGCCTCAAAAGAATCAAAGTCACTACCGCCATCGATACGGAGGTTCTAGAAATTGAATTCATCTGCCAAGGCAATCCTCTTTATCCCTCAAACAACAACTTCTTCTCAACCTTGAATCAAGCTCTCTCGTACCCTCCTGAGGACAGCGAGTTCAGATCTGAAGTGGCGCCGTATCTGCAACCCGACCTTGAACCACACCGCCTTGCCGAACTTCACTCCGTTGCGGGACAGCAGCTCCGGGAAGACGCATCCGAGAGCTCCGGGCATGGCGCATTCGAGAGTCCGACGGTGTCCCAGTCGTAGTCGCTAGGGAACTCTCCAGTGAGGTAGCTCGGGGGCTCGCCGGAGAATGGGCCCATGTACTTGACACGGAACCACGTAATTAATTCACACCACTACTCTACCATACCTATAATGAAAGAAGCAGACTTCCAGCAACCGGATTTGGAGCGGCTGGCGGGAAGGCCTTTGAAGTTAACGGAGTCCCGAACGACGTCGTCTAGCAAAGCAATTTCTGACTCCGATACGTCGCCGCGAATTCCGACGGCCATTCCCTCCCTCTCGATCCGTCTGCTTAGATCATAAATTCAAATAGCAGAGACCTCTGAAGATAGTTTAATACTCCACTAAATTAAGTAATTTGGCTCAAAAATTAATTGTTTATTCAGATATTTTAAACTAAATTGTGAATTGGAGTGGTGATCTGATCATTACCTCATGGACGGAAATTGCAGTGGTGATTAAACTAAATTACATGTGGTTTAGGGTTCAACTAATTAAGATATGTGTTTTAATTTTGGGTATGAAACGACGTCGATTCAAATGCCCAAGTGGAGGCCCATATACCACGTCAACAGTCGGGCAGCCTGCCCGACGGGTGCGAGTTGTACCAACATAAAAGGTCATGATTTTATTTGTAATTTTATAAAAGTAAAAATTAATTTGCAATGGGTTGAAAGTTCAGAATTTTTTTATGCAATTAACCCTATAATATTTTGTGTATTGTATTATACTACTAAATTTCAAGATTTGTTAAAATGTATTGGGGGAAGTGTATTAGTTGATAAGACTACATTGAATTTTTCGACTTTATGGTACAGGTTATTTGTGAATTTTCACGGGCAAAAACTAGTTAATCATCACTTTGACATTTATATTTTGCTAAATCTTGTGTGATTAGGATACTGTATACGCATATATCATTTAGTATTAGTATTAAATGATATTCTCTTTACTATATAGTAAAGATGTGTATTCTTTATTTTCTAAAAAAATAAAAAAATTTATAAAAATATAAACCATTTAAAATAAAATGTTGTACCCTTATTAATTAAAGTGTACTCCATACCTTTTAAATCAAATTGTTGTATCCCTAAACACTTGTCTACTTGAGACACAAGAGACCAAATCTTTATATTTTCCATCAATAGATTTTTTTTTGTTATTTATTTATTTTGGGGTTTAGAGTTTATTTTTTCCATAAAATTTAGGATTTACCAAAATTCAGTATTACTTATAATGGTTTAGTTTTAATTACTTAGGGTGATGTTTGATTTGGAATTATGTGGGGTTTGAAAATTATGAATAGTGAGTTCTATGTTTGTTTTGGGTTTTGGGTATGATAGGTTTTAACTTATATCAAATTAATGCATTAATTTATTTAAAAAATTAAATGAGAGAGGATAGATAAAAAGAGAAAATGTATTAATTGAGGTGAGAAAATGTAATAAACATATATAGATGTGATTTTTAAAAGAGTGTTGTTATTTGCACATCCCTCTTTATTAAATGCAACCCTTTTATTAAATACACACCACTTAAAAAATTTTTATTGTTAAATTTATTATTTAAACATCCATAAAATTAAAATACCAACCTTTTACAATTAAGAATTAAAATTAAGAATATACACGTCCCTTTTCTTCCTTCCAATTAGATGCAATCCTTCTGACGCCATCATCCAAGTTTTTGACCAGATGAATTGCCAGGATCTCTACATTAATCAATGTTTTGGAGTGATTAATTGTGAATTTGCAACTATGAGTAATCTCCACATTTTGTGATTCCAAAAGCACTCCACCCCCTCCCAATAAAAGAAAGTGTGAATTAGGAAGTATGTAATTGCTAACTCTAAATTTCTGTTCCATATTCTTTTGCCACATATCCGTACAATAACCAAATCACAAGAGACAACAAGAAATCACAAATTACAAGTATTGTGTCTTTAGGAAAATTTGAAGATCGATAAACAGCGACAGTGAGAAGTAGTTTTGGCGCATCCACTTGACAAGAAGGGGAGAGAGATATGGGCAGAAAATCAAAGTGCAGAATGAGAGAGGATGATGGATTCAATTTCAATTCCCACTATCTCACTACCAATTGAGATATCTCGAATTCTATTTGAAATCAGTATAGTAATCTATCAAAACATCCCCAATCATGGCTTTCAAGAACACACCATCATTGTAAATTTATTGGGTGTGTTCTAATATGCATAAACCATTAATGAAATTATTCGAGAATTATATATAATTATGTATTTTGGAGAAAACAAAATCAATTCTCGTCTGAAAATTAAGTTAAGTCATGACATCTTTTGAAAATTTTTGAAATCAGAGAGAGTTCATCATGATAACTGTAAAAGTATATATTGTGTAAGAAAATTGCAGATGTCCACACATATTCAAGTTCACTCTAGAAGAACAAAAGAATCGGCAACTCCAGACATCCTTTTTTAAAATTCAAAACAATAGCAGATTAAATGCAGTATTCGTAGCAAGAGAATTCATCTATTTTTAAACTAATTCTTTCTAGTTGATCATCAACCAAAAGACTTTCATGATAATTATCCCAGTGATTGCTGTTTTCTGAAATTGAAGCTTAAGTCCATGGGAATTATTTGTTTTAGTTGGTTTACATGAACCTTCATGTTTGGCCGGTAGAAAGATAAGATGCTACAGGATGTTGATTTAATGAATTAAAGGTAAATATATATTTAAATTATAAAATAATAGTGTGAATTTTAATGTAAGTGTGTATTTAATAAATTAAGGGCAAATAGACCTTTTAAAAATATTAATTTTATTTTTATAAATTGTACTTAACAAGAGGAGGTGTGCTAATAAGATTACCCCTTTTTAAAATTTAGATGTGGGTTTTGAAAAATCAAAACCTGAGTTTAAAATCCGAAAACAAACATCACAAGAGAAAATGAGACCACAACCGTTTCACATGATCCGATTCCATGGGGCCACTCACTTTAGAAATCCTTTAAATACAGTCCAAAACTCAAATTGTCCTATCAAAAGTAACAATGTTTGGGGGCAGTAAAAGGTGAAAAGTGGCACACTACATAAATTTGATTTAAAGTTCTCTCTTTCCATTTTTATAATTTGTCAATTTTTTGAGTTATGCAGAATCTCGTTTGTAATCGATCTAATAGAGAAGAAAACGTCTAAGTGAGATTTTTGTACTTGTAAGAAGCTAATGTTTATGCAAATTAAACTTGTTTTAAAAAATTAATAAAGCATAGTATTAATAAAATTTCATTTATTGCTTCTCTAGTGTCAGACTGTCAGTATAAATGTTAATAACTCAATTTCAGATATCAAAATACATAAGCTTACGGAATGTATTTAGAGTATAAATTAGCAATAACTCAATTTCTGATATCAAAATACATGTTTCAGCTTCTCCTTGCATTTGCAGCTGATGAAGCAACATGTATATGGTAGTTGTATCCGCCCATAATCCTTTTTCATGCATTTCCTCCAACAATGGTTTTACTTTCGACAGCTCATTCCTCCTCAACAAGCTCTGAATAATAATATTATAAACACAACTAGAAGGTGCACAACCACTTCCCTCCATTTTTACGAGCAACATTTTTGCCTCCTCCAAAGATCCTTCTTCACAGAGAGACCCAATAATCACGGTATATATTTGAACATTAGGTTGCAGGCCTCTAGAAGGTAGTTTGTTCAAAAGATCTATTGCAGCTTTAAGTTTTCCATTTTTGCACAATCCATTAATGATAATAGCATTATATCAGGAATCATGCCTTCTTCTTCTTCTTCTTCCATTTTGTGGAGAAATGAAACTGCTTTACTGATCTTCCCAATCTTGCACAAGCCATCCAACAATCCATTGTAAGTATGTATGAGCTTTCATATTATTGAAAAAGCTTCCAACCATCAGCATATCTACCTTTGCAAAATAAACCATGAATCAGTATGTTATAGATATGTGAATTATGCTTTAAACCTTTACGTGGGACTTCGAGAAAAAGATTCCAAGCTTCATCTATTTTTCCCTTCTTGCAATACCCGTCCATCAAAGTGCCATAGCTGATGATACACGGCTTAAGGCCCTTATGTGAAATGAAGTTAAAAACTTGTTTAGCTTTATGCATATTCCCTTCCAAACAGTATCCTTGCATCAGTGCAGTGTAAGTGACTACATCTGGACATACATTTTGCTGCATCATATCTTCCACAACACCTTCTGCCTCTTTCACCCTTCCGTGCTTGCAGTATGCATCCACCAATATATTGAAAGTTACCAAATTTGAGAATATTTTACGTTCAGACATTTCATTTAAAAGGTTTATAGCATCATTGAATCGACCAACATCACACAATCCCTGGATCATCGAGCTATAGGTGAAATGCCATTGTCAACCATTTGAGTGAATAGTTTTACAGCATCATCCACCATTCCAACTTTGCAAAATCCATCCATCAGTGCGCTGTAAGCCTTGACATCATTTAGTTTTTTCCAAAGCAGAGAGCAATTCAAAGGCTGGAATAGGTTGGCCAGCTTTGCAGAGCCCATTAATCAGAGTGAGAATCATAACATCATTAGGCTCACAGATTCTTAAAACAAAAAGCTTCTTGAACAACTTTGCTGCAAACTACAAACGGTAATGAAAACATTGGATCTTCCTGTCTCAAGCCTCGTTTTGCTTTGATGTATCCATGTGACTATTCGAAGGGAAAAAGACGTAGTCGTAACACACTGTAAAAGCCATGTTCCGGGAACCCCAAGCCTGCAACATAGACGTGAGGAAGTGCCAATCCACAATATATCTAACCCTTCTTTATGTCTAAGCTTTTTTAATAAATTTAGCCTACTCCATTGTGGATTTCTAAATCCGCCAGTGCGCCCAGACCCTCGAAATGTTCATGATTAATTTTAGAGTTGGTCTCTTGTGTCTCCATGTGTACAAAGTGTGGAAGAGTACAACATTTTATTCTAAAGGGTATACACTTTTATTTATTTATTTTTATTTTTTTCAAGAAATAAAAGGTACAAATCCTTATACTAATATTAAAAGGTATCTGGGCGCACAGTGTGCCGACACACCAGTTTTTACCTTAATTTTATTCCACGTCGCGTCGATACGAATCATACGATAATATGGAGCAAAACCTCGTGAATCTAATATTCATACAAAAATAAGAAATGTAATAGTAATAATAATTTCCTTTCTATATCTTTTCAAATCTATTAGTAAATTCATTTATTAATTTTTTTTTCCATTACTTTTCTTTGTCCTAATGAAATAAAAGTCAGTTGTTTTAGAAACTTCGAAAGTATCGTAAAATGCAGGACAAGAATATTAATATTAATATTTTGTAACGTGAAGAAAACTACCAAAGCCATGGCGGAAAGTAAATGGAAAGAGAAGATAAAGCTTTGAATTGTTTAATCTTTTAAAAATTGAGATATCTCTAGAGAATCTCAATCATATCAATAATTGAGATTTTGTTGAGATTTGATTAACATTCTTTATTAAATATAACATGTTGGGTTTTCTTAGCTAGCTACAACATTTAATTTCCACCATCTTCATTAATCGCCTTCTAATTATATGTGTTCGTCTATATTAATTTGTGGGAGTATGTGTAAATTCGAATTAAAAAATTTTATTAGTTAGCGATTAAAAAAATTTATTATATTATAAATACATAATTTTATTTATTTCATATGTCATTTATTATCAACACAAATTGACAGAGCATCACTTACTTTATTTTAGTGTTTCTGAAATGGTTCATTAACTTTTTTTTTTAATATATATTAGTAATTAATTCATAAACGAAATCATGATTAGACTTTATTAAATAAACTTTTCCTAATTATGAGTTGCCTTTAAAACTAATCTAATTTTAAAGTTATCCCCTCAATAGTGTTTTTTAAAAAAATAAATAAACAAACAAATAAGTGAATAATGAAGCACAATTTGCTAATTACATATAATTATGTATCAATAGTTTCTCATTTCCAACTAGCTGATTTCAGATCCATATCCCAATATTTTCAACTTTTGAAAAATAAAATTTAGACAAATCAGAATTAAAATATCTCGTTTATATTTATATATATTCAAGAGTATAGTTAGCTCTACCAATCTAAAACATTAATTTGTATTAATTCTAAATAATATGAGAAAATTTAATTAACTCTAAATTGTAATAAATAAATAAAAAAATCATGAGTGCACTAATTCCAAGCCATTTAATCTTGGTCTTGTTCTTTGAGGTGAGATGCATTCTTCATCTGCCTTTCTTTTATTAATATTTTGCCTGTTTTTTCCTCTCATCAGATGGGGCCTCAATTTATTGACATCAGACCTTTGAACTGGTTTCAAGAAGAACTCTTCAGCTCCATGATCCAAACAGTTGTTGATTCTTGATGGGATGTTTTCTGATGACATTATTACAACTGGGATATCCTTAAACATCTTTGATCCCTGAAAATTACATCAATAATATCCCTGTTTAGATTAATTTGTTCAAAGATCTGCACTCTGCTAGCTCATGTTTATTTATGGGTTAATTATAACAAAAACTACAAATTTTACTCCTATTACAAATTAATTCCTATTTTTTAGAAATTGCAAAAAAGAATCTCACATATAATTATTGTTGCAAAACGCATCTATTTTTCTCAAAGTTGGGATTTTTTTAAAGAAATATGATGCTTTTGCAATAATACTTGTAGGTATGGTTCTTTTTTGCAATTTCTCACGGAAATGGAAGATTAATTTGTAATAGGAGTAAAGTTTCTAGTTTTGCAATTTTTTTTTTAAATTAAAATTAAAATATACCTTTATCTTTCTGAGAAGATCATAGCCAGTGATGGATGGCATGCTGTAATATGTGATGATGAGATTTACTTCCACTTTCTGCATGGACAAAAGAAGATGGTTTAGAAATTAATTACTATGTGGAAGATATTTAAGCATATATAATTAAAGATTGAATAATAATGCTTACATGATTATTTGAATGATCAGTTTGATAATCATCAAGCAATCCCAAGAATTCAAGAGCCTTGACTGCAGATTCCACAGCAGTAACTGGAGATACATGATCAAGAACACATTAATACATGATCAATTTTAATTAATTAATTTGATTAATATATATAATTAGGTAGTTGAACTCACTCACCTTGATAAGAAGTGTTGATTAATGCTGGAATTAGAGGGAGAATTATGTGAAGGAGGGTTGAAGAATGCAGTGGTGGTGGGATGATGAGAGATGTGGAATATATGTAGAAAGGAAGAGAGAGAGAGAGATACTGAAAGATATGATTCACATGAACAGATAGGAAGGATCAGAAACCAGACAAGAATGATCTTGAGGATTTTCCAGGGTTGATTTCTGAATTATAGAATAAGCAAATGGCTTTTCTTTAGTATTTTAGGACTACTTGCTTTTATTGGATTTGATTCATTTTAAGACACTTGGGATCTTGGATTACAATTTAATAATTGATTCCTATTTGGCCCTTGGAGAAGCCTAAGGTTATGGATTAGATAATACACTATTTTATGTTGCTTTATTAGCTTCAACATTATTAAGGTAAATGAGTGAGTGCCAATGATACAAATCATACTTATGGAAGTGTATGGAAGTGCTTGTTGACATGATGAACATACATACATGCATATGCATGCACCGTTTTTCATTAATTAATGAGTTTAAAATCAAAATCGTCTAAAATAAATATTGATAAAAAAAATATTGTTTTAATGAAATTGGAACAAAACTAAAAGGTTAATTTGAAACGAAATTAGATGTCTTAACTATTTTGGAACATTTTTAAAAGTAAAAAAGTATAGAACAATTTATATTCTAAACTCCTCCAATGATTGACAAAGTTTGAGAAAAATATCATTTTTGGTTCTATAAGTTCGTTGAATTTGGACCGTTAAATATTTATCATTTCTTTCCTGTTCGGTTGGAAAATTTTAATTTTCACCCAAATTAGCATTAGATCAACGCAAATGTTATTAAAAAATAAAAATTGAAGATTTTTCCAATTTATGGCTACGTGCCAATACAATCAGACCTAATTTCCAATTATGCACATGCCACGTCATAAAATGAAGTAAAAAAAATATAAAGACAAACCTAAAATTAAAGAATTAGAGAAGATTACAAGTAAATTATTATTATCTAAAGATGAACTCAAAATCCTAAATTCCTAATATGCTACAAGTTTATTAATAATGGCAAATAGCATGTCATTGTCCATGTCTTCAATTAAAAGCATATCCATTTCGACATGAAAATTACAGGTTGTGTGTAGTTGAATTTAGTTAAGCAATAAATATATTTTTAGTAAAATAATTAATATTTTATAATAAAATGTTTTTCTTTTAAAAGATGGAAACAATTAATAGGCATTGTTGCACAATCCTTTGAAAACTCGAAAATGATGGGTCTAACCTAATTAATCCTAAAAAAAATTGAACTAGGGTTAAGAAATTTGAATCCGTTTAATAACCGGACTTTTTGGTCCGAAGTGATAAACCCGTGGGCTAATAGGCCGGGCTGGCCCACGGGCTAACCAGCCGACCCATAAGGCTGTGAGTTATTATTATTATTATTATTATTATTATTGTGTTTACGACAGTTTACTTTAACACTCATAATCAATACATCAATCACCCCCTTCCACTCTATTCCCAGTTCATCGTGGGACAAACTCTCGTTATCCTTTAATTTCATCTTTTTTTCATTCTTTCTCTCACTCTAATCCACATTTTTCTCTAATAAATAAAATATTTCTTAAATAAATATAATAGAATTAATTTAATTATCACAAATTCTATTAAATTATACTCTCTTCGTCCAACATCAATGTATCAATTTATTTTTTGTACGTGGATTAAGGAGTATTATTATTTTATGTGTAGTGGATAATTGTATTAGTGTATGGTGTGGGTCCCATATTTTATTTATATTAGTTTAGGGTGTGGGTCCCATATGTCTAAAAGGAAAATTGATAGATTAAGGGTGGACGGTCCAAAATAGTAAAATTGATATATTAAAGATGGACGGAGGGGGTATGTTTTAACAATGTTTTGCATATATTAATTTTAATTCTCTCAAATTATGAATTAATTTTGAATTTGCTGTATTATTTATAAAATTTTTAAATTAATTTTTTTAAATATTTTTATCATATAGCCCACAAGCCCAACTTGTTTAGCCGAAACCCATTAGATTTAAAGTTACGTTCACCTTTTAGTAGAGCCCGTTTAAACATACCTGATTAATCTGAAATATGAGTAGCCCAAAACCCGTTAGGCCTGACCCTAGGTTATGGCGGGCCCGTTTATGATCCATGTATAAGAATTCAACTCTGCCTTCGTTGCTCCACATCTCATATTTTATCGGTATTTCATAAAGTGAATTATTGTACCTTATAAATAACAATTAAACCCTTAAAATACTTGAAATAATTATTATTTTTATTTTATAACATAAAATATTATACCCTATAAATAACCATCAAATCATTCTTACTTAAAAAAAAATTGATAGATATCCATTTTAATATCACATTTATAAGAATAAAGAATCACATCACTCCAAATTACAATAATTTATTTTTTTTTATAAATTAATTGAAGGCATAACATTTTAATAGTCATCAATTTATTTTTTCTTTTAACTCATCTTATCAAATTTATCTTTTTAAATTTTCTATTTTACTGAAAATTAATAAATCTTTCATTTTCTTAAAAATGCATGACTTCTTCTAATAGATGATAAGACATTAATTTTCTTTAAGAGAATCTCTTGAGACGGGTCATTTATAAGACGGATGTGAGATGAGTCGATCCATCACTAAAGTATGTTTATTGCATAGTATAAGTGTACTTATTTGTAGTTAAAGTATGTTAATAATAAATCATACCATTATAATACATTAAAATCATACTTTAATGCATAATTTAGCATACTTTAAAAAAAACATACTTTAACAATAATTTAACATACTTTATTTATACAATAAACATATTTTAGTAATAGGTCGATCTGTCTCACAAGAAGACGTTGTCATTTCGTTATATCTTGAAAACATAATATTTAATTTATATGAATTAATTTGTACGAATAAATTAAAGAATTTATACATTTATTAATAAAAATATTACACTAATGAAATTTATATAGTCCGTTAGCAAATTTTATATTAATTTTTTATAAGAATAACTGAATATAAAAAGCAATACACTATAAATAACAAAATATATATATACATTATTATATTTATATAGTGCAAGAAAAATAATTATTTGCAAAAGAAAATTAACTCTATCAAACCGATTACATGATATGTCTACTCATAAACTAATTAGTCGATAAATCATTTATAATTGGTGGGTTGACTTATAAATGCTAGAGAGCTTGAACCAATTGTCTTTACATAGTATTTTATATTATTTAACAAAGTTAAAAAATATTTAAAAAATGTAGAATCTTCTAAATAAGCTTTTGTCAAATATTATTAAGTCAAAATTATTGAAATCAATGTTTAAAATATCAAAGACTAGAATAAAAAACTCGTGACAAGGTTGTAGTTCTTAGAAGCTGACCAGAACCGTCCAGCCAATGGAGATTGTGTTGAAATTTGCTTCACTTACTTTTAAAATGCTATAATTTAATTTAAATTACTACTTTTCTTCTTTCAATAATAGGAGTAATAATTATAACTAAATAAAATAACGCGTTTTGGAAAAAAAAATCTTACTTATTTTCTTAAACTAATTAGTAACCTAATTGGTAGTAAAGGATTCTCTTAATTAACGTTTATTAATTTATAAATTTCGTAAGAATATACTTATAAAATTAAATAAATAAAAACTAATATAAGAAGTTAATTTTAAAATAAAATATTGTGTACAAATAAAACTAACGCATGAATTTAGAATATTAACAAGAAAAAAAGCATAAATAGTTAAAAAATACTACTACTATTAGTATCTTGTACACTCGATAATTTTCATTCAATATTTCTTATTAATTTTAAGACTTTTAGCACATTCAAATTTTCAGTAAAATCGCTAACAAAAAATATAAATTTTTATTTGTTGGTGTATAAGTTTATGAATGTAGGTATGTGGTAGAATTTGCTAATAAAAATAACACCCAAAATAAACGGAGTAATATATTTGAATAATATTTAATTCTAATTAATAATAAATTAATTTGAATCAGTCTTTTATATATATATATATATATATATATATATATATATATATTTACATTATAAATGGGTGTCACGTACGTACCAAACTAAAAATACTGCATTTCCTAAGAGAATAAAACTAAATAAAAATAATTAGAACTCATAACAAAATTATTAATAATATTGCTAATTTCATGATTTCAAAAATAAAAAGTTATTGCAGTAATTTTGTTCTGGTCTTTTCAGGGGAGAGACAATCTTCATCAGACTTTCTTTTGTTGATATTTTTTCCTTTGATCAAATGTGGTCTCAATTTATTCACATCAGATTGTTGAACTGGTTTCAAGAAGAACTCTTCTGCTCCATTCTCTAAGCAGCTGTTGATTCTTGATGGAACATTTTCTGATGACATTATTACAACTGGGATGTCCTTAAATGATCTTGATTCCTGAAAAAATAATTAATTAATTAGATAAATAAAGTAAAAAAAAAAAATAGTGGGTTTTGAATTTTAAATATAATTAAGTAATTACCTTGATCTTTTTGAGAAGATCATAGCCAGTGATTGATGGCATGCTGTAGTCTGTGATGATCAGATTTACTTCCACTTTCTGCACATTAAAATATAATGAATTTTATTAATTAGCTTTAATATTCTTGAACTAATATTAACTTATTAAATAAGTCAAATACATGTATACATGATGGTTATTGGAGTTGGTATTTGAATTTTCATCATGATCAAGCAATCCCAAGAACTCTAGTGCTTTCACTCCAGAATCCACAGCAGTAACTGCACATTTTTTTTCAAATTAATTAATTAGTAAAAGCAGTAAATAATAAATTAACAACATATATAAATATATACAATATATGTATGTATAGATGATTAAGTAGTGACCTTGATAAGAAGAAGTTTTGAGGAGCCTCTCAATGAGCTTTCTGTCGATGATGCTATCATCAACTGCAAGAACATGGAATTGAGTTTGAGTTTCTCCACTCATTGTGTGTTTGTGTGTGAGAGATAGAGATAATTGAATGTGAGAGAAATGGTGGTGGAATGGTGTGGAGACAGGTAAGAAGATATATACTGCATAAAAGATGAGATGAAGATATGAAGAGATTGGAAAAAATCTGCAGATATGATTCAGATCATTAATTCAGGAGGATTTTCTGAGGTTGATTTTTTTGAATCTGAGATTAGAATCAAGAAATATGGTTTAGTATTTTACCTGCTTTTCTTGGATTTTAATTAATTAATTTAAAAATAGTAATCATGATCTTGAATTTATATTAAATAAATGGATTCTTCGGCACTTTGACAAGCCTAAGGCTACAATGTGATCTTGTCTTTTGACTTTGTATTAATTATTAATGGCAACATCATAATTGTGTATCCTTCTTAAACTTTGCACACATTTTTTGACTATTTTTTTTATGTGATTCTATTCATGAGATTGAACTTGATTCTAGAAAAAAAAATATATTGTTGTTATTTTTTAAAGAAAGTATTCTGTGAACTTGTGATGCACGTACAAAAATATTCTGTGCATTCAATCATCATATTATGTTATCATTTAAAATTTATAATTAAAGATTTATTTTTTATTCTTAGAATTGATTATATTTTTTGTCGTTTAATTTATTCAAAATTAATAGATGTATATATGTGTATTTTCGAATCTTTAAAAATGTAGTATTAATAGTTAATGAATCAAACACTATGTATTGAATTATTTACAAATTTGATGAGTAAGTCTGGTGTTTTTTTGTTTTTTTATTGGAATTTATTGACATTGAATAAAGGAAGCCACATTGTTAATTGAGATCAAAATGTTAGATATTCTATAATTTCATATTAAATATAGATGACTAATTATGTGGTAATCCAGAATTAATGTTTCATATTTGAACTTTTTAAATTTCAAATTTTGGATCCTAGCTTTGAGATCATGAAAGGGGATTCTTTTCCAAGGTAGACCTCTGAGTGTATGTGTATGTATATATTGTTGAGATAATATCAATTTTCAAAATGATTTCTACTCATGATTCAGTTATAATGTAAAAATAACAATTATCTGCGAATAATTATTGGTCTATTTTTCCCCAAAAATAAGAAATGTGGCAGATTCATGACTCAGTAATTATAAAAGATTGTACGAAAAATAGAATTATCTGCAAATAACTATTAGACTATTTCCAAAAAAAAAAGTGACAGGTTCATGATTTAGTAATAATTCACAAAGATTGTATAAACATTCTACGAAAATAAAATTATCTTCAAATGTTTATTTGATGCATTCCAAAAAATAAATAAAATTGGGACAGATTCATGATTTACAATCTTAATTAATTGATACTATTTATATCAAGAGTACAAATTCTTAGGTGACACTGATACTATTTGATAAACTATGTTATTAGTTTCTTGTGAGTTGTGATCGGATTTCACAAAAATGCATCACATATAGTATATATAGTTCCTAATTAAAAAATAATACTAATAATAAATAGGTACCAATATAAATATTACATCATTTGACCCAATAATAATCACAATAATAGCATTAGTTATGAGAGACTTTTTGAAAAGACAAAGTCGAGACAGTAATTATGTGAGACGGCTTGTGAGACGAGTCGATCTATTGTTAAAGTATATTCATTATTGATTAAAGTATGTTTTCTAGAAGTACGATAAATTATTATGAAATAAAATATGCTTTTAGGGTGTTATAGTATGATTAATTACTAATATACTTTAATAATAATAAATATACTTTATTTATATAATAATCATACTTTAACAATGGATCGACCCGTCTTACAACCCATCTCACATATATTCGTCTCACAAAAGAGTACATCATTTGAAAAATGTTAGTACATCATAGAATAAGTGTTATTACTTGTGTTATGAGAGAGAAAAAAACACTTATTTTATAGAATAATAGAGGTGTTAAAATAAATAAGCCGTTTGGTAGCTTGGTTCGGCTCGCGACTATTTAATTTCGAGTTCGAGCTCGTCTAATGCTAGTTACTATATCGAGCCGAGCTCAATAAGAGTCAACAATAATTATATAAATTAATTAATAATAAATATTATCTAATGATAATTTCAAATATATTATAATAATTATTAAATAAAAAATATATTAATTAAAATAAAGATTAGACTTGATAAGCTCGGTAAAACTTAAAAGCTCAACTCATCTAGTTTAATGAGTCGAGCCGAGCTCGAACGAGTAATTTTGAGTGGAGCTCGAGTATGCTAATTTAATGTTACTCTAGAACAATGACATTTCATCGTACAAAATAATGGAGTATAAAAGTGGACATGGTGATTTCAAGTTTTACGCATAAAAAGATGATGATGGTATATCTTCATTAATTAATGTTTTATTTGACCTTAAATCAATCATATACATATTATATACCCTATACAAAACGATTTTTTTTTAAATCTATGTTTTCACTTTACCCACCCAAAAATGATTATGGATGGTGATTTAGTAAATATATGTATTTGTCTATCCATACAATTATTTCAACCAATTATTATGTCCTTTATAAATTAAGACATCCTTGAATTTCAATGTTTAATTATTAATTAAAAAGAGTGAGTCTTGTGTGCGTCTTTAGAATTTAATATTATGGGTAAGGATACATTATTTTTGTTCATAAAGGGTATACACTTTAATTAAAAATGGTACACAATTTTATTCTAAAGGATATACACTTTTCATTAATATTTTTTATTTTTTTTCAGAAAATAAAAGGTATACATCTTCATACTAAAGGATATACAATTTAATACAAAATTCTAAAAGCGCACCCGGGTGCACACAAGTTTTTGCCAATTAAAATTGAAATATGCATCATTTGCTATATAGAATTTCACCCAATTTTAATATTTCAATAAAATTATTTTACAATAAGTAACTACTACTATTATTTAAATTTTGAAATTATATTAGACAGTACATTCGTGTGCAATGCACGAGTAAGAAATGTTAATTGCTAAAAATGGCAATAAAATTTTAATTAAATTAACGAACAAGCACACAGATATTACAAAATGAAGTTGAATTGATATTTTTGCCAAATTATAACAAGTGATTAAATATTAAATACAGAATAAAAGCGTGTGGGCTACGTCTTGGGTCTAAATTTGAATGAATCTACACTTTATAAATTAAGTAATAAATAATTAAGAAGAGTTAACCAAATCAGAAAATATGAGAAGCTTGATTAAGATTGTTTGAATATGTATGTGAGTCCTTCAGATGCATCTGATCGAAATTCGAAAACAAGACTCGACACAGTGGCTTTCGTATGAGCTTTATGTTCACGAAACAGCCACTGTCTCGAGTATATCGGGAGAAAAAAAAAACGATATTGAGTGCATTTCTAACGTCAAACTAGCATCATATAATGTATAAACATTGATTGATATCAAAGAATCAGTCTTAAGCCTTGATGGAAATGAGTAATGACTGCAATGTCATTTGAGAATCACAGAATTGCCTTTTTCCATACTACTTAAGCTTATTCGTGTCTACGCTAGCGACTAGACCAAATGTGGGTTAATATCTGTAGCAATCAGGGAGGTGGGAATGTGACTTTAATCCTTCAAAGAAAATCTGTAGGCAGAGGACCGATGAATGTTAAGTCGCTCCCCCTTTATATGGTGCAGGCACAGAATAGGCTGCATCGACGCAAACAGATTTAAGTAAATGTGACCTCAATCGATAGGAGATGAGCTAATATTTTCTTAATCTTAAAATGAAATGATGAACAAAAATATTTCTGAACAGCCATAAGGTTGCATGATAAATGGTATAAGAAACCTACAAAACAAAAGCTGTTTCATATATATATACACACACACAAGTGACCTACTGCTAAAGGTTTTCAAAGGATCATGCATCCAAATGACACCCTCCGCATGAGTTCAGAAATAGCTTAGAAAAGTAAGGCAGAAAATAAGGATCCAAAAAATTGTTTATCAAGAGAGTCCAGGATAGAGCAGGAGTTTATTTTCAGCTTAACACAAATTGATGGTTTACCGTAGCCACCGTATCATAAGTAAACACCTATCTGCCAACTGTAAATATATCTTATCTTGGGCTCACACAGCCTCTAACTATATACCTCAAATTAACAGTTGATGTGAATCAAGGATCAATAAGCATGATAGAAATTGAAAATACATTTAAGTTATGCACCTTTTAGGCCTTGGAATTGGTTCGTACAAAGCTGAGGTGAGCCAAGTAATTGCTCTCAGCAAAATCATGCAGCGTGCGAGATGACCGTGCCCCCTCAAGATGACCGTCATCTGTATTAAGTTCATCCTTCAACAGCCTACTGCATTGTTCACCATCCTAATAAAGCATACACTTTTAGTGACATTTCATAAAATACAAACAATTCTTAGCCAGGCTACAGTACAAATCTGAGTAATTAAATTCAAACTATAAATCTGTAACATAAACTCAATGTTAATGGTAGCATTAACAGTAAGACTAAATGCCAGCAAATTTTTCTCTTACCGTAGGGTAGGAAATTTCTTGAGTGGCAATTGGTTAAAGCCACAATCATACATGAAGAAACAAGGAGAAAACATGAATGGTATTCTGTATTTAAAGGTTATAAAGATCAGCCTATTCTACAAGAAATCAAGTTGAGGAAGTGGGTGAAGCACTGGTTTTATTTCCCTTGTTTGAGATATTAACTAGATGCCCAAAATTAGTTGGAACATGGGTAAATAATGTCTCATCCTGCAATAACCAAATGGTAGTGCTTAATCATTCAGAATGAGGAGAGCGCAACCTGTAGAAACTTCACCATTTGCTCTTCAATTGTGCCACTCATCACCAGAGTTTCCACATGAATAGGACGTGTGGCGCCCATTCGATGAGCACGACTGATAACCTGTTCCTCCATACTGATCAAATTTCATAGTAACATAAATATTTGATAGTGTTATACAACAAACCAAATTTATAATGGAAGAAAATTTATTAGATTAGTAGGAACTTAATTTGTGAGCATCAAACATATAGAAGCAATCATCAAAAAAATTTTAAACTGAGAAGCAATAATCCTGGCAGAGCTTCCTTTCAACATACCTTCTATCCCATATTGGTTCCATTAGGAAGACGTGAGTCACAAAGCTTAAATCAAGACCTAGTGCTGCACTTCCGTCCATCAATAGAGCCATACAATTTGGATCATGCTGGAAAGTTGCCAGTGATTTCATCTGAATTATGAGAGCAAAAAAGCAAGTAAGCAACTCCAAAAGAATGTGATGGTGTTTGTGGAACTAGACTAGACAGCCTGTTGCCAGATTCTAAAAGAACATCAGACATGATGATCTCAAGCTCCTAGGGTTCATCAAGAACATTACCATAGGCAGTTAGTGAGCGAGAAGTTGATCCCCTCCAAGTTGTAAATATAACCAGATTTCTAGTAAAACTAAGGGACGGGGTGAAAGAAAGTGTGTGCGTTATTTGGATATCAATATAACAAAAATGAGGATTTTTTCTACCTGACAATTTAATCGAGTAGCTCATGGAAACAGAAAAATAGACTATTAAAATACCCAGATAAGAGAAGAACAACAAAATTATCACTTTCTCAGTATAAGAAACATAACCATTAAAATGTGTGCCTCTTGCAGTTTATTTGATGGACTCAAATCCCAATTTTCAGCTAATGTGTGAGTGAGAAATAATTAACTCTGGATTTGAGACTCCTCAGTTGGTGTTTGTAAAGAAAAGGTAAGGACACCAGGTGTTTTTGAAGATAAGTAAAGGGGAATCTAAGAACGTGCGTGAAGAATATAAGAATTCTACACTCAAATCACTTAAATGTACTATGGAATAAAATAAAATATGGAGTATTATTAAAAGAATCACATTTTTCATACAAAAAGTAATTTGAATAATACCTACAAACAATTGTACATGTCTATTAACTCACTGGACAAAGAAACAATATTCTAATGCAATAAGAAATACTAATGTGATAAATAACCTCAAGCTTTTGGTATTGACTTTTAATAAGTTAACAATAATTAGTATCAATATGGAGTATATAATAAATTATAATTTATTGGTGAGGGTCAAAGAAGTCCAACCGGTCGAACTTTTGATTAATTGCAAGATGGTTCAATTATCAGTCTAATTCGGTAATTCCACAAACAATGGTATGGAGCCCAAAGATCCGCAACAAATAGAAATATATGATAGCATACCTTGTTACAAGAGTGCATCGGACTGTACATTCCAGCAAATTGAATTCCTGCAGCACTCAACTGGAAAAATATTTTAATGAAGATTATCTCACTAAAGCAGGAGAGTTATGTTTGTGTTTAATGAAAATTTACCTGTTGTTCAATGACATGGATGTGTTCAAGAAACTGTGAGAAAATAATAACTTTCTCCAGAGCAGACTGGTTCCACCCATTTAGAAAATTGTGGGAGGGCCCCTGATCAAGTGATAGGCTGGAATAGCACCTGTCAAAGGTGAAATTAATCTCATTAGACATAACCATTCCATTCTCAATGGGCCTTGGGTATCCAATCTTCATATTAGTTTCTTGCAATTCCTTTAACTGGCGAATAAGATATGTAACTTTGCTGCTAGATGTTGACTGCCAATCAGGATTCCAGTCATCCTGCAATATACAGAGGTCTCTTTCACATCACAATCAGGTAAGGACATATAAAAAGACGCACATTAAAATTATTAAAGTGGTATCAACAAAATAGGACAAGGGCGTATCGAAAAAATTTATGACATGATTGTTAGAAGCAATGTTTGCAACTTGGAAAGCCTTTTTTCCTCCTTTTTATCAACAAAGAAAAGACACGAACTCAACCTTGCAAGAGGTCCTTGCTTTTGCAAAGTGCCTTTAGCAGCAAAAAAAAAAAAAAAAAATAGAAAATAGCGTCTCCAGCTGCAGAGAGAACCAAATACTAAAAGTAGAATTTCACCTTTGCTTAATCTGAGCTTTCAAAAATTTCAGACGGTGTTTCTGAAGAATGACTAGAAGTTTTTCTATTTAAATGCAATAAAAGAATGGGCGTGGTTGGGGGGTATAAAAATAAAATATAAAAAGGAACTGCAAAATACAATTACTTAAACTAACCTGTTTATATGAAGGTTGCAACTCAATGAGATCCTTTGGCACAGGCCATTTGGGATTAGGATTCTCTGGACGGGCCAATTCCTCTGGAGTCTGCATTTCATAAGAGTAACCACAACCAGGAAATGTACACTTTTCACTGTCCAAAGAAACACAATCAAGGCATAGAAGGTGCCTACAAGGGGTAATCACAGGTAAACGACACCATTCTTTGCACCTGCCACAGTAATACATATATATATGCAATAATCAGCATGCTTCTCAAGTGGGAAGGAATTGACAAGACCTGAAGTCACAACGAAACCCTACCTCATGCATTTGCCCCCGTACAAGAGAGCATACTTTATTAGACCATACTCCAGTGACAAAAGATCCAGTGCCAGAATATCCATAGTTTCTTGAATATCTTCACCAGCACCCGTTACTCTGACATGGCCAGCCACACAGCAGGATAGTCTTACATTTTTTATGGTAGCTGTCCGAAATTTCCATTGTTTTGGGTTCAATAAACTCTCAACATGAGATGAATCGTTCCAGTCTGCCATTAATATATTACGTCGAACTGTTTCTACCAACTCATTATAGCTTTTAGCATGTTCTTCCGAAAAATCAACAAATGTCACTCGTTTGATACAAGGTGGTATAGCCTTTAAATCTACTTTTCTTGCACTAATCATGCATCTTTTAAGCAACTGCAGCAGACGTGCCCTGCCTTCTTCCATCTCTGCCTCAAATGGCCTGACGATACCAGCTTCCCATGATTTATGGTTCAGACCGTATGTTTCTTCCTTGAGGAATGTTAGCATTGGTTGAAGATAAGATACCTGACTGTTAGGAGTGTTTGGAGTTGGAGTGCCTGTCAACAGCCAGCGATATGTAGCCTTCAGTGACACTGCCATTTGCAATTTGTTTGTCAAACTGAGACTTGAGCCAAGAGAATGCCCCTCATCCAACATGAGTCTAAGCCAGTGAACTTGCATTAGTACACTTCTTCTACGAGGACTCCATTCAGCACTCAAACGATTGAAGGTAGTTATTACAACATCATAGTCCCAAGCCAAACTATGAGCAGAAGGCTTTTTCTTCTGATCACCCCACACATATACTCTCAATTGACCTTGTCTAACATGTCTTTCAATCTGAGTTTTCCAGTGATCAACAAGATTTGATGGAACAATAACCAGAGTTGCACTTGACAGATAAAACCTAACTGTGTCTAGTGGCTCACAAAGAGCAACCCTAAGGGAATCCAAATCAAAAGTCATGTTCACAAGACTTTTAGGATAGTACCACCTCAAAACATTCTTTTCTACCCTTTTTACTAGACCAAATGCCTGGAATATTTTGTGATATTCACGAGCAACTCTAGTATCAAATAGTGAGGTTCCTACGGTGGGGCTCACTAATCCAGTTGTTTCCATTTCTGCAAGCCTATTCGGTGGAAGTTTAACTAGCCAAGTCAAGGCTTTCTTTGTCTCAGAATTGATCAAACTGTAGTGATCTTTTAGTACACTGATGAAAAATAAAATGTTCTCCTCCTGAGCCCCAGAGAATCCTTTAGTGTGAAACCCGGGCAGATATGTGATAGGCTCCCTAAAATCCCAGGATTCTTCAGGAACATTACAACTCTGGTATGATGGGTCTGTATTCATACTACAAAACCAAGCTTTAGAAGCATTAGCTGAATGCTCATCTGCAACCTTACGCCACTTGCGGCAAGCATCACACTGTACCCAAGTTTCATTATGCTCCATATCATCTATTACTGGCTCCTTATCCCCCCTCCTCTTTGTCTTCTTAAGAGAGAACCTAGTTTGGTATCCACAAGACACTTTCTTGCGACTCCGCTTCCTGTTTCTTGAGCAATTATTGGAATCGAAAGGTGGCTCCTCAAACTCCTCGAAGAGATTTCTCTTTGCATTACTCCAGCTCCTGATGCAGCCTGCAGTCATAGTTTCAGCTGTTGAGCAAGCAGGTGTGTACAATTTAATTTGTTGCCCAGAACTCAAATCAGTGGATTCCGGCTTTTGTTCTGCAGAATCAAGAGTCATTAGAGTATTTGACGCATTAACACAGTAATTATTCTGTGGAGTTAGTTCATCAAGCGATAATTTTCCCCTGCGAGCCTTCTGAACCACAGTTTTGTTGCCATTTGATAAATAACCATTTGTTGTATTTTCTGCACATACTTCATAATAGCCACACCTCGGATTCCCATTATGCACACACCAAATCATTTGTTCAGGATCAGGGGGCTCTCCCAAGGTTCCTTGAGTCTTTAAAATAAGTGAAAGAGCGGTAATAGTCTTACCCAGTCCAGGTTCATCACAGAACATTCCCCCACGAAAATCACTAATTGTTGGAACTGAACCAGTGACAATTTCACCAGAAACCATATTGATATTAAACTCAAACCCATCTTTGGTTCTGAAATTCATAAATAGAGGATGCTGTAAGATCTCAGATGGCTTCTCACGCTCCAACATCCATTCAACAGCAGCCTGCTGATGTGGATAAAGTTTTAGTTTCATGCATGGCATGATGGAAGCTGCTAAATTCCTTAAATGATGGCATGTCAAAGAAATCTTGAACACATCAACAGGGCACAACGTCATCATAATCTTAAGTAAAACGTCATCTGGCAGCACCCAGACACCAGATTCATGGGATAAGTCTGCAGGTGTTATCCTTGAGCCATCACATTCAAACTTTTTTATCACACTAGGTAGACTCTTGAAAATTTCTTGGAGTTCAAAAAGCTTTTTTCTCTTAGGACTGTTAGGTGCAGTACAATTTTGTCTGCACCCAAGAACATGACAGTCTGTTACATTCCAAATGCTGCAATAAGCATCATGATCTAATCTGACAGATTCGAGCATCAAACTTCTAGCTTCCCAGTCACAACTGCCAGCAGCATTAATAAAACAATTAGAAACAACAGCAAATAGAGCCCAATGCTCCAAGATTATTATCTGGAGTTCAGTATATATTAAGTAAACGCCTTGAGCCTCAAAATAAAGCAGCTCAGGGTCCCAGCTCTAATGCAATTGGACATCAATCAAGTTATGGAAATTTTCTTCAAAAGCTGAGATTGAACATTGATTAAATCGAACCAAACTAAGAAATTGCTTTTTGTAATGTAATGATATGACTAGCTTTATCATGCTACTCCATTACTCGGAAAAGTGGAAAATGTAAAAAAACAACAATCAATTCTAAGTCATTGGAGGGGACAGGAATGAAAAAGCAAGAACTGTAAGATAAGCATCAATTTGTATGATTATACATCATTTTCCACTTCTGGCATGTCAGCAGGCATACACGAAATAAAGAAAAGTATAATTGCATCTAATCTCAAGAGTGCAAGCAAATCCAAAACAAATATATGCACTTCAACCTCAATTTATCATGTAAGAAATGGAACATGTGCTTAGAACTCCTATATATCAGGTAAAAAGTCCACAATGGACATCTCTTTTTCAGTTTTTTGGTCCTGAATTCCATATAACTGATAAATCAAACTCAATTTTTATACCTCTGATTCACCAAGCCTTGGTTCCTTTTCACCATAAAACTGGCAAAGAAAAAACTGGCTATGTGCTTTTCAATTGGCAGAAGCAATCACTTTTCTTTTCTTTTTTTCTGTTCATTGGTCAATCAGAGAAATTTATTTCCATTTTTTGATTATCTTGCTTGTTGTTACAAAGGGCACCGGATTTCCTGTTACATTTTGGTGTTACATCTCCTGAGTGACACGTAAACAACAGGAAAATTTGAACATTTCCTCTTAGGGTTGATATTTTCCTTTTAGGGTTCTAGGTGTCATTCATCCAACGGTTCACAACAGGAAATGCAACACCAAAATGTAGAAAAAGATCCGGACAGGTTACAAAAGTTCAAAACATGCTCTACTATCATCTAGCATTTTGATCTTTCAGTCCAGAAAAGAAATATACAATCAAAGAATCAAATAATTACCATAAATACTTAAGGAGTGGGTGTTTTTCACCACACATCTCCTTTAAATTCAATATAGTGGACCATGAGTATTACAGTTCCATGCCAGAATTTCCCTACTCTAAACCAAAAGCTATCAAATTGAGCGAAAAACTCAGAAACTTGAGAAACAATGCAAGAGTCAATACCAAACAATAATGTAGATTCTTTAAAAGCAAATTACAAGATAATTAAGAAAAAAATTTAAGTAATGAATAATTTTCCATGGATCAAAGACGTTGAAGCAGCCGAATTCAAAATAAAAATCAATGACTCTCAATAGAAACTACTACCGCAACAACAGAAGAAACATAAAACTTGGCCAAACATATAACAACAATGCAGCTCTCAGAAAACAAGAATCAACACTCAGCTAAGATACGTTGCAGTGGCAGCAAATAATAAGTGAAAGAAAAGGCACCTGAGGTGCCTGAAAAGCGCGGCAGCAGTGGAGCTCGACCGCGGGAACTGCCATCCCGACCATAAAGCCACGGGTAAGTACACATCCACCAACACCAAAGCCCTAAATTCGCAACTTCCACCATCGTCATTGCTCTCGCGATGCGAAATACTCACAACTCGCGCCACAATTTTCAAGCATTTGTGCGCAATCAGTGCGTGCAATTGGTGCACCACGCTGATCAATCCGTGCACCATTCCAAATTTGCTCCACCTCTTTTTCAGAGACGGCGTCGCTTTGGGATCAGGAGTTTCTGCTTGGCCAATGGGGGTCAAGTGGGCATTGTTTTGCGCAACGAAGTAAGCGTTAGGGGCATCGCCGGCGATGCGGCAAATCGAGTTGAGAGGAATAGAGGAATCGCCGGAAACTGTGAGCACCGGGCAGACGTAGCCGCAAAGCTTGTAGTCTGCCGGCGGTCCGACGTCGTTTTCCATATACCCCGGTATCCAAATTGATGGATTATTTTTATCTGTGGGTATGATTCTGGGAAGAATTGAAAAGTGGGAGGACCTCTTAAATCTGAGTGTAATTTTTGGTTTATATACTTACTAGAAAAAAATAATACGGCAAAAATAAAATTCAAATTCAAAAATAAAAAAATTGGCAATTACTAGCAAGGCTATAAAATTAATTTTTTAAAATGACGTGTATTTTTCTTAATTTTTTAATTTTAAATTCAGAAATCCAGAGAGTGAAAAATAAAAATTAATTAATTAATTAAAAACATTCGCCCATGATTGTGGAATCTTGAAATTGAGAAACATGGGATTTGTTGTTTGAGAGAAGTACCAATGGATTTTCCTTCTAAATCCAAAACTTAAAGTTGGAATCCAATAAAAATCTAACGAGTTACAATATAGTATAGCGTATGAAGGGGTATGTATTTAATCTTAAAAAGATATTACTGAGTGTGTGTATAATATTAAAAATATTATTGAGGATTTGTATATATAATTTTAAAATTAAAAAGGTAACTTTAGGTTTTAACATAGTGTGTATATGATAAAATTAAAATTTAAAAAATTAAAAGGGAGTCCGTATTTAATAACAAGTGTATATTCAAGATGTGTGTTTAAATGCAATTATATTTTAATCTTACAACTTTTGAGTCCATAAACATTAGTTCTATCCTGCTACGGTTCTCTCCATCCCCATAATAGTATATTAATTCTATCGAAACTTGGGCCTAATTGAGTGGGACTATAATGGGCCTCTTTGTGCTGACAAATAATAAGGCATCAACTCGGCCTAATTAAGTGAGGGCAATAGTGGATCTCTTTGTGCTGATAAATAAACTATTGTAACCCAACTTAAAAACAGTAAAAAATAGGAATAAGTATATTTTTTGAAATGGACCTCTCTGAACGTTAAAATCATAGTTTCACTTACCGTTTGCAATTTAGAGAAATCTTGTTTGTTTTGAAACCAATTCCAAAATTTAGTGATGAGATACTTATAGTGTTTTAATCTTTTTCTAGCTGCTGATAAAGTCTGAAAAGAGAAAAATCGTGTTTGTTTTGAAACCAATTCCAAAATTTAGTGATAAGATACTTATAGTGTTTTAGTCTTTTTTTAGCTGCTGATAAAGTCTGGAATCTTTCCAGTGATTGTCATTTATCCTCCTAATAGAGGAGCAAAAAGGAGTTCTTTTAGTTTAATGATTTGGAGATGACCACACTTTTGGTAAATGCAAGTCTAGTTGCTCGACTTATATTGAATATAGACATGAACGAGCAGTTGGTGTACTCAAATATCAATAAAGGATGTTAGGTTGGCAAATTCCTCATGTAGATGTACTGTGAATGCATTTGATGATAGAACTCTGAAAATAATTGCATTATTAAGATAATTCTTATGGAAGCAGAGAGCAAATATAAGTAATCTTGATCTAGAACAATGTTAAAACACATACAATGTTTGCAAACGGATCAATTGCCCAATATCTGAAGGAATCAATCTAGAGAATTGGTTCCCTTGACTTCTGCACATAGAATATGTATGGTCAATTTGAAACAGATTTATCATAATTTTGATGTCAAAATGAAATCATAATAACTCTTGAATCATAATAAATTAAACTATACAAGTGATGTAAGGAGAAAAGAAAAGAAAAGAAAGAGAGAAAGATTGGATCACACAAGCTCACAAGAGAGTGTATTCTAGTAATAACGGTTGGAAATGGAACAGATAATCTGTTTCTCATTAAAGACCAGCACATATATTTACAGTCAAGTTATGTTAAGCACATTTTGGGCTCATTCGAGTTGTACGGAAGAATTTTGTTAAACAATAATCAAAGATGAAAATATCGATATCGATAAAAATATCGGTACATTAAATTTACAGATATATCAAATATCGATATCGGTAAAAATTTTAAAAATCTCAGAAACTTGAAAAAAAAGAAGAAAATTAATTAATTAATTTTTCAATATATTATAACTAATTTTAATATATAAATACACTTTAAAATCTCAATAAAACTCATAACACATGATAAGAAAATCAATAACAACATAATTAACTATTCTGGAGTCATACAATAATTACTACTTATTGTTTAATACATAATAACTAATACAAAATTGATGATCTATGAGGATCAAATGTAAAACATGTCATGCCGTTTAAATCTAAACAATATTGGTTCATCGAATTAGAGAAATTTTGAACATAGTTCTAAATGTGCCAGTAGTACGTCGTTCTATTGAGTTAATCAAACGTAAAACAATCTCACAATGAGATGGTTTCACGCAAGTGTTGCTTTATTTTTTATTTTATTTTTTAATTAAACATATTAATAACAAAAAAAAATATTTGGCTAGTAAAAGTAAAACATTATTTTTTAATTATAGATAATTTTTTGATATTTTCAACATATCCTCGATATTTTGTTGATATTTCCTCGATATATCTCGATATCTAAAAAATTTTGAACTGTGGCAAATCGATATCAACATTTTTATCAATATTTCCCGATATTTTTTCGATATCAAAAAAGAAATTTTTTTTTTCCGAATATCGATATCAGTACTATAAAAAATGAATATATCTTGAAAATTTTAGGATATTTTCATCCTTGGCAATAACTAATGGAGTGAAATTTATGGGGCTAGAAATTACAAATTAACCAAGCTCAGTGTAGCCCACTAATTAGGTATTGAACCATTAAGACAATTCCTGCTAAGATACCTGGACACCACAAGAAGAGGAAAAGGTCAAAGCTAAGATTAACTACCACAATCAACAAATTAGCATAAATAGACTCAAGGGGATATGATCTAAATGATGATGCTTACAAGTGTTTAAGAAGGGGAAGTTGAGCAATTTCTGCAAGAACACCTCCCGTTAAATTCTGTCATTTCAATGCTCTGCAGTAGGTTAATGCAGCAAAATTTTACACCACAATGGCAAACGATCCAATTCATGTATACGTTTACTAATTAGAGGCTTTATAATATTATAAAAGAGTAAAAATAATACAAAGTCGAGCTAGAAGATGTTAAAAAATGCCACACACGGCAAAAAATAATGAAGCTAAGGAGCAAGAATAAAGCAGTAACAAAATTAAAAACTCACACACTGCAACAACATGGTAGGTAGAATTTTGGTGACGGCAACAAGTGACAGAATTTCCGTTGCAGGGATCCTTAGTAAGACACTTTCCCTATTTCCTCTAAATAAGTTTTAACGCCCTCATTGTGAATAATTAACAAACACCTCATATAATATTCAAAACTTTAACTGAAATTACATAAAGAAATTAACTTACATTCATATTGGTGGAGTTGCTGTGCAGCTGAAGAACCCAAGAAAATCAAGAAGATTAAGAAGATGAGCTTGACATTCTTCATTATCTCTCCCAATTGGTTGGACCACTTCACGTCAAGTCCAGGGAACAAAATAGAATTTTGTTGTGTTCCTTAAACAGTTCAAGCTAGGATCCGGGTTGCTATCGCTGCAACTGTGATTTTGAAAATCGAGATTTGCAGATTCGGGTTGATCACTTCAGGTTTCTAACTCAGAACTTAGAACACTCAACTATCTTGATGATTATGGAAGTTAACAGATCAAAAGTTGTGGACGTCCAACCATGCATGCTCCCTTATAAACACATTCGTGCATGCTTTCCTTGTAACCACCTTAGCAAAGGACTCTTGATTCTTGAAGTTAGAGGTGGCAAAAAGGTCGGGCCGGTACCGGCCCACCAGGCAAATGCACATTTACGGGCCGGGCCGAGCTTGTCCCTGTTCTTGGCGGGCCTTATTTTTTGTGGCCCAGCCTAGCTCATACTGGGCCACCGGGCTATCGTGCCATTTCGGTCCATTAATATTAATTTATTTTTAAAAATTTTAATTAAAAATAAATAAATTTTATTTATTTTAATATGTGTAATAATTATATAAGTCAATATTGAATATTATCCTCAAATTTATAATTAGATATAAATGGTGTATAATATATTCAAGTTAATTATTATTATTTTTAAATCAAATAAATTAGGATTTATTATTAGGGGTTGATTGTATTATTAAGAGTTGTTAAATAATGGATTTGAGCTATTTAATATTAGTAATCATGATTATTATATGATTAAAATTATATTATTAGGCAGCATCCAACTTATTTTATTATTATAATATAATGGAATTTGTTTTTGCGGATTTTCATTCTGTTGAGAACTTTTCTTTTTTTTCTTTTTTTTTTTTTAGAAATTTTAATGTTACACATAATTTCTTAAAACTTAATTGCATTCAAAATGAGCGATCTTACCCTATCCATTAAACCCAATTTAAAATATAATATATATATATATATAAATATAATAAAAAATTTATAATTCTATTTTCTATGTCATTTATTTTATTTGCACATCTAAAATCCTTCAATATTAAATTATATTATTTGACTTTTTATTAAAAATTAACTATATTATTTATATATTCTTGCTCATATATTCATTTATTATTTTAAAATAATTTTCTTATATATATATTATTTCATGCTTTACATATGTGTAATTAACATACTCTCTCCGTCTTATCCTAATAGTTACATATTTCTATTTTGGGGTGTCTCATCCTAATTGTTACATTTCCCTTTTTAGCATATGAGACTCACACAAATCAATTACTTCTCTCTCCACTTTACACCTACTCACTTTACATTAAATTATTATTTCTCTCACCTCAATACATCTTAAAATACTATATTCATTAATCCCCATGCAAAAAACAAACATAACCATAAGGACGGGACAGATGGAGTATTTATTTTATAGTATTATTAATTTAATCTCTTAAATTAAAATTTTAGTATATAATTATTTTGTTGTTAATTTTTCACTTCATTTTTCATAATTCTTTAACATCACACCTTTTCATTGTGTTCGTCCCAAATTCACTTTCTTTAATGAGATGGAATGACACATAACTAATATTCATATGACAGATTTTAATTTCAAAATTTACATAACTTTCTAAAGCACATAACATATTCTACCAGTTATTTATTATCAAAAAATATACATATACAACTATCAAAATGTAAATAAAAAAACTAGTTTTTATTAATATTCATGAAAAAACTCAAAATTGAGGCTAATAGAGTAATTACAAATCGGACCCCCTGACCAAAATTCCTGGATCCCTCCTTCTATTTTTGTTTGTGCACGTATTAGTAGCAAGGATGAAAATATCCCAAAATTTTCACGATATATCCGTTTTTTTAGAGTACCGATATCGATATTAGGAAAAAAAGATATTTCTTCTCTAATATTGAGGAAATATCGAGAAATATTGATAAAAATGTCGATATCAATTTGCCACTGTTCAAATTTTCTCAGATATTGAGATATATCGAGGAAATGTCGATAAAGTATCGACAAAATATCGAGGATATATCGAAAATATAGAAAAATTATATATAATTTTAAAAATATAAAATAATTTTTTGTTTTACTTTTACTAACCAAATACATTTTTTGTTATTAATATGTTTAATTTAAAAAAATAAAATGAAAAATAAAGCAATATTTGCGTGAAGTCATCTCATGGTGAAATTGTTTTGCGTTTGATTAATTCGATAGAATGACGTACTACTGGCACATTCAGAACTATGTCCAAAATTACTCTAATTCGATGAGTTGGTACCAATATTATTTAGATCTACACAGTATGTCATGTTTTATATTTGAGCCTCATAGATTATCATATTGGTATTAGTTATTATATATTAAACAATAAATAGTAATTATTGTAAGACTATAGACTATTTAAATATATTGTTATTGATTTTCTTATCATGTGTTATGAATTTTATTGAGATTTTAAATTATATTTATATATTAAAATTAGTTATTATATTTTGAAAAGTTAATTAATTAATTTTCTTATTTTTTTTTCAAGTTTCCGTGATTTATTTAAATTTTTACCGATATCGATATTCGATATATCTGTAAATTTGAGGTACCGATATCGATATTTTCATTCTTGATTAGTAGTTCTATTTTTGTTTATGTACGTTCTACCCTAACTTCGCCCGATTAAACACTCTTCTGTATTGTATTGGTAGTTAGTTTTCTCGTGAAAGTCAAATTCATTCCAACTGTATAAGTTTAATTCCATTAAATTTGTGTAAACGTCTTTCATATTCAAGCCTTTTTCTTATTATTATTTTTTTATTACTTAAATTTTAATTAATCAACAATAAAATTTATGTCGTAATTACTCTAAATTAGCTAGGCTGCTCCACCGTCCATGTTATGGGCTAGCTATTTCCATATTGTTTCTCTAAATAAAATTTTATTGATGTATCTTCTTCTTATATCCTGAGAAAGGTAATTGGGTATTTTATAGTAATTTTAAGCCGTGTAAAATACTTATATTTATTTGTATTGCTTTCAGAAAATCATAATTATTGTTTCAGTAACTTTACACGAAGATTAATATAGTATTTTAATTTAATTGGTAGTGAATTAAGAGATATAATATTTTAATGTACAATTTTAATTCCATTAAAGTTGGCTTGTCTGTGTAAACGTCTTTCAGATTCAAGTCTTTTTCTTATTATTATTTTTTTTATTATTTAAAGTTTAATTAATCAATAATAAAATTTATGCCATAATTACTCTAAATTAGCTAGGCTGCTCCGTTCGTCCATGTTATGGGTTAGCTAATTCCAAATTATTTTTTTAAATGAAATTTTATTGATGTTTAGGTGACCTGTACAGAAAAGGTTATAACAGCGCCCAGAGACAGATTATTGGCTATTCGAAATGCAGACCAACCATAAGTGAAAGACCATCAGTGAAAGCCCATAATACATCAACACGTTGAATTAAAACCTGTCAGCTAGCATCATACTTATCATACAAAGTGCAAATGAACTCCGAATCAAAGTACATTCTTCTCGTTCATTTGAGAGAAGAGCTTCTGTTTTATTGACAAAATAAAAAATCAAATCCAAAATCAGATAACCAATGCAAATTTATGAAAAAAAAAAAAGAAATATGAATTAAAGTACGGAAATCAGATGTGATTCAATGTCATGAGCACAGAAAAATCAAAAGATTTAAGTACTAAAAAAGGAAAAGGTTATAATAAAAGAAAAATAAAGAACATACAGGAATTACATACACCGAAAATGAAGTTAAAGTAAATCTGCAACAAAAATACAGATTAACACAATGATTTTCATCAAAAATGTAGGAAAAGGTTTATAACATGTAAGAATGTATTCCATGAATAAGCCAAAGAAAAATATCAATCAAATTTAAAAAACAATGTGCAAACAAACTACGAATCAAAGGAATTAACCTAACAATGTGCAAATAAACTATGCATCAAAAGAATTAACATAGGAAAAATATCGCATTTGATCCCATAAGAATTCTTTCAGTTCATTTATAGTCCCGTAGGAATACACTGGTCTCATAAGTAGCGGTTTTGGTCCCATAAGAGTATTATAATCATAATTTTCGAAAATTTTCATCCCAAATTAACTTATATTATTATAAACTACCATATTTATATTATTTTCTGTCTTTCAAAATAGACATAATCCATTTTAGTCTTGTTAATGGTTCAGAATATTTCGTCAACTATTAACAGATTTTGATGAAAAATTCCTATGAGAATAAATCTGCCAATTTTAGGACCTTTTTGACATTGAGAAATTCTTACGGGACTAAATCTGAAATTATCCCAATTAATATATATAGACCATCAATCAATGTAGATCCAATATCCACCAGCACTGCGACAAAAGGAAGAATTTATGAAACAAATAGGTAATATAAAACAATTTAAATGAAATACACATATCAAAGAAAAATATAATATCAGTATACACTCACGTCTGAAGCAGAGTACCATCTCGGAATCGACAATACAAATAAAATCATACGAAAATACAAAGTAACAAATCTGAATAAATTATTCGAAAAACCAAAATCTCAAGCATGTACGCATTAGATTTTTTTCGCCTCATATGTGGCACGCATCTAATGCGTGTAACAGTAAATTTAATACCAAAATATAATAGGGGACATCAATATCATGTATAAAAGTCCGTATTTAAATGCATTTACTATATTTTAATCTCACAACTTTTGAGTTTTGAATATTATAATCCTTGCTAAGTCGTTTCTCTTCCTCCTCAATCCCCATAATAGTATATAGGTAAAAAAATCTTTTTTGGTGCGTGTAAGTTTTTTCACCCCCTTGAATTTTTGGTTAGTTTTTTAACCAAAAACATGAATTTGGCTAATCATTTGATATCTAAAATTACCTGGTTGCCCCTGCAGAAAAACCGGCTGATTGCTTTTAAAATCTAGGCACCCACCCGGTAACCCATCCGACGAGCCTCTTGCCCAGTTCTCTTCGCAAGGAGCCCATGTAACGTCTATGTCAACAACGTTCATCGATTATTCCCAGCGTAACGTCTATGTCAACAACGTTCATCGAATATTCCCAGCGATCGGTGTCGGCATTTATTCTTCCTTCGAATTCTGTTGGTGCGAACTGGTGTACATCAGATTGCTCTCTTTTGGTTAGTTCTGATTTGCTTAATTACTTCTCTTGGAAGGTATGAAGATCAATAGGAAAGTATTTTTTGGACTCGATTTGTCCAAATTTTCGAAGGTGTACTCTGCTATGGGTATGGCTTCATATGCCTATACCCCCTTTGTTGATACAGGATGCCATAGTTGTCTATTTTGGTTAATGGACTCTGTTCGATTTTGGTAGAATTAGAGGCGATGAGTCCTTTCCATTTTACATCTTTGGTTTGTGCCGTCGTTTTGGGATTTCTTTATACCAATCGATGCTTAGTTGTTGAGGTTGTGTTGTGAATCCAACCTAGTACCCTGCTCAACTATGATTACTTTCTGTATATCGCCTCTTATTCATTTTGAAGCTTCTCTTTAACTTGTTTCCTGTTTCTCCCATCTTTTACATAGGAGCTGCCATAACTTAATGCTTATTGTTCATGCCAGAAAGTTATTTCCTCCATTTTTAAGGTTTAATCCAAAGAGAAGATACATTATTCAATCGTTTGTGCTCTATTCTTAATTCCTCAAGAAACATTAATCAATCGTTTGTGACTGATAAACCTTACTGGCTTACTCAATCTCCACTAATTGTGGTAAATTGAAAATGTATATTTGATTCTTTGTGAATTCCATTTTTAATACCTTCATTGCTGAATTTAATGCAGATTGTTTGAACAATTGTAATAGGCCTAGTGCCTTCTATAGTTACATCTGCTACATACCACGTTGCTTTGGACTTGCATTATTCCACTGAAATCGATAAATTCTGGATTTTACAAAAATATTTTATTTATATTTAATCAATGCATACTTTAAATGAATAAATTAATTTTATCAGGTTAATTGCTTGATGAAATTATTTTATATTTGAGCATGTAGTTGGTAAGATTTTTATTTTTAGACCTATAACTTTTCTTCTTCTTTTTTTTATTTTTTTTATTTTGGTCATCTTACAAAAGCTATTCTCAAATTTATAGAACTTGCACAGTCCGATAAATCTTCGCAAGGCTTCTAAAATTTGCAAAAATATATTGACAAAAAGACTAAAATTTTACAAATTTTTGAACCACGTCAACAACCAATAACCAAATATCATTGAATTTTTTTTTCACTTATAAGAACAAGGACAGGAACACTATGACCAACTTTTATTATTAGCATTACCAAGCAATTCATAATAAAAGGGGCAATCGATCACAAACAAATTAGCCAAGAGTACGACTAATAGATGCTTGGTTAAAAACGCTCAAGCAGGTCAATGTTGCTTCTGTTGTTGCCATTAATGTTGCCTATTATGTTTACTTACTAGGAAACACTCTCACAACTGGATAATAATATCATTTTAAATCCAACCCTAAGATCCTACTTTGACACCCTACATAAACCTCGAATTCTTTAGGGCTACAGATGCTTGGTTAAAGTTGCTCAAACGAGTCAATGTTTCCCTTGGTGTTGCCATTAATGTTGCTTATTATGTTTACCATATAAGGACAACTAATCTCACAACTGGATATTAATGACATGCTAAACCCAACCCCTAAGACACTACTTAGGTACCCTACTTAATCCTTGAATCCTTTAGGGCTACAGCGCATGTCAATGTTGCCCCTAGTGTTGCCTCTTATGTTTACCATATCAGAGGACCCCTCATCTCGCAACTGGATATTAATGATATTCTAAACCCAATTCCTAAGACCCAACGTCGACACCCTAATTAAACCAAAATTCTTTAGGACTAAATTATGAAAACTTTGCAAGTCCTATATGCTTTAAATGAATTTATAAGACTTTGCAAGTCCTATAGATTTTAAAAAAGTTTATGCGAAAAAACTAAAATTGAAAAAATACAAAAGTTACATGACTGAAATATGTAAATTAAATTTGTGAATATATGATAAAAAAAAATATTGTTATTATTATATATGTTAGTCATCAATTTTGTTTGACCTAAGGAGAATTAATTTTGTAAGGATCAACTAAAGAAAATTAAGTGTTATAAAATTATTTGATTTATACTTAATCAATTTCTACTTTAAACGAATAAAATTAAAATCATTAATTAATCTATTTTAGTGTTATGAGTTTTCAAAAATTTCAATTTTAGTCATTTGAGTCAATTTTAGACCTATATCTTCTCTTTTTTTTTTGTTAGTTTAGCTCATTTTACAAAAAAAATATATTCAATTTTATAGGACTTACAAAGTCCTACAAATCTTTGCAAGACCTCTAAAGGATAATTAATTATATTTTTATCATTCCAAGCGTAATTATCAAGTTTATATAATGTGATTGGTTCTAAAGCCTAAACCCACAACCATGGTTTAATATCAAGGATCGATTTACCGACCCAGACTTGTCTATAGCTAAGGCAACTAAAACGGCAACCCGATCGGCAACATACACTTGTTTAGTGAAAATCTACTAGACTTTAACACATAAGGCTCCAAGGATCTGTTTCCGTATTATCATTGAAATCCTTTTATAGGTGGTCATGGTTTAATATCAAGGATTGATTTACCAACATAGACTCATCTATAGCTAAGGCAACTGAAATGGCAACCCAACCGGCAACTTACACATGCTTAGTGAATATCTCATTGGACTTAAACATATAAGGCTCCAAGGGTATACCATCTGTTTTTGTATTTTCATCGAAATCCTTTTATATGTAGCCTTGGTTTAATATCAAGGATCGATTTATCGATCCAGACTCACCTATAGCTAAGGCAACAGAGATGGCAACTCAAGGGGCAACTTACACCTGCTTAGGGAAATACATACTTGAACTTTTACATATTAAGGCTCCAAGGGTATACCGTCTGTTTATGTATTATAAGCGAAATCATTTTATAGGTGGCCATAGTTTAATATCGAGGATCGATTTACCGACCTAGACTCTTCTATAGCTAAGGCAACTAAAATGGCAACTCAACCGACAACTTACACTTTCTTAGTGAATATCTACTTGGACTTTAATACATACGGCTCCATGGGTATACCATCTGTATATATAAGTATTATAATCGAAATTCTTTTATATGTGGCCTTGTTTTAATATCAAGGATCGATTTACCGACCCAAACTTGTCCACATTCATTTGAATTTTATTGTTCAGCCATGCTCATACTTTATTCTGATACTCAATGATCAGAACTGACAAATAAAAATATCTTTAGATTGGTTGATAATAATTATTGATATTGAATGCCAACTGTGACGTTGGGGCCAAATATGTTTCAATCCAATAAAAATAATCACATAAGCAGGTGTAAGTTGCAAATTGAGTTGCCATTTCTATTGCCAGTACCATGGACGAGTCCGGGTCAATAAATAGAAATTTGATATCACACCAAGGCCACGTATAACCTTACTCCTCAAAACGAACACCTACTTAGTGAATATCTACTGGACTTATTAAAGAGAAACCATTTAGAACCATACACAGTATATTTATGCATGGATCAGTTGCAACAGTATGCAATAATACAGATTCAAACTAGATAAGCTTTGGCATCTCTTTTCTTTGTTACCAGTCCTTAATACCATTACCATTGCAAGAATCCAAAATGGTTCGTTGATGTTGCAAATATTACAGAATCATCAGCATGTGCAATGATTTAACATGGAAAAACAAACTAAACTTTAACCGTTTGTAAAATAATGAACAAACTTTGAACAAAATTTAACCTGTTTCATTTTGTGTAGTGATGATCAAAAGAAGTAAACAAACGAAAGGCCAAAAAAAAGGTCAGTTTGTTTCTTTGGAAATTTTAACCTCATAAATGGAATCAAAACATGTGAACCTGCAAAGTAATCTATCCGTAATTGTCTTTTCAAGAAGAAAAGGCAAAACTGAAAATTAAATAAATAATAACTACACAAACACCATATTTAAAAGGAGAATCAATTGAACAATAATGATTTGATAAGAATCACTAAAAGTGCGTTAATTAATTAAAATGTTTGAAGAAAAAAACTTAAGAAACTTTATTTCGTCCTCACATTTAATGGAGCAAAAGAGAGACAGAGGCTGATAGACTTTCTTCTTATTCTTAGGATTAGTTCAACTCAACTGCCATCAAATCTTACACCACTTGCAAATTCATTTCTTTACAAGAGAAAGGGCTTTGATCATTATCTCCACTACTTGAATAATCAAAATGTTGAAAAAGTAAAAATTTTAATTAAACAAAAAAAAAGAATAGAAAAACCCACGACCAATTATCAACTTCAAGGCACTGAAATGATTCATGCTAATAAATAAACAAGATTTAAAGGGCACCCAACAATCACATCAAATGGTAAAGACAAAACCGCTGAATTATAGAGGACCGCAGCAGCGGAAAAGGCGGCGGTTGGAAGATGACGGCAGCCATGGATCTGATTCGTCTCGACCTTTGCGACAGTGGATGGAGGGCATAGGCAGCGCCGTGGGCTCCTTGAAGAGGAAAGATCAGTGAACACCAGACCGATTTGAGAACCCAATCGCACGGATAACCAGCACACATCGATGAAGAACAATCGGCGACAAAGAAAAATTCAGCATAGACGAAACAATCGGTGGCAATCGGGGGAGAGCGACAACCAGGTGCCGCGTTAGTAATAGCCGCACACGGTTGGATTAAGCGGACAAGCCACTTCTGCTAAAATCGGTGGCGGCAATTTTAAGGTTGCCGTTGACAGCGCAATTCCTTGGCAGGAGGGGCAACGGCTGGAGGCGCGCTGACACAGATAATGTTGGAATTTTCTTCTTAGTCAAAATTTAGTTGTTTTGAGTCCTAGTCTTCCGGTACGATCTTATCTTTTAGAAGATAGCTTAGTTTTCGTTCTATTATTTATTTCACTTCTTATCCATGTAATGGCTATAAATGCCACCAGTTGTTTTTAGTTTAATGCAAGCTTTCCATTTCCTTTAATCACTTCTTTTACTTAGTATTCTTGAGTTTTAACATCTGCTATCAGAGCCCCAACTGGGGCCTGATAGTGTGTGAGTGAAACATCAAACAAACACGAGAGTTTTATTAGAGTGTGAGCAAAGAAAGGAAGTAATGTCCACCTCAGAAAAGTTCGTACAAGCCGTCATCCCGAGATTCGATGGCCATTATGATTTTTGATCGCTGGCGATGGAGAATTTCTTGAGGAGAAGAGAGTTGTGGAGCCTGGTAGAGGACGAGATTCCTAAACTAGCAACAAGAGCGGCCGTGATAAGTGAGGCAGAAAGGAAAATCATAGAAGAGGCTAAGTTAAAGGACTTGAAGGTTAAAAACTTTCTTTTCCAATCCATTGATAGAGAAATCCTAGAAACTATTCTCGACAAGGGGACGTCGAAGGCTATTTGGGACTCAATGCGACAAAAGTATCAAGGATCTACAAGGGTAAAAAGAGCACAATTGCAAGCACTGAAGAGAGAGTTTGAGCTGCTTGCCATGAAAGAAGGAGAAAAGATAGATAGCTTCTTGGGGCGTTCTTTGGCTGTGGTGAACAAGATGAAAACTAATGGAGAATCAATGACACAAGAAGATGTTGTTAGTAAAATACTAAGATCATTGACGCCTAAATTTGATTATGTCGTTTGTTCCATAGAGGAGTCAAATTATCTAAGGCTGTATTTGGATTGAGTCATTTCAAATCCAAATGAATTTGAAAATGAGTGGATTTTAAATCAATTTATTTGAATTCCACTGTTTGGATAAATTATGGATTTTTTAAAGAATTTCAAAATTAATTTTTAAAATAGAATTTTATATATGATAAATAAAAATAATAAAATTTTATTATATTAAATATTAAAATCTAAAATTTTATTAAAAATAATTTTTTTGGAGGAAATTCTACCACCCAACCTACTCCCCTCCCACCACCCCACCCACACCACCCCCATCCAAATTTTTTTTATATAAAATTTTAGATTTTAATATTTAAATAATAAAAATATTACCACACAATCCTTCTACCCTATCCATCCACCCACCCCACCCCCACTCTCACCATCCCCCGACCCATCAAATTTTTTTTTTTAAAAAATATTTTAATATTTAAAAAATAAATTTTAAAATTTTATTAAATTTTTTTTGGTGAGGTGGGGTGGGGTGGGGGTGGTGGAGGGAGTGAGTTGGGTTGGGTGGTAATATTTTATTTTTTAAATATTAAAATCTAAAATTTTATTAAAAAAAAATTTTTTGGGGGTGGTGGGTGGAGGGGGGTGGTAGGGATAGGTTGGGTGATAATATTTTTATTATTTATTTAAATATTAAAATTTAAAATTTTATAAAAAAAAATTTTGGGGTGGGGGTGGTGTTGGTGGGGTGGGTAGGGTAGGGTAGGGTAGGGTGGTAATAGTTTTATTATTCAAATATTAAAAATTTAAAATTTTTATAAAAAAAAAATTGGGGCGGGTGGGTGACCGGGAGCTGAGGGGTTGGGTGGGGTGGGGTGGGTAGAGGTAGACTGGGTGGTAGAGTTTAAAACATAAAAAAAAATAAAAAATAAATATTTAATATTATATATTTTTTAATTAATTTATTAATTTTATATATTATTTTTATATATTAATATATCAATTGCACAACTACGAAAGGATTTCAAATGACACGGTTTCAGTGAAATTTGAAATCCATTCAAAAACAACTAAAAAATTCAAAATCAAATCCATTGATTTGAAATATTGAATTTATAAATCCATTGATTTCAATGTTATCCAAACATGTTGGAGGGATTTGATGAAAGGATTTATAAATCCCTCATCAAATCCTTCCATCCAAACACAACCTAAGTATCTTGAGGAATTGCATGGAAGTCTCCTAGTCCATGAACAAAGAATGCATGGAAATCAAGCAGAGGAACAAGTACTGAAAGTCACTCATGATGATAGGTCAGACAAAGGAAGAGAGGGTGGAGGTGCAATGCGAGGAGGACGAGGTAGAGGAAAGGACGGCAAGCCTTCAATAAAGCAAATATTGAGTGTTTCAAATGCCATATATGGGGACATTTTCAGTACGAGTGTCCCGATTTGGAAAGGAAAGCAAACTACGCTGAGTTAGAAGAAAATGTGGATGAAGAAGAACTCTTGTTGATGACCTTTGTAGATCAGCATGCAAGCAAACGAGAAGATGCTTAGTTTCTCGACTCCGGATGTAGCAATCATATGATCAAAAGAAGTCTACGATGAAAGCAAATATGATATGCTTGGTTTCCCGAGGCAGTGAGGTGGTGTGTGCATGTACAAAATAGAAGTCTGAATGCATCCATGGAGAACAAAACACCAGAAGAAGCGTGGAGTGGCATAAATCCTACAGTGGATTACTTTCGAATTTTTGGATTCCCGATCAAAAGAGAAGCAAGTTGGATGATAAGAGTTAAAAAAGTGTGTTTCTTGGTGTTAGTGATGAATCGAAAGCGTACAGATTATTTGATCCAATAAGCGGAAAGATCTTGATAAGAAGAAGATTTAAACATGATGATGATAGCTGAAAATGTTTGTAAAAGTTATCCTTTCTTTTACAAAGAAGCAATAACAAATAAAAGGTGGAAAGAAGCAATGGATGTGGAAATAAAGGCCATAGAGAAAACAATACATGGGAACTAAAAGACTTGCCCCCAGGAATTAAGCCCATTGGAGTTAAGTGGGTTTTCAAAACCAAACTTAATGAAAGTGGGGAGGTGGAGAAATTCAAGGCTAGGTTGGTGGCAAAAGGGTATGCACAACAATACTAAAGCAGAGTATATTGCAGCCGCTTTTTGTGCTTGTCAATGCATTTGGCTGAAAAGAATTTTGAAGCAACTTGGAGTTGAGGAGAAGAGATGCACTGTGATAATAATTCTACCATCCAACTGTCAAAAAATCATGTTCTAGAGTAAACATATTGAAGTGAGATTTCATTTCCTTAGGAATTTGGTAAATGATGGAATGGTGAAACTGAGTTTTTGTGGATCTGACGAAGCCATTAAAGCTTGAACTATCGAAGAAGTTTGGTGGGATGCTTGGAGTAGTTGAAGTCAGTAAGATCAGCTAAATGCATAGGCATGCTGAAGGGAGGGAATGTTGGAATTTTCTTCTTAGTCAAAGTTTAGTTATTTCGAGTCCGGTATGATCTTATCTTTAGAAGATAATGATCTGCACGTTAGCTTAGTTTTCGTTCTGTTAGTTATAAATATCACCAGTTGTTATTAGTTTAATGCAAGCTTTCCATTTCCTTTAATCACTTCCTTTACTTAGTATTCTTGAGATTTAACAGATAAGTCCAAGACGGAGTTCCGGCAGTGATGTGCCGGATGCACCGTGAATAAACGTGGGCTCCAGGGAGAAATCCTAATTTCTGATCCCATTAGGAGAGGGGAAAAATGGGAGATAAAAGCATTTTTAATTATATATTTTTTATTTTAAGAAAAATGAGTTCAGGGACAACATTGTCATTTTACTCATTATATTTATTACATAACTCAACGGAGGGTGTAAATACTGAGTTGCATGCATTTCCCATTTTTAACTAGTATATATATACACAATTGCTCCTATATCCTTCTAACCTTGTTGAACAGGTTCAGTCCTCTTATACACAAACCTCTTTGAAACACAAACATAAACACACAAATTCAAAGCACTCATCGCACTTAAAACCCAGTAAAAACACTCAAGCTTCGATCTATTAATGTTGTCTCCAAGCCATTCATCCCCACCCCTAGAGCTAACCCCTTGCACAACCATAATCAACCCACCGCTCAAGAAGCTTCCAACACCGGTCACCGTAATATACGCCGCCGCGCCTACGCTCCTCATCGCCACCGGCATCTGATCGTAGAACAACTCCTGTAGTCCAACCACGGTGAACGTGTCCGACACTCCCATCAACACGTACTGCGGGATCAACCACCACGCAGCCATCGGAACCACCGTTTTCGGGCTGTCCAGAAGCCCATTCTCCGCGGCAACTCGGACCCTCCTCGACTCGACCAGTGCGGCCACGGCCATTGTGAGGACGGACAGGGCTAGGCCGGTGCCAATGCGCTGCAGCACGGTGATACCTGTTAGAGTGACTTGATTAAATATTAAACAATTCTCCTCTCTATCAGCTTAAACTTTTAAATGAGGTGGTCATTTAACAATACCGGAGGGATGGGCGGAGAAGCGTCGGGCGAAGGGGATGAGGAGGCGGTCGTAGAGGGAGACGGAGACGAGGATAGTGAGGCCAGTGAAGACTTGGAAGGTAGCGGGCGGGAGGTGGAAGCGGGGCGTGATGGATCGGGTCATGGTGGAGGCTTGCTTGGTGAAGAAGGTGCCGAGTTGAGCGATGACGACGGCGAACATGAGGCAGCTGAACCAGATGGGAATGAGTTGGAAGACGAGTTTAGTTTCTTCCACCTGGTTGATGGAGCACAGCCGCCATGGATTCCTTTTCTCACTTGATGCATCTCTTTCATCGATCATCGTTGCTTTCTCTAGAAACCTGCCAAATTTGGGATAACCTTTTACTTCCTTTCTAATTAAAACACAGGTACGCGATTGATGTTGAATGAACTAGATCAAAAGCATGTTGATATTGTGTATTAATGTTTTATTTTTTTAGAGTACAATGACTAAAAAAAATAAAATGTGTAAATGTTACCTTCTAAAGTTAATAAAATTAATAAAAAGTATTTTTTTTTCTTAAATAAGATAGTATATACAGTAAAGATGAAATTGATGAAGTTGATAAAATTAATAAAAAATATTTTTTTCTTAAACAACAGGAATAGTAAACAGTAAGGATGAACTAATGTTGGTACCGAGGGAATATTTAAAAAAAGTTTCATCACTTCATTATTGATGACAAAACTAGGCAGGTAACCAAACCAAAGAATTATTAGGGTCTCGATTCGATAAAATATTTATTCGAAATCGTTTGTTAAGTTAAACGAATCGAACCGAACCCGAATATCAAGTTTAAAAAACTTATCGAGCCGAACTCGAGCCTGCTAGTATTTTACTTGAAAGTTCGCGAACATGTTCATTAACGAGCTTATTCACAAACATGTCCGCTAAGAGGCTTGCACATATGTTAAAATCATATATAAACGAACTCTAATTGAACAATTTGAGCGTGTCGAACCGAACTCAAACAGTTTGCGAATTCACCATTTACCGAAAAACCGAAATCAAGCCTAAGTATCAATATTACATCCTAAGGACCTAAACTAAGAGTAGTGAATTTAAAAAATAAGAGTAATATAAAATTCGAAAAAAAAAATATAAAGGAAAAAACGTAATATTAATACCTGAAGTGGGAAGTAGGAGCCAAAGCTTGAAACGGCACACCTCGTTCCCTACTGACGTCACCACTCTCATTATCTCCAACCCAGACGCCACGTCCCTCCACCTCCGTCATCCGCCTCTTCCTCACGGCGGCAACCACCACTTGCGCCACCCTCGTGAACGGGCTCCCAACCGGAGCTTCGACGCGATAACGCCCACTCCCGATCAAAAACACGACAAGCGCGGCGGCCACGGCCACCGCCAGCATCCCGAACCCAAAACTCCAGCCTACGTAGTCCTCGACGTAGATCACCACCAACACAGCGGTGGTGGCGCCGCAGACGATTCCGACGTACCACCAATTGAAGAAGGAGCCTTTCGCCGCTTTCTCGTGAGGGATATTATCGTCAAATTGATCCGCCGCGAATGTTTGAACGCATGGCTTGTGGCCTCCTTCGCCGACGGCCAGAATGTAGAGTGCGATGAAGAAAACTGTACGGCGGAGTTGGAGAGGAACTGTAGACACTGCTGTCGTCAGCAAGATTAGGCCCTGCCAAATTTTTACGTCTTTTAATTTTCCTATTAATCATTTTGTTTTTTTAGTCAATTATTTTGATAAATACTACTACTCCCTCCCTAATATACTCCACGAAGCAACAATAAAATTTTAATAATGCTTTTACTAAAAATAGAAATTGCTTTAGTCATGTAAAATTTAATAGGATTTACCATTATTAAATATACTAATTATATAAGTAAAATACGCTAATTAGTATTAAATATATGTAATTAGTACGTTAATTATTATATTATCACACATTAAAATTATACTTAAATATTTTAATTATATAACAAACGTTCTATATAAAAATCGTCTTACAAAAGAAATGTTTTGTAAAAATTAATTAATTAATCACAATATCGTTAATTTATAGATTAAGGTTAAATAAAATTTTAAGGAAATGCTCAAAACTGAAATCTTACATTTTGAGGGAAAAAAACATTAAATTCTAATCACTCTTTTTTTTCTAAAATTAAAGCTAGCTAGTAATCATTTATATAATAAATAAATACTCTGATTACTGTTCCATTGATTTTCTTAAAAAATAATTAATCTCTAGCGGCAACAATGATTAACACGTGAAAAAATTAATTAAACTTGAAATTATAATAATGAAAATTAAATAAAAAGTACTTCTCCACATTTGTTGAAATTAAATAGCACATCGAATAGAGAGAAGAGGGAGGAAAAATAAATAAAAAGTGGCTGTCCAAATGGTGAATCGAACACCAGACCTTCAAAAGGTTAATTTGCATGTCTAACCATTAAGTCATTGAGAAATTTTGTGCTAAATTCTATATATATATTAATTATATCTGAAAGTTCGGGGGGCCCAGTGCCCCCTTAGGTCCGCCACTGATTGTGACACAGGAGATCATATACTAAATAGTATAGAGAATTTGAGCCGATTAAAAAGGTAGTCAACTTTACTTTGGATGAAGTGATGAGAAGAAAAACATACAATGAGATAAATGATGGAGGAGAAGAGGATGGTCTTGAATCGGCCGACGTAGGAGTCGGCGAGGAAGCCGCCGACCACCGGGAAGACGGCGGAGATGCCTTGCCACGTGTTGACACTCCTGGCGGCGGCGGCGGTGGGCTGGCCGAGCACCTTTGTGAGGTACATAAACAGGTTTCCGGCGACACCATAGTAGGCAAATCTCTCCGCCACCTCAACAACTAATTAAATTTGTTAAATTAAAACTAATTAAAGATGCATGCAAAAATGAATCAAGGATGAGAGAGAGAGGCTTACAGATGATGAAAATGGCGGATTTCCAACCACCGGCGGAGGTTTCCTTGAATGCCATGTGTTTAATTTACTCATTTTCTTACACATGTACACCTACGTATTTATACACACCAAAAGCTATTCCCTTTATTTATTTTTCTCCTATATCCTAATTTTGTCTTTGACCCTAAACTCACTAGTTCACAACCTTCTACAGTTTGACAAAGATATACTAAATGATACTCTATAGTCGATCAGTTCGAATGGTTAAGTTTTTATTTTACGAGAATATTAAGGAATATCAAAATTAGAAATGTAATGTGAAAGTTCCAAATTAAAAATATGTAACTATTATTATCAGAGCGAATGAGTATCACGTGTCAATCATTTAACGTGTGATTCACCAAAATTGCGCAAAAGATCCGGTGTGTAGAGTTAGTTTTATGTCAAAGATGCTAGTCAGCTGTTTTATAATGAGTAGATTATTAAGTCAAACTAGATTTAAAATCATTATACTCTTGGTAATTAGAGTAGTTTGAGAGGGTAATACGATTGAAAGAGTATTAATTCTCATTCCTCGTGCTTTGTAAGAACTAATAAAATTTGAAATTCACAATCAATAACTATCATTCCTCCTTCAATCAATTTCATTTTCATTACCATTATCATTTAGGAATTTAAACCAAACGGCTCATAATTTTAAAACAGAGTCATATGTTGATGTCAAAGGCAATTCAAATTATGTTATATCCATCAATAAGATAAAAGGTGAAATCGAAGGAAGATATCAAAATTTGGAAATGGAGGCCCTGGGCCACATGAAGTAATTGGGATGGTCAGAAAGCACTTGAATTAATGTAGGTAGCTAGGTAGTGAGATTTGGTGAGAAAAACACTAGTATAATTTGAGTATGAGTATGAAATTGTAGATAGATTTTGAAAATATTGATTTAACACCAACAACAGCAAGCTAGATCATAGCAAAGAAGCAACAAGAAAGATGAATTAATATGGAAGCATGGACCCATTTGGTGGATTAATGTCATGTCCATGTTCTATGCACCAATGTTATTGAGTAATTGTTCATGAATCCCATATTTTATTAGTTATGTTAGTGGAGTGTAGTTCTTATATTTCTAAAAGGAATTGATAAGTATTTTGTAATGGAGTTAAATTTACCTTTTGATCTGTAACTAATATAAAATTCAATTTCTAATTTTAAAAAGGATAAATGGTTCAATTTTGTTCCATATATAACTCATGGATTTATTCAATTTTTAACTAATTTTCGCCTGAAAACCCCAAATTGAAGCTTCACATCGGGCTTTCCAACAAAAATTGAACAAATCCATTAGTTATGGGACAAAATTGAACCATTTATTTATTTTATTTTATTATAGAATTTGAATTTTGTCTTAATTAATTCTTTGTAATGGGGACTGATTAAATGACAAAATGAATAGAAGAAACCAAAGGATTATTAATTATAAAAAAATTGTTTCCGTAAAATTGCACTAGATATGTACTTCTCTAATTATGTTATCTTCGTGAGTTTAGTTTTTTATTTTTAAAATTGTCGTACTTGCCTATATTGTTGACTGTTGATTATTTTTTAACTGATTAAATCTTTTGTTGTTTTATATCATGTATGTATATCTTCAAACATCTTTTGTTGTTTTGCGTCTAATAATATTGTCCAATTTTTTTTTAACTTATTTTTATTAAATTAATTTTGATGTTCTTGTTTGTGAACAAAAAAGTATGATATGGCATCACTTATAAACCCAACAAATTTGAGGACTTGTGGGTCAATATTATTTAAATTTCTCAATTTTATATGGTGTCCTAATAAGTTAATTAACAAGGTAAGATCATGTTTCCCCTAATATTTGTCACTACTTTTTGTCTAGGCTATTTTGCCTATCTGATTTTTGTCTAGATTTTTCGTGTTGTTCTATGTATAATATTTTCAATGCATTATTGAATGAATGATGCATGAAAAATAAGAATACCAAGTAAAAAAACAAAGTACTAACACGAGAGATAAATATTTGATTTATTCATTTGATCTCTTATATATCATTCATACGATTAGTGACACAAAATAAGACATAAAAGATAAAGACTTGTATTAAACCGTCTCACGAAATGATTTTAATGAAACAGATAAAAAATTATAAATTTTATATACTTAATTGATGAAAAATGATAAGGATTATATTATGAACTATTTCATGAACAATATATAGTATAAAAATAAATGAAAAGTGATAGCATATATCATTTTAAATAAAAGGTGATAACATCTTAAATAAAAATTGATGACCGATAATAAAAGTGTAAAATGATCCTATGCATAAAAGTATCACTCATACTAAAAATATGGAATGTTATAGAGTACTATTCATAACAAAATTAATTCCTACAATTATTATAGTCGAATATTCAACTAATTAATAAACATATATTACGGGCTGCCATTTACACACATATGATGCATATGATCAATGATATAGAATAACTTAAAGTTAATTAATTTTGTTCATATATATATATATATATATATATATATATATATATATATATATATATATATATATATATATATATATATATATATATAAATATATATATATATATATATATTAATAACTATGTCATATTCAAATCAAACTCCATTTATCCTATTTGGTTTAGCTTTATGCAGGTTTAATGTATGTATGTATATAAAAAAAATTATAAATAAATATTGTGTGAGACTAATAATGATAATTATAGATCACATTTCTTAAGAATAAATGAAGCACATAATCGTGATCAATTTAATTTTGAAAAATATATAAAATAAAAGAGTGAATGAAAGATAAGAGGACTTATAAAAAGCCTCTATCGTAGGATTAGATTTTTTGAAATAATTTACGGTAAGAAAAAAGGTATAGTAGCTAGAGACTGTCGGCACTTAACTGTTAATTTATCCTTTTAACAATCAAATAGTATTATTCGTGGAGTCATAATTGACATGATATATAGTTTTTATATCTACATTATAATAAAAGGATGATTGATGTTATGAAATGTCTTTAGGTGAGATTTTATGTGGACAGAGAGAGCATAAATACTCTTAAAATCTGGTTTACATAACTTAAGTATATGAGTTCAATTTTTCTTTTACTTAAATTTGATTCATAGGGACTAGTTTCAGAAGACTAATTATATTGTGCACCGGGTGCACTCTAGGATACGGTGCATTCGCTTTAAAAAAGTATACAATTATGAACAAAAATGTATACAAATTATTTGTTAGTTTTTTTAATGAAAAATTGTGTGCAAAAAATTTACAACTATTAAAAAATATGTATACACTATTAAATAAAAAGTTATACATATACGAATGCTAGTTTTTTTTAATGAAAAACTGTATATGTGAAAAAAGTATACAATTATTAAAAAAACATGTATACAAAATATAATACTAACATAGTATATACAAAATAGAATAAAAAATTATGCACATATGAGTGCGTCTTGTATACGAGTGTACCCAATATCAACTCATTTTAGAAAGAGTTATTCTATGCCCAATAAATTGTTACTATTACTCTATTTCGTATAAAATATGGGTGGACTATTGGTTTAGCATGATTGTAACTATTGGTTTTTTAAATCTATAACATTTACCATTAAAAAATAAAATAACAAGATGTTAATGATCCAATTTAATATTTTCACCTGAAACTGTTTTACCCATCAACTATAACTCATTCAAAAATTCACTTTAGAGAAAATAAAAATTAAAGAATAAAAATAAAATCCACTGACCGACAAAAAGAATGCAACGAAGTAATAATTAACTAAGACAACCATGTAATATAAGGCAAAAGCTCCTGCGCCTCCGGGGACATGGAGGGATACTCCGTGTCTCCATGTGAACATAACACTCCCCTCCAATTTTATTTAAACTTATGTATTGCTAGGGGTTTAAATTGCAAAGGGACATGAAAATTGCAAAGGGTATGGAAATTGCAAAGGCACACGAAATGTGCTCCGTGCCCCCGAGTGCACAGTAGCCTCACTCGTAATATAATGCATGAGATTAGTGTCAACCCAAATCCCATCATTATAAATTTACCAAATTAAACTTAAATGATCTTCCATTATTTATTTTACCAAATTAGTGCATCGCATAATCATCATTTTTCTTTCTTAATGTCAACAAGATAATCTCTCCAATTAATTACTGCCATTTTTCACATCAAATGAAAAATGGAACAAGGGTTTGGTGAGTCCAGTCGGTTCACCAAATAAATTTAGTTATTCTAATATCCATTTAAAAAATCGAGTTTAAATTAACTTTAATAATTTATTAACTACCCGTTTTATATTTTCTATTTTTTTTCATTCTATATTAATTTTTGTTAGAACATACTGATTAAATATAATTAAATGATATTCTCCTCTCTCCACTTAAATTTTTAGATTATGTGGTAATCTAATAATTTTCATCAATATTATAAATTTATAATATTTTTTAATATTATAATGATTATTCTCTTAACTTTAATTTATTTATTATTTATTATTTAAAATTTTCAGTTGTATTAAATTATTTATTTTCTACTAAAAACATAGTATATATCATTTATTTAAGAAAACAATGTAAAATGATACTTTAATGCAATAATTTACTCCAACAAATTTGTAGTGGCAGTATTGTCAAAATATTTCCCAAATCTTGTCCACGATATATTTATATTGCTAGGGTCTATCATTCAAATTCAATCAAGGCAAAAGCTCCTGCGCCCGTGACACGGAGAGATATTCTGTGTGCCTATGTGAACATGACAACCCTCTCTCTATATTCTATTTAAATTTATGCATTGTTAGGGGTTTAAATTGCAAATGGACACAAAAATTGTAAAGGCACACGAAAATTGCAAAGCCACACGGAATGTGCCCGGGTGTACAGAGCCTCACCCTTCAATCAATCATGTCATTCATTGTTGCATAAGACCATGGAGCAATTGGGCTAGAACTAGGAGAATATGTTATTTCAATTTAGACTAATTGAAATTTAAAAAATCATACTATCTTACAACTTCAACTTATAAGAGTTCAATGGAAGGAGAGATCATTAGAATAAAATCAATAAAGCAATTAAATGGATCATTAGAATAAAATCAATAAAGCAATTAAATGGCTCCAAATCTATTATTTGTAATAAAAACGAGAAAAACGTTTATTATAGATAAGAAGTTTGAGAAAAAAAAAATTATTAACTTTATTAACTTTTGAGGATAAAGTTGTATTTTAAGTAATAAATAAATGATAAAATAAGTTATACGGAGTATGTGTTATGTGAGAGTGTCATTTTTTTTAAAAAAAAATATGATGTATTAAGATGTTATTTGTTTAGAAAATTTTACTCCCTCCGTCCATTAGAATCGTTTATCTTTATTGTAACACAGATATTAAGAAAAATTTACTTTTAACTAATTTTATTGACTTTTAAAAGTAATGTGATATTTTTAGGTAATAAATAAAGTATAAAGTATGCTATGTGTGGAAATAAAGAATTAAATTTTTTAAATTAATGTGTACTTTTAAGGCATTAGATTATAGTGATATTTATTTTTGGAGGGTGAACAATTATGTAGTACGAAATAATGAAAAAGAGATTATAATTTATAAAAGGTGAAGAGTGAAAAGTTTATTGGGGGCATTGTTTATACTGAGAAAAGATGAATTTCCTGTCAATATAATTTGCATGATTGGACTATAAGTGGGCTCTTGTGCCCGGGACACCGCGCCCCTTTGCAATTTTCGTGCTTCTTCGCAATTTAAACTCCCTATTAATACATAGATTTAAATAGAATAGAGAGGGGAATGGTTGTGTTCACATGGGGACGCGGACCGTGTCCTCGTGTCCCGAAGACGCACCAATAATTATTGGGCTTTTGTAAATGGATTTGAAGCATTATATTATTGTCCAGCCCATTAACAAGCATGGTATGTGCACTGTTTGTTTTGTATTGATGGTGCTGTCTAGAGTGTTGTTGAGATTGTCCAAAACATATTTAATGGTTAAACAATTTAGAAGGATTTTATTGATAACACATTAATGCATCCCATTAATACAATTTCCAAAGTTGGAATAATTAATTTATTGGGCTTAAGCAAAAGAGTGATGAGCTGTGATGGATAAATTAATGTCCAGCCCATTATCAACATGATGTGTGTATTCTTTATTTTGTGCGACTATATTTTCAAAATATGGATTACAATGTCCATCCCATTATAATGATACCCATTGCATTCCTATTCAGATTCCATTTCCATCCCCTCAATTTTGCACACACATTAATTTGAAATAAATCATAATTTAAGATATTACAAAAGAATTCAAATTGGACTATTCACATATTAAAATTTCAAAATATGGATTTCCACTAATAACAAGATAAACATCCACACTTTGTGGTGGATTTTTAAGATTATTGTCTAAGATTGTTCAGAGTATGTTTATTTTGTAAATAATTATAATAAAAAAAATTGAACAAGAGGCATAACATCTTCTACATCACTTGTTTTGGAACTTTATTTCCAAAATCCGAGACCGAATTTGCTATTCCATTTCTTTTACATTTATTTAGTGTTTCGAACACACTTGATGATTTAAAGAAAACTTTTTTTAGCGGTAAGTGTTACTATAGTTAGGAGTTTGTTTTTTAAACCCGTAAATTTTAGTTGTTAGTAGTTAGTTCACCAAACACTTGTTAGTTGCTTGTTTTTTTTAATCGGTAAATATTAAACTGTTAGTTCAACAAGCACCCGTACTTCAAGATTTCTCTTAAATCCCCTTATAATTCTCTTAATTCGTTCTCAAAGAGAATCGAACTTGAGTCGATCATTTTAGTGAGAAGCTCAAGAAGAGATCATCTATATTTTCACTTGTTAATGATGTGTCAATGTTGGTGTTTTTGAAACACCAATTAAATACACATTAAAATAAACCATCCAACCCCCAAAATCCAATCATAAATATGACATAGCTAATTTATCTATTCCACAACCTATTTCATCTTTAATTCAAGGTGTCAGTCACCTTGAAAATAGATGAAATAAAGAATCACTACTATTTAAAGACACATTATTCAATAAATATACCATCACACTTTATTTGTCTTTTAAAAACTGTCTTTCCACTATATCAATGTCAAACTCACTCCCAAAATTCACTCATAAATATGACAAGTTAAATTATATATTCCACTATTTATTTCATCCCTTATTAAGTCTCGTCGCCTTGAAAAAAGGGATGAAATAAAAATCACAATTATTTAGAGACACACTCACACACTATTCAATAGATGTCCCATCACACTATATTTATATTTTAATAACTTTCTGTTTTCACTTTATTAATTAACACCTGCATCCAACATATACTAATATCATAACAAAATACTCTCTCCTTCCAACCTCAATATATTCGTTTGCTTTTTGCACGTGAATCAAGAAATATTATTATTTTAAATATAGTAGGTAATTGTATTAATGGAAAGTGTGAGTCTCATATTTTATTTGTATTAATAGATGATGTAGGTCCTAGAGTCCAAAAAAGGAATTGGATAAATTAAGGATGGAAGGTCCAAAATGATAAAATGAATAAATTGACAGTGGACAGAGGGAGTATAATAAGGGTGACTTGCTGAGATGCCCTTTCAGATTTAATATTTTTCTTTAGTGTCCACTTTTTAAGAACATGTTTAAAAATATCAAAATTAAAAAAAAAATCTTAATTTGATTTTGACACGATATTAACTTTTAAATAAGTTATTATCAAGTTAAGTTTTTTTTTACTTAACTCAATACATATACTTAATAACCAAATCAAAGTAAAAAACTTGACTCGTTAATAACTTTTTCAAAAATTAATATCGTGTAAATATCGAATCAAATGGCTTTTTTTATAATTTTGAATGTTTAGTAATGCTCCGGGTACTAAAACAAAAATATTAAATTCTGCAGGGCAACTTCATTACTTCATTCATATAATAATATCTATTGATTTCACATAGAATTACTTTATACTCCATATTGTAACACATCAAACTTCAGAATAAATATAAAATACTCACTCTGTCCCGAAATAAACTGCATCATTACTGTAGACACGGAGTTTAAGAAAATTACTTTTTAATCGATTTTATTGACTTTTGGAGGGTAATGTAGTATTTTTAAGTGATAAATAAATTATAAAGTATGTTATGTGTGTTTGGTGGATGTGGTAAAATTATAATTAATATGAACTTTTAGGGGTGAGAATTGATGTGATGTTTCCTTTTTTGGGTGGCTAAGTTGGCAAAAACTTGTGTGCACTCGGGCGCGATACGGACTTTAGAATTTTGTGTTAAATTGTATACCCGTTAGTATAAAGATATGTACCCTTTATTTTGTGAAGAAAAATAAAAAATATTAATAAAAAGTATATACCCTTTAGAACAAAATTGTGTGCATTTACTAATTAAAGTGTATACCTTTTAGAACAGAACAATATACCATTACTCATAATACTAAATTCTAAAGGCGCATGGTGTGCTCCGGGTGCACACAAGCCTCACTCGGCTAAGTTTAATGTGAGACGGACGAAAATGGAAAGTGTGAAGTTTATTGTGAGACGGAGGGAGTAATATTTTATTCACTTTAAAATTAAAAATTGAGATTTAAATTCCTTAATTTTCTTAATTCAATGAATAATGATAGTATGGGTTTGGTTAGAATTTTAACTTTAGTTCAATATTAAGAGCATACAATATAAATGAATTATAAAAGAAAAATTAAACTAAATAATGATTTTGGATAGTTTAAACTTGCACCGTCTAGGTCAAAACTTGAAGAAGAGAGAAATGAGAAGTAATGCGATTGCGTAATTGGAGTGTGCCCGACACGTATTAAAATGGCCCATGCCTTTTTGATACACATCAAAATATAATGAGTTTAAAAAATAGATGCGATGTATAATTGAGTTTAATTAAAAAATGTGTAAAATTTTGAATGTAAATACATGGATACTATAATGTTTTAGGATAATAATATGTTTTTCACTATCATCAATGTGAGATAATAAACTATTAGAATAGAGACAAATAATTAAAAATTTATTAATCAAGGAAATAATATACATAAAGAGTTTCGGATTGATACGTTTATAATCATATATTTATATGTGAATTTTAAAAATTAAATTTAGAAATTAACTTAACACCATGCTACAAGGTCGAGGTGGAATACATCGTGTTTCTTAACCATCTCTTCTACTAGATATATGTGGTTTGAACTATGGAGGAGGGTAGTTTGAATTAAAGAATTAAATAATAGATTAATGAATTATTGTACTTATCATTCATTATGGATCCAAAATTTTCTTAATATAAAAGAAGATTAGGTGTATTTTAGACAAATTCACATCTAACTTGAAAAAGTTCATAGACAAAATGACAAATACTATGTCTATGTATTTTACTGCCACTGTATTTCATTTATTTTTATAAGTGAATTTTAGTTTCGTATCATTTACTAAGGATGTTTGTCTTTTATTTTAAAAATCATACTTTTGATTGTCACTCGAATTTTAAAAGGTATTATTCTAATAATTCTTACTTAGATAGATATGCAAGTTTTGCTTAGGATCGTATCCTTAGTTATCGCTTTTACTATTAAATATTATCAATTTTGCTATAAATAATTCATAAAATATTATTATAATTTTTTATTAATTAAATATTAATTTTCATTATAAAAATAATAACTTTTTATTCATCTCGCACAAATTTTTATCTTAAAAGATTACTTTAAAAAAATGAAGAATTACCGTTTAGTATAAAAATTAATATTATTGTTTTAGTATAAGGATCATTGTTTAATATAAACAAACAACACTAGATATTTTAAAATATAACTTTATTTACAGAGAGTTAGTCTCATGTGAATCGAGTTCATTGTATAAACCAGCGTTTTTATAATCGGAGCGAAGATCGAACTGGTTGCCTCAACCGTTCACGGTGGAACCGGCAATTCAACCGGAAAAAATAAAAATCAGTTTTTTTAATATTATTTCATTATTTTATATATATAATTTTACATTAACATACTTAATATACAAATAAATCAACACCTATTAAAAAAATCATCATCAATATTTTAATAAATTTTAATATGATTATATTTACCTTAATTTAAAAAATAGAAAATCATAATTTTTTTAGTTTTGAAGTATATATTTATGTTGATGAATGAAATAAGAAAACTTTGATCTTTACAAATGAATGAGAATTGATGAATATTACTCTTCTTCAATCCATGGCCTACAACAATTAAAAAGAAATTAATAAATAATAATCTTATCTTAATATATATAATTGTGAAGTAGTTTCTTAAAATAGGTTTTTGCAAAACACATGTGTCATCATTTTATGAATTGTTGACTTTTTTTTTCATATGTGTTAATATATTATTGGTTGATTCTTATTTATTGCTATTAAATATTTTGTTCATAAATTATGTTTAATAAGTTTCTTATAATTTAATTTCTATATAAAATGTATTTAATTTGATTTCTAAATATGAAAATTAATAAAAAAAATTAGTATTATTAAAAAATAATAAAAAAGCACTTTATTTAAATTTTATAATTTAATATACATGTCGGATCACGTGTATAAAAAATATATTAAAAAGTATTAAAAAAATATAAGAGGTTCTTGACTTAATTATATTTTCTTATAAAATAAATGAAAATGCTAATTCAAATAATATAAAGAACTTCACTCTTATTAATAAATTGGGTGTATTTTACAACAATATTTAAAGGTAATGTTCTTTTTTGCAAATTTTCAAACGTGGGATTAATTTGCAATATGAGTAAAGTTTTTAATTTTTTTTAATTTTTTTGCAATATTGAAGTATACTATATAAGGGTGTATAATTAATTATAATCATATAAATATATTTTATATTATTAACTAAAATATTTAAAATAAAATTTTATACCCCGCGTAATACGCGGATCATATACTAGTAATAAATAAAAAAACAAAACCGACGGTTTTCAGTTCGGCTAGTCCAACCATTTTTTTCCCAGTTTTACTCAAAAACTATTTCATATGGATAATAGGACCGGTTCATGGTTCAGACGGCCGGTTTGAACCGGTTCATTTCTGAAAACACTAATATAAACTCTATGATTTTCCTTTAATTTAAATCATAAAAAAACATAGAGTATAATATGATTAATATTAAAATGAAAGACCACATAATTTATAGTGAATCTAATTTACACAATTCCTCTAATTATTAAGCCACCCCACTTACTATATATTATCTTTCCTCGTTATTTTTTATAAGTGAGGCTTGCGTGCGCCTTTAGAATTTAGTATTATGGATAAATATACATTATTTTGTTTTAAAGGGTATATAATAATTAATAAGAGTACACCATTTTATTCTAAAAGGTATGGACTTTTCATTAATTTTTTTTTAGTTTTAAAGGGTATACATTTTTCATTAATATTTTTTATTTTTCTTCAAAAAATAAAGGGTACACATCTTTATATTAAATGGTATACCACAAAATTCTAAAGGCACATGGAGTGTGCTTCCGTACGCACGGGCGCACCCAAGTTTTTGCATTGTAAAATAAAGAGTACACATTTTTATACTAAAGAGTATACAATTTAACACAAAATTCTAAAGGCACACGAAATGTGCTCTCTTGTGCCCGGGCACACACAAGCTTTTGCCATTTTTATTTCTTTATCTCTCCACTTTAATTTCTATATGTTTTATTTATTTTCACAACAAACAAATGATCACTATTTACAAATTTCAAATTCACATAAATCAAGAACAAACATCCCAAAATTACATTACAACTAAAAGAAAAGGTAATTAAGTTAAATTGGTGATATCCAAAAAAAATTTCGTATAATTGATTGGCAAAAGCTCCTGCGCGTGAACGCAACTTTCCCCTCTATATTCTATTTAAACTATGTATTGTTAGATGTTTAAATTGTAAAAGGGCACGGAAATTGCAAAGGGGCACGAATCTAAAGTTGTGTGCTCGGGTGCACAAGAGACTAACTCTAATTGGTATGCATATCCCTTAATAGAAACGAGTTGTAAACATGATTTTTTTTTAGTTTGAATAACATCATATGATTTTTACTAATTTTATTAGTATTTAAGAGTAGTGTACTATTTTAAGATAATAAAATAATTGTAAAATATGTTAGCGTCATGTTTTTTTTTTGAAGTTACATAGTTTTTAATTTTTTGATGGTGCAATCATGGAAGAAACGAAAATAGAATTGTGAAGATAATCAGGTAATTAAAATAAAATACGCATATAAGATAATCTAAATAAGATTTCATAAGATAGAAATGTGCATCTTTTATTTGGAACAACAATTTTCAACCCTAGGCAATATATTTACGCTAGAGTCCTCCAGATCACAGCTAACAAAGAAGGAGAGAGAGGGCAATACGGTAAATAAGCCTAAACACGAGTTTGAAATGAGTGAAATGTTCATCAGAGCTAACAGAGCGCACAAAATTGCAAATTCAAGAAATTGAAATTAAAATTGAAAAAAAAAAAGGACGAAAATTCAGAGCATCTTCAAACCCCTTTTTACTGCATGCAAAGAAACAGAAAGAGTGAGCACTACTTCTCTCTAAAACCCTCTCACGTTAGTCTTCTCTCTCTAGCCGTAAAACTCCGCCATAGCTCCGATTTCTTGTGTACGCCGTCGTTTTCTTGGTGTTTCTCGGCGTTGTTTGAGGTACATGCGCTGAAATTGAAGCCGCATTTCGTAAAGGGGCGTTTTTTTTTTCGCTGTTTTTTTTTTCTTAATTTTTTTTCAGCACATAGGAATTATATGTACCTACCTCTGTTTGAGCGTTTGGTGAAAGATATTTGTAATGTTTTTGTTTACTGGGCATTTTGAATTGTGTTGTTTGTTATTTGTTCAAGGGTTTTGGTTTTCCTTTATTTTCGTTCGTTTGTGTGTGTTTTTTTTCACCCTTATCGTTGAATGTGTGTTTGTTTTTCATGTAGACCGAGAATAATGTCTCTTCGCGGGGTATCTTGAAATGAAAATGTGGGTTGTGTATTTGCATGTGGAGTTACTGTCCAAGCTGAATTTTAAAATATGATCCTATACCCTGTGAGATGCAGTAGTCTTTGGGACCATTTGTTTTAGATTTGAAAAAAATAATTTGGTATGTTAAAACTTGTGTTATGTATGTGTGTTTGTTGATATACTTTTTCTCTAAATTCCATTTATAGCACTATCTTAGATTTTGTTAATCGCTGTCTGTCTTCTTGTGAGTAAAATTTTTCTGTAAACCTATTTTCCTTGATGATTTTTGTTCATTTAGCTAATGAAACTTATGCCTCTAAATACTGAATGAGTCGATGTTGATAATTGTTGGTGGACTGGATTTTGTGAATTCCTCTTATTTTCAACAAAGAACATTATTTGTTACAACCGTATACTAGCTGCATGTGCAACCACTATTTTTTATTCATGTCCTGCTGATGGAAATTATAAGAGGCCTGTCTTATTGCGTATAATATTTTTTGAAGTTCTTTTATGTCGAAAAAATGCAATGTATTTATATTTTCTTTGTATTTTTTCTCATGTGTTGTCTAAGCCATATACTCCTTGGTTTCCAGCAGACATGTGCAGGGGAAATTTAGTTTGATGCCTACTCTAAATATGCAGCGTACTCTCATGGCTTATTTAATATCATTTGCCGTCAACTTTTTTGTTGATTTTAGGTGTCCTGTAATGTGTTCTTATTCCTGAATTGACTCGCTATGTCCATTCTTGCATTGAACGTTATCAAGATTTAAATTATGATTTTCTTCTTGACCCTTGGGTATAGGTGTGCTCAAAGTAGATTAAACTTGAAGCAGGGGTCTTCTGACATGTTAAGGTAACATTTTCTGAAATGCTGGTTACATTAATTTCTCTTTCCTGTGTTTTTTCCCCTTTTTTTAATGTGTTGTTTATTATTTATGTACTTTTTTAGAGTTCTATTAATTGTTAGATATTTAAAAATTGATTTATACTTAAAAATTCAGATGATGTACATGATTTGTGCTCAATGTTTAGTAACTCTTTTCCTAGCAATTGAGAAACTGATTTGATCGCATAGTTGTTAGGCGCGCCTAAGGCGCTCAGGCTCAGGGGTCTGCGCCTAGATTGTTGATTTTTTGCTATTCCAGGCTCATGTATCAAAGGCGCGCGCCTAGGTGCGCCTTTTAGGTGCGCCTCTTCAACATTCTGTTTTTTTCTTTTTTCTTTTTTTAAAGTTTTTTGAAATTGCTACTCAATTATTAAAGGGTTTACACATTTTTAAAATGAAAATGGACAGCCCACTTATAAAATGATATAAATAGAGAATTAGGGTTAGGGTTTTAGTACTTGAACTTTCAAAACAAAGACAAAAAGGTGGGCTGCCTTCACCTCCACCGCCTACCTCCACCATCTGCTGCCTACTTGAACTTTATTTGTGTGTATGTTTTATGTGTTATAATGCTATTATGAGTTATTATGTATCATTATGTGATGTTATGTGATTTTTATCTTAGTTTAGTTAGGTAATATGATTGTAAGTAGGATATATTTGTGTATATACATTGTAAATTCAGTTTTGGGCATAATGTAGCTCAGGTGCGCCTAGGGGTCCGTGCGGCGCGCCTCTCGCTTTTAACAACTATGAATTTTGACCACCATTTCAACCAGATGAGTCCAAAATTAAATTTAAATATAAAATGAAAAACTACAACACTACCTATGATTAATATACAATACGAATATATTAATTAAAAAAAAAAATAAACATTATATTTCAAGCTTAAAAATATTTAATAAAATAAATCCATGTAACACAGAGGCAGCCCTAAACTAGTGCTTATTAAAGCTGAAGTTTTCAGTCTTGAATGAAAGGTTCGTGTTTCAAATAAACTTTATTAAAGTTATACATTTTCCACCCCTTGTTGTTGGCCTGTGGCAGAGTTTTATGGTTTATTACTTGATATATTGTCAATCTTAGGCCAATGGACTGAAAAATTTATTTTATGAATTGAAGATAGAGATTGTTGCTTTTAATTTACAAGCATTCTAATTTTCAGTGTTTTTGCTCCAAAGTTCAAAGTTGAATCTAGAGTGTACTTCGGAGAAGCCATGAACTTTGACTCTTTCGTATTATTGTCTTTCTAAATTGCAGCTGACTTCAATATATATTTCATCTTTTATTCTAGTTATTAGGGAAATGGAAGAAGCTTCATTACCCACATCTTTTGAGGCGAAGATAAAAGGAATAAGATTTGGTTTGGCAACTCGCCAAGAAATTGTAAGTAAATAGTTTGCAGTAACTGTAAAATTCTGAACTTTCTAGACCACAATTTCATCATTGGGATCTGGGATGCTGAAGTTTTTTCTTGATTATATGTGTACTCTTTGAAGCATTGCACAATCTGTTTACCTGTCTTGCTGGGAAAATATGAATTCAATGGTACAAGGCTTGATTTTGCTCTATTATACTTGGGTCATAGGGTAGTTTTCACCTGTAATTACTTAGAGTTGAAAATTGTTTCGGATGCGTACTGAACATATGAATCAGAAAGCGAGAGAGTGAGACTAGCTTCTGGTGAGGATGTAGTTTACTGAGAGAGAGAATTAGCTTCAAGTAAGGTTGTCTTTTACAAAGAGGGAAACCTGCTTCAAGCCTACTAGTATGTTGTTGATTACTGTTGATGAAATTTGCTGATTCCAATTTAGTTAAAGAATATTTGATTGCCTCCCTACTTTTGATTAGTGTAAAGCATCAATTAGCGACTGCCCCATAAGCCATGCTAGTCAACTTTCCAATCCTTTTCTTGGTCTACCCCTTGAAACTGGAAAATGCGAGTCATGTGGTACTGGTGAGGCTGGAGAATGTGAAGGTATGGTAATCCGTTTTTAAATTTTTGAGTTTAATTATACATGTTTTTTCATCAATTTTCCTTTACACCAATCTTTCCATGCTGTCATTTCAGGCCATTTTGGTTACATCGAACTACCAACTCCAATTTACCATCCGGATCATGTTGGTGAGCTGAAAAAGATGTTGAGCTTGTTGTGCCTAAAGTGTTTAAAGTTTAAAAATAGGAAGGTAAAAATCCTGGGCATATTCCTTTTTTTACCAATTTAAGTTTAGTAGTTTCCTGGAAGGTTCTTAGGTTTCACTAGGCTATGCTTTAACCAACAGAAGTTGGGATAATATACCAATAACACAATGTCTGCCACTTGTTTCTTAAAAATTGTCCAACTAATCCATTTCTATTAAATGTCCTGTTAAATATGTTGGGACTGTTTCATATGCAATGTCTCGAATCTCTCGATGCTCTAAATTATCAATATGAACTGTTTATCTGCTTTTTTAGATTGGTTATGTTTGATGGAAACTAAGTTTAGGAAAAACAAAGACTTCATAATGATTTAATTTTATAGAATTAGAATCTCAAGATATTGTTCAGTTTTGGTGTCTTTGGTTAATAAATTAACTTCACGACATGAATAATCATCTTACTCTGTTCATTTTGTTCAGACTCAGGTGAAGAATGTAACTGTTGCTGAAAGAATGCTTTCATGTTGTGAGGTACTGTTTACTATTATCTCTCTGTACAATCTCATTATCTGGAGAACTGTCAGGAGGCATACTCCATGCCTCTGCATGATTAGTTCCTGTATGATTTCAAGATTGTTTTGGTGCTCTATGGTGCTAAATAAAATGAAAGAACCCTGAATTTGACCATGGACCTGCATTGGAGTATGTGAGTACCACTGCATGTTATTTTTGTTTCTGTTATGAGTAAATAGTGGTATGTATATAAGATAACTTTAGTTTGTAAAATTAAAAGGCTTAGTAATAGGATCATCTCGTCAGCATAAATTTATTTCAGTTGAATTCTTCGTGATATACTATGTGGTAGGGGCTTGATATCCATATTTTTGGTGAAATTGTTGAATGACTTGAATCTTGCAAGTCCTTTATCTTTTTATTTAAAAAAATTAATATTTAATAAGATACCATAAATTAAATATCTAAATAACTGAGTGCAAGAATAGGCATAATTTTTTGCTTTAGCTCTTATCCTATTCCTTTCTGTATGTATTTTTTCTTGGTGGTCCGTGTGTTCATTTCTAAAGACCTTAAAACGCTAGAGAAAATTGTAAAAAGTGATTTGTGAAAGAAGAATGCGTGATTATGTTCCTGAGCTTCTCAAATACTTTACAACACTCGATGCTGAAACTTAATTATTTGCTGAAAATTATGTTTCATGAAAATAAGGATGTGCGGATTGGTCAACTATGCATAATTTTTTTGGATTAAAAAAAAAACTCTATAAAGAGTTCTCCTTGAAGGGTTTCTGTTGCCATCTCTCCGGGCATATCTCTGAATGTCTTTTAAGTATATATTATTGATCACTATGCACACTTTACAGTTTTATGTTGCTTGTGTCAATTGCTCTTTCTCTTTTAGGACTTTGCATCTAGCTTTGTCTTTGATTTTTGGAGAGTCTATGAAGGTTTTTTTTACGATATCCCACATCGGTTCCACATGCAAGTGTGGAAGGGCATATAAGTGGGGGTCAATCCTTCACCTTCAGCCATGGTTTTAGGTGAAGTTAGGGCTCCATAGCTTATATGCCTAACAGTTTTGATTATTTTCCCAAGTTAGTTAATCAACTGGTCATGTTATTCTGTCTTAGTCTGTCTGACTAAATTAGATGCATGTAGTTTGATTGAATACAGAAAAACTGATAATTGTAATTTCTTGTAAAGTTGATAATATATTGTGAGTTGTAATATGGGTCTAATTGAACTGATGTCGAAGTCAAATTTGTTACCTAGTGGTTAGTGTTTTGCGGGTCACTTAGAAACAAATGACTTAATGTTTCCTAGAGATTTCTTCATGTTCGACTGGCCTCTGTGTTGGCTGATCTGCAGGAGGCATCTCAAGTCTCATTCCACGAATCTAGGACTAGCGATGGGGCTTATTATTTGGAGTTGAAAGTTCCAAGATCAAATTTTCGTGATGGATGCTGGAATTTCTTGGAAAAATATGGTTTTCGTTATGGCTATGAGCATACTCGACCATTGCTTGCATCTGAGGTTTGTGCCCAACTTACCTTAATAAATTCTTCAATTTATATTGGCTGTAATACTTTGAAAAAGTGTTGGTATATGCTGCTAGACACACGGCATGCAGCTATCATGGGCTAGTTCCACTGTAAAACACTAAAACTCGAAGTAGTTGGAATCTTCTTTGGCAGAGATTGGGGAAAGCATCTGCAAGTAGTTCCACTGCTTAGAGAAGTGATGAAACTTTTGTTTGATCTGTTCAATAATGGAGTAGGTTTGCACTTCTCTGTGGAGTGGTGGCTACTCTTTTTTCCTAATTCCTATCACCTGATTGTTTCTGTTTTGAAAATTGATTGTAGTGAGTAGGTCTATAGGTTTTTTGAAGCCAAATTCAATTTTTTTTTCGGGGGTGGGGGAGGGGGGTGGGGTGATCTAACTCTTTTAAAAGCATCTTCCTCAGAGCTTTAAACAGCAAAGGTTTTTTCCCAATTTCTCATAGATTGAAAACACCAACTGAACATTGTTTACTGTAGTTTCGATCTTCCTTCTTTCATACTTCATCCCTGTTTTTCTCCTACATGTACATGAAAAGGAGCTCAATGTTTCCCTTTTCTCTTGTTTTTACTTATTATCTTTGGTTTAACTGCTCTGCTAGACTTTGGGCAGATAAAGCAAATGTAGAACAAAATCTGGACTATAATTTTCATTTTCTCAAATGTAATCATTGAAGACTGGATGTGTGCCAAGTTATGTTGTTTCTCTTTAGTGTTTAAGTTATTGTGAACATAGCTGATTTTGTTTGTTTCCTTTTGCTGACGTCTATTAGGTAATGGTAATATTAAGGAAAATTCCCAAAGATACCAGAAAAAAGCTTTCTGGGAAAGGTTACTTTCCTCAAGATGGATATGTCCTCCAGTACTTGCCAGTTCCTCCAAACTGTTTGTCCGTGCCAGATGTTTCTGATGGAATCAGTACAATGTCAACGGTTTGACATTATTATCAACTCTCGTCCACTTTTCTTGGACCTTTTAATAAAACCAATATATTTGCTAATCCTAATTCTCATTATTTTATTGGTTTCCAGGATTATTCAATATCATTGCTTAAAAAGGTATTGAGACAAGTTGAAGTCATTAAAAATTCAAGGTCTGGGACACCAAATTTTGAGTCTCATTTAATTGAAGCTAATGAATTACAAGCTGCTGTGACTCAATATCTGATATTTAGAGGCACTGGCAAGGTACTTCTGGCCTTCTTTATTCAGAATTTATTTCTTGTTGAACATATATGGATATTTTTCTTTTTAATTTTATCTAGGCTGCATTTTGTATAGTCTTCATCTTCCTTTAGGATTTCAAGGATCTTGGTCACTGAATTGATGTGCTTACTGCAATGTGCGCGGTACACTTTCTGATCACCTGCTGGTGATTGGTAATGGTGTCTTCTCATTTGGTGCACTACCTTTCTCTTTTTAGTTTGTTTTTTTATTGGATTTTTGCATTTGACTCTGTTCTTTTGTTATTTGAGAAGTGAGTTGTACCATCTCTTTGTGGCGAAAAAAAAGCATTTGCCTTTTGGTTTTTGTTTCTCTTAGTGGTTTTTCTTTTCTTTTCCTGAATCATGATTACACTGGTCTCTTGGAATAATTATGTTTAGGAGTATATGATTCTAGCTAAATGTCAAAATCCAAATTTCTGTTTTAGGCATCTCGTGATGTGGATGGTCGGTTTGGAGTGCATAAAGAAATAAATGCGTCATCTACCAAAGCATGGCTTGAGAAGATGAAGACTTTATTTATCAGGAAGGGATCAGGATTCTCTTCTAGAAGTGTGATAACAGGTGATCCGTTCAAAGGTGTGTCTGAGATTGGGTTGCCATTTGAAATAGCGCAAAAGATTACATTTGAAGAAAAAGTGAATCAGCACAACATGCAGTTTTTGCAGAAGTTGGTGGATGAAAAGCTGTGCTTGACGTATAGGGATGGCCTATCTACATACTCATTGAGAGAAGGTTCTAAAGGACATACATTTCTTAGGCCTGGTCAGGTAGTGCATCGGAGGATCATGGATGGGGATATTGTATTCATAAATAGGCCACCTACGACTCACAAACATTCACTCCAAGCGTTGTCAGTCTATATTCATGACGATCACACAGTTAAGATCAACCCCCTTATCTGCGGTCCTCTTAGTGCGGACTTTGATGGGGATTGTATTCATTTGTTCTATCCGCAGTCACTTGAAGCCAAGGCAGAGGTCTTGGAGCTTTTCTCGGTGGAGAAACAGTTGCTTAGCTCTCACACCGGTAACTTCAATTTGCAGCTGACAATTGATTCACTCCTGTCACTAAAGATACTTTTTAGACACTATTTCTTGGACCGAGCAGCAGCACAGCAGTTGGCTATGCATGTGCCCAATTCGCTACCTAGACCTGCGGTGATAAAGTCTAAAACTGGCCCTCTTTGGACAGCACCACAGATGTTGCAGTCGACTTTGCCGCTTTCCTTTGATTTATCTGGAGACAGGCTTGTAATATCTAAAAGTGAGGTAATATCTCTTGATTACAATAGGGATGTGATGGCATCCATTGTCAACGACATAGTCACATCACTTTTCTTCTTGAAGGGACCAAATGAGGTTTTGAGGTTCTTTAATTCTATACAGCCTTTATTAATGGAAAGTCTTTACTCAAAAGGTTTCAGTGTTAGTTTGAAAGATCTGTTTCTAAGTCGGGATACTTTGGATGATATCCAACAAAACATTCAAAAGATATCTCCATTGCTTTGTCAACTGCGTTCTTCTTATAGTGAATCAATTGCCTTGCAATTGGACAATCACTTGCGCTCTGTGAAAATCCCAGTGACTAACTTCATTCTCAAGTCTTCTGCAATTGGCCACATTATAGATTCCAAGAGTGAATCTGCTCTCAGCAAGGTGGTTCAACAAATTGGTTTCTTAGGGATACAAATATCAGATAAGGGGAAGTTCTATTCTGAAACATTGGTTAAGGATATGTCTGCACTCTTCAAAAATAAGTATCCTTCCTTTCAGGATTGCCCTACTGAAGAGTTTGGCTTGGTTAGTAGACCTCTATTTCGAGGTTTGGACCCATACCAGGAAATGGTACATTCAATCGCTAGCAGAGAAGTTATTGTACGCTCCTCCCGAGGGTTAACTGAACCTGGTACTTTATTCAAGAATTTAATGGCAATCCTTAGGGATGTCGTAATATGCCATGACAATACTGTAAGAAATATGTGTAGCAATTCGATTGTTCAGTTTGGATATGGTGTCAATAGTGCCAATATTGCTAGCGAGTTTTGTGCTGGTGATCCTGTTGGAGTGTTAGCTGCAACTGCCATGTCCAATCCTGCATACAAGGCTGTGCTGGATTCATCTCCAAGTAGCAATTCCTCCTGGGAGATGATGAAGGTAGTTATCTTTTTAAGTAGATATAACATGGTCATTTGACGGTGCTTATATGCCTTCACTTGTGAGAACTGTTCTCATACATAATTCTGTTTCAATTCAGGAGATACTGCTTTCGGGAGTTACCTTTAAAAATGTTACTACTGACCGCCGGGTGATTCTATATCTGAATAATTGTGACTGTGGCAGAAAGCACTGCCAAGAAACTTCTGCACTCATAGTCAAGAATCACTTGAAGAAAATCAGTCTAAATGATACAGCTAATGAGTTCCTGATAGAGTAATCCCCTGCATTTTTTATTTTATTGAAGTGATATCATAATTTAACAATTCAGTCAGTGAGTCTTTGCTTCGTAATGTATGAGCAATTATCCTTTCTTTTTGCATTTATTATGGCATAAACATCTTTGATTTGGGCCTTTTAAACTGTGTCCTAATCTTACTTATGACTACTATCCTTAATATGACATTTATGTCAAAGGTTGTGGCCTGCCGTCAATTTCATGTATTTATATAATTCTTGGACATGTTAAAAGAGACGACTCTGGTGAAAATGTTTAATTTGTCATTTTGTTCCCATGTTTAATTTTGTTCCCATAGTTGCTCATGTTTAACTTTTGTTGATTTTTATCAGTTTCAGGTATATGAATACTCACTCTCCCAAATAACTTCCCATAACTTGGGGAACACGAGTATGAATAATTTTAAATAAATGGACATTTGAATTAAATACCTGACAGTTGGCCTTTTGTTTTCATCAGGGGGATTTAGACGTACAGGAAATGTATAGTTGATTTTCTATTTAGAAACTGTTTGTCTCGGCTCTGTAATTTTTGTACTAACTTGGATGTTTATTGTGTGTACTTTACTAGCTGCGGTGTTCATCTTTTGATCAATCATGCACATTTTGGCTCTAGGCACCATGTATTGTGTCATGGAACAAGGAATTAATTGGTATATTGCTAAAACTGTTTTTATTCTTACTTCCTTTTTACAGATATAGATCTCAAATGGCAAATGAGAATCCTGATGTCATTTCTTGCCTTGTTGGCCATATTCATTTGAACAAGGTATCTTTGCAATTTCTTAGAGACATTTTGTTATACTGCATCATTTTGCAGAACATTATTACTGATTTCTGACATATCATGTCTGGTTGATGAACAGACACAGCTGATGCAATTGAATATTAGCATGAAGGATATTTTTGAAAAATGTCAAGACACAATCAATCGAAGTCAGAAGAAGAAAAAAATTGGAAATTTATTCAAGAGGATTGAAATTTCATTCAGGTAAAATTTTTGGTTGTTGGGCTTGCAATCTTAAGTCAGTTGAATGATTTTTTAGTTCTTATAGGACTTGTGAATTAGAAAGGAGCACAAACATCAAAATGCAGCATGCCTGCTATGTGATATTTGATAGGGTTTAGCTTAGGTGCAACTTAGTGTCTTTGCACCATTTTGGAATACTTGTAAATGTAATATGTAGATCATGATCTCTGTACAGGGCAACATGATTGTCTTTTGCTGGGGACCATTGAAGTCCAATGCTTATATATTTGAAACATATATATGATTTTAAGTTAATTAAAATTTAATGCACTTGGTTATTGTCCATCTATAAAGAAATATATAACTGAGTGTTTGCAGTTTGTTCAGGATTACATATTACAGAGCAAAATAAAACAAAAAATTACTTTCTTCATATAGTCGATTATGTAGGAACTAGCTTGTTTAATGGTTAAAAAAAAGTTACATTTTCCGTACAATCTACTTCTTTGCAGCGAGTGCTGTTCTTTCTGTCAGTCGTCCAAAAGCAAATCGACTGATGTTCCCTGCATCCAGTTTCTTTGGGAAGGAACAAGTAATGATCTTATAGAGAGGGGTCCCCATATCCTTGCTGACACAGTTTGCCCGGTGCTGTTACAGACAATCATTAAAGGTGTTTCATATTTGTTACTCTGAATTGCTTCTGAGTAATCTATCATATTTATATTAATTGTGTTGAAAAATCTTACCTTACTTCCCTTAGAACATTTAGGTTCCCTTGCCTCTTACGTTGTGATTGACTGGATTATCAAAACTCTTAAATTAAATAGATTTTACTTCTTATAGACTAATGTATATGCTGTGAACTTAAATTTGCTGCTGTATGTACAGGCGATCCTAGAGTTTCAACTGCAAACATAATATGGATGACTCCTGAAACTGCAACCTGGATCAGGAGCCCAAGCAAGAACCCGAAGGGTGAATTGGCTCTAGATATTACCCTTGAGAAAGAAGCTATTAGGAAGAGTGGAGATGCATGGAGGGTTATGATGGATTCTTGCCTTCCAGTTATACATCTAATTGATGTTCAGCGTTCCATTCCATATGCAATAAAACAAGTAGAAGATCTGCTTGGTATCTCTTGTGCATTTGAGCAGGCTGTTCAGGTATTAACATGCTTTCCCCCGAACTGAGATTTTTGCATTTAGAATCAAATATGGAATAGCCTTTCTTATGTTTTAATCTCTTTCGGCACAGTTTTATGGGCTATTTAGGCTGGCTTATGTTCTAGTCATAGTTCATTGACTTATTACTATTACAAAGTTCAATTCTGTTTTGCACATGCACACTATTGACCTGTAAATGTTCTATGCTTGTGTCAGTTGTGATTGCAGATTCCCTTTTGTAGTACGACACTACGACCATATATTATTCATCTATTTTCAATATTAAACTTGACAAAATGATGTAGTAAAACAGAGCGGAAGTACAGGCAAGACTGCCAACTAGTCATACATTCAATTTCTGAATGTAAATGGACAATCCTGGTTGAACTGTCCTCTACCTCGAGATACTAAATAGTTGTCATAATAGTTACTATTGGCGTGTTTATTAATTATATATCTTATTCACTGGAAATGACCAACTTTTTGTCCTGTTATATAGCGTTTATCTACATCAGTGACAATGGTAACGAAAGGTGTGCTCAAGGATCATCTTCTTTTGTTGGGTAATAGCATGACATGTGCTGGCACTTTGATTGGTTTCAATGCTGGTGGTATCAAGTCTTTGTCTAAGTCACTTGGTGTTCAAGTACCTTTCATGAAGGCGACATTGTTTGTAAGTGCTATTGTTTGGTCTATTGTCTGTTGATGAATGTATCGTCTTGTTTTATCCACTGAGTTGTTGTTACAATAATATTTTTGACTCTTCCACCTTTCAGACTCCTAGGAAATGCTTTGAAAGAGCAGCTGAAAAATGTGATGTTGATAATTTGTCAAGCATAGTAGGCTCTTGTGCCTGGGGCAAACATGTATCAGTGGGTACTGGATCTCCTTTCGAGATTCTCTGGGACACAAAAAAGGTATGGATGCTGCAATCTTGTTTTCTGAGTGTACTCTGATCAAAGTATTACACTCATGTATTGGATTTTTTAGGCTGAATTGAGTCCATCTAAGGAAATTGAAGTCTACAATTTCCTTTACATGGTGAATAGTAGCTCACTGCGTGGAGATATGGGAACTGGTTGCTTGGGGGCAGAGATTGAAGATTTGGACCTCGACAATGATTACATGGATTTTGATCTGTCTCCTGTGCGAGAAGATGGTAGCGAAAAGCCCACTTTTGATGATGGATTTGAATTTGGGCTCCACGAAAATGATAATGATGGCTTGTCTAAAGAGGTATTTTATTTTATTTTATTTATTTATTTTTAAAGTTGAGTTGATATATGGTTTTTTAATCTTTGCAATGGGTAATATAAACTTGTGATCAGGATGAGACACATTTTAAAACCCATGCATGTATTATCATTTCCAGAGTTGCAGGTGAGGTGATTGACCAGGAATCATATACTTTTTCATGCAGTCATTATTGCAAAGTTTTCAATGTATTTATTCTTTTAGTGTATATATTTGTTTGGGTTTTTGATAGAGTGGGATTTAACTTTATGTCAACATCAAGGGGGTGAGGTGCGGTGGGTGGTATGTGTGTAAGTTGTGGGTATTGAGGTGTGAAAGAGCTTATATTATTATTTGATTAGATAAAAGAGATGAGAATGAACGGCAAAGGGTGGAGAGTATTTATTGAGAGAGAATAGTTTGAGGGTGGTCGGCTGGGTATTATTATGGTTTATAGGTATTTATAAGTATGGTATTGATATCCGGATTTCAAAACTCCTTACAGCAGGTTTGGGATTTTTTAATTCCAAAACTGGTTTTCAAATGACAATTCAAACATAACCTTAGTATCTGTCAAGTTTAAATGCATAAAGCATATATGATCACTACATTACTAGAAGCATTCAAAATAAGTTCAAATGCCATGATTGTATCTTCTAGTAACTTGTATTTCATATATGTATTCTGATGTTCATGACTCGATTTTGCTTGTGATTGATATTAGTTGGCTGCCTGTTGGTTGTTCCCTTCACTGATCATATATGGTTTTAATCGTTTCTCCTACATTTCAATGTTATGGTTTTGGCTGTCGTGTATGTTCATGTAACATTGCCATGTCATGTAATTTCACTGAGTTATTCTTTTCGAAATAATAAGACTGAGTGTTGTGTACAGGATGCGAATGATTCTTGGTCTGGTTTTGGTAAAAAGATTGACTCTGAAAATGATTGGGGAAAGAAGACTGATGAAAGTGCATGGGGTAGAAAAGTTGAATCTGAGGGGAGTGATTGGGGGAAGAAGTCCGAAGAATGCACATTTGGTAAAATAGTTGAATCTGAGGGAAGTGATTGGGGGAAGAAGGCTGTAGAAAGCTCATGGGGTAAAAATGTTGAATCTGAGGGAAGTGATTGGGGGAAGAAATCTGAAGAAAGCGCATGGGGTAAAAAAGTTGAATCTGAGGGAAATGATTGGGGGAAGAAGACAGAAGAAGGCGTGTGGGGCAAAAAAGTTGACTCTGAGGGAAGTGACTGGGGAAAGAAGGCTGATGAAACATGGAACAAAAAGGTTGATTCCAAGCAAGATGATGTGGCTAAACTGGGTGAGCGAAGTTCTTGGGCTGAAGAAGGAAAAACTGATTCCGCTTGGGGGGTAAAGGTAGATTCTGAGGGAGGAGATTGGGGAAAGAAAGATGACAAGAGCAAGTGGGCTTCCAGAACAAAATCTCACGAGCAATCTGGAAAGGATTGGGGTCAAAAAAATAATCAAAGTAATATTGCTGAAGAAACTAGTGCTGGTGGCCAGGAAGGATGGGGAAGAGATTCTGGTGAAATGGGTTGGAAGAAGAATGACAAACAGAAAAATTGGGGTAATCCTGGTTACAATAGGGATTCCAAGGAAAAGAGCTGGAGTAAAGAGAATAACCATAATAGTTGGGGAAATGTTAGCACACCGGAAGCTAATACTCAGTCTACTTGGGGTGGAGATGACACTCGGAAAGACTCTACCTCAGCAAAATCTCAGGAGGATGGATCACCTTCTGGAGCTCAGTGGGAGACTGGGAGGCATGAACCATCTAAGGCTGTTGGTTGGAACACATCTGGATCTGGTGGTGACTCCCTTGATGTTGCGGGTTCAAATGACAATCCATGGGGAACTAAAGTGGTTGATCAAGCAACTGATTCACAGCCTTCGAATACTTGGGGCTCTTCAAATGACTGGAGTAAGCATGATACAGAGTCTCCAGCAGGAGAAAATAAAGACTCTCAGTGGGGTTGGAGTCAAAAACAGACAACTGATTCTGCACCTGGTCAAGGTTGGGGTTCTACAAATGTTGACACTTCCAACGAGAACGATGGGGGTGGTCAGTGGGGCCGGGGCCGGGGACGTGGTCGAGGTCGAGGCAGGGGCCGGGGAAGGGAAGGATCACAAGGTAGGGGTCCCTGGAATGAGGAATGGAAAAACAGAAGACCTCGTCCAGTCGATGACCCCAATGCACCGGCAGTTTTGACTAAAACAGGGCAGCGCTTGGATCTTTTCACTGCAGAGGAGCAAGATGTTCTTTTGGAGACCGAAACAATATTGAAGAACATCAGAAGAGTAATGCATCAGACAGGGTAAACTCTATTTCTTATCTAGCCTTCAAATTGGAAGATATTGAATTAGGTTTAACATAATGCAGCATGCTGAAATATTTATGATGAACATAGTGATCAGTGATTATAATTCAGAACTGCTAACTGAGAAATCCTTTCATCTTGGTATGGATAATGCCATGCCAGTTTTTTCATATTGTTTGACGTACTTAAGTGTTGATAATGCGGCTGTTTGTTCACTGAACATCAATATTGAAGAACATAATTCCTATGTAACAATTAGAACTATCAGTTCATGTGTGAAACCTCCATCAAATCTCTTCACATTTAAGAAATCCCTTTACGTATAACAAATATAATAAAATTCCATATGACTTTATGTAGTCATTTTCTCTGGAGAAAAGGATTTAGAGAAAGGAAAGACAGGAACTTCTCTGTGCTGACTATTTATATCTTGGAATATTGGGTTTATTTCTGATTCAACCAACTTAACTGGTTTATGTTTTGTGAAGGTACAACGATGGTGATCCTTTATCTCTGGATGATCAAACATACATTGTTGATAATGTTTTCAATCATCACCCTGACAAAGATGCGAAGATGGGTGCTGGAATTCTTCATGTGATGGTATGACTTTTTATATGCATTAATAAATTGCTGTCGTTGGTTATATTCTTGTGGTGTTTCTGAATCTCTATTTGTATTAAACTCTTCATGTCTTCTGTAATTTCTTTCCAATAAGATATTATAATAAGTCATCATAATTCTTATTTTTTAAAAATTATTATTACTCCCTCCATCCTGTAAATACATGCATGTATTTTGTCGCGCATAGTTTAAGAAAAATTACTTTTTGGTATGACGATGTAAGAGAGGAGATGTTTTGGATAATTTAATGAGATAACGTGTATGAGATTGATGACTTTGACCAAATTGAGTGTAAAAAGTTGATGGCATTTTTTGTAGCATTGCAAGTGTTAATATTGTTGTTATTGCCTTTATGGGGGTGAGCAATTTATTTTGTGACGAACAAAAAAGGAAAGTGGACTAGGTTGGTGCTATGGACTGCTGCAGTTGAAAAATATTCGCAATCATCATATTGGTAAAGCATTGTTTAAGTTGGTAAACTGAACATGGTTAGATATTAATTGCTCTAAATATGACCTGATTATCTGATTGAAAGGTCTAGATTGTTCTTAATCTGTACTATTAGTGCAAGCTTGGTTGACGGTTAAAAGTTCTTTACGAAATACTATGCTTTTGACTATGTTTATGACTCTAGTTAGGACCTCAAAATGAAATTGAATGGTCAAACTTTTTTCTTAATCTGGAGGAACTATTTAAGCTCAATAGATTGTTAAAAGTCTTTTACCTTGTGATAATACTGGCTGTGGTGTATCATCCACCCACCCCCACATGTAGGTTTTAAGCTAATTATGAGATTCATATCACAGGTTAATAAGCATAAAGAGTTCCAGGACAGCAGATGCTTATATGTTGTTACTACTGATGGTTTGGAGAATGATTTCTCCTATCGGAAATGCCTTGAGAATTTCATTCGGAACAAGTATCCCGAGGTGGCTGAAGCTTTTCTTCCCAAATACTTTAGGAAGCGACAACCTCGTACTGGTTGGAACAACGATCGAGGTGCTCCACCCACTCCGGGTCAGGATGATACTGGTACTCCCCGCTGGAACAGGAGTGAAGCTGGAACTCCCCGCTGGAACAGAAGTGAAGCTGGAACTCCCCGCTGGAATAGTGGTCCGGATGATGCTGGTACACCAGGCTGGGGCAAAAGTGAAGCTGATCGAACTCCTGGCGTGGATGATGTTGGTACTCCCGGTTGGAACAAAAGTGAAGCTGGTACCCCTGGCTGGAACACAGAGGGAACTCCTGGTCCTGACGATGCTGGTACTGGTTGGAACAAAACTGAAACTGGAACCTCTGGCTGGAACAAAGATCCCACTCCTGGCCCGGATGATGGTAATACGGGTCAGAAGAAAAGTGGAGGTGGGTGGAATAGTGGTCCAAGTCCCGGCACGGGTACGGGTGGCTGGAACAAAGATGGTAATGATGAAAGTCAGACTCAATCAGGTTCGTGGGCATAAATAGTTTTAGGTAGAAGATTATGGGATGTTTTGGTTGAGTGAGGTTTTAGGGTGAATATGTGGTTAGAAGAAATGCAAATCTGGTGTCTGATTTGAGGGCACTTGATGTACAGTTTAATTAACCGCACTGTTGTTTAAGCTTAGGAATGCTGATCTATCTGCACATGGATTGATGGGATTACATCACTCACTAATTTCCCTTTTTTCCCCCCCACCAAATTTCTTCATTTTACTCCATTTGAACACTCCCACCCCAACCCCCACCCCCACCCCCACCCCCACCCCGATGACCCTTGAGGGAGTAAATTATTCACACCCTCTACAACCAAAATCAAAGCACTCTTGGGATCACAGAACAATCTTACGTGAATTATCTATGCATTATATTATGCAAAGTAGCATTATGTGATTTTTTAAGTATTTGTGAAAGAGAAATGATTTTGCTACTAATGGAAGGATGTTGATGACTTAACAAAAAAGATAGTGAAACTACAGAAACCATACAATATTATCCTTCAATCTTTTTTTATTTTAATCCATAATCTAGGTCATTTTGTATGATATATAAGTTTAAACTGGTGTGTGTCGGTGTGCATGTTTTTTAATTGTAACGAATTAAGATGAAAAGGTGGGTAAGTGTTAAAATAGATTAAAGAAATAAGAAAGTGCATAATTTATTAACCCAAACCCTTTTTTAAGCAAGCCAAAAGAGTAGGTCAAGCTAAAGATAGCTTAAAAGGAGTTATGGGGGTTGCACATTGAGTTAATCTAGTTGGATAAATAAAGCTTAAAAGAGATATAATATCTATTCCATATCTTAAAAGAAAATTATCTAACGTGTATGTAATGGGAAATAAAACACTAAAATGTAAAAGAATATTTGCAAATTGTCTTTTTTTTTTTTTTTTTTTTAAAAAAAAGATTGTCATCTCTTGCACGGTGAGTTCGAACTAGAAAATAATAATAATAATAATAATAATAATAATATACAACTACGTAGCCCTATTTATTATACTAATTGGGTGAGGGCAACTATTAAAACTTTTATAGAAGTACAATTAGTGCGTATGAAAGTAATATAGGGGTGAACAAAAACGTGATTAAGTAATATACAGATAACGCGTCGTTAAAATTTCCACGTGAAAAGAGTGAAGCTAAAATAAATAGGGCACATTTTGGAATGAGACAAAATTTGAGGGACTAAAATGTCAATTTTGCCCTAAATAGAGGGCCTTCACAAAAAAAAAAAAAAAATTGATCAATCATAAGAAATTATAGTTGACAAGTGTATCACACTATCACTCCACCAGCCCCTCCCACTGATCCCACATCCTCACTACCCTTTCCACTACAACAGCCTTACCTTGATGGTATAGTATACTCTCTTTCTCATTTTACCATATGGGATATCGTGGATTTGATGAATACTGTATTATCTGCTATGCTGTAGTTTGATGGTGTAATAGTGTCCGTGTTCTGCCAAAAATTGCTATTTCTTATTGCTGATTGTGAGTGTGTGTGTGCATATCCATTTTCTACAGGCAAATGGGTAGTTCAAATTGATTTAGTATTCTGTCTGAAGTAAATTTTACTGTCACTGATTGGATTAAATGTGTAATATTAGTTCCTGTGAAGTTCTTTATTCAATTGCCACTGTATCATCACTCCATTAATGCAAATTAACAAATGGTGTCATAAAACTTCTAAAGACATTAAATTGATTTTAAAGTCTTTCCATATTTAGCTGGTGGTTGGAATCAGATGCTTTAATATGGTATAGTATGTCTTCTTGGAATATTGATCTTGCATTTATTATGTGCCAGTGCCTAATCTTGTCTTTTCTCATGTTGGAGATATTTCATGGATAAGATGACTAAGAGTTTCCTATTTTGGAAGTTTCTACTTTTTATACTATTAAATACATTACATTGGAAATCTTGGACCTCGTGGGGCAAATAAATTGATGCTAAGCCTTTGGCATCAAATTTGGGTGTTATTTTATTGATTGATATGTTACTGCTGTAGTTTGCTTATGCAACTTAAGATGCTTATGATGTCATCTTCAAATTGCATGTTTGTGCCTCACCATTTTAACCCCTTTGCAGCTATAGGTTTTGATTCTTTTACATGGGTTCATTGGTTGGTCAATTTGTTTTACCTCCGAATAATGACCACAAGATATGGGAAGATCCATCTTTCATCAAGTGGAGGAAGAATGATGCTCATGTTCCAATGCGCTGCCATGAATCTGTTGAAGGTGCTTGACTGGGTTCATCATGTTCTCCTAAATTACTCTAAACTATTTCCATGTTAGTTACTTTATGGAAGCCCCAAGGTTTTAGAATTGTTCTACTTTAAGAGGGGATATTTATTCAAATTCATGTTTTTTTTTTGGTACTTTGTGTTCTGGCATTAAACTATGTGGAGCTCATATTTCCAGTTTTTTATGCTGCTACTCGCTAGGATCTCTGCGGTATTGGTATGAGCGCAATAAAGTAAATATTTTGGTGTCAAAGGAAGCTGTTTGGGATGATGATGCTGTTGCTAAAGCACTAGATTGTGCTGCATATTGGGTCAAGGACCTGCCATTTGTCAAGTCTTTGTCTGGAAATTGGAAATTCTTTCTTGCCTCCAGCCCTGGTGATGCCCCTTCAGAATTTTATAATAGCTCATTTCAAGATTCATCATGGAATTCTATACCTGGTAACTTCCTGCTCTATTTTTATTGCAGTAACGAATTTGACTCTTATAAGTGCACAATATTTTTTGTAATTTACAAAAGGATGGTGAATAAGTTTTGGATGGAGGGAGTACTATGGTATTTTCCCATTACTGCCATGCAATGCAATCATTTCCATTCCAAGGCAATACAGATGGTAGTTTTTGAAGTATTAGACTAAGAACTGAATATTTAGATTCGTTGTTTTCAAGATTAGGAGGTATGTTGTTTCTGTTATAAACATGTTTCCTGAGTCCTGCTCTTGCACTTGATTCAATCATTGACTAAACTAAGGTTATATTTTCTTTGAGGGAGTTGTTTGTTTAGAGAATTGGGAGAAGGATTTCAAATATCACCATATAGTTGATTTTCAAGTCCACCAAAATTACCCGAAATAGTACTCAAATGTATTTAAAACGAGAGTCATGATATTCAAATATACTTCTTAGTGTGGACCCCACCTTGAGGGGACATTCATCATTTCATTCTCTAGTTCCTTTAAGTTGTGTGCTAGCCCATGTCTTCTGAGATGCAGAGTGGAATATCTTGAAACAGAGATTGAAGTTCAAAAATAGTTTATTTGCCCATTAAAACAGGTTATGCTGGAGTTCAAAAAGCAAACCACATAGGATATATGATGCCCATCTTCACTCTTCAGACTTGATATTGCACTTTGACATGTGTCCTGCTAGACCATAAAGCTGTTTCCTATATAGAATATTTTCTCCTCGAATACTACAGTGAGAAGATTCCAATCTTGTACCAGTTTATCCTTGCTATACACCAACTGCAGGATGAAAATCTTTGTCATGAAATCATTACCATTGCACCAAAGGTGGAGCGGAGCAGGTTAACCAATAACAATCAAGGAAGTGTGAATTAATTTCTTGATAAGAACCATCTATTTTGTCTTCAAAATTCTAAAATATAGTTTGCATTTGGTTATACATATGTGTGTGTGTGTGTGTGTGTGTGTGTGTGTATTGTGTTATTTATGTTTCTGTAATGTACTGTTAGAACTAGTTTTATTTTCTCTTGTATTTTCTAATACATTTGTCTTTTCCAATCAATATAGTTCCCTCCAATTGGCAGATGCATGGATTTGACATACCAATCTATTCAAATGTTGCTTACCCATTTCCACTTAATCCACCTAAAGTTCCAGATGATAATCCCACTGGCTGCTACAGAACATACTTTTCTCTTCCTAAAGAATGGGAAGGTAAGATATGGGGCGAGTTATATAATTTTCGAGAATCATATTATACCTTTTGTCACATTTAAATTTAGATGGTTTTTTCAAATTCTAGAAGAACAAATAGCACTCACTGCCCTTATCCAGCTATTATATGTAAAAAAAAACTTCTTTGTTGCTGAAAATATTAGAACATTAGCCGATCTTACCAAATTTATACGTCAAAAACACCCAAAATGAAAAAATAATACATACTAGCACTATGGTATGCTGTTTGTTAGTTTGTTTCTTTTTTTAAACTGTAACTGTCCACTAAATTCCTTTACAGGACGTAGGATATTCTTACATTTTGAAGCAGTTGATTCTGCCTTCTTTACATGGGTAAATGGACACCCCACCGGTTATAGGTTTGTGAATTATTTGCCCAATCTTTTAAATTGCACCATATTCTTAATCATTGTACATGGTATGCTACAATTTCTGTATTCTGTCAAAACATGATATTTTTTTAGAGCACAGGTGCTTAGCAAAAATATTGTTTGTTTAAGATTACAGCGAATTAATGTAATGATAAATGCATAATGGGTTGATGGTGAGCTTAGTATAAGCTTATCATAATATCAGGCATTTAGAATAGACGGGATAACGGGTCTGGGAGCTAAAAAAGTTTAAGTATTTAGTTTTAATATATTGCTATAACTCTTACTTGATTGTGAAGACCCATCGTTTTTCTATTTTTCGTCAGAAACCTGTATGTTCCCTAAAGGTAGGGGTGACCATTTTAGACGACACAATAGCACGATAAGAACATGATAAAAGTTGCTGGTTAGTGTTTAGGCTTATCGTTGTCGTGTCGTTATTCTTTAACACGATATGGATAAAAAGGGAAAAATTATGTTTCGTGAACCCGCTAAGAAATTACATATTACAATCGTGTCTTAATGGGTATTTGATATATTTTTATCGTGTCTTATCATGTAATTTTATGTCATAACGTGTTAAATATTATTTTGAATGAATTTTATTTTCTTATTGTGTCTGTATCGTGTCAAGTTGTGTAATTTTGTGTCATAACGTGTTAAATATTATTTTAGATTAATCATATTTTCTTTTTGTGTTGATATCGTGCCAAGTAAACACGAAATTTTTCATGTTCGCACGAATCTTTATCGTGTTGTGTTCGTGTTTGGGCTTATCGATGGTGTCGTTATCATGTCAACACAAAACAGGACAAGATAACATGAATAGACACCCTTACCTGAAGGTGAACAAAAGACTCAATTGTTGGTTGCTATCTGTTCTCAAGACATAAGATTATATTCCTTGTTGACACTGCTATACTCTGCAAGTATAATAAGGTGGATTGTGAGCTCACACAAATATATCTTCATATGTTTGTATTTTTGCAGCATGTATAATACGCATATGCTTGTAATTGTATACGCATATACACTTGCATATTATTGCATTATTTCATTAATATGTTTTATTAACTCTACTTCCTTATGTTTTCAGTCAAGATAGTAGGCTTCCAGCTGAATTTGAGATCACGGATTTTTGTTATCCATGTGGATCTGACCAGAAAAATATTCTTGCTGTTCAAGTGATGAGATGGTCTGATGGTTCCTACCTTGAAGATCAGGATCACTGGCGGTTATCTGGCATTCATCGTGATGTTTGTCTTATTGCTAAACCGAAGGTTTGTACTCCACAGATGGATCGTTTAGTGTTTTTGCATTTTGTTGGTTTTCATGTAAGAGTATAATTTTAGTGAGTTATGGAATAATTATAAAGATGAAATGCCATGTGTGGCTGATTTAATTAAAGGAATAATACTGTTTCAAATGAATAATGAATATCTATGCTGACTTTCTGCATAGTTGTTGTCTATAAGCTGGCTATTTATGCTGAGTTAGAGCTGGAAGAGATGTAGTGATAGCTCCTCATATAACCTAATTGGGAAATTTAAAGCTCAGATCTACATGCCAAATTAGTGCAATGTTCATTATATACGATTATAGACCAACAATATCTAGCATTATGTGGTAAATAGCTACAACTTGAGCCTTGAAACTGAATTATTCAACAGATAATTTCTTGGACTAAAACTGGTGAAACATAAAAAATATCTGTTCAAGTCTGTCGGAAGTAATATTGTGATGATTTGATGGAGTCCTTCAAATTATACAAGCGAGTGTGAGGTGGTGCATTCATCGGAGTGCAAGTAATTTGATTTAAGTTTGCAATGAATATACAGGTCTTTATTGCAGATTACTTCTTCAAATCAAACTTGGAGGAAGATTTTTCTTGTGCAGATATACAGGTATATTAAACCCTTTGTGTGCTTTTACAGCATTCTGCGCACTGACTGAGAATGTTGCTGCATCATCTGTTAGGGCGTGTATAATCTATGATATTCAGCCACTACTTTTTTCTACTTTACTCCCTTTATTTTCGTGCATGTATCTTGTTTTGTTCAAATTATAGTGTGAGGACTGTAAGAAAATTTGAATGCCAATGTGGCGAATCTACAAAAGTTTATTTTTAATGTTTTATCAATGTGACTCCAGGTTGAAGTGAAAATTGACCACTCAGCAATGGATGTTAATAAGTCAATAGAAACTGGGAGCTGGTTTCAACCATCTGAAGACAAGTTTTTATCAAGCTTCACCATTGAAGCTGAAATTTTTGATTCAGGGAGTTGGTATTCAAGCAGTGGGAATGCCAATCTACTATCTACGAGTGTGGCTCATCTACAGCTGACTAACTCTGTTGACTATTATCTTGGTTTCATTGGATACCAACTTAAATGCAAACTGCAAATGCCCAAGCTATGGACTGCTGAACACGTAAATTTTTTTTTTACCTAGAAATACATGGGTTTTCTGTGTGGAGTTCATAGCTAATTATCTTATGGTGCATATTTATTCAACTTTATGGGACTCCATTTCTACAACTGTTCAGGACTGAAATTAATGTGCTGCATGTAAAGAATTGTAGAAACATGAATTATTTATAACTGGTTTTTTATTTTTTATTATTATTTTTTTTTTGTAATCTGGTCTGCTTGGCTACTTTTTTTGTTCAATTCTGTATTCTAGATAGGTAACTAGATATGAAACTACTTTTGTTTATTGCGATTCCTAATGTAATTTGCTATAACGTTTTGAAAAAATACGTACTTGATATGACTTTGTTTCGACTTGAATCCATCAACGACTAATCCAAGTATTTCTGCATGTATTATGTCATTTTTCAAACCTCTTATCAGTTACTTGTCTTATGTCAGCCAAATCTTTATACTCTAGTTATCACCCTCAAAGATGCTTCAGGGCATATTGTGGATTGTGAATCATGCCAAGTTGGAATAAGGCAAATAGCACAAGCCCCAAAACAATTACTTGTAAATGGACAACCTGTGATGATTAGAGGTGTGAACAGGCATGAACACCATCCTCGAATTGGGAAAACTAACTTGGAGTCCTGCGTGGTTCAGGTAATGGATCACTTATTTTCTCCATGTCTATTCCTGATTCCAACATTTTCATAAATCTGCACAGCTCTTCACATTACCTTTTGTTTGTTTGTTTTTTTTTTTACATTTGTGTAGGATTTAGTGGTGATGAAGCAGAACAATATCAATGCTGTTAGAAATAGCCATTATCCTCAACACCAGCGATGGTATGAGTTATGCGATCTTTTTGGCATGTACATGATTGACGAAGCAAATATCGAAACACATGGTTTTCATCTTAGCTCAAATATAAAGCATCCTACAAATGAACCAATTTGGGCCTCTGCCATGTTGGATCGAGTAATAGGAATGGTTGACAGGGACAAAAACCATGCTTGCATCATTTCTTGGTCTTTAGGAAATGAGTCAAGCTATGGTCCTAATCATGCTGAACTTGCAGGTATTTTTTCATTAACTACAATGTCATTTGCTTAGCTTAGACTACATATAACAAAAAGTGTAATACTTAAGATTTTTATATTGATCCTATAGCAGCTGATCGTGTGATTCATCAGAATGATATGGGCTGTGGCAGAGATTTAAAAAAAAAAAAAACTTCTGGATGTGGGTGAAATAAAAGTTCTCTGAGAATTTTTTCCCATAATGTAAAGATAATAAATATAGCAAATAAAAAATATCAAAAGCTTCTACAAATACACCCATGACATTCAAAGTATAAAATCTGATTTTCAAGATCTGTATTGGACTATCCATTTCACACTGACATTCTAAATTGTGTTAAGATGCATACAACAAATATATTTTTACACATTTCAGACCCTAACACCCTAACATCAAAAGAAAATTTATATTGCAAATAATAATTAGTTAAACAAGGATATAATATGAAAATAATATTTTTACAATATAATCCATGTGTGTATTAAATGAATTTAATTATAAATAAAAAACAACCCGAAATTTTTGTTTGGGGCTGCCCCCTGTTGGCTTAGGCATTGTTTGGGGAGTTGGAAAATAATAAACTACGCTTGATGTTGAGTGCTTACGATACAAAGGGTTTCAACTTTGAGTTGCTTTTGCACTAGCTTTATCTTTTTGTTGATCCTGTAACCTGTATAAAAGCTCTTTAAGGTCTATGTTACATTGTAATTGCTATTTAAAGTAATCCACTCGTGTTAGAACCTCAGAATTGTTGTAAAAATAATGAATTCAAAATATTGATTTTGGCCCTGAAATTAAGGATGAGCTGATCAGAATATGGCTCTTCCTCATTCAAATTCTTTCAGGCTGGATACGAGGGAAGGATTCGACTAGGGTTTTACACTATGAAGGTGGGGGTGCCAGAACAACTTCAACAGATATTGTATGCCCCATGTACATGCGTGTATGGGATATTGTTAAGATAGCTCAAGATCCTGCTGAGCTACGCCCGCTGATACTATGCGAGTATGCTACTCTGTTTTGCAATGCTTATTGCTAAATAAAACACAATACTGCCACAAATTCTAGTAGGGTAAGATATTGAGGTGCTGAAAAAAACTTCCAGGTACATGCATTCAATGGGAAACAGCACCGGTAATATTCTTGAATACTGGGAAGCAATTGATAACACATTTGGGCTACAGGGAGGCTTTATCTGGGATTGGGTGGATCAGGTTCATATTTAGTGAAGTTTCTCAAAAGTTATCTATTGCTTCAACAGTCTTACATTTTAATTTTCAACTGATAAATATAAATTAGAGGAAATCATAAAGTTCCCCAGAAGTTGTATATCATATTATTAAATACCTCTGAGTTTACCATCTATTTTGAAGGTGAATGATGCAGATAGATGAAATGATGTGATGACGGTCAAATGCACTTTTAACAGGCATTGTTGTCTGTGTCAATTTGTTGTTTCTGACTGTAGGACTTCGTTAGATGTTAGGAACTCTTTATGTTTTTGTATATGTTAGATACTAGCATCTGATTCTTAATTCTGGGAGTTCATCATTGTTTATGAAGTTCACCAGACATAAGGAGGTAACTTTATTTTAAATAGCATATGAGGACGTCTTATAAGCTGTCACATATATCATTAGTTGTTTCAAGAAAATTATAAGCTGATATGATAACTAAGAATGCAGATGGTTACCTAAACAGGCTCTTTAAAAATTAGTTAACTTGGAAAAAACAATTAATTTTTCTGATGACATCAACTTTGTGTTTCCTCGATATCAGCTCTTAAAAAGTTGGTGTGTTTAGTTTGTTCTCTGTATCGCTCCCTCCTCCAAATCATAACAATAAATGCATGCAAGCCAGATGATAAAATAATATGATATTCTGCAGGCATTGTTGAAGGAGGGTGCAGATGGTATTAAACACTGGGCATATGGAGGTGATTTTGGGGACTTCCCTAATGATCGGAACTTTTGTCTGAATGGGCTTGTATGGCCTGATAGAACCCCACATCCAGCTCTACACGGTAAAACGAACACTCATCTTGCACATCGACTCAGTGCCATCTGGTTTATTATGATCATCATATCAATCCTTTTTGTCATTTTCAGAGGTAAAGTTTGTGTACCAGCCCATCAAAATATCACTCAAGGACGGGGTAGTTCAGGTGGTATCTTATATAATATGAATTTCAAAATTCCTTTAGTTAAAAATCTTCTGATCCTATAACTGAAAATTGCCTTGTAGATTAAGAACACACACTTCTTTTCCACAACACAAGAATTAGCATTCCACTGGACAGTGCATGGTGATGGTTCTGAGCTGGGTTCTGGAGTTCTCAGCATACAAACTATAAATCCTCAAGAAAAATATGAGATAAAATGGGATTCTGGCCCTTGGTATGATTCATGTCGTACTTCAGATACAACAGAAGTATTTTTAACAATCACTGTAAAGCTTTTGAGCTCCACTCGATGGGCTGAAACTGGTCATATAGTTTCATCTGCACAAGTCCTACTGCCCGTTAAACAAGCCATTGTTCCTCATGTATGTGCTCTTGCTTTTGGTGATGTTGGCCTTGATAAGCATTTTCTGTTTTGTTGTACTGCTAACATCTGACAAAATTTTTCGGTTTCAGATCATTGATAGTGCGCAAATAGCTTTGTCTACTAAAGTTCATGATAGTTATATAGAGGTTAAGAATTCAAACCTGTGGGAGATCAAGTTTAACAAACAAACTGGAGCCATTGAGAGCTGGAAGGTAATTTATAATATCAAGTTTTAATGAATTCCCACTACTATTTCATGAATGATATTTAGGGATAACTTCAAAACTACTCTTAATAAATTAGAAAAAAAATACCAACGAGGCTTGTTCTCTTACCTCCATTGAGTATTACAAAACGCCCTTTGAGTATGTTTTTTAATTTATTTTTTAATGACTATACGATGTAATTAGCAAAGGAAGTTCTAGTATTTGTATTCCAATGAAAATGCTTATAGTTTGCATTGTCTTCGCGCAATCTTGTCCTTGAAATGTCTGGTATGGAAATGAACAATAGGTAGACGGTGTCCTTGTCATGAGCAAAGGTATACAACCGTGCTTTTGGAGAGCGCCAACAGATAATGACAACGGCGGTGAGGAACAAAGTTATCTTTCCAAATGGAAAACTGCAGGACTGAATAACTTGACTTTCGTTACGGAAAGCTGCTTGGTTCTTGAATCGTCTGATAATCTGGTGAAAATTTCTGTAACCTGTCTTGGCATTCCAAATGGTGCAGAGAAAACTTCACCTCAAGCCGAAACAAGTCTCTTCAAGGTTGATCTTGTCTACTCAATTTATGGTTCTGGGGATGTTGTACTAGAATGCCACGTAAAACCAAAATCAGACCTGCCACCGTTGCCTCGAGTGGGGGTTGAATTTCACTTGGATAAATCAATGGACCAGATCCAATGGTATGGGAGGGGACCTTTTGAATGCTATCCTGATCGCAAAGCTGCTGCACACGTTGGCTTGTACGAGCAAGATGTTGGTAGCATGCATGTTCCTTATATTGTTCCTTATGAATGCTCGGGGAGGGCAGATGTCAGGTGGGTGACATTTCGTAATAAGAATGGTCACGGGATATATGCTTCCCCTTACGGAGAGTCTCCACCGATGCAAATGAATGCAAGCTACTATGGTACTGCTGAACTTGAGAGGGCAAAACGGCTCGAGGAGCTAGTGAAGGGAGATGACATTGAGGTACTGTCTTTCTCTTTAAGTACATTTCAAACAGAAGCTAGTTTATTTAACTTGCCTGATATCATTCAAATCGAGCTTGAACGAGCTTTAGTCGAGCAGAAGTTTAGGTTTCATCTGATACAAATGTACACATGAGCTTGCTTGATAATTTTGTCGAACTGAGTTCACGAGCTCTTCACATACAACATTGCGTGGAAAATCGAGTAGTTTGGTTTGATTCTCGCCTCATATGAACGTTGTTTTTTGTCGTCGTGTAGGTGCATCTTGACCACCGGCACATGGGCGTAGGGGGGGACGACAGCTGGACTCCTTGTGTCCATGAGAAGTATCTTGTTCCTCCAGTGCATTACTCTTTCAGCATCAGATTATCTCCTCTTATTGCAACTACTTCAGCTCCCTCCATTTACAGATCTCAACTCAACACCATATGACACTTTACTTTCAACTGCCTGCATTTTCTGTGTTGTTTTCCGACTTTATTTTTTTTATATTTAATTCTTATTTTCCACGAATAATTAATCGATCCTATGTAATAATTTGTGATGCTGCTCCTTTGTTCTAGAAAAAATGACAGTAGGAATCGATCATACTTACAGGGCTAATTTTAATATTTTCCTGTATATAACATGAATACACTATTAAAAAAAATATACACATATGAATGCACACTTTCACTTGATGCACGAGATATCAACTCTTTATATATAAATAACTAACCATGAAAATAAAAAAGTGAAAGCGAAAACAAAAATTGATAAGTATTAATTAAAATCATACTATAACATCTCAAAATCATATTTTTATTCGTCATTAGTCTTACTACTTCATAAAAAAACATACTCCCTCCGTATCGTCTAAAAGATGGATTTTGTTTTTTGCACGTAGATTAAGGAGTATTATTATTTAATGTGTAGTGGGTAGTTGTATTAGTGGAAGTGTATAAAAAAGGAAAGATAACCCATTGGGTGGAACACCCAAAATAGAAAAAAGAGATCCTTTAAGTGGGACGGAAAGAGTAATTTAATTATCAATAAGCATATTTTAGCAATATATAATAGTCATACTCTAATAATAGATCGACTAATGTCACAATTCATTTCATAATCACTATCTTAAAAAAAATTCTTTTAGAACATCACTTTTGATTAACACACATGACTTATTTAATTATTTATTATTAAAGTTTAATAAAATTAATAAAAATCTCATACAATATGTTATAATAACTTTTGAAATTTTTTTACAACAAAATTTTTATTTAGTCATAATTAAACTTTTTACTTACCCTTGCATGCACGGTGCATTACTAGTTGACACAACATCAACATCACGAGATGGACAATAAAGATTTCCTAGTTTAATATGTTATTTTGTCAGTCCTATGCTTACTTATTTTCAAGACGTGCAATACTTTAATTTTTGTATAATGTGAAAAGAAAGAAAAAAGAAAAGTAATTATATTAATTTGTTAATGTTTTCAGCTTCCTCCTATTTATGTTTGTCCTTAGATTTTGAATCGGTTTAAAATCCATGGTAGTCTTTCATTATTTTTAATTACTTTGCCATATTTAAATTTTAGACGTACTGAGGATTGGAAACTATGGAGTCTCCTTCTATACGACACAAAGGGGATTGAAATATAATGATTAGTGATATTTGAGAGAAAAAGAGAAGAGGGGAAGGATTAAAATTGAAAAAAATATTAAATGATGAGAGAGAATATGTAGAAGGTGAGTATTACGAGAATTGTAGGGTTTGTAAGTGTATATATAAGGATAGTTTTGTACGAATTTTAAAAATCAATTCCGATTTTTAAAACGGAACACAAACATCAATAAAGTCCTAGGATGCACGTAGACATTTTATTCATTAGTTTAAGTTTTAAATTAATCTATATCATTGATAAAATAATATTAAAATTTAAAAAATTAACTACCAACTACTGTAGACATTTTATTCATTAGTTTAAGTTTTAAATTAATCTATATCATTAGATAAAATAATATTAAAATTTTAAAAAATTAACTACCAACTACACCCAAATTTTAACGTGCACTGTATAAAGAATCATTATTAATTCAATTCTATTGTAAAGTAAATTATAAGAAGGATAGAGAAGAGGAGAAGAATACAGAGAAAAAGAAAGATTTTATTAATAACATTGGTTGGAGAGTACAAAGCCTTAATATTTTCACTCTTTATATAGAGAAGAGAAATGATACAATGGTAAATATACTCTCTTCCCATTCTAATGATATAATGAGTAATGTCCATATAAAATATTTCACAACACTCCCCCTCGGATATTATGACGTCATATGCATGCCTCGTTAAAAACCTCGCTAAAAAACCCTTTGGGAAAAACCAATCAGGAAAAGAGTACATGTCTTATCATTTAATATTTCATATTAGTTGCCTCATTAAAAAACTTTCAACCAAGGAAACATCGTAGAAAAAAAAAACTTAGTTAAAGAAAAAAAGTACATCTTGATCTTCAGAACCCAATCTTCAGGATTATTTAGAAGTTGTTTTTCTCTAAAAAATTTAACTTGTCTGTCTCATAAAAACCTTAAACTAAGAAAACCTTCATAGGAAAAAACTTAGTTAAGGAAAAAGAGTACAAGTCTTATGATTTTGATGCGTTGCATTAGTTGTCTCGTTAAAAACTTTAGACTAAAAAAACCCATTGGGAAAAACTTAGTAAAGGGAAAAAGAGTACAACTATTAGTCTTCAGGACTTAATCTTCTGGATTATTTAGAAATTATCGCTCCCCCTGAAAACAAGGATACATTGTAATATATTTGCTGATCTTCAAGATCGAAAATTTAAAATTTACTTGGAATCGTCACTCCCCCTGAAGACGACAATCTTCTGGGTCTAGATAATACAATACTACAAGGATATACTAAAAAATAATTTGGGAGTAAACAAAACAATGATAAATTATTTACATGAGCAAATGCTATTTGTAATACTCATCGCTCTTCTGGAGCATATAAATTTATCATGTCACGCATAATATATTAATTTCTCATCCATGCAATACATAATTTATTATTTTATAAAAGATTTGGGAAATTAGTCTTTCATCATGCCCCACGGGCTACATATTTATTATATCAACAATCTTATTACACCAGTTTGAAACTTTAACATTATGGGGACCATTTAATTAACATTCAAATCAATATGCCAATGTCATGTTGGTTTCTTATAAATAAATCAATATATTTTGTATCTATGAGATACTTGAGGATATGTTTAATTTCATGTAACTTATCTTTGTCCGAGAGTCATAAAATCTTGCTAGCAAGTTCATCATAAGTGCATATCAGACCTGATACAATTATGAGAAAATATGTTCTTTAAAAGCACTGAATGGAGGGACTTCTAGCCCAAAATAACCTCATTATATACTTCAAGTATATAGACATTAGTTTTTCACTTTCAGGGATAAAAACGACAATTGGCATACAACTTGAATAGATATATCGAGAATTCATCTAAAACAATCATCAAATAAATTAACTGGTATTTAAATTTTAAAATATTCTCAACTGCGGGTTGAGGCAACTCTTTGGATTTATCTAAGATATTTCATTTAGAAAAATCCGTCATCTTAGCATGAGTTAGCTTATAAATTTCTTATACATTCCAAACTTAAACTGTTCATATACACACAATTTTCATTCTTCTTCGAGAAGAAATAACAAATTAAAATGTAGCATATCTTGCTATGACCAATAATACAATTATTTATTGTGATATTTATTCTCATCCAAATTGAGAAGTTTTAATCATTCGTAGATTTTTATATAAATCATATAATGATGTGTATTTACCGCATATCTAAATATATTGAAACTGTCAAATAAATTAAGTAGCGAAACGTAATGCATAATGGGAGAGTATTTATCATTTATATATTGGGCCTCTGCAAGAACCCTTTGAGCTTTAACTGATCACCACATTATCATTCATATGTCCTTCTGGGACAAATATTTATATCATTTAAGATAATATTCAAATAAATATTCAAATAGTTAAGCTCAACCTCATTACTTTATTCTGCCTTACCAAATATTCGTGCTTCTGGCACTTTGATATCAAATATAAGTTTTGGATCGAAGTTATTATTTAAGACAGTAAAAGCAATTAAAAAGACAAATGTGTTGTCGACAACTTTCTGTTTCAATTTATATTTTTCTCCCAACTTTTATAATAATTTCTATATTTATAATTTATATAACTAGATTCTCGTCATTTTTCAATACGTTTGGATCTAGCCGTTTCGCATACCCAATATTTTGATTATTTTAATGCACGTGCGAATTTACTGGTATTTGTCTTCTGGATAAATCTATTAAAGAGAGTTTTCATTATCAAAACAAACTCTTCAGATAATTTTGGAAGTGACTATTTATTCTTAAAATTTAATTTCCGTAGATATTTATTTTTCAAATCATAAAACCTTTCACGCTTCTAGCGTTGATAAATAACTATTTAAAATATGATGTCCCTGGAGAACTCCACTTCCAGTGGTGCATTTATTATTACAGATATAAGGGACTTTGTCACTTCATCATGATAGTTTGACAGTTTATTTGCTATTGCAAATTAATAATCTTTTGAACTTTTAGTTCTCCCAATCTAGTGCAAAATAATAAAATTTTTCGGCATTCATTGGGCTTAATTCTCCCCCTAATGCCGTGAAATGATCTTCATTAAATGTGCACTTAGCGTACTAAAATATATATTGATCCCCTATTTTGGACTTATAGAAATTGACGGATAATTATGATTAGAATGCTCATTGAAGTACACTATGGTGGTGATTTAAAATACTGATTGCACAATTCAAAATTTACGGATGGGAAATGTTAAATGCTTCTGGCCATGATTGAGCAGCACAAGTTATAATTATAATATGCATAAGCAAGATTTGTGTTTAGTTTAGTTATTCCAAGTTTCCCAAATATTAATTGTTGGAATAAAACATTCACTGCATGTGAACGTAAAACATTGGATGTTCCACTTTTTAATATTAATATCCATTCCAATTGACTAACTCAAATATTCAATATTTGAGCTCTTCATATAATTTCATTTATATCAGTGCACTATGAATAAAATTGTATTTATACAGTGGATACATCAATAAAATATTTTGATCATCATTCTAACAATTTTTCTCCTTGAATCTCTTGAACGTATTAAGAAAGAAATCATGTTTGAACAAATATTTTTATGCAGATGAATATAGCTAATTGTCTAGCATTTAAGAAAATCTTAAATGTTGAAATCATACTTGGTTTCCTTAATCTTTAAGCTTAGGTCCCAAATTTGTCATTATTGACTTGGTCATTATTCTTATTTGCTTCAGGCAAGTAAATATTTTTATTTACACCATTTTCCCCACAAATATATTTTTTTTCACATATTTTAATATTTCACAACCAAGTGATTTGGTGTACCATATGTACAAGACCAACAACCCTCTCGTCAACATCTATGATAATTTTGTTTCTGTTGGAGTGTTTGTTTAAATCTACTACTTTGATAAGACCTTTAATAAGATCAATTTAAATTTTCTCGCCCACTACAAAGAGGCCAAATATAAATATACCATGTACTTCAGGCACAAGTTTTGAATGTAAAAGAAGATCAATGATACTCTCATCAATATCTATAACAAATATTACTTTTGCTACTTCTAATGGAGTTTTTTTTTTTTAATTCCACAACCAAGTGATTTGTTAAAAGATTTGTTGTGTGATATATACAAGATCAATGGCCTACACATCAATATATATAATAAATTTACTGTTGCTACTTCTGCTGGAGTGCTTCTTTAATTTTTTTTTACTACGACCTTTATCACATTGTGAGCCAGCTATTTTGATAATACCCTTAATAAGATCAATTTAAATTTTTGTCAACCACTACGAGGAAACCAATGTAAATTCACTTTTCCATTATAATTATTTCTTATTCTTTCTTTGCCCTTTCCATGTCAAGTATAATTTATTTTTTTTTTTGGAATGAATCATGTACTTCAAGCACAAGATTTTTCATTAAAATTGGTCTATGTTATTCTTTTACAAATAATGTATAAATAAGCTTTTGAATGCTAAGTGTAATATTTCGCTCTGTACTGCTGCTGGAGTACGAGATTAGTAGTGTGGAATGAGGAAATAGTGATTTTCAATCAATTCTTACTCTATAATGTTCTACTAAATTGTAGTTTTGAGTCAATACAGAAAAACTAGAATTATATTTTGTTACAAAGTTAAAATCTTGAAATCATAGATTTAGCCAGTCATATTTAGCTTGAAGAAGGATTATAATAGTTTGATAATAAAAACGATCCTTCAGGGATTGTCTTGAAATAAGAAGATCTATTTCTATTAGATACTCATATTTTAGATCTTTGTTTAGATAATAACAAATAAATTTTAGTGCTTTAGCCTTCTAGACAGCATTACATCCAACTTTTAAATAATTTCACATAAATCAAAGAATATGGGATGAATATTTAAGACTAGTTTAAATAATTATTTCCATTAAAGGTGAACTGGACAAATTTTGTTTTAGTGATTTCAAACATTTTTAATAAATTCCAAGTACTTAAGAATAATTGAATATTAAAAATTACCTATTTTCAAATCAAATAAATAAAACGCAACCATTATTATTTCCTCTTAATAAACTATCCAAACTCATGTGACTATGTCACATAATATTACTATATATCGAATTTCATCTTCAACTTTCGATAAATGAGGAATTCACGTGAAGATTGCAACTGATCACATGAAGAGAGAAGATATGATTCTCTGTTATAGAATTAGTTTCCTTAATTTTATGTATGGTAAATTATCCACCATATTTTATGGGTATTACTAAGGATAATTAAATATTATAAATTTATGTCAAATGTCTTGGCAGAAATAAATATTTATAAAATTTGCTTCTAAATTATTTGGGAAATATATCTTACCATACAAATTAAAATCAAATAAAATTAAAAAGTGAATCTTGTAATAAAATAAATAGGTTCTTGAATTTAAAATCTTAATCCAAACTAATTAAAATAGTCACATAAACCAATAAATCTTTTAACAAAACAAGTATGGACAAACAAAATCCAATATTTTTTATTTTTATTTTTAAATAAATGCCAATAAATCTTGTCATCAATAACTACCCATATATCTTTTATGATATGGAGTTAATCTTGTTAGCGATTAGCAAGATTAAAATGGAAATAATATAAATTTAAATGTATTACCCATGTTAAATTAATCCAGTTAATTAATAAGTACTCCAATTTACAATGTATTACCATGTTAAATTAATCCAATTAATTAATAAGTACTCCAATTTACATAATTAACCGAGGCACTACTCCAATTCTCATAATTAATGAATAATTAATGGATTCACATAATTAACAGAGGCACATAATTAACGCAGTCACATAATTAACAGGGACATGTTATCAATAAATTATAAAATTAAATCTGTCCAAACATAAACAGAGGCACAACATGTCATGAATAAATCAATAAATTATAAAATTAAATCTGCCATACATATTCAATTTAAAACTAGTGCATATCATGGTTTCAATTAAAAAAAATGAAAGCAATAATCAATAGAAACCAATTGAAATCATATATTGACAAATCATATTATTAACATTCATGCATAAATTGTTTAAAATTAGAATTAAAAAATATATGAAAAAGTCGGTAACTTTGATTTTTACAAATCTACGGTATGAACAATTTAAATTTGCATAATCAAAAATTTGCAAACAGCATTGTTTCAATTAATTAAGTAGCATGATAGAAATAAACTTACTTTATTATTATTGTTATTTAATAAAGTAATTTAAATCAATTTAATCATATTCTAATATGATTTCGATTGAATAAATTTAAAAAAAATTAATAGTACGTACCTCGCAGTAAAGACACGATTCTTTTCTAGGGTTCCCTTCAATTTGTGACTCGATGTTCCTTTCAAATTCAGTTGGTCAGATCGTGCTGATAACGTATTGTAAAGTAAATTATAAAATGGATAGAGAAGAGGAGAAGAATACATAGAAAAAGAGAGATTTTATTAATAACATTGGTTGGAGAGTACAAAGTCTTAATATTCTCACTCTTTATATAGAGAAGAGAAAGGGTACTGTAATGAGTAATGTCTGTATAAAATATTTCACAACAAATTCAAACTTTTAATCTAGACTAAATTTATGGAATCACCCTTAATTTTATTCTTCAAATTATATCAATTCAATCCAGACTAAAAATTGTTTAACTCTTAAATTATGTGGACTTTGTGTTTAGGGTATTTCATGTTTTTTTAATTATATATAATTTTTATTATAGATGTTATTGTTGAAAAATTAAGGTGAATGAAAAGTAACCTTAAATTAGTGTCTATTAAATTAAAGTGTGTCTATGAAGAAGTATGATCAAAGAGTATGATTAATAAATAAATTGTGTTTTTTATGAAGAGACATTTGCATTTGAATTTAAAATCAAATCCAATGGTTGGATCACTTCACGTAAAGACGACTTCAAATTTATAAATAGACCATTCATTTCCATAATTCGACACTCGAATTTAACTTGAAAATGATTCTGAATACACACCCACACCCACATGTGAAAATCCAATAAAGTCAAGTGAAGTCGAGTTGTTCAAACTAATTTGTAGTGTATTCCTATATCGTCCTACTCCTAAGATGAGTTCATAATATTGGTTGGTTCACCATATTTTGTGATTTGTAGTGCTACTATCACAAGATTTGAGTTGTTGTATTTTGGAGATGATTGCCATCGAACCGTAAGCACCAGAGCTGGACAATTTCGTCTTAAGGAGAAAGAGTGTAATTCTTGATTCGACTCAAATTCTGTTCTTATTTTTTCTGTCATATTTTTCTAGTCAACATATTATACCGATACTCAAATATACCCAACAATATACGGTAGCTCCGGCGACGGCTCCGGCGATAGCTCCGGAGACTGCAGCTCCGGCGACGGCTCCGGCAACAGTTTTGACTACGTCGGCGGCTGCTCTGGAAATAGCTTCGGCGACGGCTCCAACGGAGAATATGTTGGAGTTCGATCCGGCCCAATATCAACGATGAAAAAAAAACCCGCGGCCCGCCCCGCAAGTGACCCGCCCTACTTGAACTCATCAAAAGGTGGGTTGGTGATTCTGACAGCTCTAACGGTGGGTTCTGACCTCTCCCAAATTAATAGTACTATGCACAAAAAAAATCCCTTTAAGGCTTAATTCGAGGGGGAGAATTTTTTTTTTTTTTTTTTTAAATAAGAGAACTTGGAGCCCTTGATTGAGACACTAAAATTGACTCTACGTGATAGTATTTTATTTTTTCAAATTATTAAACTTAAATCGTATCGATCCAATCACACATTTTTTTAACTGATGCACGTGTACAACTCAAAATAGAAAAAGAAAATTCCTAATATTTAAATTAGTAAGTAATAAATAAAAGGGGTTAATGGGCTGGGCTGTTAATGGAGGCCCATTAGCAATTATGAAAGAAGTATCTTCTGTTCTCCCTCTACAGTTATAGGCTGTTGTAGCATTTGCCAAATTTACTGGAGATATTTCCGTTTTCAAAACTGACGATTTCAATTGTTAAAACGTCAATTTTTGATTGCAATCATGACTTTTGCATGGATTTCCTCTAGGACTTTCACCAATTTCTCCTCCGCAGCATCAACTTCGTCATCAATTCCCAACTTTTATCCATGGAAATTGCCCAAATTTCAGTTGGCGAGCCGAAGTGTGAATTACAGCTGTAAATGTGAAATATCTGCTGCGGATGAGCAAAAATTCGTGCTTCATGATGCCCTTGATTTATCTGGCATTGATACTGCCCACGCCAGGGTAAATTGTATTTGCTTTTAGTTATTTCAAAGCTAGTGCAAGAAATTGGCAGTTTTTTTTATCAGATATTGGGGTTGACCGTTGATGAAAATTTGATAATTTCGATTCGGTGTTTGTTATGATCAGAGCTCGGAAGTTTTTACATATTGATCAGGATTTTGTTGCAGATCCTGAAATAAGTTATACTATTCTATTAGATTTAAAATTTAGCTTAAAATGAGGACTTTGGTTAACAGTAACTAGTCTCATTGTAATGAAATAGAATGCTAGAAATGGTGTGCCATGTTAGCTTTAATCACTAGGATGGCCGTGTTGAGTTGTTATAAGCGAGGAACACCGGGTGTATGTGTAATTATCCTTCTTACTCATGTATTGGAACATGGGTTGAATGAGTTGAACATTGTGGGAGGTGCTGAGGCCATTGACTAACATGTTTTCATTGAAAGTTGTTTCTCAATTAACCACCCTTTTGGAACCATTTATGAGGCTAGTTTCTCTTCAGTCACCATATTATTACCCATTATGTTGATTAAGTATTATCTTTTCCATGTTCTTGCGAAATAAATAATGGTATTTCACTTTTTTCTAATCAAACAGGCTGCAAGGATTGGCTTCTGCTCACAGATTGAAAAACTCTCTGACATTGAGAGAGAAACTAGCATTAGTATAAATAGAGGGGTTGATTTGGCCCGAACAGCTCTTCATATAGCAGCTGAGGATGACTCCCTCATTTCACACTCTTCTGTTCCGCTTCCAGTTGATGATTTCATTGAGAGATTGGACAGCCTTTCTATGGGCTATTGCTCTCATTACAGCTCCTTATATAGATCCTCACCGGAGACTTTCCTAGAGTGTTTAGAAAGATTTCTTTATATAGATAAAGTAAGTTAAGCTTCTCTTTATATTTTACAGTTGGCTCTATATTGATATATTCTCTTTGTCATTGAGTTACTATGTAAAGGTTGTGTGCTGATTAGTATCCTGATATTGAAGGCATAGTATTTTGCATGATTGACATTTTGGTTTTAATTTTTGAGATGGATGCTGGAAACTTGTAGTATTAGGAAATTTGAGCAGACAAAGCTATTAATAGCACCATATTATGTAAAAGTAATCTGGTAAGTTGACAATTTGACATGGGTTTCATGAGAGAAAAATGCGTCTTGAAAGATAATGTGTTGATTATCATAATTTTATATATTGACAGCTGTTCAAAAGTTGCACTCTTAGGCTCCAGACCAATTGTGGATGGCAAATTATGGCAGTAGTTCAGAAGCAGAACTAGGCTCTTATATTCTTTTAATAAAAATGGTGAACCATTTTTGTAAAGTGAAGATAGAGTATGAACTCTGAAGTAGTTGCTCGCAGAGCTTATTATGTTTGAGTCTTGCTATTAAATGCCATTGTATAGGCTCAGCCATGACAAAAGGTATTACAGACGACTCAAGAAAGTATTGATGTGGACCATTTGTCAAAATTTGTACTGGTGGGGTTGGTTTTTGAACGTGAAAGGGACGAGATTTTAACAAAGAGCAATGCTGATATCTGATATTAATGTTAAACTAAAGATAGGTTGGTTATGTAAACTTTTCTAAGAACTTTGGCCAACTATTATGGCAAAGCAATGATTAACAAATAAGCTAAATTTTCTTGATTATGTCTATTTACTTGATCACAACCTTATCTGAAATACCTTCAGAGAAACTTAAACAATTTTTTTTAAGAACTTTGTTTAACGTCTTTCGAATATGAATGTTTATGATTTAGAAGAGGCAGAAGGAAGATAAATGCCCAGATTAATCAGATTTAAAGATGTTGCAATCTTTTTATTATGCTGGTATTATATACAGCATGCAACATCCAAACAGATGGATGAAATGATGGAGTAATGGAAGGTTCATATTGCAGTTCAGAAGATAATTTGTGTATTTGTTATAATAACCTGTTCAAGAGAACAATACCTTATAATGATTATTCTATATTTGGCTTATACTCAGCTCATGCTCATGATTATGTTTTCCTTAATCCTATAGGCAGTTAAATAAAGTAGGTACATCAATGTGAATTATATTTCCTCTTCTTCCTCATTTACATTTGGATAAATTCTTGGACAGAACATATGTCTCTTGTTCTTTCTTCCATCTTCATTCTGCTGAGGGATTAGTTTGCTTAGTAACTTAGTTGCAGAAGATGAACTTGTTTTCTAGATAATTGTTCTGCGAAGATTCATTGATAGCACTAATTATCTTGTATTTCGTGCTGATTTTAAGAACCCAACTGTGACTTCACTGGCCCTTTTCAGGGTTTTCGGAGAACAACTGCCAGAAACCAAATAGAGCACCGAGCCCTGTATCTCAATTCTGTATTGGCCTCTTCAACTTCCAGGATGAATTATTATTATCAATTTTTTTAAATGTAAGCGAAGGTTCATTACTCCTGAAAACATACATATTTTACAGGTATTGACACATCGTTCAGGTTCTGTTTCTATGCTCTCCCTTATTTACTCAGAGATTCTAAAGATGCTTCGCATGTGGGGTCTCCTGAATTTTGATGTGGAAATCTTCTTCCCTCATGACCCTTATGGTTCTCCCAGAGGGTATCTAAAACAAAAGAGCAAAGAATCTGATCAATCACATATTATGACATCGCAGTCTTTATTAGTGGAGGTAAAAATCATTATCTGTATTTCATGATTATGATTTTTCACTTATCTATTCATATGCATGGAACCTTCTTGTGAGGTACATTAGAGGGAACTGTGCTAACTTGTTGGTTGGTTGGTATAAATGCTTTATCTTGTTCAATTGCTTCTTGTTCCTTGTGGAAAACTGGGATATAGAATGTAAAGATATTAGGCTTTCGAAATTGTGTTTCTGTATTTGCCATTTATCAAGATGTACTGCCAGATATGATTTATATCCATTGCTGCAATTGTAGAGAACTGCTGCTCTAATTTCGGAATTAAAAATTTATGTCATACGTCCAACATCAGACAGACTAGAATTTTATGCAGCATCGAAATAAGTAGTCTGTTATTTTTACGACTTTGTGCCAGTCATCAATCCTCAGGGAATTTGCAAGAACAAATAACCCAGATTTGTAATGTAATCCTGCCACCTTGAAATTCAAAGGCTTGGTGTTCATCATAATTTTGTGTTAATCTTTTGAGGATAAACCCCTCCTGGTTTGAAAGGGATGGCCTGCATCCATTGACACAGACAGGGGTGGTGTCCTGTGTGTGTAACACGGTTACACCAGCTGTTTCTGCAAGAAGTTCTTTGTACCTTTATTGGTTTAGCAAAGTTGCAGCCTAGCCAATTCATTCCCCGTCCTCACATGTTTTTGGTTATATGAATTGATGGTTCTTTTTTTCTTCTTTGTATGGAGCATGATCTTTTTGCTTGTAATTTTAACTAATTGAGGTCCTCCCATCAAACTCATATGTGACATGAAAAACATTATTGAGCTTGTGATGCAATTTCCATTTGACTTTGGACTGCTTTCCTTTTATATCTATAATTTAGCCATCTGATCGTGGTTATATTGGAAAAATTGCTGCAGCTATTTGAGTTATACTGTTATTCACAATCATGTACAGATATTAAATGATTTAAAGAATGCTTTCTGGCCATTTCGACTTGATCATGCTAGAAGTCCCTTCTTGAGAGCAGCAGAAGCTGCTCAGCGTTTAAATGGTTCCATAAAGCCTAACGAAAGGTACTATCAAACTAATTTAGATAAAACCTTTATGATACACTGTACATAATAAAGGATGTTCTTTAATTTCACTCAATATCTTCGGCTTCTTTATTTAATGCAGTGCATTGGAGCTTGCATCTGCCAAGGCTGCTCGGCATAGACTGCAACGTGGTGTTTGGACTAGTGTTCATTTTGGGGATATGCGTCGTGCTCTATCAGGTATTTTATTGTATGGACTCCAGCTCCAGTCACCTATATTGGTTATCATCCACACTAGTGGCTCTCTGAACATGGTGAATACCATATGCTATTTCTGGGATCTAGATATAAGTTCTGGGGTCAGTTCTTTGAACCACGCGGATGATCAACTTTGTTGGAGGAACTCATTCTTATTGTGACCTACAAACTAAAAAAAAAATAAAATCTGCCTTTTACTGGCTAGAAAGTCTAAACTTCAAATAATTTTGGTGTATAATTCAGTTTAAAATTAGGTTGTTCCGATTCCTATTATCCGAAGAAGCAAGTTTTGCATAAAGAAAACAAATGTGCTATGGAGACTAAATACATACTATAAAACTATAAAAACCTGAGAGATGGATGTTAATGAGAAACATATGCGATCTATCTTATTTACTTCAAACCATAGGGGAGATGTCCATATTATCCTTAATTAGACCATTATTGATGAGCAGGCTGTGCACATTCAACCTAGATAATAATTGAAAACACAGGCTGGTGGCGACTCATGCATTGTCTAGTTAAAATGTGAACAATTCTGGCATATCTTCCTGCAAGAGACATCAATTTATATAAAGATTTTGCTATATATGAGGAAAGTAAGAAAATGTCTCTGAAACAATGGATCTGAATTTGAAGTATCGCCCTGTCAATAACTAGTGTTTCCATATGTAGCACATTGTACTAATTGAAAGTAAATTAGAACATTCAGATTTGCGCACTTTATAATGGTTTATCGTAAATTATAATCTTAATTCATCTATCCATATCTTATAAGTTGTCTTTATGTTCATTCTCATTTCAAAATATCTGTCACAGCTTGTGAACGCCTTATATTACTCAAAAGTGATCCAAAGGAATTACGAGACTATGCCGTTCTCCTCTACCATTGTGGATTCTATGAGGAATCACTGCATTACCTCACGCTATATCAGGCTACAAAGGTACAGCTTCTCAAATCCAGTCACCAACACATTTTCTGTGCTACTCCTAGTGTAAATGTTTGTGTTCAGAGAAAAATTACTGATAAATGATTAACGACTCAATGCTACGTTAGCAGGAATCTGGTTCAACCAACGATTTGGAGGAAGAAGCCGTAGAGAAACTAATAGTTCGCCTGAATCTCATTTCGATGGAGGGTGGTTGGTCTTGTCTGCCAGACAAAAGAAGTATCCTTTTCAACAATTCTGAGCCATGGTAACGCTTGTTCCTAAATTAACAGCTCTTTCAATACGATATAGTAGTATATTACCAAGGTCGAAGGTGTGCTCAAGCTGTAAGTGTATCTCTCAATTTAATTGAAGTCTCAGAATCTAGTCATCCCACCTCCTGTAGTAACTTGAGAAATGTAAGAGAAAAAGTATGCTCTAGTATAGTTACACTACTTGTAAATATGAAATAATACTAAGGTTTAACTAAATGTTATTTACCATGTGTCTATTTGAAATATGAGATGTGTCACTTCAACCTCAGGGACTGGCGACCTAGAACTTGGGATGCTTTAGGTGATGTTTGATTCCGGTTTAATCTTCGGGTTTAGATTTAATATATCTCTTTAAATCTCCCCTATATACACCTACATACCCTATTTACATTTATCCACCTCTACCCTACATTATCTCTCCTCAATTAATATTTTTTCTTTCTCTCTCCTCTTCTCTCACTTCAATTAATACTCTCTATTTGACATAAAATTTAAACTTAACTGATTTATTAAATCAACTTAAACCTAAAACAAACATCTCTTAGGGTATAACTCTCGAAAGTCTCAAATTCAAACCTTGAGGTGCGATGAGTATGCTCTCTTTTTTTTTAATTTAAAGAGTAATTAAATTATTTCTACATAGTGATCCAATTAAATCTAAAGAGTAATTTAATTAATTCTAGGGTGATTTTTCAACTTATAGAATTTTTGGGCGAATGTTTTGGGAGGTTCACCGGTTTCTATGGAAGTTGTGGTATACTAATTATTGCCTATAGTTTTTTGGTAAATGATGGTCTAATTTTTAAAGGTAAATGACCCCAAGTGTTTGGAAAATTTAGATTACACAATCAAATCCTTTTAATATATTTGGCTAATGGATTTTAAATCACTAACTAAGCCATGATTTAAATTTTATGGAATTAAATTTATGTTATTAGGTGTTTGGAGTTGATGCTATGCGAACAAATTTTATGGTGTGATGGTATCAATTCACGTATGATTATGGACTCGAAATAAATTAATTTGGAATCATTTCAAAGTGCAATTACTTACATTATAGCATGCATGCACTCTGAGTTCCAACAGGCAACATGAAAATACTAAGGGGTTTTAGGGTTTAGGATGGAAGAGAGAGAAAGAGAGAGAGAGCGAACAGAGTTTGCCTATGGCGACTAATCGGGCCCCCAAACCCCTATCAGGTGTGGGGGGTGGTGATGGTACAAAGCCCGATTTCAATTGATCGGGCCGGGCCCAAAAGTTTTATACTACTTCAAGTGATCGGGCTAGAGAAAGTACAAGTTAGTTATGATTCCAACAGCAAATATGTTTCCTTCACATTGCTATCGCCATTGTTAACCTTGTGTACAAGCTTAAGCTTATTCACTGCTGAGATCCCATCCCTGGGACCAAAATAATGGGTACAAGAAACGATCCGCGCGCAGCACCGTTTGTCTGCTCATCTATATCTCAACAAAAAAATGTGCAACTTTTCTGTACCTATAAATACAACAGGATGAAAAAGCTACCTATAACCAACCATCTTCCAACCCTTTTACCATGGCAAACTCAGCAATAGTGTTCATCTCAACTGCATGTATGCATACCAGTTATCCGATTTCTTCAAGTCTCTTCAGTGAAAACTCTTAGTATGAAGTCACGAAAACGCTTGGAGTATTGCTTCGGATCAACAGCAGAAATCGAGCTTGCATCGTACTGGAATGACTTGTATGCATGCTCCAGCTTCTTGCTGATGTCGTAATCTTGTAGGATGTCGATAATACCAAACACTAGGATGACGTCGTAGTACTCCCCCGTTGGCTCCCCCACCAGCTGAGCCTCACCGGTGTTTCTTCTCACTGTTAGCTCAGCTCGAGCAGGAATGTTTGAACCTAATCTAATTGATGTTGATCTGTCCACAGTTATCAATGTCACAAACAGACAACGCTGACTGATTCATCCATGTAGTAGTAGTAAGAAATGCTTACCGGTTCATATCTGGTGATCGAGAACCTGCTCCAGAGGGAGTTCGACTGCCAGAAACACTAGCCTCGGTGTTTAGTGGCTCCCCAGATTGAGACATGTCTCTGAAGTGAATCCCCACCAGAAGACTGTAATCCATAATCCTTTCCTGTTCAAGAAAGTCGCAGTCTCGGTCCACTTGACTGCGTCGTATTCAAACTTTCAACCATAAGGAAACGTACAGCACACATAGAAACTTCCTATATTATACCTTAAAAATCCAACCATACTTGCATTACTTTTACAATGGTTTTAAGCTAATGTAATCATGCTAGCAGCATGGATTACTTCTACGTCGGAAGATCGCGTAAGTTGAAGTACGAGTATCAGTAAAGGCTAGCCAACCCCACAAGTTTAAGAAATGAACATTGATTGATAGACTGGATAGTTATTATTTCACCAAGAAAACCAGAAAATTGGAACTATGAAAGCAGAATATCTTGCTAAAAACAGAATGGGATTTTACCTGCAGAACTCTCGGAATCTAGACTTTTGTAATCTGAAGATGAAATTCAAATCAAGATCCTTGAGGGTGGTTGTTGAGTCGATCTCAGAGTCGGGTTTATCAGTTAGCCGACCATGGGAAGAACCTTTCAAGTCGAAGCGTCTATGGATGCCAAAATCAGTACAAAATAAATTCCCCATTATGACAAACCGAACCTGCTTGTCAATTGCAGGATTTTGAGTAAGAGACTTAAAACACTGAGATGACTAAAAAAACTGATAAAAATGAATAAAGTCGTTCGAGTCACCTTCTTTTGTGCAGGGCCAGTTAGCTTCACACAGTGAAGCCCAAAAATTTTCGTTACGAGGGTGTTTTCAAAGGCCCGGACGTGTTTATAATAAGCTGAAAGCATTCTTATAAGCACCTGCTATGGAACCATGAACGCAGTTTGCTGTTATACAATATAACTTAGAATAACTGCAAAGATACTTACAAACGTCTACATTATATTGAAACTCACTTTTGCTTCTGACTTTTTCATGGTTTTTATCATGTATCTGTCATCGTTCGTCAAGTAAAAGAAGCTTCCACTTTTTCCAGGTGACGAGAGCTCCCGAAGGGCATCATTTCCACATATGGATATCATGTAATCTGCTGGATCCACCTTAAATAATTTTCTAAGTGCCCTGTAAACAAATAAGACGCCATATTTAGAAAGAAACTTAAGAACTTGTTCAATCCTGCTTAAAACTCTTCGTTTTAACGGCTAGAAACTCAAACACTACGAAAAATGCATGATATTTACATGTGTGTGAGCTTATACTCATCTGTCTTTGAAAATGTAGAGAGTAGTCAAGAAAAAATACGAAGAATTCTCTACAAGTATGTATCAGAAATTCCATAACATCAAGCAAGAATCTTAAATATGCTGGTATAAAAGTCGTTTTATTGGCTTGTAATCCAATGTGACAGTACCTCACCTGAAAACCAGTGGGCAGTAATCCTTCCATCTAAAATCGCATGATTGGTGAGGTGGTGTGTGTTTAGATCCAGCTTGAGGAAATCTCGTCCATATTTTATCCCTCGGATCAAAAGCTGAAGACTTTAGATCGAGGGATGTGGCTGGAGCAGGTCTTCCAACAGCATGCCTGTTAGAAGGTAAAAAAAATGGATCCACAAGTTCAAAAAGAGAGTAGTACACAAAAGCAACATGTTGAATTAATCTAATTCTTTTTTATAGATAGTCATTCTTCAAGATTTGCAACCACAGAGTAGATACAGTATGTTTGACTCAGTTGATGGTCAGTACATCAGAAACTCTGTAAGAAATTGTTACATGTTTCTGATTAAACTCAATCGGTTCTAACTTGATACGATTTAATGATTCCATCTAAATTTACCAATATTTTGCAGCACTTAAATAAGCTTACATAAAGGGCAGAAGCATTTAATGCTCAAGAAAATCGCAACAGAAAGAACCTGAGTACAACTATTCAAGATCACTAATCTACAGAATCTAATCTCCATATTCACACCAATGCATAATCAGTGTAATAATCCACATTCATTTCCCTACTTCTCGAATCTAAAGTTGGATAAGTATATAATAGCATTGTTATTAAGAAGCAGCAAATGTCCAAAAGACATTGTTACCTTATTCCAAGCTGCAAATTCAGCATGAGGTCATAATTCTTATGGCCTTTTGATATTGTGTTGCCCTGTTTTTTTGATGGTTTTATTACAATGTGCGGTCGTGTGTATCCTAATTCTTCGCTTCTCATTGCCGGGGACCCTCCATCTACCTCCCTACCAGACTCTAAACATCCACTACTACCATCAAAACTAAACTCAGATTCAGAGGCCATACTGTACCCAGTATTACTCAGCCTTGCTTTCTGCATCTCCTCCCCATCACAAGGCCAGTTAACTGTTTTCTGCGAAGGAAACTCGGAGATATCATCACCGGGGTTGATCCTACAGTCACTTAAGTTCTCCAAGTACACTTCCTGAGGATCCCATTCAAAACTACCTGACTGAGAACTAGATGGATAATAAGTCCCACTCTGCTCATTCTGGTCCTTACTCCACACTCCAACATAACAGCTTCCATCCACCCAACGAAATGTCCCGTTCCCTCTAGGCAATCCGACCTCCCAACTACCATCATACCGGTTCCCATTCGCCCAAATCATCGTCCCATTACCATTCATCCTCCCTCTCCTCCAATGGCCAATGTACTGATTCCCATTGCTCCATATATACTTCCCCCTTCCATCGGGGCATCCCCGTCGCCAATGCCCCTCGTAACGGTCTCCATTGGAGTAATCACAAACACCCTTACCATGTCTCAAGTTGGCAGCCCAGTTTCCCCTATAGTTTTCAATGGCTGAGCCAGTGAAGGTACCCTCACCCTCCATGAAACTAGTCTTGAATTGGCCCTCATATGTTGCACCAGAGGGCCAAGTGAACTTACCCCTCCCCATCATCCACCCTCTAAACCAATCACCAACATAAACACACCCATCCACCCACAGGCACTTGCCATGGCCGTAGGGCCAACTCTCTCCCCATTGGCCAATGTAGGTGTCGCCATTGGAGAAGACCTTCTCAACATGAGAAACCTCAGGGTCTTGAATATCATCATCATCTACATGGGCTACTGACATTGCTGAAAATATGCTGTTTGCCCTTCTTCTTGCAGCAACTCGTGATTTCTTTAATTTTGCTTCCCAAACCTTGACAATGCCATTCAATCCGTTGCTCATTCTCTTTCTAACCACCCACCTTCTCTCTCTTACAATCCCTCAAATCCACATCCCTTTTCCTCTTAGCCCAGATCGAAATTCCTCTGTATCAACGATATGAGCTCCAATGGCAAATCAACAACCATTTCTCCGACAACCCAAAACACCAACACATAGATTATTACATGACAACAGCAAATTACATTTCCTTTTTGGGGTCATTGATGCCTCTTTTCATGTGATTTTTAGAAACGCCAATTTCATACTTATTTATTGAAAAGAAAAAAGAAGGGATCAAATGCGTCCAAAAATGGGAGAATCTCAAATGAAGAACAACGAAATGGTTGGCCTCGTGATCCTTTTTGGGTGTCAAAGATTTTGAAATAACAACACAACAGAAGAGGTGTTTGATTGACAAGAAAAGCAAAGGACAAGAGCAGAATCAATTTTATTTTTTTTAATTTCTGTTCTCAGAGGAATTTACTCTATTTTTAATTAGAAAAACTATGTTTCATGAATTCATCTTCACCTTTTTACTAAATAAAGCTATGATCTTTTGAATTTTTAGAAACCAGAGATTGAGCAAACACATTGTTCTTGGTTTCCGGATTTGGCTCCTAAATCTGCTTCCACACCTAACAAATGGAAGGAGGAGAGATCTTGTCAATGCCAATCCTCCTTGTATTATAACACCCTGTTTCTGTTTTTGTTATTATACAGTTAATTTTATTTTTGTGTAATTTTGCTATCCTTTTTTTTTTCTTCGTCTAATATTTTGTCTTTTCTTTTTTAATTATTATTAATATTGCAAGTTTATCTTAAATTAAAAAATCAAGAATTATTACGTTGCGATTCTTGTGAAAGATAATCATAGGTAAAATTATTTACTATAGTATAGCTTAGTGAAATAAATATTTACTTGAATAGGAGAAGTTATTTATAGGCTTATAGCATGCAAATTTTATTTTTCACCTGACAATAGCAAAAACTTGCATTATTAATAGGGAAAAAAAGGTTATGCTTAATGGATGACAAATGATAAGGAGTATATGATTAACCTATTTCGTAAACTATTTGTGAGATACATGAAAAATAAATTAGTCTCACTTTCAAATTTGCTCCACGAACATAATTAAGAATGATACTTTTCTGGACAAATTTCAAACATTATAAAATATTCTCACCTCAGTATAACTATTGAATTTGTTTGATGGAATTTAGATGTTAAAATATTTATCTAAATACTTTTCTGTTCAAACGAACATAATGCAAACTGTGTTTCATCTTATCTTAATTAGGTTCAACTCAACGGCAGAATTTTAAAATTAGGGATACAATATATAATACTCCATTACAATTTTACGTTGCAGTAGAAAATAGAAAGACTTAGTCTCTTGTAAACAGACTTTACATCATTGATCCTTGTAAACCCTGTGATCCCTCTTAATTTAAACACGGGTATAGAGGATTAGAAGGGGACCATAAGATCGGTTTACACAAATGTTTGTGAAATATACAATTTATAAAAGAAATTCCATTTAAAATAGGGATATTTTTGTCAATTTGGAGTACAATTGTACCCCGTTGCTACAAGCTAAATCCGCCCCTGGAATTGGATCATACAGCTTGAAAATCAAGGTTTGCATTATTGTAGTATAACCCTCTTTCTTTAGCTGTATAACTACTGAATCATACATAGAAATCACACATACAGAGTAATGCAGCAAAAGATACAAAATGATGATATTACACCATAGATGTCTACTCAAAGATTAATTCTCACAAGAATACTGCATGAGTAGACGAACACGCGATTAAAAGTAGTAATCTGTTGATTCAAGATGAATACCGAAAGAACACAAATGGAAACATGACGGAAGGGAATAACCCAATTTTCATATAAAAGTCAACTCCCCTAAACTTTATAGGAGATAACAAGACGAAAGTTATAAATGAAAGGAAACAAATCAAAACCTTTTTATTCTATATCTTCGTCAAATCTCCATCACAGAGGTATAAGCATTTATATGAGTTTACCTTGAAGGCGCAGTGTAAATTTATACAAAGATAATACAACTTCTTTCAGGGTCTCCCCTGATGAACTATCTATCAAGTTTCTCTCACTGTCAAAAATCCCAGGTTTGTGCACATTGAGGAAGAACTCTGGCTTGTTGATGAAATGAAGATCGAGGAATACGCCAATCTGGCGCAGATGATACTGTGATCGTTGCCCACGAGAGCCACCTGATGCACTCACCACTGCAGCTGTTTTATCGGCCCAAACATTAGGTGGCCTCGATCCCCAATCAATCGCATTTTTCAGAGGTCCTTGCAGTACAACAAAAGTCGAGTTGAAATCTCTAGCTAGCCATAGTAGATATAGCACTACGCATTGATGCATCATATACATGCACTAACTGTTAAACCATGACATGCTTCGATGAATTCATAAGAGGAGAAGTGCTTTCGTCTATAATAAAACTAATGGATTAATCTAACACATTGATGCATCAGATACACGCATGCCACTGCAGATATTAAATGATACAATGACATATTGGCAGAGATTATTATATGTCATCCATGAACATGTAGAGAAAACCATGACATGCTTCATTCAGATCATACGTGGTTTCGTTTATAGTACCAGTGAGGGAGTAATTGTACTCAGGCGAAGCAAAGAGCACGGCATCAGCTGCAAGTATTTTAAGGCGGAAAGCCTCCACAACTGAGGGGTAAGTCCCATCAACCTCAAGATCTGTGTTGAGAAACGGCAATGCTGATATCTCAACATACTCAATCTCCAAACCTGCAGTCGATTTTGCTATCTCAATGGCTTCAATCCAAGGATAGGCAAGCAGAGAGACAGCAAAAACCACCAAAGAAACAGATTAAGCTTATAGCATCAAGATGGGGAGAGATATTTTGTGATTGAAATGCTCTCTATACATACACACACAAACTAACAGATTAAACGCAATTAGACCTTATTAAGTAGTCAACACTTTGCATCATCAAAACAAACAATCTAGGCATACTTTCCTGGTGCTATGTGGTACCATATGCTGTGAAGATTGTACCATGGCAAGAAATGGAAATATAACAGGAGTGCTTCTCCACTGACACCCTCAAGATAAAATTAGTGTATTAACTCCAAAAGATTCAACTTCGCGATACATAATTAACATAAGAAGTGGAGCATTTCTATCATCAATTGATTCAAAACAAAAACTGAGCATTCAATAATGGGCGTGCATACAAGCGGCGAAGCAGAAGGTACAAACAAAGCGAGAGAGAGAGATACCATGACGGAGGAGGGCGCGATTGACGGAGGACACTCTGAGGGAACCGCAGAGAGCAACCACTTTCACTAGTGGTAGTGGTGGAGGACTTTCTTCTGCCATATCCAACATACTTTTCCAATCTTTAATACTCACATTTATATACGATAATTACTTACCACGTCGATTTAGCCTAAGATTAATACTACTATATGTAACTGATTGGAGATACACAAAGAGAATGGGGATATTTTAGATAACTTAATACGAATAAAGTGTATATATACTCTCTCCGTCCCAAATTCATCTTTCCATTTACTGTAAATATGAAGTTTAAGTAAAGTTACTTTTGACTTACTTTTACGGGTAGTAAGATATTTTTGAGTGATAAATAAATGATAAAGTATGTTATGTGTGTTAAAAATGTGATGACAAATTTGAAATTAAAGTATGTTAGAGGGATATTATTTAGTTGCTTTTTCCTTTTATGGAAGTGTGAAGTTGAATTCGGGATGGACAAAAACGGAAGAGAGTGTGAAGTTGAAGTTGGGAGAGAATAGTTGATTTTGATTAGATTGTGTGTAAAAAAAATATAATATTTTTGTAATATTGTAGTATTATAAGGTTATTGATATTATATATTGTTTCGATTTTTAGGATGTCAAGTATTCATAGTACGGATCAAAGTAGAAAACGTGTTAGTATTTTTTGGAGGGAGGAAGTATTATTAAAATGTATTTTTTTTAATAACGTACATACATGGAACAAATATAAAAGGAAATCATAAAGTAGTTACTAATTAGCGGGATGAATTATAAATTATCACTACTTAATTAGCAATTCAACTTCGCAGTATTGGGCAAGTGCGAGTAGAGTATCCATGTATAATTAGAATATAATTAACATATAGTATTTGGATTAATTAAAATAATAATTACTAGTAAAAAATAATAACAGCTACTAGACAACACCAATAAATGGAATTAAACCAAGTGCACCTGTTTTTCCAATAAAAATTTAGGGTGTACAAGTTAAACTTTTTATAGCTTGTACAAGCATATATTTGAACGCATATTTCAACATTTAATGGTAATTTAATGAAATTATCCATTAATTTTCATTAAGAAAATATTAATTACACCGTTTTATCAAGTAATTAATTCAATAAAACAAAGTTTTTTTTAATACAAGATGATTAACTATTAATTAGATATCCAAAATATTTTTTTTAATTTAAAACTCAAAATATAAAACTTTCGATTTTTAATAAGACAATTAGCTTCACATCTACTGTGCATGTTGTTGATTAGAAAGTTGAAAAGAAAAAATACCGACCTTCAAATTCTCAATTAAAGCCAGAAATAATGAATAATCAACCATACGATCGCTGACATGTTTCTCTCTTTTTCTTTTTTATGTATTTAATTTAATAAATTAATTATTTATTTTCGTGTAGTACTAGGTAGTGTCGAGTGTCGACAATCCACAAATTTTGTTTTCTCAGAAAAAAATAAAATAAAATTCTCGACTCTTTAACTGATTCTTCTTCTTTTTGGCTGCGTCATCTCTCACTCATCACTTTCTCTCTCTCTGCATCATTTTTCTGTTATCCTTATTTAATGTTGTCATAATCTTAAATCCTAATCCCTTTCCTGTTCTTGGTCACTCATTCTGGGTTTCTTGATCCACCCTCAATTAAATTCATTGATACCGTTAAAAAGAAAAAAAGTTGAAGAAATTTGGATTCATCTGCCCCGATTTCAATTATTTAAAAAAAAAAAAAACTGTTGAATGCTCTGTTTTCTCGTTGTTCGATCACTTCAAACGTTGGTTATGCCTGGTACGTGCTAAATCATTTGACAATTTAATTTGATAATTTTGATTTTCTTGCAGTCATATCATTTTATTTATTTTTTTTTCATTTTTTGTGAGGTCTTTCTCATTACAGTGACCGACTTTGCATGGTGTTTTTGGAGGGGTAAATTGGACAACATTAGATGTGGGGCTCTTTTATTTCACTTGATTTGTGTAATACAATTAATGAATTATATTGTATGGATTTTATGAAATTTTTGCTCTTGTAATAATAATGGGGTTACTGGATTTCAATGAAGCTGTTTAATTTTAGGAAGAATCAGGAAGTTGAGTCTACTCTTGTAGTGATTTAATTAGCCACAATTAGCCCAAAATGTTTGGTTGAATCTTATTACATGGTCCCAAAATTGAAATCGTTTAATTTCTTGCATGGACTAAAATGAAACCTATTAGACATAGGCAATTTATTTCCTGTTGGATTTTGGTTATCAGATTGGCTGGTAAATTTTCCTTGTTTTGTGTTGAATCTTGCAAGCTACAGTCTTGCATCAATCTGATTAATTCTTGTTCTGTTTCAGGAATCTAATTGTGATTCCATGTTGGATGGATTGATTGAGTATGTAATGGCAATTTGGTTAATGATATGTTCAAATGGTAATTAAGGAGGACAAGTATGAAGAAATCAGTGTCTTTTTTCTTACTAATCTTGTCCGTTGGTGCATTCGTCTTGACGTATAACTTTGTAACTATGGTGGTACATTACCAACAAGCCGGTCATCTTAGGAGATGGTTCTCGGGTGAAGACTCGAACCAACTCACGTTTGATCCTTTGGTGGAGATGCCGGTGCATGTGAAGAAACAAAAATATGAAAGACAGCCGTTTCATGTAGCCCTTACAGCCACAGCTTCATCGTACAGCAAATGGCAGTGTCGGATCATGTACTATTGGTACAAGAAGCAGAAGGATTTGCCTGGTTCCAACATGGGAAGCTTCACTAGAATACTTCATTCAGGAAAACCCGACAGCCTTATGGATGAGATTCCTACATATGTGGTTGATCCACTTCCAGAAGGTTTGGATCGGGTGAGACGACATGATCTTATTATCTGCAAGTTTGATAATTTGGTCTTGATATGTTGTATAAAAGTATAATGCTGTATATATTCAGGGATATGTTGTCTTGAACAGACCTTGGGCGTTCGTGCAATGGCTGGAGAAGGCAACAATAGATGAAGAGTGAGCATGTTTGATCTGTACAAATGATGTAATAAGAGTTGGAATCATTCTAACATTTTCTTGCTTCTGTAGGTATATATTAATGGCAGAACCTGATCACATATTCTTAAAACCATTGCCTAATCTGGTCTACGAGGAATATCCGGCTGCATACCCGTTTTTCTACATCAAACCATCGGAGAACGAGAAGATTGTGAGGAAGTATTTCCTGGAGGAGATGGGTCCATTAACAAGCATTGATCCCATTGGAAATTCTCCGGTTATTATCAAAAGGGTACTGAATATAATTTTGGACAACGTTATTATGCTACATGTATTTTGGAGTTCTTTGTTTGTAATGATACCTTGCATACTCAGGATTTGCTGGTGAAGATCGCACCTACTTGGATGAACGTCTCGATGAAGATGAAAAATGATCCAGAGACGGATACTACTTTCGGATGGGTGTTGGAAATGTAAGCATCATGTCCTAATTAACTTTTGAGTTGAAACTTGCAATATCCGTTTAGCATCTTTTTCTAACATTGCTTTTGTTCCAAGGTATGGATATGCTGTGGCCTCTGCTCTTCATGGGGTGCAGCATATTCTAAGAGAAGACTTCATGCTGCAGGTTTGGTATCTCAACTTGCAACATCTACTATTGTTTTTCGAAAAAGAAGCTTATTGTGATTGTGTTTCGTCAGCCACCGTGGGACTTGGAGACGAGAAACAAATTTATCCTTCACTACACTTATGGATGTGACTACAACTTGAAGGTGAACAATAACTCGGGAACATGTACTTTCGTTTGCAGTATATTGTTGGAACGTACGTATCTCATTATATCATTGATGTTCAGGGTGAACTAACGTATGGAAAGATAGGAGAGTGGCGTTTTGACAAGCGAACGTACATTCGTAAACCTCCTCCGCAAGATCTTCCATTGCCTCCTCATGGGGTTCCTGAAAGTGTGGTATGTGATTACATGAGTTTTATTCTAAATAATACATCTTCTTGATACATGTATAGTTTGTCTTAATCTGCTACTTTTGCATAATCCACATTTTAAGAAGTGATGCCAATTAGTTATGCTTGACTTGAATTTCTTGCTTGTTACTCATTTAGGAGAATAAGAAACATATTACTTTTTGGGAGATTTTGAGCAATAAGGTTGAAGAGAAGAGGTTGTTTATAGGGGGGGAGGGGGGGGGGGGGTTGAAAAAATTAGTAGCAAAAGTTCCCCAATCATTCAACTTGTTTATAGTTATAGTTCTACGTGGCTTCTATTCTGGTTAACTGTGGAGGAGGTAAAATTTGGAATATGCCACGAGAAACCATCTTTGTTTTTAACTAGCTAGCGCGTAACGAGTCCATTCCACATCTCTAATGACTAAACAAAACAACCTTCTCATCGACAAATTTCTTCGCAAGCATAATAGTGATTCGTGTAACCCAATTAAAAAGATCTTGCATCACATTATGCATGGTTAAGTATTAGTGTTAGTCATCACACGAAGGTTCTCCATTCGTCGACTAACTATGTGTACAATCGTCTTTGTGTTTTGCAGGTTACTCTTGTGAAGATGATTAATGAAGCAACTGCTAATCTTCCCAATTGGGGAAAACCACTGGCAGTTGATGTTTCAAAGAGAAACTCACAAAATTCTAGCTAAGGATTAGAAAAGATTTATACTAGCTTAAAATTCCAAAACTAACATGGTTAAATATTTTGAAATCCCTTGGCAAATGCTCTTCCAAACATGCCCTTAATTGGAATCATAACGAAAATAAGCATGTTTATATTGTATATCAACTCTTCTTGATTATTTCGAGAGAGATTGAATAGCCTCTCTTTTTTAAATATGCTTACCTTTAAAGAAAAAAAGAAAGTGTAGACGATAAGTTCTCAATTAGATAAGAATTAAAGTGTTAATGTGGCTGTATTAAAATTAATTGGATCAATCAAACACAAATAATCAAATAAGTTAGATTGCAAGGGATCGGAGAATTCCTCCTAGCTTGTGCTGTTTTTGAGAATGTAAAGTATTTTTAGCTTATACTCCCTCTGTCCCATAACAAGGTACATGTTTCACTATTCTTGACATCCGCTTAAAAGACATCAATTTCTTCTATTTAATAAAGAAAGTATACAATATGACTCGTCACTTCCCTCTAATACAATTATCCATCTTATCTATAATAATAATACTCTTTAATTTACGTTCAAAAAGCAAATAAAACCCTAGAACCGTCCACGTGAAAACAACAAACGTTCAAAAAGCAAATAAAAACCCTAGAACCGTCCACGTGAAAACAGCAAACGCGTACCTTGTTATGGGACTGAGAGAGTATAAAGTTAGTGGAATTTCTTCCTCCTTTTTGTTTACATGGAATTTCATTTATACATATATCAAGTGGATCATGTTTAATGCTAGCAAGGGTACCATTAATGTTTTTGTCCCGTAACATCAAATATATCTCACATCAACAAGTGTGAAGCTATGACATTTAATGCTATGATAGACATCTTATGGGAGGAATGAAAATCATTTCTTAGGTTACTAGTGAGTATTCACAATTTTTATTTTTTATATATTGATGTAAATTATGTTAGTGGGCCTTTTTTTTTGGGAGCGTGTTAGTGGGCCTTCTAGCTTCATTATCTTATTTATTTTGGGTTTTGATTTGATAGGCTTAAAATAAGCATTTTAGCACATTAACTTAAATACTTTTGATTTTCAAATTGATTTATTGGGTATCATACATATTGCTCTTGAACTCGATGAAGGTTTTTTATTATTATTATTATAAAAAATACAATAGTATGAAGATCGTACAAGAAAAAAGTTACATGAAAAAAGATACATTAAATCATGATTAAAAGTGATGACATATTGTAGAGTGTATTCATCAAACATAACTTGACACTAAAGAAAAGCAAGACAACGTTAATTAAAGGAAAAAAGAAGAAGCTAAATATCCTTTTATTGCTTTCAAGTTATGCCATGTGAAAGTGAAGAGTTTGGTTGGGGGTGGGGGGAAGTGTTTCTCTAGCTACTTTTATTACTAGTCTTATAAAACTTAGATCTCAAATGTATATGTGATTGATAATACATTATTTTGTCGTTAGGTTTTTAATAACTTTATACATTTTTATACATAAAAATTAATTTTTTTTTAATTTCCGCACATAAAAATATGTATTTGAACTTAAGGAGTACTATAACATTTTTTAATTAACGTGCCAATAAAAAAAATGAAAAAATGTTTAAATACAATGACCAATTTTTAAATAAATTACTAACGTAAATAATAAAATAAAAATATAAAGGGATCAAATTTTGAAATTCAAATATAGGTTTTACTTATTTATTTTGAAGAAAAGATAAAATAGTCAATAAAGAAGTCATGTCATACCAGTGTATTGCAAACAATTAATTAAATTAATTACAGTAGTATTTAATTATGAAGTTAGATTGGGCTCACATCTCACTGCAAATCACATGCAACTTCTGTAGCACCACCCTGGAAGTGGAAATTTAAGTAGCTGCCACTCCGACATTTACCCACCCACCCCTAACAAACAAAAGTGCATTTGCTTTTCTTTTTCGTAACGGTGTACCCACCATTATGGCCCTTACCGCCCTTACTTTGAATATTGGTGGAGGAGGTAAATAGCAGGACGTGTCTTAAGTGGCTTATAGAGAAGGCTCACTGTTTAACTTGTGCTTGCAAGGGGCAAATCCATGTCAAAGGCAGGATTCGAACTCCCACTCTGCAGCTACCAAGCTCAGTTGGAAGACCTTTCCATCCTCCCTCTACCACTTGAGTTATGCCCTGGGACAAAATTTGCTTTTCTTTCTCACACTACTCTCACTCACACTTAATATGATTTCCACTTAGAAATCCTATCTTATTCTTAAAGTGGTTTGGAGGTAATACCTCCATCCCATTGAAACGTATGCATTTCTTTTGTAAATTATAAATGAAGCGCGCAAAGGAAGTATAAATCATGGTAACTCAGCTAGTCGGAAAGATTTTATCTTATCTTATTTTTAGCCCTATTTATATACTCTTTCCATCCGCTTTCAAGGGTATCATTTTTTCATTTTGGGCGTCCGACCCTAAGGATCTTATTTTTTTTATCCACACACAACTATTAATACAACTAAAAAATGGAACACACACCTCCACTAATACAACTACCCACTACACATTAAATAACAATAAGAGTGAGGCTCTCGTGCACCCTGGAACACCGTGTCCCTTTGCAATTTCCGTGCTCCTTTGTAATTTAAATTCTCTAGCAATACATCTGTTTAAATAAAATAGGGAGAGGAAGAGTTGTATTCACATGGGAACACGGACCATGTCCCCGAAGGCGCACTAGCTTTTGCCTAACAATAATTATTAATCTCCGTGCCCAAAAACAAATGACACCCTTAAATCCGGATGGAGTGAGTATTGTTGAGAGAAACTATCACCTTTGCAACAATGAGTATTTTAAAATTTGCATTTCATCCTTTACTATATTGGGTCCTTTTTGACAATTTTTCTTCTCTTTTTGATAATTCATTATGATATGATATCATGTAGTATATGATTTGATTAATTAAAAAAATTCATTTCAATTTAAAGGAAATATCTAAATAGTGTGGCACACTTTTCATTTTGGAATATCTTACAAAAGTTTGCACATTTCCAAAAAAAAGTAACAAGTAAAAAAAAAAACCACCATTCCCTATATACTTTTTTACAAAAAAACTATCTCTATCTAATATACTTTGTTATTTACTCCTTATTATTAAAAATATCATTATAATCCTAAAAGTTATTACTTTTTTAATCTTTCATATTGAGGGTGCAATCTTTTATGGTAACGAGAGGGGGTATAGACTTGAATTAGTTCGTGTGGAATGAAAACTAGAGTTCTATTTTCATTGGTTGGGAGAATTTGGTAGATTGCATGAATAATGAAACATAATAACGAAATATATGATTAGATTTCGTCACGCAATATAATGAACACCGTTTTCATGACTGTCCAAATTTTAATTTTTATTAAAAATATATGTGAAAATAAATCTAACTATTCTTTTTAGGATTAGATCACATAAAAATTCACCCTTGACATCCTCAATTATTAATTATTTAAAGATACATACATATAATTCTCTATGTCATGTTAGTTTAAAATCATTTGTACTTTTGGATGTATTCTTGCTGGAGAAATATTTCATGTGCCCACATTGTTACGTTGATAACATAAAATCCTAAAAAAAAATTGTATCAACCCTAAGGTAATTATTGGATTTTCTTTCCTATCAAATTATAATATTAGTGACATATAAGATTGTATACGTATCTTGTGTACAAACCCTAAAAGAAATGACACTAAAGATCCGTGTGTATGAATATATAGAAAAAGACTGGTGTGACATTATAATTTGATGAGAAGAAAAAAAGTAATAATGAAATATAAAATGATACAGTGCCATTCAAATGGAATAATGAATGAATCACAAAATATTAAATACTCCTATGATTTTAAATTTTTGCATTTAAATAAATTCATGTTGATTGACTTTTCGCTTTCAAATTCTATATTGATTTTGTCATATCCTAGATCTGAAGGAATAATTAAACCAGATTTGTGCACCAAAGTCAATAAAAGTCAATATTTTATTTTATTTTGTCTAATGTAAACAATTCTCTTTTTATTTTTTATTAAAAAAAAAAAACGCGCTCACACAGTTGCACACAGTTGGCAGTTCATTTCGCACCTACAAATACCCATTGAAACCACACTCACTAAACCGTAAAAAAACACACATACACAATCAATTATGATGAAGATTAACACTCTTCTCATTTCACTACTCACTCTCTTTCTCTCTCTAACCCAAGCCTTTCTCTCTCCTAAATGTGGTCAACCACCTAACCATGGTTCGACCCTCCAACTCATGCATGCCAACCATCCATGCTCACCCTTCGTCACTAAAACACGTCACTCATGGGCCCACACGGTTCACCAAATGCACTCCGACGACAAGGCTCGGTTCCGGGTCTTGGCGAGCCTGGCTACAGGCCGGTCCACCGTGCCCGTAGCCTACGGCTCGTCAATCACCCAGAACCCGACCTACATTGTTCGGGCCAGCATTGGTACACCTAGTCAGACCCTACTCATGACCATTGATACGAGCAACGACGCAGCCTGGGTCCCATGCACAGGCTGCGTCGGCTGCTCGTCGTCGGCGCAGTTCGACTTCGCCAAGTCTTCCACCTTCAAGGCAGTGCCGTGCGGGGCTGCACAGTGTAATCAGGTATTATGAATTAATAGTTATAATTTGTTTAATTCATTTAATTATATTATATTTAACTATTTATTTATTGTTGTTTATTTTGTGTTTTCTTGAATTATGGTTCGTGGTGATCTCGATTGTTTACGTAACGGATAAAACTTTGAAGTAGAGATTTATTCGAAATAAATTTTGGAATTATTAATTATGGCTTTATTAAGTTAAAGTCAACGTGTACAGTGTAAACAAATAAGAGAAAAAGATTGTGGGTCTAACAGTCCTAAAAAATCTTGGATATCCTGTTACATTTTGGTGTTACATCTCTTATTATAAGCATTAGATGAGTGACACGTATGCGGAGAAAAAAATCTCAACCTTTCCCCTTAGGGTTGATTGTTAGGGTATAAAATAGTTTATCCTACGTGTCAATCATCCAACGATTTGTAGCAGGAGATATAACACCAAAATGTAACATGAGATCTGACAAAAAAAATAAGAAGTTTATTTATATTATATAAGACACACATCTTTTATATAATTATTTCATCTATTATTATTTATTAATTTGTTGATGAGTTATTATGATGTTACGATGCTAGTTAAAAAATTTTAATGAGTAATACGTATGAAGTTAAATGAAAGATAATTTATGTAATAAGTCACTTTATTTAAGATTTGAAATATGAGATGCTACGACAAAAAAGTCACACATCTCTTTTGTTAATATCTTCAATTATATTTAAGGGTTATACTATTTTCTAATTTAGATAAAAAGCGCGTTAGAGTTATCAAATTTAAATCATAAAAGAAAATAATAAACCCTAAAAAAAATTGATTTTTATTTAACAAACAAATAAAATAAAAAGCTAACACCAAAATAAAATTCGATTTATATTCTCACCCATAAACCATAATATCACATTGGATCTCCAATTAATTATGGAGTACTAATGTTACATTTTCTATTGCAAAAATCTATTACTTTTAGTGTTTTAATATATTATATATGTTGCATTTTTCGTTGCATGTATTACATTACATTAATAACAAGTACATGAGAGACAAAATTTCAACATTTTTACTCAGGTAAAGTTTATATTATTATTTTAGAATATAAATGTATGTATATATCTCCTATCCCAAATCATAATTTATGTTTTAGGGTTTAATTGAAAATGTAACACCTAGAAGATTCTAGTCACATAATATAATTATTATGTTTTGATCCAATTTTGACCTAAATGAAGATTATTTTTTTCTTCCAACACTAATATAACATTATAATTGGATTCTCCCCATAAATTGACATATTTGATATCATCATGTGACTGTGACATCCTTTATTATATCAAGAGTGAGTGCGACCAGCCATAACCAATGTAGACTGTTCCTTAAATAGTGCACATCTTCACATGATTACTCTTTAATTAATTATTTCACATTGGATTCTCTCAATCTTCCACATCATTAAGAACAATCCATACCACATTCAATCATAATTAATTAACTTTAACCCTAAATCTTTGACCACATTTCATTAACTAACACAAAAAATTTCCCAACAGGTCCCCAACCCTAGCTGTGGTGGCGCCACCTGTGGCTTTAACATGTCATACGGCGGCTCCTCCTTCGCCGCCAACCTCGTGCAGGACACTCTCACCCTCGCCGCCGACCCCATCACCGGCTACATCTTCGGCTGCATTCAGAGCGCCACCGGAAACTCCCTGCCGCCGCAGGGGTTGTTGGGCTTGGGCCGAGGCCCATTATCGCTAGCGACCCAATCTTCTAATTTGTACCAGTCCATATTCTCTTACTGCCTGCCCAATTTCAGATCTGCTAACTTTAGTGGGTCGCTCAAGTTGGGCCCCAAAAACCAGCCCGTTAACAAAAAATGCAGCCCATTGGTCAGAAATCCAAGAAGATCGTCACTTTATTATGTGAATTTATTGGGTATTAGAGTTGGTGGCAATTTGGTCAACATCCCTCCTAGTGCTTTTGCTTTTGATCCCAACACTGGTGGTGGCACCATCATTGATTCTGGTAATTTTTCTATTTTTATTAATTTATTCTTGATTTTTAATTTTTTTTTTGTTATAATTAATTTGATTGATTAAAACCCTCGTACAATCTATAAATGGTAAACTTAATTTAGGAAAAAGAAGAGTAATACTGTAATTAAATAAACAAAATTAATATACACATTTAATAATGAATTAAATTGGAGGTGGTTTATGGTATAAATTGATTGATTCATACGTAGTCGGCGAAAAAATAAATAACAATGGTGACAGGTAAGAATTAAAGTGAAATGACGGATATACCCTTAAAAATCTTTTTGGTACCGAAACAGGGACGATGTTCACGAGGCTTGTGAAGCCGGCGTACACGGCGGTGAGGGACGAGCTGCGGCGGCGGATGGGCAACGCCACCGTGTCGTCGGTGGGCGGATTCGACACGTGCTATACAGTGCCGATCGTGGTCCCCACCATCACGTTCGTGTTTTCCGGAATGAACGTGACCCTCCCTCAGGAGAACTTCCTCCTCCGCAGCAGCTCCAGCAGCACCACCTGCCTGGCGATGGCGGAGTCGCCGGCGAACGTGAACTCCGTGTTGAATATAATCGCGGCGTACCAGCAGCAGAACCACCGCATCCTGATCGACCAGCCCAATTCTAGGCTGTGTGTGGCCCGTGAACCCTGCAGCTAGCTTTCTCTCTCTCTCTCTCATGGGTGACAGTGAGAGAAGATGGAAGATTCGAGAAATGAAATTGGACTTCACAGTAATTTTGTATTTTGGGACTCAAATCTCAAATTAGGTCACCATTTTCCAACTTTATTTTGCTTTTTTAGTAGTATAATTATTTTTGTTAGTATTAAAAAAAATCATGTTGGCTCTGTTGGATGCATGATTATTGAAGGCAAATAGTTATGTCCCTTGTTTAGTGTTTGCCTTTGAGGGGAGTATAAATTATTTTTATAATAATCAACTACTCCTTCCACCCCCATAATAATTTTTGTCATCATTTTTTGACATTGAATTTAAGGAAAGTTTTTTTTTTCTTTCAATCAATTTTATTGAGTTTCTAAAAGTATCGTCATAATTTTAAGTAATAAAAAAATTATAAAATATGTTATGTGTGAAGTGATTAAGATAACTATTGAGGTTGTTGGGTGATGTGAATTTTTTTTTAATATGGCATTTAGTGTGGAACGAATGAAAAATACGAGATGGAGGAAGTATTATAATTCCAAATGATAGATCTTCACTTCACTTAGGGGATGTTTGTTCCTGGTTTTAAAACCCCGGAATTGGAATTGAAATTTCATACCCAAATTTTAAAAATAATCCCTATATATACTTATATATATTCTCTCTACTCAATTATTACACTTTCTCTCTTTATCTCTCATCTCTCATCTACTTTCTTATATAAATTAATATATTTTTACTGACAGTTAAAACCTACCCTATTAAAAACTCAAAACAAAAACAACATCACTATACATGATTTTCAAACTCCCCAAAACCCCAAAAAAAACATCGCCTTAGACAATCAACTCTTTTTTACAACATACTTATTTCACATAAAAATACAGCTAAATCAATGGTCCATCTTTAGAGTCAGCTCAATTTTTATGCAGTTACTCTATATTTATAATTTATTTTATTATTTAAACTAAATATTACATATACACATTATTTAAATAAAATATACACACATTATTTAAGAAGAAAAAAATGCAGCATGCGCTGTAGTAAGTGGAAAATCTAGGGAGCTGCTATATCTCTATTTTGTCTCAGAAAAGTTCATAAAATAATATGGATAGTTTATGGTATCAAATTGGGGGAAAAAATAAATAAATAAAAGAACTCTTCAGAAATACCTAAACTTAAATCATAGGAATAATTGAGTAAGCCAATGGATTGGAATTCCTATGAGTTAACTTTGGATCTCCTTTTTTATGTTTTTTGTTATCAAGTTTGTGTTAGGATTTGGAGAAGAGCATATATTGATTGTGCAGTACAATAAGATGAGTTTATTTAATAATGCAAATCTACCAAACATCTTACATATTCTCACTCCCATAATCAATCCAAGATTGTCTCTTTTTATTAGCTGTAACATTCACTCATTCTAAATCTACATTCTTTACTTTCAAACACACAAGAAAATAAAGACAATTCACAATATTCTTTATTGTACTTATTTATTATTTTGAGTAAATCCCTTTCTATACAGACTATACTCGAGATCTGTACATATACTCATTTAATGAAATAAATTTATTTATGAGATGGAATGGAATGATTACATATATCATATTTCTTGAATTTTATTTCAAAATTTTCTAAATTTATTAAAATCTATGTAGTATCTATATTTTTAGTAATATATTCATAAATTTAAGATATCTATGCTTTCATGTCTATTCAAATAATATTTAGAAAGTCAAAATAACAGTAATATTTTTATTACTGACAAAAATATATGTATTAGAAAGGCAAACAAAATCATGTCGGCTAGAAAGATAAAAGTGAAAATCGTGAAAGATCAACTAACATGGCTCTATATTACTGTTACAATTTAATGTTATCTTTGTTTCAATGTATTAATATTCTATTCGTAGAGCGAATAATTATGGGAAGGCTAAAATTCACCGTGTACTAGTAAGGATTCCAATGAAGTCCCGCATTCGGGGAAGGACATAACCCACTGAGTAGGGATCCCATTGAGGCCCCACATTTACGAAAAGTCAGAACCTATCGTCCATTAACAAAAATTCCAATAAGGCTTTATAATTATTAATTGCACCCAACCAGAGTTTTGCCCCCACATTCCGCGAATGCCAGAACCCACCAAACGGGAATCCCAATGAGGTCCAATATTTGGGAAAGACCAGAACTCACCGTTCACTAGGGGGATACCAATGAGGCTCCACAATTGTTGATCGCACCCGGTCAGAATTTTGTGCTTTATATAGACTAGTCTCACAATTATTGATTGCGATTTTGCTCTCTATACGGATTGACCCCACAATTTTTTACCGCGGTGCAAGTTTCGAACTTGAAACTTTAGAGAATTTAACCATAATGCACCTTAAGCCCTCATCAATAGGCCAATTTATGCTAATTTCCTGATATACGAATGCATTAGATGTACGTTAGAGGAAAAATATGAACATTTCCAACCTTTAAATTTCATAATTTCTTTTTACGATGTAAACTTGATATTTCTTTTAAATATCATCCATTTAGAATATGAGAACATATAACACTAAAATGTAACATCATCGAATTAATCAACTAAGGTCATTTATTCCATAATGATGTTTCATCTGCTATTTTACAAATTAAATACTTGCCACGTATCATAATCAATGTCCAAAATTCAATACATGCCCTAAAAATTTAATGGTCATTTATATGGTATAATTTTTTTATATTGTGAAACACCAATGAAATACGGAATGTGAAACAAGCAATTCAACTTGCGAATTAATATGGGTTGAAACTTTAGATCTTACAAGACTCTAACTCTGTCAATCAATAGAGTTTACTGAATTATACTGTGTATAATCCTCTATGCATTTATATATTAGTAAAATATGAGAGAAATTGAAATCTAACTCATGCTACAGTGTTCTATAATTTAGTATCATTCTTTCTCCAACTTATCATACATTATATACCTTGAAATTGAACCATTTTGTTACATACGTTTATAAAAAAAAATAAAAAAATTTAAAAATCTTCATTTTAGGTCAAGTAATTTATATAATTTCCACTGTAAATTAACCTTATACTTTTATATATTTGTAAGCGAACTCACACATTTACAAACACTTTAGAGCTATAAATTCCCACACGAGACTCACAAAACAAAACCATTACACCCACCCACAATGAATCCCTTCCTCTTTTCACTACCCATCCTCCTCCTCTTTTCCACTCTAGTCCAAGGGTGGCGCCACCCCAACTGCGCCACCACCGACGACGGCTCCACCCTTCAAGTCTTCCACGTCAACAGTCCATGCTCCCCTTTCGCCTCCAAAACACCCCTCTCATGGCAGGACTCCCTCCTCCAAATGCAAGCCTCCGATCAAACCAGGCTCCAATACCTCTCCAGCCTCGTCGCCGCCCGCTCCGTCGTCCCGGTCGCCTCCGGCAGGGCCGTCACTCAGAACCCCACCTACGTCGTCCGCCTCAAAATCGGCACGCCGGCGCACACTCTCCTGGTGGCGCTCGACACCAGCAACGACGCCGCCTGGATCCCATGCACCGCCTGCGCCGGCTGCTCCTCCGCCACTTTCGACTCCACTAAATCCTCCACCTTCAAACCACTCCGCTGCGGCTCCCCACAATGCGCCAAGGTACGGTGACTCTCACGCGCCACCACCACGGTGACGAATCATTTATTGTCTTTTTATCTAACAATAATTTAACTTTAAACTAAAAATAAAATAAAATAAATGAAAAAGTATATACTCCTTCATCGTCCTAATAATTATGTTACTTTGTAAGTTACAAAGGGAATGTAACTGTTAGAACATGATAGAGAGAGAGTAAACTTTATAATAAAACTACCAACTACACCTTAAATAATAATACTCATTAATTCACGTGCAAAAATAAAATGTTCACTTTTGTGGTGGACAGAGGGAGTAATACTTTATAATTCACGTGCCAAAAAGCAAAAACTACCTTTAGTATGACGCTGATAAAGTAATAAGAGTTTACAAGAGACATTCTTACACAAGTATTTATTCCTATTGTAATAATTACGAGTGTTTATTATAGGTACCGAATCCGAGTTGCGGTGGCGGCGCCACCTGCGGGTTCAACGTGACATACGGCAGCTCCGCCATCTCCGCCACGTTGGTGCAGGACAACATCACCCTGGCCACCGATTCGATCCACGGGTACACCTTCGGGTGTGTCGGCAGGGCCACCGGGTCGTCGTTTCCGGCCCAGGGGTTATTGGGCCTGGGGCGAGGCCCATTGTCGCTGTTGTCACAGAGCAATAGTCTGTATAAGTCCATATTCTCATACTGTCTGCCCAGCTACAAGTCCGTCAATTTCAGTGGTTCGTTGAGATTGGGCCCGAATAGCCAGCCCAAAAGAATCAAAACCACCCAACTTTTGAGAAATCCAAGGAGATCATCTCTATATTATGTGAATTTGTTGGGCATTAAAGTTGGAAGGAGAGTTGTTGACATCCCTTCTACTGCTTTTGCTTTTGATCCTAACACTGGAGCTGGGACTGTCATTGATTCAGGTACTTTTTTTATTTATTTGTTTTTCTGTTGATCATTTTTTTTTTAATATTTGTATAATTTCTTTGATTTTTTGAGATAGTCATAATTCAAAATACAAATTTATTTTATTCAGAACAATCTCAATAAACTTATTTTTTTTTTAAACAGTCCCATAATTTTTAAATTTTTTCAAAAATTGTCCTTTCTACTTGAAAATATTCCATTTTTAAAATTCGTGAGGTTAGAATGTATCAGTGCTTTTACAAAGTTACTAGATAAAAAAAGTTAAAAAAAGATATATTCTAAGTCAAAATCAGAGTAAAATTAAAAGATCAAACTAAAATGAATGTCGTAAGCTAAGTTTTGTTCTTATTTATAGAGGTCTGTCCTGAAATTATTTTTGAAAAAACAGGTACAGTTTTTACCAGCCTGGTGAAGCCGGCGTACTTGGCGGTGAGAAACGAGCTCCGGCGCCGGATGGGCAATTCGACGATATCATCTCTAGGCGGATTCGACACGTGTTACGTAGTTCCAGTGACGGTGCCGACGATCTCATTCATGTTCTCCGGCATGAACGTAACGCTCCCACAAGACAACTTCCTGATCCGCAGCAGCGCCGGCAGCACCTCCTGCTTGGCCATGGCGGCGGCGGCGGACGGCAACCCCAACGTGATCGCCAGCTTCCAGCAGCAGAACCACCGCATTCTGATCGACGTGCCCAACGCCAAACTTGGGGTGGCGCGTGAGCCATGCAGCTAGTAATATAATTTAAAATATTTGGATTTTGATTGCCGACACTTGAAACATGGAATTTACCCAAGTATTTGGGAATGAGTGGGATTTTGTCGTTTAGTGGTAAGAAATATGATCACGGGTTAGTTTGAGTTGGGATTTACATTTACAATGTTGTCTGTCTTCGTTTGGGCCTATTCACGGGTATTTCCTTCTATGTTCACAAACCCTATGCTCTGTTCTGTCAAATATCATGCAGACTCCGGTAACTTATTTAAGAAAATCTTACTAATCTCGTTACGTTTTGGTATTAGATCATCTCCTACCTATTGTGAACCGTTGGATGAATATCCAGTTACCTTTTTGTATTACATCATCTCCTACCTATTGTGAACCATTAGATGAAGGAATACAATGTGAATATCTGAAATTCTCAAACTTGCAAGTTTTCACAAGCTACCAATAATCATTACAAGAACAAACTCCATCTCTAAAATGATGAAACCGGCTACAATCTCTAACAACAATGTCCCTATTGAAAATCTTGGAAAACAATTTAATTGAGAGGTGACAATCGCCACAAACTCGTAGATTCTTCACAACCCTAATCGGGGAGCCACTCGGCGTGTTGATCAAAGCAAACGCAATCGCGATCTTCTCACTATGATACGACAATGCCGTCTCCTTCTCTTCTTCTTCTATATCAGCTAGCACATTCGTCGTATGGGGTGCATAGCCTTCCCGTCTCAACAACCTCGTCATCTCCGAAAGCATTGCATATATGGCGTCCGTTTGAGCGTGAGACGTGTCACCCATCACAAATTCATGCACACGGTTTCCTAATTCAACAAGGCTATGGCCAGGCACTTTCTTGACTCCTTCTTTAAGCATAGTTTTCCTCACGTCAAGAGCGTCCGACCAACGCCTCTCGGATGCATAGAGATTGGAAAGAAGCACGTAATCTCCACAATGTTTAGGATCTATCTTTCTTAGTTCGTCTCTAGCAACCTCCCCGATCGTTAAGTCACCGTTTATTGTACACGCACCAAGTAAAGTTCTCCATATCACAGCATTAGGTTGTATAGGCATTTTGCATATATAATCATATGCTTGTTTCACTAAACCTGCCCTGCCCATCAGATCAACCATACAACCATAATGCTCGATTTTAGGCACGATACCGTACACCTTCATCATCTTGTCGAAATACGCAAATCCCTCATCCACCATACCACAATGACTACAAGCATAAAGCACCCCAACAAAAGTAATCTCAGTAGGAACCAATCTCTGCGTCTCCATCTCCTCGAAAAGTTCAAGTGCTTCCACACCGTATCCATTGACGGCTAATCCAACTATCAACGAAGTCCACGACACAATACTCCGCTCTTTCAATTCATCAAAGACCATTCTTGCTTCCATGATATTGCCACACTTAGCATAGAAAGCAAGAAGTGCATTTGCAGCATGAAGATTCTTATCCAATCCCATCTTCATCATATACACATGTGCCCTCCTCCCCAAAGCCAGAGCGCCAAGTTCAGAACATGCAGTAAACAAACTAACCAAAGTGAACCCATCAGGTTTAACATTGTTCAAGCACATTTTTCTGTAAAGGGTCAAAGATTCATTAGGCAAGCTATTCAGAGCATAGCCATTTATCACAGAATTCCAAGCTACAAGATCCTTTTGGGGCATTTTGTCGAACACCTGGAGTGCACTCTCAGCCCTACCACACGAACCATAAAAATGAACCAAGGCATTCTGAACAAACATCAATGACTCAAACCCATCTTTCAAAGCATCGCAGTGCACTTTCTCGCCATCTCTCAAGACCATCGTCTTAGCAATGGCTTTGAGAAGAAAGGGATACGTATGCGTATCGGATTGCACAGAGCTACGACGCATTCGCAGGTATATATCCAGAGCTGGAGATGGGTCCTCGCTGTCAGCATATCCTCTGATCATCGTATCCCATGTGAAAACATTTGGGTGCGGAATTTGATCGAACAGTTTCTGGGCATAAGTCATCGGCCCTGAAAGAGAGACCAACTTGAAGATCAAGTGCTTCCCCATGTCGACGTTGGAGAGAGGGACGCCATGCCTGATGGAGAAGGCGTGAACTTGGGTCAATTTGGGAATGGAGGAGGCGCAAGCGTGCAGCAGAGCAATGCATTTTCTGAGAATATATGGTTTCTTGGATTCCGTTGGCAAATCAATGATGTTCTGCAACACGTTTGATGAAGATGGAGATGGAGATGTCAACTGAGAGAAAATATGTGCCTCCGATTGCATGTCAAAGCATGTTGGAGTTGGACGACACAACGCACCAGCAATATATGTTGCCTGATGAGCTCTGACTTCTTAATGGGCTGTTGACTTTGTTTATGGGCTTAGGCCCAATATATATGGTTCCAATATAACTGGACCTATTCATAATAGCCCAAGATGATTAAATTAATTACTGTTGGAATACTAAACTTGCATACTGGATTGTAGTAAGTGTCTAAGTGAGAATCCAGAATGCAATTTTGGGGTTATTCTGTGTTTGATAGGTTTTCAGATTATAGTTATTTTTATTTTTTGAAATTTTAATTATTTTATTTTTAATGTAAAGGTGGTTATTAATCAGCTTTTTAATTTAACCGTTCCTATTAATTAAGAGCATTTGTACCCCAGGTCTTAACTCGTAATTTTGTAATATTTTTCCTTGTTAAATTCCGTCAAAATTATATATTTCCTCTTTTTGATTCATAATAATTATTAGTTTATAATTAGAACACTTTGAAATCATGAATTTGGAAATACAAATAATAAGTGAGGATGAAGAGCGCACTATCGTTCCAATACCTTACCTATTGTCATGTGTCCATTATAATTTAATTTAAGAAAGAGGTATAAAAATTAAAAATTACGTTTATACATTTTCCAGAAACAATTGCATTTGATCCTTTAAATGTCCGAATCTACTTTTAATCCTTTAACTATTTCATTTTTTAGTTTTAGAACCGTTTGTCCAATTTTGGGCACTTGTATATTTTTAATTCATTTTTTGTTCAAATTCAATTCAAATTAATCGAAAATTTAAAATTGGGGCCGAAAACTCACACGTTGCATGTTTGTAATCTGCAAAATTTGGGATTTCCGGCATAATCACATGCTCCCTCCGTCCCAGGCTAAGATGATCATTTTTTCATTTTAGTCGTTTCACCCAAAGAATCTCATTTTTTTTTACACACATGGGACCCACACACCCCCTCTAATACAATTAAAATATGAGATCCACATTCCCACTAATACAACTACCTACTACACATTAAATAATAATACTCCTTAATGTACGTGCAAAAAAGCAAATGACCCTCCTATGCTGGGACGGAGGGAGTATGAGTTTCAACCATCAACTATAAATTTTTGATTATTTTGGATCAAATTTGGATGAAAAAAAAAACTAAATTTGAGAATTTATATACGTGAAAGGACAAAATGTGAATTCAGCCATAACTACATGACCAAATATTATAATTTCTCGATATTTTCAGAACCCCTCACCACTTCTCTCAACACCACCTCTTTAAGAATGTTTCAAAATTAAAATAATGATTAATTGGGAGCCAATTTATAATAATATTATAAATGCCTTTTGTAATTACTTTATTATTATTATTATTTAAATGCATGCCTCATTCATAAGAGGATCTTAGATGACATCAATTGTGATCTTATGGTGGATTCGAAGTAGTAATATATGAATAGTTTGTGATAGAGAGGACAAATTAAAAATAACCTTTATTAAAGTTATATTTAGTCATAAATATAATGTGTTCTTTTATAAATTTAAGTGGTAAATGAAGATACAAAGTTATTTGTTTAATCCTTAGAAACTTGTGTGCAGATGTTGCACGAAGTGTTATTTAATTAAGGTCTTTCTTTACCTAAAAAATTTTGTGCACAAATGTTACGTACGTACACGGTACACTTACTCTTTTAGAATAGAATTCACATGAATAACATAGAATTCACATGAATAACATACGGATACACAAAACTTGTTAAATAACCACATTATCTAAAAGATTAAGCTTGTAGAGAGGAGAATCGTTTAATACTTAATCAAATCATTATATCAAAATTTATACACACAGAATTTATTCGGCTCATACGAACCATAGTCCAAATATAAAGCCTTATGTAAAATGGGGATGGGAAGAGATGGGTGGGGTGTTTGAAATTTTGGTATTTAGATATTAATGAATGAAAAAAAAAAACTCTTAAAAAAATAAAATCATAAAGATAAATAGAAAAGTTTGCTCGAAATCACAATATATTAAAAGTAGTAATATAAAAATTATATGAGAAAATATCAATTTTGGTCTCGTATCTTTTACCAAATCCAATTTTAGTTCTGTAACTTTTAGCATTTTCAATTTTAGTCATTTTAGTTTCAATTTTGGTCCTGTAACTTTTAAAATCAATTTTAGTCCTATAAGTTTCAAATTTAGTTCTATATCTTTTTAAATTATCAAAATTAATTCTATAATAAATAATATCATATTAAGAAAGATACATGACTAATTTTGATAATTAAAAAAGATATATGACTAAATTTGAAACTTATAGGACTAAAATTAAAAATTTAAAAGTTATAGGACCAAAATTGAAACTAAAAGGACTAAAATTGAAAATATTAAAAATTATAAGACTAAAATTGGATTTGGTAAAAGATACAGGACTAAAATTGATATTTTCGCAAAATTGTATTCACAAGATACTTCATTCACCAAAATACACGGAATATTTTTATTGTCATATTCATTCATACTTGATTTATTCCAGAGTAAAGTATAGGGTTCATCAAAATGCTAATTAAAAAGAAAAAAAAAATATTAATTTCAACTCTATAACTTTGGCCAAATTCAACTTTAGTTCTATAGATGTTAGTTTTTTTTAGCCCTTCACCAAAAAAATTCGCAAATGTTATAGGACTTTAAAAAGTCTAGTAAGTTTTAAAATATTTTTTTACAAAATTATTAAAATTGTAAAGGTAAAAAGTTATAGAACTAAAATGACATATAGACTAAAATTGAAAGAGTAAAAAGTTATACCCCTCATCCACCATTAATATTATCATTTTATCATTGTGAACCTCCACACATAAAGTATTCATTTTTCCTTTTTAATTAAATGATCATCTTATGGTTCAACACATACCACACCAATACAATTAACTCATTATATATAAAATAATATTTTCTCTATTCACTGTCAATCTATCAATTTTACTATTTTTGGTCGTTCACTCTTAATCTATCAATTTTCCTTTTTAGATACATGAGACCCACCCATACACTAATATAATTAAAATATAGGACACACTCCACTAATATAACTACTCACTATATATAAAATAATAATACTCCTTAATCTACGTGAAAAAAATAAAGAAATAGATTGATGTTCGATGGAGGGAGTAATATTCATAATATATTTGAAAAAGCAAATAATAACATTATGGAAGGAGTAAATCTAAAATTGAATTCTATCAAAATTGATATAATCTCATGCTATACATGCATGATGAGGTAAGAAAGAAGTCACTTTTTTTAAAAAAAAAGGAGAATTAGAAATAGGAAAAAGGTGAAATAAGTGGTGATAGGCTTAATGCAAAAGTGAGTACAAATCCCCCCACATAGATGAAAGGTCACCAAGGTGCAAAAAAGGGTGGAAAAAGGGTAGATAGGTAAGCTAGGTGGAGATGATTGGGTAGGTTTTGAAATTGGTTGTAGGTTAAAAGGGAGGTGACAAGCCCACGTGAATGACCACCACCACCACCTCCTCCACCTCCACCACCACCACCGCCGATGATTATTGGTGGATCTCATCGTTGGCTTCATATCAACGCTAACTGCCAAAATCCCCTAACTCACACTCCCACATTTACACTCAAATATAAACTCACTACAAAGATGCCCACTACAATGTCACAACAAAAGTTACTAGCATTTGACTATGCCACCTAATCTTCTTCTTTTCTTTTATTGCCCACTACCCCTTTTCTTTAATTCCCCCTTCCTTATCATCTCCTTAATATCTTTTGAGTTTTGGGTTAAATTTCCATGCTTTTGAAGCTACGTTTAATAAATGACACGAGGGATAAAGAAGAGAATTTATGCATAAAGTGTGCATAGACACTAGCTAGTCAAAGTTTAGATTTTTTGTTTCTACCACGTATCACTTATCTAAAATGTGACACAAAAGAAAATTTGTATATTCCACTATCCTTTACTAGAGATTGGTGTAGGATTTAATTGCAGTATTTGCTTCAAATTGCTTATAAATAATGAAGAGCTTACTATTTGACTGTGTTTTTAAGTGATCCAAATCCACATCAAATACATGATTAAAACCCTCGTACATCATTAACTTAATTAAAAGGTCTTTTCACCGTCTTCTACCACTTAAGCAAAGTAACACAAAAGATGTTAAATATATTGTGTGTGATCATGAGACATCTTTTGGAAAAAAAATAAATTCTATTTTTCTTTTTACTCCTTTTTATTATCAATACATTTAGCTCATTGTAAATTAAACAACTCTTTAAGGCATACATAAATTTGTATTTGTGACTTATATTAGCATGCGCACATCTACCACACCAACATAAATTACTTTAAGAACATATTCACTTTTAATTTGACATTATGTTAAGATTCCAAATCTATAAATTTAACACCACATACAAGTTGAAAAACTAACAATGAGTCAAAACAAGAATTTATTCTATGTTATATTATTTGATTATAATATGCATAATAGTATTATATTTACGAAATATATTATCCCATGAAAATCAATGCATAGATCTTATGAATTCGTATGAGTCAGACATCATACACATAAAAGAACCAAGCCCAATTAAGTAAAATAAAATAAAACAAAAAATGAGACTATAGTAATATTTTCCTCAACAAATGCGGTCATGCATACAGCATATTCGTTGTCAACTTAGTGAATTATCTCATACTCCTATGTTATAAATTGTATGAGTACCATATAGAAATGAAAAAACTAATCTAATAATTATCTTCAAATTTTATATTACTTTTCTCTTAATATTTTTTTTTTCACTTGTATAGTCATGCAAGATGCAACAATTTGATACAGGGAATGTTGCCCAAAAGGAGGAAGAAGACCCGACACTGCGTCATGTACTACTCATTGCTTCATTAAATATTTCTTCCACTCCTTAGTTGTGAAATTTTTATTTTTTATTTTTATGAAATTTAGAAATCTACTTTGTCATCAATTTTATTACTAATTTCTTTTTGGCAGATATTACTTTAAGTAATGAATTCATGTATTAAAAAATATATAATAATTTTAAAATTTAAGTATGTTACTATACTACTATTATGTTGGTCCTATATTAAATTATTCACATTCTTTTTCAACATTAAATTACACTCCATCTGTCTCACTTTCCTAAATTAAATTATATTTTTTCCATCACGTTAAAATTTACATTTTTTATTTTAATTTATTTTAAGTTAAGGTCTACATTTCATTTTTCGTCAAATTGGACCACACAAAATAATTAAGTATTCCATATAGGGCCGACACACAACACTAATACAATTACACACTTCACATTAAATGTTATTTCTCTTAACTCACTATACATTAAAATATTATATCTCTTAATCTCCATGCCAAAAAATACGTCATCGTTAACGGTGTACGGAGCGAGTATCTACTACTCCCTCCCCGGTAAATATTTCAATTGTGGTGCGCGGAGTTTAAGAAAATTTTATTTTTTTATGTATAAAGTAAGAAAGAGAAGAAATATTTGGGTTAATTTAATAAAAAAATTATGTAAAGTTATTGGTACATGTGAAAAATGAGTATTATATTGAAATGGGTGTAAAAAGTGGGTATTATTATAGTATATTCTTTATCAATTTTAATAAAAGTAAAATGAGAAATACTTTGAGGAACAAATTAAAAAGAAAAATGTGAAATATTTTCAGGGAACGGAGCGAGTATACAATTTAGTTGAACAGAAAGTAACAGAAAATTGTTCTAGATTTAGGAGGACCGTGTAATAACTTTTGTATGATTTTTTTTAATAGTGGAGTAATTGAAATCGTCACGATTATTATGAACATAGGAGGATTATAAATAAATAAATAAATGTGAAAATAAAATAAAATATGATATACTATTATCCAAGCAATAAGGTGGTGGTAGTATCTATAAAATGCTAGTGGCTAGATTTCCCATCTCTCCCTCTTTCTTTCTCTAATCATCCAATTCCACTAACACCTTTTCTCTCTCTAACTTACCCTAAATGCTAGTGGCCTTCTCTCTCTCTCCCCCATTTTACTACTACTGTGTGTTTAACCACATGTTGATCTTAGCAGCTAAAACATCCATCCAACACTGAGCTGAGTGATCAGTGGTAGAATGAGAGATGGAGAGAGAGAAACAAGCCAAACAACAACAGGATCAATCTCTCCTCTCTCTAAACCCTAAATTAGACACCCCCACCCCCACCCCCACCCCAACCTTCAATGACAGATTGAAGAGGGATGAGTGGAGCGAAGGCGCCGTTTCGTGCCTTCTAGAAGCTTACGAGGCCAAATGGACGCTCCGAAATCGGGCCAAGCTCAAGGGCCACGATTGGGAAGACGTGGCCCGCCACGTCTCCGCCCGGGGCGGCGGATCCAAATCCGCCAAAACGCAGACGCAGTGTAAGAATAAAATTGAATCGATGAAGAAGAGGTACCGATCGGAGTCCGCCGCCGCCGACGCCTCGTCCTGGCCGCTCTACCCGCGCCTCGATCATCTGCTCCGCGGGAACGGCCATTCCGCCTCCGCTGTTTCGAATCCGCCGCCTGTGGAGTTGACGATGGCTGCTCCGCCTGCGCCGACGCCGGTTCCTGCGGCGGCTCCGCCGGCTGTGGAGGTGGGGAGTGGTGCGCAGAAATCACATGGGTCGAATGATGGTGATCGGTTGGGTAAGGTCAGTATAAATTCACATGACATGCTTGTTTGCTGACAGGGATACTACTGTAATTTCACTGCTTCACCAACTTCTTGATCATCAATTACTTGCAATTCTCATTTGTGAGGAGTATTCTTATTGATTTTTCATCTCCTATTTTGTTATATTTAATATTTAAAAAAATAAAATTTTATTTGGAAATGTTATACTAGTATGTTAGAAAATAATATGTCACTTTAAAGCCTAGAACTAGAACTGTCTTTCGTAACATGACAACTTTTAGATAAATACTCACTCCGTCCCATGAATTATTTTTGTGCGTGAAGATTAAGAAAATTTTATTTTTTAATGTATAAAGTAAGAAAGAATACATATTTTAGTTAATTTAATGAAAAAGATAGTACGTGAATTTTTTACCAATTTTAATAAAAGTGAAGTGTGAAATACTTTGAAAGACGGATAAAAAAAAGTGTAAAATATTTTGGGAAGGGGTGAATATCTTTTATTTAATCAACATTTGAAGAATTTTTGTGCATACTAGATTTTTTATAAAGCAAATGAAAACGTACTCCTTATTTAGAAACTATTGTGGGTTTACTTTCTTAAAAGGTGATACTAATATTAAGGCAAATTATCATACAATCGGGTGTATGTGCATCCATTTTTTAAATTTTATATATTTATAAATAAAAATATATTCTTTTGAGTCCTAGCAGGGTATTCACACTTTTTTTTATAAATTATAAAGAATGTGTGAAAATTGTTTTGTGAAGGAAGGAATATACATTAATGAATAGAAATGTATATATTTTATTAACTAAATTTTTATTATTTTTTTAAATAAAAAACTGAATATAAAAAAATTATATTAATAATATTGAATAAAGATTTATACGCATGCACATATACACCTATCAACTCTAATATTAATTTATCATTAATTATCAATATTAATTTGTACATGCATCATTGAGTATTGATGTAGGATGAGGGAGATGAGACCAACGATGGTGCCAAAGTAATAAAAATTCAAGAATTGGAAAAGAATCCACTTGATAACGACGATAGTGATAGCATCACACCACCAATTGATCATCATTTCCCAAAGGAAAAGCCAAGCACAAATGCTCATTTCAAGAAGAAAAACAGTGACACGGATGTGGAGAGGAGGAAGAAACGAGGGCGAGGGAAGTATTTGGAGATCGGAGAGAGCATCCGATGGCTAGCTGAGGTGGTGGTAAAATCGGAACAGACACGAATGGAGACGATGAAGGAAATAGAGCGAATGAGAGTCGAAGCGGACGCGAAACGAGGCGAGATGGATCTTAAACGGACGGAGATCATCGCGAATACTCAACTCCAAATTGCTAAACTTTTTGCTAAAGCTGGATCGCCTGATGAATGGAAGAAGCCATCTTAACTCGTGTAACATGAAATTAATCTCAATGAAATCAAAACTTGTTATAAATAGGTAGCAAAAATATATATTTGGAGATCATATGTGCATTTTGAATAATTAGGAAATGTTCTTATCATGTAATCAACCCTTATTTATTGATTGATAAGAAGCCTCATCTCTAATTATTAGTTTTACAATATTATTATTGCTTTCAACTTACACAAACTTATAAATTATAATGCATACTAATGTTAGATAAGTGCAATTGATAATGAGTCAATTTTTAACTTGAAATAAGAAGTACTACTACTTAATCCATTTTACAAGGTATCACAGATAAAAATAAAAAATATTACTGAGAAGTATTATCATGTAATATTTTTATCTATATAAAGTAACAATATTTTTCTTTTTATATAGTATGCTTCTATATCTTTTGACAAGGTAGAGTAAACAAAATGCTTAGGGAGATAAACTATTATTATTTTAAATAAAAAAATTTATTTTTCAAATTCTTACCTTGATTTATTGATTACTTTTTTAAATGAAATTATTCTTTGAAGGCATCACATACATGAACTACTACTTTTTTTAAAAATTATCTAGAGTTTTTCGTATATTATTCCACACTAGTATGTACTAGTCCCTCCATCCCTCCGAAAGGTCCCCTTTTACTATATTGGACGTTTCATTTAAAAGTCATCATTTTCTACTTATAGTAAAAGGGTTCCATATATGCCCCACCACTCACTATTAATACAACTATTCACTATACATAAAATAATAATACTCCTTAATCTACGCACAAAAAGCAACCAGTGACGTTTGGGCGGGATAGAAAGAGTATATCGTATTACTTTATTTATTTATTTATTTAATAATATATAAATATTTTTGTTAATTGATAAATTACTCATCTCAAATAAAACGGCTAATAAATTAATATAGTTGGAATTATTTGATACCCTATTATGAGGTATATTGGGGTTTGACTGACACGAAATAACTATTGGATCACATGTAATTTAATTTGAATATTTGAGTCACCAAAATTGGTGGAATAATGAAGGTCATCAACTTGTGGCAACCATACAACTCGTAAAAGTTTAACATTAATTAGAAATAAAATATTAATAAATCAGCTCTTTTAATACATTGAATAATTGGTAGCGAAAATGATTGAAGTACCTACCGAAGCTCTTTTTAGCAGGGTTTTGTTTTAAACTTTGAAATTAATAATAAACCTATTTGATTTTGACATAAACCAGCTCTTGATTTACGTTTACTAAACTTGTTACTTCCTCCCACCACTGTCACCATTATTTTAAACGTTTCACCATATCCTACAAGTCTTTTTTTAAAAAGTGGAAATCTCATTAAAATAAAAATAACAATAAAAAATTTTCTTATACCCTTCAATGTTCACGGTAAGGTACAATGTTTAAAAAAATATATTGTCTAATGTTATCCGGCACAATCAAATTTAATTTACTCTCTACATGTATAATCAAATAAAGTACTAATAAACTACTACTTCAATCATATTAAAGTATTCACACCTCTTTTATACTCTCTCATGGCTCGAAAAAAAGTTTTTTACTTTTGTGCATGTTGATTAAGGAGTATTATTATTTAATGTATAGTGGATAGTTGTATTAGTGGGAGTGTGTGGACCCCATATTTTAGTTGTATTAGTGAATGTGTGTATGTCTCATATGTGTAAAAAAGGAAACGACCCTCTTTAAAGCGGATGACCAAAATAGAAAAAAGACCCTCTTTCAAGCGGACGGAAAGAATAATTTATAAAAGAGGTATAAAAACTATATTGAAACAGAGGGAGTATTACCTATTTAAATAAAAACATATCCCAACATGAATATAAATAAAATTACATGGAGTATTAAGATTTGATTAAAAGTTATACTTCCTCTGTTTCTTTAAAAAGTTATATATACTGTTTGCACGAAAATTAAAAAATATAATAGGAGTAGTATTTTAATGGAGTATTGAATAAGTATGTTAATATTGTGTATGAACCCATAAAGATATATTAATTGTTTTGTGTGAGTTTCATCTATAAAAAAAATGTAACTCTTTTTGCGTGATTGAGAGATTAATAGTTTTCATTCAGAAAAATAATACTCTAGTGTATATTAGTTCACATGCAAAGAATCATTAAAATTCTTTACTTAAGACAAAGTCTCTTGTGAAAAGATATTTAAATGAAACTGGTCACACATTATGATTGTTATAACTACCTCCGTCCGCCTCAAAGGGATCCATTTGATTTTTGCACGTGGATTAAATAATATTATTATTTAATTTTTTTTTATCGGCAAAATAAATAGTAATTTTATTAATAATGATGGGTAAGAGAGTTACCCAAAACTACAAGAAAAAGAAAACATCATTACAACCTGATGAAAATAACAAAAATAATACCCCATGAATGATTAGTCATATTGTAGTAGGGATGACCAATTAAAATAATTTATCGAACCATAGAGAGGTAGGTACTAGTGCTTAAACGATCTCACGTTTCTTGTAATTTTATAGAGACGAATCATCAATAGAGTGGTTGTTCAAACAAATAAATAGAAGTAATCAAAGCAATGCAAGCAAGCAATGATCAAACAAACAAGATAATTGGATGAAATGTGGTTTACCAAATTAAGCAAAAGTGAGACTAACAACAATTAAGAAGTGAAAATCCTAGGATACATGCATCAAATTCATATGAATCATGGGCTTAAGACTAAGGGCCAACACTAAGTTCACCTAGACTCCCTCTCAAGATGAATAGGATATCGATTCGTTTAAGAATTCCAACATAACTTAATGGATTGGTTCTTAATCAAACAATTCCAACAAGGTACTAAGCTTAAATAAGAGTCCCCTCACACGATTAATCAACCTCTCGATCAAACCAATCGGATGTCCTATCAAAGGGTTCTAAATCCTAAAGGACATCTCTATCTCTTTAAGATCTATAATGAACATGATGTGTATGACAAGATGATTCAATTAATTATCCTAAATATGCAATTGACTTCTCAATCTAATCACATGTTTAAAACAATAAATCACACAAATCATCATAAACATCAAGATCTAAAGCATCAATGATAGAAAATCAATTAACTCAATCAACATATGAATTTAAATACACAAATCCCAAAATTATCCAACAACTCTCATGTTGCTAATCTCCCTTAATCTCACAAGGGAGATTAGCCTATCATATTCAAAAGGAAATCAACATAGACATTAAGATCCTTACAAAACATGATAAACAATAAATTTTCGAAACAAAGTGTAGATGAAGACTCCCTTGAATACTTCCAATGGTGATCTTCTTCTCCCCTTTACAATCCTCCTCTCTTCCTTGCTTCTTTTCCTCAATTGGATGAAGGTTTTGATGGTGGGATGATGGTAGATGGAATGAATGGTGAATGGGTGAAGATGATGGTGTGAAATGGAGAGAATGGTGTGTGATATATGTGTTTTGGTGCAAACCCTTGGTGGAATCTCCAATCTCACTTCAAATGTTGAACTTGAGGCTATTTATACCCTCTCCAAATTGGGCCACAAATTTAACATTAGTTGGGCTTTTTACACATACTTACACACATTGGCAGGTAAAAATCCGAATTTCTGGCCCAATAACATGCAACTCGAGTTGGCCTTACCCAACTCGAGTTGCAACTCGAGTCGAGCTACGTTATGTGTAACTCGAGTAGACTTGGTTAGACTCGTGTTGGCAACTCGTGCATCCGCCTGTTCGGTCGTGTTGCGAGGCTCTGAAACTGAAAATCCCTCGGAATCCAGCTCGACTCGAGCTAGCAACTCGTGTTGCAGCTTGCAAGTCGAGTTGACTCACTGTACAATTTTTGGCACTTGCCCTGCTCCTACTCGACTCGAATTGCAAGTCGAGTTGGACTTTGCAACTCAGTAAGATCTCTGGACAATTTTTGGACTTTTTCTGACCCCAACTCGAGTTGCACTTTACAACTCGAGTTGGGTCTCGCAACCCGTTTCTTGCTCGTTTCAGCTCTCGTCTCCATTTTTGCTCCGTTTTCACCTGTTTTATATACTTTTAAGTTCATTCACACATATTTCTATGAAAACACATAACACAACCAAATAACACATAAAATACGGATAAAATACTATGAAAACGGACATAAAAAAATACTAAAATTTAGATGAAAATATCACTCATCAATGAACTAGCGCAATACATTACAACTTTAATCTGTAGTGAGTAGTTGTATTAGTGAGTGTGTGTGCCCCATATTTTAATTATATTAGTAGGTGTATGTGTTGGTCCCACATGTATAAAAAAAACCATCGAGAGTGATGCCCAAAATGAAAAAAAATAAAACTATATAGGAGCGAACGGAGGAAGTATGTAAAGTATATTTATTGATAATTAAATTATGTCTTTTTATAGTTTGATGAATATGAATTAAAGTATAATTCTAAAATGTCATATCATGATTCATCGTAAAAATTCTTTATCTCCAATATGGAGGACATATTTTATTTTACTTACATAATAATCATATTTTAATAAGTCTCGTCTCACTTAAGAAATTCCTTTATTAATTACTCCACTTTCTCTATCCCACTGATTACTCCACACTTTTCTTTTTATCTATCCCAACACTTATGGATATTTTTAAAAGTGGAAAAAAAATTAAAATACTACTCACATTTTACACGCATTACAATAATTTTAAACACTCTTTTTATTAAATTATCTAAATAGCAAAAACTTGTGTGCTCGTGGGACACACCGTGCTTCCATACTTTTTAGTATTAAATTGTATAACCCTTGTATACCCCTTTAATATTAAATTGTATGTCCTCGGGACACAAGAGACCAATTCATCTAAAATACTTACTTTTTACACTCATTTCAATAATTTTATATATTTTCATACATAAAAAATAATTTTTCTTAATATTTGCGCACAAGAATACGTGTCTAATTTATCATGATGGAGCTAGTACTTATTATTATTATAAAAAATATACTCCACATACTCCCTCTGTTCCACGGCAAAAATAATTTTTGCTTTTTGGCACGTGAATTTGTGAGTATTATTATTTAATGTGTAGTGAGTAGTTGTATCAGTGGAAGTATGAGTTTCATATTTTAATTGTATTAGTAGGTGTGTATGGGTCTCATGTGAGATAACCAAAATGAAAAAAAAGACTCTTTGGGTAGGACGAAAGGAGTATATAATACTCCATCATTATGAATACTCCATCCGTTTCTTGGTAAGAGTCACATGTGCTTTTGAGCACGTGAATTAAGAAGTATTATTATTTAATGGGTAGTAAGTAGTTGTATTAGTGGGTGTGTGAGCTCCATATTTTAATTATATTAGTGGGTGTGGGTGAGTTTTATATATCCAAAAAAGAAAATATGATTCTTTAGTAAGATAATCAAAATAGTAAAATGAAAGAGGTAAAACCCAAAGAAAAATACCACTATTTCACCAACTTGGACCAAACCCCCCCTACCCATTCTTTCCGCTCATCTAAAACAATGAAAGAAAATTCAGCGCCTTTTCTCAAAGTCAGCGAATACACACCCAACCAATCCCCATTATCTCTCCTCTGCTGCAAATCTTTGCTTCCAAATCAAGCAAATAAATGAATTGAGCTCCGATCGATCGTCGCCCATGGATATCGTGAAGCGCAGAGCCGTCAAAACCCTAGTCGCCAAGCTTACCTCCGTCTCCGAGCAAACCCGCACCGAAGCCATCTGCGAGCTCCGCGTCCTCTCCAAAAACGACGCCGACAGCCGCCCTCTCATCGCCGACGCCAACGCCGTCCCCTTAATCGCCGAATCCCTTTACTCCCCCGTCCCGATTCTGCAGGAGAACGCCACCGCCACGCTCCTCAACCTCTCAATTTCCTCCAAGGATCATCTCATGTCATCGCACGGCGTTCTCGACGCCTTATCGCACGCCCTCCGCCACCCTTCCTCCCCCTTCGCCGCCCAATGCGCCTCCGCCACCATCTTCAGCCTCCTCAGCGTCGATTCCTACCGTCCAATCATCGGCCACAAGAGGGACATCATATTCGGGCTGGTGGAGATCGTGAGGAATCAGGGATCGGCAGCTAGGTCAATTAAGGATGCTCTGAGAGCCCTATTTGGGGTTGCTCTGTATCCGCTGAATCGGGCGCAGATGGTGGAGCTGGGGGCAGTTCAGGCCCTGTTTTCGTTGGTGGTGAAGGATGGCAGGGTAGGGCTGATCGAGGACGCCACAGCGGTGATCGCTCAGGTGGCGGGGTGTGAGGAGAGCTGGGAAGTGTTCAAGAAGGCTTTAGGGATTGAAGTGTTGATGGATTTGTTGGACAATGCGACTGGATCGAGCAACAGGACGAAGGAGAACGCGGTTTCAGCTCTGCTGAATTTGGTGCAGTGTGGAGGGGAGGTGGTTGCTGGGGAGGTGAGGGGGAAGACGGAGGCGAGGGTGGTGGATGGGATTCTGGATATTGTGGAGAATGGAAGCGAGAAGGGGAAGAGTAAGGCGGTGGCGCTGCTGAAGGTGGTGGATGCGAGGGAAGCTGCAAGGTTGGAGCCTCTCACCAGCCACTCCTCTTGAAGGTTTAATTTTCTGATCTTCTTCACACCATGATTGTAGATAACTGCTCCTTCTGATTGGTAATTTGACAAATTGTGTTTGTTGTACATCACTATAACATTAGGATTGGAGACAATGGATTCATATTTGGTTTTTGATTTAGTGATTGATCATTGATGATGGAAATATGATCTTTTGTGTCAAGTTGTTGAGCATTCACTGCCATTGATTGTGCTCTTATGTTCTTCTTTCTCTGTGTTAGTTTGAGTACTCTGTCCTTCACTGCAATACCCCAAAGCAACTTGGTTCAAATTTCGGAATGGTAGTAATGTAATGAGAATGTAATTGATTCAAGGGTGGGAATACATTGAATGATTTACCAATCATAAGGAATGAGATGTTTTCATTTCAAGCAAAAGGTTGTATTGAACCTGCAATACCCAGAATTACATTGACATTACAATTTCTACATGCTCAAAAATCATCAATTTTTCTTGACTTCAGCTGTCCAACACTGTTTAACAAATCCTCTGAGATTAATTTTGTAGAATTGAAGTACAGATAGAGGAGTATTCCCTTGCCAGATTCCCAAATTAAATTGAAAGCATCTAATTTTTATCTATTTATTTATGAAGAGGTGGGGGGTCCTTGTGAGAAATTGAGATAAGGTTTATTCCCATTCCACGGTATTCTTCTATTGAATCAACGGGATGTTTTTTCCGTCTGTCATCTTTACTCTGCTTACGAAACAGGACGGTTCTTTTTACGTCGAAAGATTTTAGGGTAAAAATTGTTAGGGGGTGTTTGTTTGGAAAGTGTGGATGTATGGAATGGGATTGGAATCAATTTTGGATGTTTGTTTCATGGGAATGATTGATGCTACAGTAATTTAATACCCAAAAATAATTGAATCATCAATTCCTCATGAAATTGGGTGGAATAATTTTCATTCCGTTCCCTAATTTAAATGCTTTTTTGTATTAATTATTTTTTAAATAAAAATTAATTCTATAATTTTCTAAAAAAATTTATATGTACAAAAATATCATTATTAGTTTCTTAAAAAATCATTATAAATAATTAAATTTGACTTTATTATTAAAAAAATTTTTTACATACCAAACAACATTATTAACTATGATAGTCATTCCCAACATCAATCAAACAATATTATAATTATAAAATAAAATACAAACCCATTACCATTCCTCATTACTATCACTATGATTCATATTCCGATTCCTTCTAATATATCAAACGGCCCCTTGGTGTTAGTCTCTATCTGCATGTGGGTGTGGTGAGAATTGGTAAGATGAGAAAGTCTTGCAAGTTGCAACCCATTTTCTGATGGAATGAATCATGACAATTGACCATATTTCTATGTCCTGAAACTAACACATGAACCAGTCAAGCTTCTCTGTCTTGTAATGTGTTAATCTTTTCAATTTACTCCTACGTTTATCTCCTTTCTAACACATCCTCCATTTTGATGATAAACCATCATAATCTCTTGTTTTATGACATATCAATATTCAAACACATAACAATTGCAAATTTGCAAAATACTTGAGATTTAGTTTAAGTTTTTTTTTTTAAAAATCTTAAATCCTTTCTGAACTTGCTAATATTTCAAATTTAGTGCAATCAAAGTTCGTCGATGCCACCTACAAGGCTACAACATACTATTCATTTCGACCTGTTTAAACTTTCTTTTATTTTTTAAGATTTATTGACAGGTTTTAACAAAATTTTTATAACTGAAAATCGAAAAAAGAACCGATCAGAAAACACCTCACTGGTTCTCGCCATTAACCGTTTTTTTTTTCTTTTTTAACTACCAATAAATATCTTAACAAAGTGCACAACTTGAATAGTGTCATAATTTGAAATCTATCTGAATAAGAGTAGCATTCGAACATAGCTGTAAGTACCTTAATTTGTGTATGTTCTAATCCTATCTGGAAACCACGGAACATTTCGGACATACATTTGCTTGCCATCGTTGGCTTCTTCCTTTAAAGCTGTGCATGGACCGTACAGTTCACTGGAGGTGGTCATTTCTAGGGTCATGCCTTTCTCCTTAAAATCAAAGCCAGTAGATAAGACAAGGCTGAATCGACCGACGAGAGAACAACAATAAGCATCGCAACAAGAGCAAGAGTCAGGGTTGCAGTCTTCAGCTGCAGCAAATAGAAAGAAAGACCACATCTTATGCTTTGCAAAAGATCTTATATTTGCAACACTATCAAGTTTAATAAGAAAAAATGTTTGAAATTCACAAGTAAATTTGAAAAGCTAAGTACTTTTGTTTCCAAGAGGATACACTACTCCTATATCACTATCTATCTCTTCTTAGCCGCCTAAACCACGAACACCATGAAACCTCTGAAGTCAAATGCAGTAAGCTAGAGTGCGCTAAACAACTCGTTTCAAGCCATATTCCATAACAAGACCAGCTAAAACATTTGCAGAATACAGGGGATGGTTCAGAAACTTATAAGGGGGAAAAAACTCAACACATAAGTCAAAAGGTTTAGAAAAAGGATTTCAAAAAACTGGTTCAGAACTTATTCATTGAGAGTACTCTCTAAATAGATCAAATTTTCTTTCTTTGCAACCTCTTCCTACCCTTTTACAATAATGAAATTGCACAGATAAGGACAGCATCTGGTTCCAGCACATGCTGGCTTTACTGATGCAGTTTCTCCACACGCTAGCTAAAAACAAAGTTTCTTATTGACTCCTTAATCTTTACAGAATCACACTAAAAGTGGTCATTATCAATTACATTTACTCCTGATAGCATTTTCAGCATATTTGTAGCACAAGAAGATGACTGTCTCGTTTATCACATGAATCTATTAAGAAATCCTAGGCCACGAGAAAAATATGATGTGCATGTGTATATATCGTAGCTTGTTTGTGTTTAGGACTGGTTAAGGAAGACTAACAGTGCTCTGGAAGCTTGGCCACTCAATATACTTAAGTTGGCTCGGCTGTTCAGCTAAAAATAGTAACAAGCTTCGAGCGTACCTACATTATAGAGAATCATCTGGTTAGCATGTAAATATCCCCAGAAAATGCAAGCAATAAAGACAAACATTCAAACGCTCCATAGCTGTTCACTACTCCTTATTCGTATTATATTACCTAATGGCATCTCTAATCAGGTTCAACCAAAAAGGCTCCGTACGAGACTCATCATCGTAATTCAGCTCATAATTTTGTCCTACAGATGGAATGAGTGTAGTGGCAGAAGATTGATGATGAAAATTCAGCTGCTGTGGAATTTGAATCTGCATACAAATCAAACTATAAATAAATAAATAAATAAATTCCATATTGAGCATTAAATTTGACAATGAGAAGATATACTTGGGTCAGCCTACTGGATGTTAATACAGTTTGATAATGAAATTTACTAAATCTATTTGTATCATGTTTATGAATCTGGAATGACATCTTGGAGTAAACTGCACCATTTGCCAGGATTTTGGCACCTAGATGATATAGAACCAACAGAAAGATTAACTGATTAGCAACAATTAATTTGTGCATATCAAGAAAAATGAAGATAGAACCTGAGAAATTCACAAATAGCCCAGAAATTGTCGCCATGAAATGTGAAGCTAACCAGAAACCTATCACAAAGGAGAAACAACATAGTAACACAAATGTGAATTAAATTAAAAGCCGACCAAAAAAAAAAAAAAACTTAAAAAATGAAATTATGAAAGCAAAAGGGTTGGGTAAACAGCGAGTCAATTTTCTCCAATTTCCAAAATCGCTCATTCAACATGTTTTAATTAGGGTTTATTAATAATGATCTAGCCGGAATTGAGTAGAGGAGGCGGAGTCGGAATAGCAAGTCAGAGGAAAGGATTTCACCAAAGTAAAATAGAGCGAAGATTACCTGAAGAGAAGATCAAGCGCCTGAGAAATCACGACGGCGGCGAGCAGTGGAGGCCGGACTATGCTGGATTCAGCGTTATTTTCACTGCATTACTCCATTTTCGTGGTTATTTTCTGTTTTAAAGTATTTATTTATCTGAAAATTTCATTGGATAACTTTTTTTAATTATTTAAAAAGGTTTAAACTTTGACAAAGTGAGAATAGCATAACCTAAGCAGCCAAACAGACCCTAATTTCTCCTTTCCAAAAAGAGAATATCTTCAAAAACCTCTCCAAAGCCCTCTCTCTCTCTCTCTCTCTCTCTCTCACTGTGCAGATATCTATCTACAAGAGAGAAATTATAATGCAAGCTTCAGTGTTTTTATTCAGTGCTCCACCTCCACTTCATCCTCCCAACTCCTCACCTTTTACATTGAAAACCCAAAAATCAAACATTCTTTTCTTTACCTCCACCATTAACAACAGACCCTCTATCTTATCAACTCAAACACTCTCAAGAAAGCTTCGATGCAAACCCCCTGCTGGAAAATATCTCGCCGACGACTATCTTGTGGTATTTATCCGCTGCTTTGCATCTCTTGCTCTAATTGTGGACCCTATTCGCGTTGTTCCTCCCCTCGCTACCTAAATATTACTCCTTTTAATTCAATATCTCCTGTTTGTGAGCTTTTTGTCTGGAATTTTTTTATGAAGGTTTGTGTTAGATTACCTTTTTTTTTTCTTAAGAAATGTAAGGAGTTGATTTCAGCTTGGTATTTTGAGTAGATAATTGAGTGCTTAAATTCATTGAAGACAGAGTAAATGGCACTAAATCTTGTGTTATGTATTGATGGTGGAATTTCCTGGTATTTTGATATTAATGGTTGTGAACTCTTAATTTGTGGTGGTGTGTTTTGTAAGGAGTGATGTTGTATTCTTTTATTCTTTTTTTTTTAATTGTTTTTCTTTGATTTTTTGTAGAAAAAACTATCTGCAAGTGAAATCCAGGAGTTGGTGAAGGGAGAGAGAAATGTACCATTGATCATTGATTTCTATGCCACATGGTGTGGCCCTTGTATTTTGATGGCACAAGAACTTGAAATGGTATGTTTACATCATACTCCATTGTTATCCATCATGTTGGTATGTTTTTTTAGGTTTTGCCTATTATAAGTGTGTGTTAGTCATATGTTGGAATGTTGATGTGCCTCTAGTAATGCCAATGGCCGTTGATCTCGGCAGGGATTTTTAACTAAGATTTGGTGAATTACTTTGGCTACATTGTAGAGAAGAATCAGTAGATTATGAATATATTAAAGCTACATTTTCCATACTATGCCAAAGGCTTGCTTCGGGCTTTTTGCTTCCTGATTAACCCATTTTTCAGTTAGTATTTCTGTAATCTTACTGAGTGACGACTTTCTTCATTTAGTTGTTCTAGGATGGAGTTAATCTGTTTACAGTTGCGGCACACCCTGGATTATTTTGCTCGCTTGTCGTACTAAAGAAGAACCACCTACAATAGCATCAATAGCAACTAATGCTTTTGTCCCAATTTGTAAATGATATTATTATGTTTATATATAAAGGTACAACACGATTTTTATAGTTTCCTTCGAAGTCTCTTCTGGTATTCCTTTTACCCTTTTAATTTGAGCAAGTATTCATACTTTGTACCTCCGTTTTGAGGTCTTCTACGTATAATATGTTCAACCTTCCTTAGGTGCTTTCGTCTGATTTTCTCATCTGTTGGAACTGTCTTCACTTTCTTTCTAATGCATTCATTGTATATTACATCTACGGAAGTTTGCCAACATAACCATCTGATCTAGGAAAGAAATGTCTACTTGGGATAAATTGTGCCATAGAGTTCTTATCTAGTCTTAGTATATTCTCTGTGCACAACTCATTTATCAGGGGCATCTGCCATGCTGATGATGGAACTCATTTCACTTATTAGATGCTGTAGGTGTGACTCAAGTAAAGGAAATTGTTGAGTCACGTATCGTTATATGAGAGTTGAAATTATCAACTTAATGAGTCAGGTTAACTCGTTTAGTATGGGACTCTTGAAGGACTGGTGGTAGGAGTTTGAGGATAACATGAGTATAAGCTATGATGCTTGAGTTGAACTCTGTTACAGCACGTCGAATGTGTTCCAACATGCATAACAATTCTTTATATAACAATTTACAGACTCCTTAGAATCTGCTTATGCCACAGCTTGCTGTCGAGTATGAGAACACCGCCACAATCGTGAAGGTTGACACGGACGATGAGTATGAATTTGCACGAGATATGCAGGTAATTTTACTCCTCCAACAACACACTTCTTCAGTCTTTGATTGATATCCGAAATTCCTAGTGATTTTTTTATCTGATATGAAAAGAAAAGAATTCATTAAGCAAACGAATCTGTTGTGCAGGTACGAGGATTGCCAACACTGTATTTCATCAGTCCAGATCCGAACAAAAATGCTATACGAACCGAAGGGCTCATCCCCATTGAAATGATGCGGGATATACTCGACAATGAGATGTGAAGCAATACTGAATTTGCCCAGAGCTTCCCTGATCTTGCAGTGGGGATGGCCTTGAAGAGAGGATTTGAGGTAAAGAAAATAGTTCATATAAGCATACTCCTATGTTGTAAGATTATTGTTGAGTATAAGTAGATGGATACATATTAGCTAGGCTAGGTTCATTTAATTACATCAAACTAGTGACTTGTTAGTTGTTAAATTGATCTAAGCATTATTCTCTGTTCTCTATCCTCTCCCTCCATTCCTCCATTGAAATCGTCTCTACTTCTTCATCCATAAACACAAATAACTAAAATTATAAACCAACCAAACCCCAATCCAAAGAATTTTATTCAGAATTATATACTCAATTTTTTCCATATGGAAATTAAGAACATGTTCATATTAGGTTAACATAAAGGTTGAGAATTATAGTTAAACTTACAAGCTTGAATTCGAGCTTGGAAGCTCTGAAGAACTTGAGCCTCAGTTGAATTTGAGCTTGAACTTAAGGTTGTGTTTGGATGGAAGGATTTGAGAAGGGATATATAAATCCTTCTCTCATGTTTGGGTAGCACTTGAAATCGATGGATTTATAAATCCAAGATTTTAAATTAATGAATTTCAAATCATGAATTTGATTTTGAATTTTTTTAATTGTTTTTTAATGGATTTCAAATCCTCACCGAAACCGTGTCATTTGAAATCCTTCCGTTATTGTGTAATAAATATATTAATATATAAAATTAATAAAATAATTATATATATTGTTTTAAACTCTACCACCCAGTCTACTCCCTACCCAACCCCGCCCCTAAAAAAAAATTTATTTAAACTTTACATTTTAATAATAAAAATATTACCACCAATCCTACCCCACCCACACCCACACCCACACCCACACCCACCCCATCCCATCCAATTTTTTTTTATAAAACTTTACATTTTAATAATAAAAATATTACCATCTAAACCTATCCCCTACCAAAAAATTATTTTTTAATAAAAATTAAATTTTAATATTTAATATAATTAAATTTTATTATTTTTATTTATCATATATAAAATTATATTTTAAAAATAATTTTTAAATTATAAATTTGAAATCCTTTCAAAGATCCATAATTTATCCGGGTTATTCTGGAGTGCACCGGTGCACCCGCAGAATTATAGGGTAAAATTGAGGGGTAGTGTGTAGTTAATATATTTATTTTTAATTATTTTATATTATTGAATGATGAAGATTAATTACAAATCTAATCTAATGGTTGAGAATATTTAGGTGCACCGGTGTACCAGATGCACCACAGTTAAACTCTAAAATTCAAGAATTTAAAATCCTGCCATAATGTGATATGCTTCCAATGCCAATAAAAAGTAACCCATCCAATAGTATTTAACATCCAAAAAATTGCCAAATAAAATGCGTCCCATGTCGAAATATCACAAGTACCTCCTCGTCCTAACTTTCATTTTGGAGTGCTATCTTTGTTCTCTTATTTATTTGGTGGTCAACTATGAAGAGATGTCAAAGGGGCTTCTTACTTCCCAAATGGATTCAATTGCGACCTTATAATGCAATCGCATTCTCCGGTCCAATTGCTGTTTTTGTTTCTGTATTCCTGCATTCAAATTAATTGCATTATTATTACTGATCGGTAAAATCCATATCTGTAAAAAGCGAAAGGGTACTTTTTTTATGGTAAAAAATTCATTCGTTTCAGGGGTGAAATGCCACTCGAACCCAGAGCTAGCTGGTTCTCCCCGAAATGCGTTTCTTAGATCCTTTCCTTATTTTAAATCATTGAGTTTAGACATTACTTCGGTGCTTCTTATTCGTTTACCGTCGAGAGAAAAAATTTTACTTCAGATTTTTCGGGTAAAAAATAAGATAGGATTCCTGATTATTCAGACCTTAGTCGAATTATATGTACTGGTCGTTGTAATCTCGTAGATCCGACCGTCGTGGCCCAAGCTATTATTGAGAAAATCGGAGAATACAACCAACTCGCATTAAGAATTTCAGTTACGTCCCCATGCCCCCCGTGTGGGGGACATGGGGGCGAAAAAAAGGAAAGAGAGGGATAGGGTTTCTCTCGCTTTTGGCATAGCGGGCCCCAGCGGGAGGCTCGCACGACGGGCTATTAGCTCAGTGGTAGAGCGCGCCCCTGATAATTGCGTCGTTGTGCCTGGGCTGTGAGGGCTCTCAACCACATGGATAGTTCAATGTGAGTCGCAGGCCTTGTAGGACTTTTCTTTATCCACGCAGTTGCTATGCATGCACTCTTGGCACGTGGTGGGGTATAGGGTTGGCGATCAATCTTTCTGAGTGAGCGATTCCTAATTCGATTTGTCATCTCTTAAGATATTTCGTTTCGTAACGGGCTCTCCTTTACACCTACCTATTCGAAACTATCACCCATCCGATCCCGAGATCATTAGATGTGCGGGTGCATTAGATTTCCAATCCTTAACTACTAGCACAATCTCATCAATCGACAACTTCAGTTTCGCCTGCTTTCAAATTCATTGAATTTTGAAATGACTCAATCCAAACACAACCTAAGTTATTATTATTGAGCTTTAATTGAGTTGAACTATTCGCAAACTCATTATTTTTCAACGGGTCGAGCTCGAACCAAAATATTAATATTCGAATCAAGCTTGAGCCTTAAAATTTTAAATAAGTCGAGCTCGAGCCATAGGGCTTGGTTGGTCAATTTGGCCCTCTTTAACTCAGAAAAAAATGTTTTTACAAAATTATTGTTGTAAACCCCCTTAAAATATTACTATTATATATGTATTACCTAAATAAATGTTAGGTATAATTTTAAAATGTGTACTTTATTTTAAAATATTTTTCTTATTTTTAATCTAGTTTTAAGTTTTCATATTTTTAAAATAATATTTTAAATATCTTTTACTAAAATATAACAAAATAATTAAACATATTTTAAGAAATTTGAAATAAAAATTAAATGAAAATGATTAAATTTGATAAAATAGATAGATAAATGACTAAAATTAGAGAAAAAAATGGCAATATTCAGACTTTTTTTTTAATTTTTCGGTAAAAAAGGATGTAAATTAGAAAATAAAAAGACTAAAGTTAAAAGCAAAATTAAAAATTCAAATATAAAAATAAATAAAATTAAAATTAGTCATACTCGGATAACCAAATTCGATATTTTCCCAACAAAAGTATTAGACACGAAATTCTAAATAAGGAGATTAAATTTTTACGTAAAAATAAGCAAATATTTTTTCCTTTTCAAAAGAACATAATTCCCAACAAAAGTATTAGACACGAAATTCTAGATAAGGAGATTAAATTTCACGTAAAAATTAGCAAATATTTTTTTCTTTCAAAAAGAACAAAACTAGTACGAAATCTTCAAATTAAAAATATTTATGAAAAAAAAATTGTAACTTAGACGACAAATAATTTCAAAGATTTTGTTTCCAAACGAAAAAAGATTTAATTTCTCATATAAAAAGCCGTTTAACTCATCAAACTATTCTAATTAATTAATTCAATAGAAATCCCTATTAATTAATTAATTAATTAATATGGATTTCGACGTCATACGCCGGAAAAAAACTCCACCACCGCCGCCACCCCCACAGCACCCTAACCACATCCCATACATGCAGAATCCGCCGCCGCTGCTCCACCCTAGTCACATTCCGTACATGGAGAATCTTCGAAGCGTTGAATACTCCAATTCCAAAACTTGGAAACTCAATTTTGGAGATGAATGTCCACCTCAACATTATGATCATTATGAGTATAATCATTATCCTGTTGGCGGTAACGGTGGCCACAGCGGCCGTCTTCCGCCGCCGCCGTATAATCGCCACGTGCTTCCAGGGCCGCCACACCATCACGGCTTGCCTCCGCCGGATCACCACCATTTTCTTCCGGCACCAGCGCCGCGTCTAGCTCTCCCGCCCCCGGATTATTACCACGGCCCGCTACCGCCTTCGTCTTACTATCCGCCGCCACCCCACGGTAGCTACTTCAGTGATGAAAATCCCAACAATTGCTCCATTGTTTGAGAGTGATCAATTTTGAGAGGAGTTTAATTATGTATTGTTTTTTGCTTTTGCATGCTTTAATTCTTGATTTGGTTTAATATTATTCTTCTATTATTTTTACGTTTTTATATGTCTTGATTCCGTCCTCTATTTATTTATTTATTTTTATTTATTTAACTATGTTAATTTGGCTTACAATTAATTAGTAAAATTATTTAAAATTGAGCTTTAAATACTTCATTCGTGTTTCAATAGTTCGCGCTACCCTCGAGTATGGAAGTAAAGAAAATTAAAGAAGTGGTCATTTTTAGAGGTAAAATGTATTTTTTTTAATAAATAAATGAAAAATATATGTTAGGTGTGGAAAACATAATTTTTAGGAATATTTTGTATTTTTTTAATAAATAAATAATAAAGTGTATTTGGTATGAGTGATTTTTTTAAAATAAAGTGTATTAGAGTAAAGTGATTGTATTGACTTTTTGTCTCTTTTAGAAAATAAAAACTTTTATAAAATAACCTAAAAAAAAATGAAAACAAAATAAATACTTCCGCTTTCCCATTAAAAAAGGTTTATTTTGTCATTACATTTTCCTAAATTAAAACACATTAAAAAAATGTCTTTAGAATGGAGCGTATATCTCTAAATAATGTATAAAAAAAAAATGCCACCTCTCAAAAACTACTATCTATTTGATCCTCTTATGTGAATTGGATGACACATCACCCATCCAACCCAATTATAGGGGATGAGATGGGTCTCGCCAATTCATTATACGAACATATAATAATAATAAAATAAAATAAAAATTCATCTACTAAAGTTAACAACAAATAATTCCTCCATTGCTAACAATTTTTATTTCCAATACATTGTAGACAATCTAAAAATGGTAAAAAAAATAAAATAAAATTACAATACACTTTTATTTTAAATTTATTATTAAAAAAAACATAAACACATTTAAAACTATCAAAAATTGCACTTTAATCTGCGTAAATTAATGAATCATGTGGATAGAGGGCTTTATTAATGGAGTTCCTGAGAAACAAACATTATTAATAAATACTCCATATATATAGAGAAAGAAGTGAATTGGTAAAATAATTAGTCCATATACATAAGATCAAAATTTGATTAAGGATTACAAATATAACCTCCTCAAATATGTACACACATACATGGTAGTTAATTAACTAACTAGCTAGGGGAAAAGGCCAATGCCATAAGTACGGCCATAATTCCCACCGGAAACAGCATCAACGGCATTGGTGGCGGCGGCAGCGGCGGCAGCATTGGCGGCAAAACGAGAAGCGACACCGCTAGAATGGTCAGCAACACCAACCACCACCCATTCGACCGTCTCTCCGACGACACTCTTTTCTCCGATCTCCACCTCATTTCTTCTCTATTCATCACTTTTAATTTTAATTTAATCTATATATATAATCACTTGTATCTATGGTGTATGTATACCAGTGTAATGTAGACTGAATTTATAGTAGCATTGATGTGTTGTTTTTAGAAGCATGGTTGAGTGTATATATACAGAGATAGAGGATAGCATGTGCAGTATAATATACTGTTGAATATTGAATATACTAAAATAATCTTAGACAGGGAAATCTTTTTGAAATACGATGATCTGACAGAATCACGATTCCCCTAATCCCAAAAATAATTAGACTAATTTTTATTAAATCATGAGTTTGAGTTAATTAATTATGATGATTCATTTCCAAGTTACTCCTTCCGTTTGTTTTTTTTTTCATTTTTTTTTTAACAAAAAAAAATCCTGCATTCTATTGACTAAAATATTATTAAATTTTACTTATTTGAGACGCTATCGACGCTGAATGTCTGACTACATTTGGGTGTTAAACATTTTCTAATATTTGTGTGTTAGATAAGTGACACGTGTTGTGTGCCCTACATTTTGGTGTTAAATATTTTTCTATCGCATCCGCGTTAGATGAAGTGACACGTGCACTTTAAGAAAATCTCAACATTTTATTTAGGATTTATATTATCTTTGGTTTTGTTATCCGCGTTTCATTAATCAAACAGTTTGTAATAATAAATGTAACTAACAAGAGATTTAAATTGCAAATCGACCTAAATTTCCTGAGTCATTTTAATGTAATATCTTCAAATAATAATTTTGTATGTCGATCATATAATTAATGGTATACACAATATAAATTTTCATTAAGTGGGAACATAATATTAATTAAGAATCCAAGCCTTAGAGATATAATTTATGGGGCAGTTATTTGCACCCCCGAAATTCTAAACGTACCCCATAAATATTCAATAAGACATAATTGCCCTTATAAAACTTATATATGTTTGGTTGCAATAACAGAACAGAACAAAGAATTCATCTATTCTATTAAGTAGCAACAACCGAACAGAATAAAGAATTCATCTATTCTGTTCGGTAGCAACAACCGAACAGAATAAAAAAATTCATTTATCTTATCGGTTCGGTTGCAACAACCAAACAAAACAATATTAATGATTTTTTAATTCATTCTTATCTAAATAAATAAGATAATTATAATTAAGCACTATTAAAGAATCAATATGAAGTAGTTAAGTGACCTGGAAATTGCATGCTTATGGTGGATGGTGTATGGAGAGGAATATTTTGTAGCATAATGGGGAGAATTTGTGAGTAGGGATTGAAAAACTGTAAACAATAGCGATAAATGTGAGAATCGGATAAACAAGTTGGACAATCTGTGAAAAGCATATAAATTGGAGTTTCAGGCTTTCAGTTGAGTAATGGCAGCAAGGGAGCGCCACTTTGTTTCATTGGCTGTGGACCTGTGGTTCAATCGGATGGAGAAGACGGATGAGAGTTCAATCTGATGAAGAAGATAGATGAGAATATCTTATTTATTTAGATATGAATTAAAAAAATCATTAATCTTGTTCTGTTTGTTGTTGCAACCGAACAGATAAGATAGATGAATTTTTTATTCTGTTCGGTTATTGTTACCGAACAGAATAGATTAATTCTTTATTCTGTTCGGTTGTTGCTACCGAACAGAAATCTTTGTTCTGTTCGGTTGTTGCTACCGAACAAAATAGATGAATTTTTTGTTCTATTCGATTGTTGCTACCGAACAGAATAGATGAATTATTTGTTCTGTTCGGTTATTGCAACCGAACATATATAAATTTTATAAGGGCAATTATGTCTTATTGAATATTTATGGGGTACGTTTATTAATTTCGAGGTGCAAATAGCCGCCCCATAACTTATTAATTGTTTCTCACTACAATTAACAATATTGAATCCCAATATCGAGGAATTTCATATTCAACATGGAATTATATATACAAAGAACTCATAATTAAACTTAAAATTGTAATTAGTTAGTTTAGTTTTTGAAATGGAAAAAAAAAATCCTAGTTGGCTATTTGTATGCATGATATAATCCAACTCCCAAAATAAATGAACCAAGAAAATCCCCTTTGGTGCTAACAACTACCTTTAAAAGTAAAGTTGTTGGGATAAGAAACTTAGCCTAGTGGGGATAGAGAATATATATACACACATACATATATATTTAAATATATATCATATGTGTTTGTATATAGCATCAAATGCAATGTATCTTAGCTGAATGTTAGAATATTTCACACAATCTGCATATTCCTGATTCTCTGCACACAATTAGAACTCAACTAGTATTTTCTTTTACTTTGTTTGCAAGCGATTATGCTCCAACAAATTATTAAATTAATATTTATTTCGTAATTTAAATACATAAAATTAATGTTTGAAAATAAAGTACATGTTCGGATCAAAATTTTATTACTTGCTGACCAAAATCACTCTTCATTTTAAAAAAGAAAAAAGATCTAGAGATCAATGAGATGCGAAAAAATAAAGTTAATGAAAATTAATTTAAAATCATTTTAGGTCGATTGATGCAGAGTTGTTATTCGAATCGAGCGAGCTCGAGCTTGGCTTAATAAGAAAATGAGCTTAAAAAACGAGTTAGATTCAGCTCGAAAACTACTCGAACAAGCTTGAGCTCGATTAGGTTCATTAAGCAAAATGAGTCGAGCTTATCGAACCAATTTTTAATAAATATATTTTATATTCCCTCCTTCACATCCTTATAGTTACGCTTCCTTTGTAAGTTACAAAGGAAACATAACTATAAGGATGAGATGGAGGGAGTATTTATTATTTAATTTACACTACAAAAAAATATTTTTTAGCAACGGAATATTCCGTTAGTAAAATTTTTAATTCCATTGTTAAATTGGCTTACCAACGGATTAGCAACGGAATCCATTGGTAAATTTCCGTTGGTAAAGTGGTGGTTGGTAAATTTTTAGCAACGAAAAATCAATTCCGTTGGTAAAGAAGCTAAAATAGAGAATAAATCCTTTGTCATTTCGTTGCTAACAAAAATGTCATTTTTGTTGCTAATTCATTGGTAATTACCAACGGATTGAATTCTGTTGCTAAATTCGATTGATAAAAAATATTTTTTTTTAATGTTAATACTAATTATTATATTATTATAATTATTATTAAAATAATCGAATTTTATCAAGTCGTCTAGTCAAGGTTTCGAGTAGTTCTCAAAACATAACAACTATAATTAATGCAAAATAATATATGAATAAGTGATTTCATTTGAGGTGAGTATAGTAATTCATATTTATATGACAAAATATATGGAGTAATATTTATAATTAGGAGATAGAATTAATGATTAACAATCTTTTAGCTAATGACCAACAAGTGCAATTCCTGAGTAATGCATTGAATCAAGACAATGGAAACCCAATCCTAATTATATAAGGCCATACTTTTCATGATTCTGCTCTGAATTCTTGGATTTTGAAAAGGAATCTTTGAACCCATTTTTTTTGTTTTCATTTTCAATATGTGAATAAATATAAGTAATAATCTACATTGGTTTGTCCCAAGTTAAAGTTTATATTTCTTTTTTTGTCAAGTGACACTCTCACAAAACAATTATTTATTCCATGTAGAGCCACACATAACACTAATACAACTACCCACTACACATTAAATATCATATTTCTCAATTTACTATATATTAAAATATTATATCTTTTAAAAAAGTCAACGTTAACATGAGACGGGAGAATATGCTACTATATAAACTCTTCTTTTAATGCAAATCGAACTCCAAATACGAAACTTAAGTTCCATAAGTAGATCATATGTCTCAATATTTTCATTAAAAAAAAACAATCCCATATACTTATTACTTGCTTTCTATATCATCAAAATAAGGCACTCCCAAGGGTACGACTACTTTCTTTCCTCTTTTTCCTCTTAATATTTTTACTAAAAGGGGTAGAATTATAGAAGGATTTGATGAGAGAACTGTTGATTCACCGAGCCACTTGAAAATATCCGTCCATAAATTGCACCCCCAAGTTAAGTTCAACCTATCATAATCCAACTGTATGAGATTGACATTCATATATTATATATATACTCAGATGTAGATGCAATGTATTTTTGGTAAGTGCAACAAATGGCCTATTATCAAATTAGGGATTGTTACCCTATGAATGAATACAATGGTATCGCACTCAAATAAAGATGCAAATTATTCTCTCAGTGTATGTGAAATGTTATAGATTCTTGGGGAGTGTTAGGGGGTAAATATCAATTTTGGTCCTTTAGGATAGGTCAAATCCAATTTCAGTCCTAAGAATTGGTAATTTTTCAAAAGTGGTCATTCGATTTTCAAAATTAGTTATTTTAGTTCACTTTTGGTCATTTTTGTCCACTTTTAGTCCTTTTTTCCAACAACTTTAACGACCAAAAGTGGACTAAAATGACTAATTTCAAACACCGGGAGACCACTTTTGAGAAATTACCAACCTGAGGACTGAAATTGAATTTGGTCTATCCTATAGGACAAAAATTGATTTTTCCCCGAGTGTTAGTACTAAAAAAGGGTCCTATATATATATTTCTAGGAATCATCCCTCGGCCTTTATAAATGGTGCACCCCACCATTAGGGGCCCCCAACCGCCCCTATCCTGGGGATTGGTGGAGAAGGTAAATCGCAGGATGTGCCTCAAGTGGCTTATAGAGAGGGCTCACTGTTTAACTTGTACTTGCAAGGGGCTAAATTCATGCCAAATGCAGGATTCGAACCCCTACCCTGCAGCAACCAAGCTTAGTTGGAAGACATTTTCACCCTCCCCTCTATCATTTGAGATATGTCATGTGGGTGATCCCTCGGCCTTTACATATTATAGGGGCTTTTGCTCCCAACATGTTATTAGAGGGGTTGTTACCACATCCATAAAGGGTTGCCACTTACAAACTGTTGCACTATTCAAGTTTGCACTTTATATATTATAGGGGCTTTTGCTCCCAACATGTTATTAGAGGGGTTGTTACCACATCCATAAAGGGTTGCCACTTACAAACTGTTGCACTATTAAAGTTTGAACATTTGAATTTTATATGTTACCACATCACCTTAATTAATTACATGGTGCTTAGAAAAATTATCTAGTCAGTTTGTAAAATAGTTAAATTTAAGGAGGTTCTAAATTCATTGTGGTATTTGTGTATTAAGTTCATCGAGGAGGTGTTAACATTCATGACCATTTTTCACGTTATCGCAATCTCATTCTAAGTAAACAAGGGAAATGCATTATTTCAACCGTCTATCTCGATTTGCTATTCGTGTGGCTTATATGGAGTACGAAAATTTCTATCATTTTTTCAAAATGGAACATCTGAGCAAGAGATCATCATAGTGGAAATCAACATAGAGTTTGGAGTTTGATCATTCATATATAGTACCCGTAAAAATAAAAAAATTTTAAGATTTGACCTATCATTCAAAGCTATGCATTAACTCTTGATTATTAGTTTTAGTTTTAGGGGGAGAGGGGGCAACTCGGATCCCCTGTAACCTGTTCCATTATGGAGTTTCATCTACTGTTTCACTAGTGGCGGATTTAGGGGGGTACAAGGGCGTACGACTGTACCCCCAAAACCCCCCACACCCCCTTACCCCCACTCCTAAAATTAAAAAAAAATTATATATATGTATGTATGTATAAATATTTGTATATAAATGTATTTGTACCCCCAAATTATCAAGTTCAACAAAAATTTATAATCAATTCATTATTATTTTTATAAATTTATACTATAATTTCATAATAATAATGTCTTATATTTCTTATTACAAATGAAAATTCAATGAAATGAACAATAATAATTATAATTTTTTAGTGTTTATTTATTTATGGTGTGATTTTAAATATCAAATACTATCACCGTTTCTTAATTATTTCTCACTTTTCTTTTGATATGTCTTATTTATTACTTGTTTGTTGGTGATTACTCAATACCTTGGGGCTCTATAATGAATTGAATTGAATTTCTTGGCCCGCCAACTGTTTGATAAAATGTCTCCATGAAATGTGCTGCAAAATGATGAGGAATGCACAAACATAGTCGATTGGACATAATTGCCTCAAATTAGACACGGCAAGGCTGTTGCCGTAATTGATTCATACGTGGCTCTACAAAGAAACGTCAGCCTTTGCTAAAACTTGCAGACATAGCAGAGGTTGCTTTGAAAGAAGATCTCAATGAAAGGTTTGGCACTTTTGCTGGACCAGTTAGTCAAGGATTGATTGATTTTGTAGTTCTTATTTAAATTCTCTGCAGTTTTTTTAGTGTCATTTTGATTTCTTTCAATCAAATGTGAAAAAATAAGTTAGCATTTGTTTGTCAGTAAAAATAGTCTTCTTCAATTGTACATTTTCTTATCATGGGTTTTTATTAAATCATCATGTTGTTTAATAAGATATCTTTTGCTGAAACGAAATTGCATTTGTCGGTGTTATATTAGTCATCTTCATGTTGTTTCTAATGTTTGATTTTGTTGCTTAAGGTAGACCTTGATAAAGATTTTCTTGTGATCATGTGTATGTGATTTCTATTGAAATCAACTCTTCCATCATGCATATCTTCCTTACTTTTTTAGATGAAAGAATTGATTATTACTTTCCTTATGAGCTAAACTGTTGTCTAACCCCGTTAATAACCAAAGTTAAATCCTTAATTCTCATAATGGAAGAAATGCACACGTATCGTTCATCCGTTAAGTGGAACAGTAGATGAAACTTTATAATGGAACAGGGGATCCGAGTGTTGGGGAATTTAATTGGTTAGTAAGGATTAATAAATAAATTAATCACCAATTAAATAATAATTAAAGTGAGTGAAATTAGTCTTAGATGTGGAATTGATCAAATATAGTAAATTGATCAAATATGGTAAATTTGATCAAATATAGTAATTGATCAAATATGATAGTGATCACGATCACTACTTAAAATAACAATCCTACCATATGAGAGTAGTCTCTGGAACCTATAAATAGGGTCATTGTGCATTCATTCACTATACACTAAAACACACAAAAATCCAAAGTTTTTCAAGCATCTGCATACACTTGCATAGTGCATAGTCTAAATGATCTGGTTTTTCATTCTTTCTTAGTTCGCCGGAGTTCCTACAATAGCAGTGCTGCTTCGCCGAAAAAGAGAAGTCGTTTCACCTTTGGGGTTGATTCGCCAAGACCGGGGCACTACCGAGGCGTGGTTCTTCTTGCGGGAAGAGTTCTACTCGACTCGACTTCGCCATCATCCTGAGAAGTTCAAGATCCAAGATCCTAACTCCAGATCTGTGAGAAAGGTTAGTAATTCATATTTCTATTTCCATATTCATTGTAATAGTGATTGATTGCTGTACCTATAAACCAATAATCGCAAGAAGGAACATCTAGCCTCCACACAATCACTATAACTAATTCAATGGATATTGACGGGATTAAAACATCCAATGCTAATAACTCCCAAATAGTTAATGCTGAGATTCCTATTGGGACTGATTCCCAAAGGATGTATCCTCCAATGGGGATGTCTAGACCATTCATGGTTCCGACTCCAGTAGAGAAGTCCTAGAAGTTTGGGGAGCAAACTTCAAGAGATGGCAGCAAAAGATGTTGTTCTACCTCAGTACGCTGAATCTAGTAAACTTCTTAAAGGAGTCTGCACCAGTGGTGGATGAGAATGAGACTGATACGCAAAAACGTATAGCTCTTGATCAGTGGACCTCCGTTGATTACTTGTGCAAGAACTATATCCTTAGTGGACTTAGTGATGAATTATACAATGTGTATCTAAGCACGAAGACATCTAAAGAATCGTGGGATTCTTTTGAGAAGAAGTACAAGGCAAAAGATGTCGGTACGAAGAAGTACGCGATAGCCAAGTATTTGGAGTTCATGATTGTGGACTCTAAATCTGTGGTTGAACAAGTACAGTAGTTCCAACTGATAGTGCATGAAATCTTCTCCGAGGGGATGATGCTTCCAGAAGCATTCGTTGTCGGCTCTGTGATTGAGAAGCTGCCTCCAATGTGGAAGGACTTCAAATGCTATCTCTAACACAAGAGAAAGGAGATGTCTCTAGAAGATTTAATTGTCAAATTCAGAATCGAAGAGGACAACAGAAAGATAGATGATAAGTTTAGCCAATCCTCAATGGAAGCAAAGGCAAACTTAACTAAACATCATGCGGAACCCTCCAAAAAGAGAAAGATGTCCAATGACAAGGGCAAGAAGCCAATGAAAAAGCCTAAATAGGCCCGATAATTGGTGTTATCTTACCCTAGAAGTCATTGAGGGAAGATAGAGAAAAAAATCACATTTTTGAGAGAAAATCCAGCGCAGTGATATTGCAGAGGCAATAACAGAAGTTTTAACCGTTGGATCGAGCTTAATTTTGTTCAGCACATTAGAAACTTATCAAAATATATTCTGAACGGTGGAGATCCTATTTAGAACTCTATGTTGATGGGAATAGGCCAGAAACAAAAGTCAGGTTTTTTGGACGATTATGTTCTGTGCAGTTGGGGGAAAAGAGTCGTTTCCCACAAATTAGCCGTTGGATCTAGCTGTAATTTGGACAAAATGTTTAGAACTCACACTGGTAGATTCTGGACGGTGAAGATCAGATTTTGAGGTTCTTAGAAATGCGAACACTGAATGGTAATTGGTGTTGTTATGACAACAACTGTTTCCAACAACAGAAAGGAGCACTTAACCTCTAGAGTTGATCCACACTGATACGTGTGATTTAAAACTTGTGCAAAATAGAAGGGGAAAAAAGTATTTCATTACTTTTATTGACGACTGCACAAAATTTTATTATGTGTATCTCTTGAGAAGCAAAGATGAAGCTTTAGAAGCATTCAAACGCTACAAGAATGAAGTTGAAAATCAACTTAACTCTCGAATTAAAGCAATTCGGAGTGATAGAGATGACGAATACGTAGCACTATTTGAACAAATATATGCCGAATCTGGCATCATACATCAAACAACGACTCCTTATTCACCTCAATCATATGGCGTTGCTGAGCCCAAGAATAGAACTCTAAAAAAAATTATGAACGCAATGTTAATCAGTTCAGGGTTGCCTCAGAACTTGTGGGGGGAAGCTATCCTGTCAGCTAACCACATTCTGAACAAGATACCTCACAAATCTAAGGATCAAACTTCTTATAAAACGTGGAAGGGACGTAAACCGTTATATAAATACCTCAAAGTGTGGGAGTGTTTGGCTAAGGTTGAAGTGCCTCTACCGAAATAAGTTAGAATCGGACTTAAAACGGTTGATTGGCGCTGCTATTGGAAATTGGTTTAAAACATGTTCATTTTTAGTTATTTATTTTGTTTATCTTTATTTTTATGCCTCGTTCATTTTCTATAGAAAAACTTGACTTTGATCCGGAAATTGAAAAGACCGCTTGTCGGCTTAGAAAATAAGCGAAGTTAAAAAAGAAAGCATCTACTTCATCTCCTAACTTACTCTCGTTTCTTAACTTGAAAAGTGTATCTAGTGAAGGTGATCTTGTTGAAAAAGTAGTAGAGATGGCACAAAGAGAAAGGACATTGAAGGAGTTGACAGCGCCGGATTTTGATCAACAGTCGTTGCTTTGCATTCAATATCCCGATGTGGATGTAGATTTCGAGTTGAAAGCCGGGTTGATTCACTTTTTGTCTAGGTTCCATGGCCTTGAAAATGAGGATCCATACAAACACTTGAAGGAATTTCATGCTGTTTGCTCTAGTCTTAAGCCACATGGAGTGTCCGAAGAGAAGGTTAAACTATATGCTTTCTCATTTTCGTTGGAGGGTCGAGCAAAGGATTAATTTTTCTACTTACCTCCAGGTTCGGTTACTTCATGGACGGGCATGGCAAGGTTGTTCTTAGATAAATATTTTCCTGCTTCAAAGGCTGCAACAATGAGAAGAAAAATATGTGGAATAAGGCAAATGGATTCGGAATCACTTCATGAGTATTGGGAGAGATTTAAGCAATTGTGCTCTAGCTACCCACAACACGGAATATCCGATCAGCTGCTCATTCAATTTTTCTATGAAAGATTACTACCTATGGAGAGAAAGATGATGGACGCTACAAGTGGAGGTGCAATAGTGAACAAAACTCCTCGTGAGGCAAGAGATTTGATCACCACTATGGCAGCGAATTCTCAACAATTCAGAAGTAGACAAGATACATCCAGCAAAGGAGTTAATGAGGTAACAATTTCGTCTCTTGAGGATCATATTACTAACTTGTCTTATCTTGTTCAAAACATAGCTACAGGAAACATGCAACAAGTTAAAGCTTGTGGAATTTGTGCTTCAATAGGACATCCAACCGACATGTGTCCCACGCTTCAAGATGATGTTGAACAAGCTAATGTCGTGGAAGGATTTCCGGGGCCACCTCAGAGGAAGTATGATCCCAACTCCAACACTTATAATCAAGGTTGAAGGGACCATCCAAACTTTCGATGGGGAGGACCTCAATTCCAAAATCCTCAAGCTCAACCTCAGCCATATTTCGTCCAAAAGTGCAAAATAATCCCTCTTCGAGCTCATGTATGTCACTTGAAGATGTTGTTAAAGCACTTGCATTTAACACTTAAAAATTTCAGCAGGAGATGCAAACGAGCATCAAGAGGATAGAAGATCAAATGGGTCAATTGGCATCATCCGTGGGTAGATTGGAGTCTCAAGGAAAATTGTCATCACAAACGGTTGTCAATCCAAAATAAAATGTGAGTGCAATTACCTTGAGGAATGGTAAGGTGTTGAAAGAGCCGAATGTACGTGATCAAGAAGAGGAGAAAGAAGTCAAGGTTTCTAAACCCGATCAAACTAAGAGAAAGAAGAAAGTTGTTGAAGAAGAAGACACCTCTAATGTGGTGCCACTCCATGCTCCTTTTCCTTCCAGGTTTCTTCAATCTAAGAAAAAAGAGGAAGAAAAAGAAATTTAGGAAACTTTTCGCAAAGTTGAGGTAAATATTCCTTTACTTGATGCAATTAAGAAAGTACCTCGATATGCTAAGTTTTTGAAAGAACTGTGCACCAACAAAAAAAGTTGAAAGGTAATGAGTTTGTTAGTGTGGGAGAAAATGTTTCTGCTATGATTCAAAAGAAATTACCTCCTAAATGCATCGATCCAGGTATGTTTACTATCCCTTGCAAGATAGGTAATGTGAAAATTGAGAAGGCAATGTTAGATCTAGGTGCTTCGATTAATGTCATACCTCTTTCTATTTACTCATCTTTGAATGTTGATCCCTTGAAAGAAACGGGTGTGATTATTTGATTAGCCATAACTTGTAGTCGGATTGACCAATTCAAAAATTTATCGAACCACATGGAGGAAGACACTAGAGCTTAAGCGATCTCACATTTTTTGTAATTTTATAGAGACGAATCATCAAAGGAGGTTGTCGAAACAAGTAAATAAATCAATCAAAGCAAGCAACGATCAACAAATAAGATAGATAGATGAAGGGTGGACTTCCAAGTTAAGTAAAAGTGAGATTAACAACAATCATGAAGTGGTAATTCTAGGAATAGGTATCAAATTCATATGTATCATGGATATAGAATTAAGGGCCAACACTAAATTCACCTAAACTCCCTCTCGAGATGGATAGGATATGAATATCGAATAGCTCAATGGATTGATTCTCACTCAAACAATTCCAACTAGGTACTAAGCTTGAAATGAGAGTCCCTTCACACAATTAATCAACCTCTCGATCAAACCAACCACATGTTCTATCAAAGGGTTCTAAATTCTAAAGGATTTCTCAATCTCTTTACAATTTATAATGCACATGAAGTGTTTGATGAAATGATTCACTCAATTATCCTAAGCATATAATTGATTTATCAATCTAATCACATATTTAGAACAACTAAACACACAAACCATCATAAACCTCAAGATCTCAAACATCAATGATAGAAAATCTATTTACCCAATCAACATATGAATTAAAATACACAAATCCCCAAAATTATCCAATAACTCTCATGTTGTTAATCTCACAAGGGAGATTATCCATATTCATAAGAACATTAACATAGACATTAAGATCCTTAAAAAATATGATAAATAATAGGATTCAATACAAAAGTTGGATGAAAACTCCCTTGGATGCCTCCAATGGTGATCTTCTTCTTCCCCTTGCAATCTTCTTCTCTTCCTTGCTTCTTTTCCTTAATTAGATGAAGTTTTTGATGGTGGGATGAAGGTAGATCCAATGGATGATGAATGGATGAAGATGGTGGTGTAAAATGGGAGAAATAATGTGTGTGTGCAACCTCAAACCCAAAAAAAACTGATCTAATGTTGAAATATTGGGTATTTATACCTCTTGGGAAGCTTCTAGAAGGTTCTGGAATTTTTTGAATTTTAGCACCTACACGGCTCGAGTTCGGTACACGGCCACAGGAGTGGCCGTGTTGTGTGTTCTGATGCATCTGCACGGCCTTTCTGGACAGGCCCGTGCGTGGTACACGGATCGTGTAGCTGCACATGGCACGACTCGTGCAATGAACTCGGCTTCAAACTGGGCGGGTTGCATTTTCTGGTGACAGTACACTGCCAATTCTTATAGTGTCGTGTACTGTACACGGCTCGTGTAGCTATTGTCCTGTTTCTCCTTCTTTGTTTTATCTTCCTTCTCCGTTTTTGCTCCATTTTCACCTGTTTTACATACATTTAAGCTCATTCTCATACATTTCTATAAAAACACATAATACCACCAAAATACACATAAATACGGATAAAATAATACGAAAACACATATAAAAAGATATTAAAATCTAGGTGAAAATATCACTCATCATTATTCAACGTACAGATAGATCTAATGTTTATCCTAAAGGTGTTTTAGAGGATGTTTTGGTGCAAGTTAATGGTTTGATTTTTCCAGCTGACTTTTATGTTCTTGATATGGAAGATAATGATGCATCGCATTCAATGATTTTTCTAGGAATGCCTTTCATGAAAATATCTAGAACTGTGATTGATGTGCAGAATGGTAAGCTCACTATGGAGTTTGATGGTGAAGTTATAAATTTCAACATCTATGAAGCCATGAAAAATTATAGTGATGTGTCTCATGTTTTTGCTGTGGATGTTGTTAAGTCTCCTATGAAGAATGTTTTTGAATTGAATGATGGTGATTCGTTAAAAAATGTACTAAGTTATGAAAGTTTCATTCTTAGAAATTATGAGGAAAAGTTGAACTAATTTGAGTTTGGTGGTGTTTTAAAAAATGTTATTCATGAGTTGGATGTTGTTTTGAAATGTGTGATTCATGAGTTGAAATCATTAATACTTCCGGCAGAAGTGGTACAAAATAATTATGGTTGATGGGTGTGAAAAGTCTAGCCAAAGAAAATAAAGCAAGTTGCTTGCGGGAGGCAACCCGACGTTTAGTTTATGTTCTTTTGATATTTTAGTACTTATTTTCGTCTATTTATGTTTTGGTGCAGAAGTGAAAATTTTTATTAAGGCATGGGCACGGCTAACAGCAGGAGCACTATTCAGCATATTTTCTAAAATTCTGGACAAAGTTTCTGTCTATAAGGCGTGACCATGACTAAGGAGAATTTCGCTCACTGTATCTTTTGTCTATTGTTCCCATGTTTTCTTAGTTCCGCTCTGTTTTCCCTTTTATTATATATATTATTATTTTAATACTTTATTGGCCCACTAAACCCTTCCATTCCACCTCACCTTTCCACTTGTCACATGTTCCCATATTTGAAGCTCTTTCCTCCAAATCTTGCAAGCAGACTCTCGATCCCTCCTCTCACATATCAAATCCATCTCCGAAAAATTTAGGATTTCCATTTCTATACTCCCCGTCAAAAGCCCTTCTAGTTAGAGAACATGCTTCTTCCGATTCTTCTCTCTAATTTTTTAGATCGGTTACAATTGTGCCCTCGTCAATTTTTGAAATTGGTGAACCCTCACTTTGGTTTGTCAACATTTGCATTTGGCACCTTGATGATTCTTCTTCTCAATCGGCTCACCATTTTTATCGAGTATTTGCAGGTTTGTACTCTCTAAATGGATGCAAACTCTCAACTCAATCGACTGCAGAAGAAGTCCGAAGTACCAATGACTTCCAACCTTCTCCGTCAAATCGTTACTCCATCATGGAAACGAGCCATGCATCAGTTGTTGCTTGTAGATGTCCTTTCATTTCAGGGAAGTTTCTTACTTTCTATGTTCGTTAGTTGTTTTCGAGCATTTACTTTTGAAGCATTGGGGACAATGCTTAGTTCAAGTGTGGGGGAGGGATTATGTTGATACTTTGTGGTGCTTTTGGTGTTTATTTTGATGATTTGTTGAGAATGTTTTGTTGTGCTTTGTTCCTGAAATTGCTTGATTTGAAATGTGTTGTCTCTATTTGTTTGAGAACTTGATTCATCTGAAGCTCATCCTAGAAAAATTGATGGTTTTTATGCATGTGATAAAATATTTTTGAATTCTCATTCGTTAATTCTTTGCAAGTTGTCATTGATAGTTGATAAAATGGAAATACTTGGATTTTCACACAATTGTACCTTATTGTTTTGTGAGCTTTTGAGCCTAAGAGTTATCATCATTTCGAGCTCTAATTCATTTGTTGTGTGTTGTCAATCATGGTTGATTTTTCTAGAACTTGCATTGTTTACATGTCTACTGTAATCCCCTTTGATGAATTGGATTGGAAAATCATTAAGGACTTTAGGTTAAACCTTCTTTTGTCATATCTAGCCATTTCTTAAGCATACCCCAATAAATTTACCCCAAGTGAGCCAACTTTGAGCCTTAAGCCTTTTTCTTCAAATTAACCACATTACAAGCCTTAACCCCCATTCTTTCAATCCAACTTTGAACCCTTTAATCGAAGAGTCATTAATTTTGCTATTAAACAAGTTGTCCAAGTAATGATCCACATGATTTGTTGTAGTAGGCAAGCCACTGTGAATAATGTTCTTTAATAGTTGAAAAAGTTCAAAAAATCCCAAAAAATGGAAAAATTTTGAAAAAGAAAAAAAATCAGAAATGCAGAAAAAGAAAAAAAAGAAAAAGGAGAAAAGAAAAAAATGATGTGGCCTTTGCATGTTTGGAATTATTGTAATTATGTGGAACTTTGAAATCACTTGGTTGAGCATATCGTGAAGGTGAAATGATCTCTTCGACTCTCTTTTAGCTCTTATATCTTCTTATTCACTTAGCCACTTTACTCAAACCTCACATTACATACCCTTCTTTGAGTCATTTTGGTTCTTGCATTTTGGTTTATTCATTGGGGAGATGATGTGATATATTTGCAAGCTTATGGTATAAGTCTTCTATGTTTTGACTTGAGAGATCCATTATATTCATTATGAGCCTAAACACTTGAGCATATGAGTGAATCCCTTGTGAGGTGTTTAGATCTAATCCAATTTAAGTTTGTTTCAATTGTCGATGTTATTTGCTTAGTTATTGATGGATGAGATTTCTTGTTATTGCATGAGAAAATATTTTGGATGAGCCAAGGAAGATGAGAGTTAGAAAATGAATTTGAGGCAATGGATTTTAAGCATGCTTGAGGACAAGCAATGTCTAAGTGTGGGGGAAGCCAAAATTTTGGTGGGTGTCGAAACCAACAAATAATAATACCTACTAAAATTACAACTAGAGATAGTGATAAGTAGGGTCAGTTCTACAGAGATTGGTAAACAAGTTTATTCAACAAAATTAGTTAAAACATGGATGGGGGTTTGAGATTTGTACTTAAACTAAAGTTACAGAAGATTAGAAATAAAGTAAAATGAGGTGATTAAATGAGATAAAATATCTAGCCAAGATAGTCTTCGAAATGGTTCAACATACACGATCACGGATGCAGATATGACTCTTCCACGTTAACACCAAATTGGTTATAGTTATTGGTACGACCTAACAACCTAATCTTTCTTAAAAGTAGGCAATTAGGGTACGATCTCTAATTAATCCCTAGCCAAATAAACAACCCTAGGTACGACCGTAGGATTTAATTTACCGACTGCATTCAACCTAGAAAGACCAAATTCTAGCCAACAAATGCACATGTAGGTTCATTTAGACTAGGTTGCATATCCCCTATAACAATAATCTAAAGTGAGATGCAATCAATTACGTTACTTGCCACAAGTATTAGAAACGATTAAACAATTACGGATTTAACGTTCTAATTGGCACATATCATTTTCATAAATTGATTAATTGATCAGGTTAAACAACTTGCCAAATAATATAATCGAGCACAAGGATTATACAAATGATGCAACGTGAAAGAGAATTAAAACCAGTTAGATCTCACATGATTAGTTGAACCACGCCTCTAATTATCCGGGTAGATGAACAATTTAGCAAACCATAATAATAATTGAGTAAAAATAGAAATGTATCTCCATAAGAGTTCTTACAGAGTTCAACGTGAAAAAATACAGAATAATGATAAAGTGATAATGAAGATGGATGATTTCTGGAAGTTTTATCTCCTAAGAAAACTAATCATAAATAAACACCTAAAAACTAACTAAAAACTATCCACGAAAATTCAAGATACTAAATACATATTTTAAAATCTGTTCTGGGGATGAGGGATCCCTAAATTATAGGAGGAAATGATATTTGAATGTGAGACTTGAGATTTGGGCGCTCAAGTTGACAATTCCCATCCAGGTCCTTAGGCGTGCCCACGCCTTATCAGCAAAAACGCTATTGTATATTTTCTTCCACTTCCAGGTTTCTGTCAGCAACTAAGGCGTGACCACGCCTTACGGAAATTCTATTTCTCCTTTTATAGCTTTAGTTCATCATCTTCCAAAAGTAGTTCAATTAGCCCTTTACATCAATTGAATCCTTTTCATGCCTACAAAATATAAAACTTGATCAAAATGAGCATTTAAAGATTAATTGACATCCAAACATAGGAAAAATATGTCAATAGAATATGATATTTTAGCAACTTATCATTGACTGTATATTTGTAGGGTACGCACTTAACAACAGTGCTTACAGATTTCTGATTCATAAATCGGAAGTATGTGACATAACTGAAGGCACTATGATATAATCAAGGAATGGAATATTCTTTGAAGACATATTTCCTAGCAAATGAAATAAACAAGTGACATTTTCTAAGAGACCACTTGTAGATACTAATGCGATTCATTTACACAAGAGAGTGTAGAACCAAGACGTAGTAAGAGAGCCAGAGTAGAAAAAGACTTTGGTCAAGACTTCTTCACCTACGCGGTTGAAGATGAGCCCAAATTCGTATCTGAAGTTCTTTCTCGTCCAGATGTACCATTCTGGAAAGAAGCTGTAGATAGCGAGATTGATTCCATTATACAAAATCATGTATGGGAATTGGTAGATTTACCAAAGGGTTGCAAGAACTTAGGATGCAAATGGATCCTTAAAATAAAATATAAAAATGATGGGTCAATAGACAAATATAAAGCCCGGTTGGTTTCTAAAGGCTTTAGACAAAAGGAAGGGTATGATTTCTTTGATACCTACTCAACAGTAACATGAATTACGTCTATTTGTGTACTTATAGCGATTGCTGCATTGCACAATCTAGAGATCCATCAAATGGATGTGAAGTCAACCTTCTTAAATGGTGAGTTCGAAGAAGAAATATATATGGACCAACCAGAAGGTTTTATAGCACCTGGAAATGAGAAAAAGATGTGCAAACTCGTGCGATCGTTGTATGGACTTAAACAAGCTCCAAAATAATGGCATGTGAAGTTTGACAACACAATGATGTCAAATGATTTTCAAATCAACGAGTGTGATAAATGCGTGTATGTGAGAAATACACCAAAGGGATTTGTCATGGTCTGTCTCTATGTAGATGATATGTTTATCATGGGAAGTAGTAATGACATAATCGTTGACACTAAACTAATATTGAATCGGAACTTTGACATGAATGACATGGGTATAGCGGATGTGATACTCGGAATCAAAATTCAAAATACATCTAATGGAATTGCTATGTCACAATCTCATTACATTGAGAAAGTATTGAAGAAATTCAATACATTCGATGATACACCAGCTAATACACCCATGGATCCAAGTGTACACCTTAGTAAGAATAAAGGTGAATCAGTGGCTCAATCTGAGTATGCAAGGGTTATATGGAGCATAATGTACATAACCAATTGTACGTGTCCTGACATAGCGTGTTCAGTTAACAAACTGAGTAGATACATGAGTAACCCAAGAAATGAGCACTGGAAAGCATTGAGAAAAGTACTGAGATACCTAAAATACACTGTTGATATAGGGCTACACTACACAAAATATCCAGCAGTACTCGAAGGGTACAGTGATGCAAACTGGATATCTGACACAAAAGACTCGTTCTCTCCGATTGCATATATATTCACTATTGGAGGCGGAGTAGTGTCGTGGAGGTCTACAAAATAGACCTGTATAACCCGTTCCACAATGGAATCTGAGTTCATAACCCTAGATAAAGTCGGGAAAGAAACATGATGACTTCGTAATTTTCTTGAGGACATTTTATGTTGGAACAAATCGGTCCCTACTGTGATAGTACATTATGACAGTCAAGCCACAATTGGAAGAACTCTTAATGATATGTACAACAGAAAGTCTAGACATATCCGTAGGCGACACAACACAATGAGACGATTGATCCTGAGTGGTGTAATGTCAATTGACTATGTGAAGTCAAAAAACAACATAGCGGATTCGCTTACAAAAGCAGTTAATCGAGATCAAATGAATAAATTGCTAGAAGGAATGGAGCTAAAATCCACAAAGTAATGAGCCAAAACAGTGGAAACCCAACCATGATGACTGGAGATTCCAAGAACTTAGTTCAAAGGGACAACGAAACTGTAGAAGTTCAAGTTAAAACTTGGTACCTACCATTCCTTAGTAGAGCAATTCTACCAAGTATAGAACCCGTATTGTGGTGAGGTTACGTCTTTTGACGTTTAATTATTCCTAAAAGGCTAAGTAATGATTGGTTGAGTATAACGGGATAATCAAGATAGGAGATCACCTATGCAAGTGTGAAGTGAGTGGCCGCTTCAAAGAAAAATACTTATGAATCAAAAAGGGGTCCATGGCCGAAACGGACCAAACATGAGAACAATGTGAATGCGAGACATTGATGCGTTCGCATTGTTGTCTAAGTATACGCTAAGGAGGAGTAGTTCAAAGACATCATGTCTACTAAGCCACCGGTATACTTGATTGTGTTGGACTATGGAAGGTTCAAAATCCCAAGCTATATATCCGGATACATTAATATTTCACGAGGAATGGATTGTGTATGTATTTTATAGGCGTCGAATTCCACTCATGTGGGGGATTGTTAGGGAATTTAATTGGTTAGTAAGGATTAATAAATAAATTAATTACCTATTGAATAATAATTAAAGTGAGTGAAATTAGTCTCGTGGAATTGATCAAATATAGTAAATTGATCAAATATGGTAATTGATCAAATATGGTATTGATCACGATCACTACTTAAAATAACAATTTTACCATATGAGAGTGGTCTTTGGAACCTATAAATAGGATCATTGTGCATGTCGTTTCACCTTTGGAGAAGATCCGCCAAGACCGGGGCACTACCGGGGCGTGTTTCTTCTTGCGGGAAGAGTTCTACTCTACTCGACTTCGCCATCATCCTGAGACGTTCAAGATCCAAGATCCTAACTCTAGATCTGTAAGAAAGGTTAGTAATTCATCTTTCTATTTCCATATTCATTGTAATAGTGATTGATTGGTGTACCTATAAATCAACAATGAAATGACTTTGGATTTTTGTTTTGTGTATGGTGTGTTTGAAAGAATGCGCAATGACCCTATTTATAGGTTCTAGAGACCACTCTCATATGATATGATTATTATTTTAAGTAGTGATCGTGATCACTACCATATTTGATCAATTACCATATTTTATCAAATTTACCATATTTGATCAATTTACTATATTTGATCAATTCCACATGGGTGACTAATTTTACTCACTTTAATTATTATTTAATTGGTAATTAATTTATTTATTAATCCTTACTAATCAATTAAATTTCCCAACACCGAGTTGGGGGCCCACATTTATAAAAAAATTTGTAATATAATTTCAGGGAGTTTTAGCCATTACTATATTTTTTTTCTTATTTTCTGTCTTTATTTTATTATTGGCTAATTATAGTGTGCACCCGGGTGCACCCTAAGATAGGGTGTACTCATATACAAATATAAACAAAAACATATACAATTAATAGCAAAAATGTATACAACTTAATTGTTAGTTTTTTAAATGAAAAATTAAGTGTAAAAAAATATACAATCATTAAAAAGCATGTATACACTATTGAATAAAAAATTATACACATATGGATGTTAGTTTTTTAATAAAAACTTAATGTGAAAAAAGTATACAATTATTACAAAATATGTATACAAAATAAAATAACATATATGCAAAATAAAATAAAAAGTCATACACATATGAATGCACCCTTACACCGGGTGCACCCAATATACACTCTTTATTATTTGTAAACTCTGGGCAATTTTCATGTCTTTTTAATGAATTTTTTACTGATAAAAAAAATACATATTTGCCGAGATCGATTGTAAAATTATAAAAGCACAACTATCTATGCACGACCAAGACGTTAATTTTTCAAAATTAAAGTTTTAGGCTTCTAAAAATTAATTATTAAATAATCAATAAATTCATTTATTATTCCTCAAAATCAATTTCTTAAAAATATAAAAACTCCTTAACTTACAAATGTAAACGGTTATTGATAAATTTAACTCATTTCAGTGAGGCTCATGTGCATCGGCGCACGGAGGACTTTCCGTGCGCCTTTGCAATTTTCATGTCCCTTCGCAATTTAAACCTCTAGCAATACATATATTTAAATAGAATTGAAGGGGAAGAGTTGTATTCACACTGGGACACGATATGAACTTTTGCCTTTCACAAGAGTGTTAGCAAAAATTTAGGTGAGATTCTCACTAAAAAAATATTACTATTTTTTTTTAACAAAAATAATTTATAATTAATGAATGAAAAGGGGTAATCCTTCAATTAAAATATTTTATAAAAGGTTAATGAAATGGATGAAGTATTAATTAATATTTAAAAGTTAATAATAAAAAATACAAAATCAATCTCAGTACTGTAACACTGGCTCTAGTGATATTCATTTAAAGAGATCCAATAATTTGGACGACATCAAGCGGTCAAAGCCTACCTTTGAATTCAATTAAAGTAAAGTCCAAAGTCAACCTAATTAAGCATACTTTGAATTCAACAATCTAAAGTCAACCAACACATAAATTTGAAAAGTTTTTATGAATAACCTAATTTTCAATTACTTGATCCAATTCTATTATACAAAAGTCTCTCTCGTGAGACGTCCAACATGTGAGACGGGTAAAAATATACTCCCTCGTCCCGTTAAACGTGTACGTGTATTTTTTTTAAATTAATTAATAAGTATAATATTTTAATGTGTAATAAGGTGAGAAAAATAATATATTAGTATAAAGTGGATATGTGTATTAGTATGATATGTGGGCCCATGAAGAGATAATTAATTAATATGTGTGGCCCTCTTTACCAAAAAATGAAATGCACACTTTGTATTGGGACGGACTAAAATGAAAAAACGCGTACATTCAATGAGACGGAGGGAATACTTATTATAGATAAAATATGCTTAAATATCGTTAAAATATGTTTTCTAAAATATGATGAACAATAAGTATAATTTTATAATGTTATAATATGATTTAATATTGACATACTTAATTAACTACAAATAAATATACTTTACTTATATAATAAACATACTTTAATGATGGATTAATCTGTCGAGAGCATCCCTCTATTCTATTAATATAATGAATTTTAGTGCTTATTAATCCCCTCATTAAAAAAAAAAACTGTCTATCACACATATAACATATTTTATTATTTTTTATTACTCAAAAATATTATCATATCTCTAAAAGTTACCATTTTTCTTAATCTACATACAAAGTTAAAAGTGAAAACTTTTCGGAACGAAATGAGTATTATTTTTAGAATTTAATATTAATTTAATAATATAATTATAATTTCACCTATAGTTCATTTAATATACAGTTTTGTGTTTCATGGTCTATTTTACTCGTATAATTTTATCTTTAATCTAAAAGTTTAGTGCTAATTATATAATGGCGTAATAGTAATTTTACTTTATTAATTTATATGATATTACATCCTTATAAATAATTGTTTATTTAGAGTTAATTTTGAGGATAAATTTGTAAATTCACCTTTTTATTCATTTAAATTTCACCCTTATGATTTCGTATTAATTTTTATGGTATAATTATAATTTATACTCCACTAATATACTGGTTCATGGTTTGCTGTTAATTTTTTAAGATTATTGTTTTTTAATCATTATAATTTTTTTTAAAAAATAAGAGAATTATATTTTGGAACCGGTTATAGGGTCAGATGCATTAAGATATGAAATTCGAAAAATTCAAACTTGCTTTAATTTGTTGGGTTTCTTAAGTTTTAGCCTGAAATTTTAAAAGAGCGAATCTCTTGTGCCCCGGGCACACGAATTTAGATACGTGACCCTTTACAATTTAAATTTTCTATCAATACATATTTTTAAATAAAATAGAAAGGAAAATAATTGTGTTCACATGGGAACACAGATCATGTCCCCATATTTAATAATCCAACGTGATTACGTCTTATTTCACACTCCCCGTTTTATCCATTGCAAACTTAAATTCATACTTCTATAACAAAAAATGACAGTTAATTAATTTTTTCCAATATTTTTTTTAATTTCTAAATTATTGTTCATTTTTAATACATAAAACATATTTTATAATTTATTTATTAATCAAAATATCAAATTATCCAGAAGTAAATTAAATTAAAAGGTAAGTAAATGTGAAGTTGAATTAATTAAGTTAAAATGGATGAGGTTTTTTTTTAATTATTACCATTTCACTTTTCTATCTATTTCAAATAAATTCAAGTATTTCAACACTAAAAGACTACCTCATTCTTTCTGAGAAAATTTAAAATCTTAGCCCACAATTTAAGTTATGGGCTTTAAATATAATTAGAAAATCGTTCTTGGACTAATCTATTGGGCCTTGACCACTATATATAATATCTTAATAATAACTAGAATGTTTCTCTATGTATTACATGAGTTATATTTTTATAATATAACTTTTTTAATTGATCTTTACTTTATTATGTTAATTTCGATATGTGTTGATATAATGTTATTTTCGTTTTGTTTTTCATGTCCGTATATATTTATCTTTATTTATTGTAATTATGATGTTTACCTTTAAATGGTTTATTATGTAATTGAATTGAAATAAATAAAAAGTGAAATATAATCATATTTATATTATCTATAACATTAATTACTGTAAATTTCTAAAAACCTCACCAAACACAACATTAACTGTGTTGTTGCTTGCTTTCTCTTCTTCATCCAGACAAAGTATTTTTTACTATGGTATTCATATTAAATTATTTAAAATAAAATATTAGTAATGTTATTAAAATTATAAATAAATAAGAGAATATGAAAAATTAATATTTAGAATAATAAATTATTTAAAATAAAATATTAATTATAAGATTAATGTGAAATTGTCACATGCACAAATTTTATTGTGTTTGTCATAATAAATTACTTAAAATATGACATAATAAATAAAATAATATTTGAAATATTATATTAAATTACTTAAAATTAATGTTAATTGCAAGATTAAATAAAATATTAATTAAGAGCTTAATATTCGTTCCAAACCTGGAACCTTTTAGTTTTGCTATATAGTATTTATTTCAATACAATACTCTTTTTTTTATCAATTTTGTTCCATAACTTTTATTTTAATTATTATTTTTTACTTGTTGTAATTTTGTCTCAAAATATTACATTTTATCTCTATAAAACTTATAAATAAAATTGATCATTTTTAGATTTAAATGACCATTTTAGAGAAAAGTTAAAGGTTATGATTTTATTTGTAGGTAAAATTAAATTTTTTGAAATTATTTTGAATAAATTAATTTTGTATGAGACAATTTAGATTCTGAATTATTATTCTTGTGGTGGTGCATATCTACTTGATATTGACAACAGAGTTGGTAATGGTATTGAAATAAACATTAATTCTTGATTCTAGAAAAGTTTGAAGGATAGAATTGATAATATAATTAAAATAATCATTCATAGTTTCATAAAAATTATGATAACCTAAATCTGCAGTTATAATAAAATTTATGGATAAATCCTAAGTATTTCATTAAGTAATAGGTTTTGTTTCTTAAGATTGATCATTTTCAACTTTTACTTGAATCATCCTTTTATTCGTGGGCCGTCATTTGAGTCTGATCCAGAACATTATCTTCATCATCATCAATAGTCTCAAAGTCAATCAATTTACGATTCCTTTTTGGAGTACTCTTTTTATTTGAAAAAATATCATTCATGGAGGATCCTAAAGGCTATATGCAAATATAAAAATAACAGTATAATATAATAGTTAGAAAAGATGGAGCAAATCATCATAAATTCATTTTTAATTTTGAACTTCATTACCTTTTTCCCTTTTGATCTATTCGTTATAGCATTGATCATAGTAGGATCTGAAGATATTTTCATCACATTGTATACATTCCATTGACTACTTATATTTCTTTCAGAGATATGGAATCTAAAGATTAACTTCGAACCAATAAGAGTGTCAAGCTCTTTAGAAAATGATCCAACCAAGTCCAGCTAATAAAAAAATAAAAAAGAATTATAATAAAATATAGGATAGATATAACAGGTATGTTGTATTTTGCAAACTAAATTCTAATTTATGTTATATCTTTCAGTTATGTGAAAATTTGTAATATGTGAAATTTGATTAATGCAATTCTATTTTTTATAGATGTCAGTATATGAAAATTATAAAATACCTTCTCAATATTTTTAATGAGTTCGGCTGCTGTTTTGCCAATAATTGACCTAATTTCTCTATCAAATACTATAAAGGAAGTACTCCCAGTTTCATCGGTAACCTTGAGATGAATTTTATATCTGTTGAAATGCAAAATAACTTAATAAAATTTTATTTGTCACTTTCAAAAAAAATAGTAAATTTAAAGAAATATGTTATACTTTCAAAGAAAAAAATAAAATTTATTGTGGCACAGGTACTGGTATGTCTTGCTTACATTTCTCACATTAAGAGACTCCAAATTTATCAATAACTTTCTTGGTGCATTTGTTACATCCATATTGAGTTTGGATTCTTTGAGCATTTGCAACAACAATGCAATAGCTTTCTTAAAAATCCATGATGAAAATATAAATTAACATAAGTTATACAATAATTGTAATGCATTTAATCTTTGTAACAAAAATATTTTAAAATAAAAAAATTATAATGGAATATTTACATCCATTATGTTTTGAATTTCTGCAAGATAGATCACTTCTACATCTGTGTAAATTCTTCAAAGACGAAGATTCTACCAATATGATTTATATGAGACTGTCAAAGCAATCTATCTTGACCTATTAAACTCATGCTACATTTTCAAATGCATAAATATTAAATTTTATAGATATATTTTTTTAAAGAAAAAATCACTAAATGTAATGTATAGATTGAGCGCGTACCTCTTTCGGAAATCATGAACTTCTTTTATATCTTCATTAATTGTTATCCTTGTTGCATTCCAAGAATTTGATATGTTTTTTCCTATAGCATATTTCAAAGAAAGTATGATTTAAATTTTTATATAATAATAATTATTATTGTTAAAACATATCTAAGAAATTAGAGAAAAATAATATATGATTAATGGCTAAATATATTAGAATAAACATCTAATGACATCTAAATTCATACAGAATTATACATAAATAAAATGAGTTTAAAAAAATGTACCTCTATATTTATTGTTTATTTTGGCATACTCAAGAACAATAATAAGTGTTTAATTTGGATTGTTCCTCTTGTATTGTATCAATTGTCTTGTATATTCTTACCACAATGTACAATTCATGATTGTGTGTTTTAAATTGATATTAATTTTTAATTAAAAAAATATTAAACATAAAAATTGAGTTAAAAAATATGAATAAATATTTTAAAAGAAAGTTACCGTTTATCTTCAAGCTCAATATCAATTTTATCTGTAGGCTTGCCCCTTGCACTAACACAAATTATATCTCTTATTCTTACCACCAAAGCAATTATGTCTATGGATATTGTCATTGTAAGAAAAAATAGAATCAATTTTTTTTTAAAGTATAATTAGTTTCTATTAAAAAAATAATAACAAACTTTTAAAACATACCTATGAGTACTGTATCTCTAGTGTTGTCTTGAGAATTGATTGTATCAAAATCAATAAAATTCAAGTCAGTTTTGTTGGTTTTCAATGGCGAAGTCAATCACACCAACGTGTAATTATGGATGTTCAATTGAATTCATGATTTATAATAAGGACCGGCCCAATATTTTTAGCAACACGAAAATTTGATATAATATATGTTGCCCCCTCACTTAACAATTTCTCAAATTTTGAGATGTGATTATGGTGAATTGTTGTTTGATTCTTCGAACCCTACACATATAATATAACAATAATTAAATAAAAAACCTTATCATGTTAATAATCTAAAAGTTGTGGAAAATAAAATATATCGTATACTTAAAAAATATTTAATCATTATAATCAACTAAAATTTACCTTTTCATCCATCATAATCATATCCAAGTAAGTTTTTTGTCTGTATTATCAAGGTATGATATCCAAAGCCTTAAGCATTTAACTTTAATTCGTCAAGTCTCATTTTGCATAGTAATTTAAGACACAGGATCATAAATTGATGACATGATTTAATAAAAGAAAAAAGAAATCCTATAAAGATTGCAATGGAGGTAAAAAAATTTCACTATAGATGAATATTGATCGATTGTATTATGTCATATACTTATATACAATGAATTTATATGATAAATATGGTAATAAATAATTTAAAATCAACACCAAAATTACTTTAAAATATTAAATTTTAATAATATACTCCATCTTTCCTAAAATTATTAAAACTTAATTTAAATAATCAAACAATAACAAAAGTTTTTTGTTTCTTTATAAATTTATCAAAAATTTATAACTAATCGATTGTACTATGCCTTAATTAAAATTTATATGCTAAATATGGAAATAAATAATTTAAAATACACACAAAATTTACAGATTAAATCAAAAATATTAAAGTATTAAATTTAATTACTTACATAAAATTTTATAAGAAAATTACTTAAAATAATATTAAGAAAATTACTTAAAATAATATTATTATATAATACTATAAATTTACCAAAACTTTATAACTAATTGATTCGATTGTACTATGCCTTAATAAAATTTACATACTAAATATGGAAATAAATAATTTAAAATACACACCAAATTTACAGATTAAATCATAAATATTTAAAGTATTAAATTTAACTACTTACATAAACTTTTATAAGAAATTTACTTAAAATAATATTAAGAAAATTACTTAAAATAATATTATTACATAATGCTATAAATTTACCAAAACTTTATAATGATTGTACCATACCTTAATTAAAATGTATATGCAATATGAAAATAAATAATTTAAAATCTAATTAAAATAAATAATTTACCAAAATTTTATAACTAATCGATTGTACATACCTTAATTAAAAGTATATGCTAAATTTGAAAATAAATAATTTAAAATCCAATGAAAATAAATAATTTAAAATTCACACAAAATTTATGGATTAAATAAAAAATATTTAAAGTATTAAATCAAATTACTTATATAAACTTAAATAATATTATTATGTATTAATGGTAGAATTATTAAATATTTAAATTAAGATGTATTAAAGGTAGGATTACAAAATATTAATTATTTTAAATTAAATTAAATTAAATATACATCAATTGCGGAATCAACGTGGGAGCGTCACATACACAAATATTTTTGGCCTTAATTAAAATGTATATGCTAAATATGAAAATAAATAATTTAAAATCCAATAAAAATAAATAATTTAAAATTCACACAAAATTTATGGATTAAATAAAAAATATTTAAAATATTAAATTAAATTACTTATATAAACTTAAAATAATATTATTATGTATTAATGGTAGGATTATTAAATATTTAAATTAAGATGTATTAATGGTAGGATTACAAAATATTAATTATTTTAAATTAAATTAAATATAATAAATATTAATTGCGGGATCAACATGGGAGCGACACATACACAAAATTTTTCAAAGAGCAACATGGAGCCACCACCTCCCAATTTAAAAAAATTATATTTTAACAAGCACTTATAAATTAATAGTATTAATAATAATAATAATAATAATAATAATTTTACCACAAAATAACAATAATCCTATTAAAGCTTAGATTATTTGAATAATGAAGTTAAATACAAATCATAATATAGGGAAGATGTTAAGGTAATTAAGTCTGCTCCGATACAACATGCATTCAGATACCTTCAGTATTAAATAAGTACATCCTTTAGTATAATGATGTGTATCATTTTTTTCTTAAAAAAATAATAATAATGAAAATGTATATTTTTTAGAATTAAATGAGTATATCCTTTAATATAATGATGTGTACCATTTCTTTCTTGAAAAAAATAATAATAATGAAAGTGTATACTCTTTAGAATAAAATATTGTACTCTTCATACCTTGTTCACCTAGAGACACAAGACACCAACTCGTATTTAAATTCTTTAGTATAAAGACGAATAATTTTTTTATGTGGGTAAATATATTATTATTGATATATGAGGTTTTTTTAATCATATTTTTCGCTCTAATACTAGCTACAAAATACCATTCTAATGTTTAAGGATGTTTATTTATGTTTGTTACTAATCTTATAGGTGATATTTGGTTTGTGGTTATGTGGGGTTTGAAAACTATGGATAGTATGTTCTATATTTGTTTTGGATTTTGAGTAATGTAGGTTTTAATTTTATGTCAAACCAATGAATTAATTTATTTAAAAAGTTGCCCCCAGGGAATAGCTCAAGTGGTAGAGGGAAAGATGGAAAGACCTTCCAATTAAACTAGGTTGCTGCAAGGTGGGGGTTCGAATCCTGCCTTTGGTATGGATTTGACCCCTTGCAAGCACAATTTAAACAGTGAGCCTTCCCTTTAAGCCACTTGAGGCACATCCTGTGATTTACCTTCTCCACCAAACCCCAGGGTGATGAGTGATATTTTCACCTAGATTTTAATGTCTTTTTATTAGTATTTTCGTGTTATTTTAACCGTATTTATGTTCTATTTGGTTGTATTTTGTATTTTTATGGATATATGTGTGAATGAGCTTAAATGTATGATTTTCAGGTAAAAATATATTCTAGACACGACAAGGAAGACGTAGGAAAAAGCGGATCTCAGTTCGGAGTTGAAACGAGGGAGAAATGTGCCAAAACGGAAGAAGGAAAAAACAGGACTGCAAGGACACGAGCCGTGTACCGAACACGGCCCTGTAAGAAGTGGTCGTGCTCTGTCGCCAGAAGCCCCTACATGCCACCCCTGTGGTCGTGTATCGGACACGAGTCGTGTGCATGAACACGGGCCGTGTACCAAACACGGCCTTATAAGCGAAAGCCGTGTACTGACACCCGAAACCCCTACACGGCTACCCATGTGGCCGTGTACGGCACACGAGCCGGGTAGGTGCTGGACTCAGAAAAATTCCAGAAACTTCTAGAAGCTTTCAAAGGGGTATAAATACTCATTTATTCAATATTTGAGGGAGGATCCGAAATTGAGAGCCTGTTCACACACATCACACACTATTTCCTCCATTTTACACCATCATCTTCATCCATTAACCATCTATTGGATCTACATTCATCCCACCATCAAAAACTTCATCCAATTGAGGAAAAGAAGCAAGGAAGAGAGGAAGATTGCGAGGGGAAGAAGAAGATCACCATTGGAGGCATACAAGGGAGTTTTCATCCAACTTTTGTATTGAATCCTATTGTTTATCATGTTTTGTAAGGATCTTAATGTCTATGTTAATGTTCTTATGAATATGGTAGGCTAATCTCCCTTGTGAGATTAGCAACATGAGAATTGTTGAATAATTTTGGGATTTGTGTATTTTAATTCATATGTTGATTAGGTAAATGAATTTTTTATCATTGATGTTTGAGATCTTGAGGTTTATGATGGTTTGTGTGTTTAGTTGTTCTAAATATGTGATTAGATTGAGAAATCAATTATACGTTTAGGATAATTGAGTGAATCATTTCATCAAACACTTCATGTACATTGTAAATTGTAAAGAGATTGAAAAATTCTTTAGAATTTAGAACCCTTTGATAGAACATGTGATTGGTTTGATCGAGAGGTTGATTAATTGTGTGAAGGGACTCTCATTTCAAGCTTAGAACCTAGTTGGAAGTGTTTGAGTGAGAACCAATCCGTTGAGCTATTCAATATTCATATCCTATCCATCTCGAGAGGGAGTTTAGATGAACTTAGTGTTGGCCCTTAATTCTATATTCATGATACATATGAATTTGATACCTAATTCCTAGAATTATCACTTCTTGATTGTTGTTAATCTCACTTTTACTTAACTTGGAAATTCACCTTTCATCTATCTATCTTGTTTGTTGATCATTGCTTGCTTGTTTGCTTTGATTGATTTTATTTACTGGTTTCAACAACCTCCTTTGATGATTCGTCTCTATAAAATTACAAGAAACGTGAGATCGCTTAAGCTCTAGCGCTTTCTCCCTATGGTTCCATAAATTCTTGAACTGGTCAACCCGACTACAAGTTATGGCTAATCAAATGGCGTCGTTACCTGGGAGGCAACGGTTGCTAGTAGCTTGAAGAAGGATCGTTTTGAGTAATCTTACTAGAGACTTTTTTTATTAGTTTACTTGTTTTTTCTTTTGAAAATCTTGTTCTAACTTCTTTTGCTTTGAAGGTGTATGCAAACAAGATCCAAAGGGAAATAAATAGAACCTATTGATTGGGAGATTGAGCATACGTTGAGAAGGAGAAGAAAGGAGAACAAATCAAAAAATAGTGAATTAATGGAGAATTTCCAAGAAGATAATCGTGTGGAGATAGAGCATGATGGGGAAGGAGGACAAAATATGAACGTACAAGACAACGCACCTCAAGTTAATGTTAATCCTCCTCAACAAGCTCAACAAAATTTTAGAGCTAGAAACAATCAAGCTTTGCTTTAACAAATGGTGCAACAAGTTCTAAGGCAACAAGGCTTTCCAAAAGCTTATGCTCCTCCACAACAAGTTTATGTGCCACCACCACCACCTCCGATGCAATATGGAATTCACAATGATCAAAGGGTGATTCGTGATTTCTTTATGCCGAGGGCAATGCCGCATATGATGGGTCCACCGATCAATACCAACAACTTTGAATTTAAAGCGGGCTTGATTTCTATGGTGAGAGAGCAACAATTTAGTGGAACCCCGAATGAAGATCATAATGCTCATCTAGCTTAATTTATTGAGATTGCCAACACCGTAAAGATGAATGAGGTGAGTGAGGATTGTATAAGAATGAGATTGTTTCCGTTCTCGTTGAGGAATCGCGCCCGAACAGGTTATCAACCATTACTCTCGGTACGTGCAACACGTGGGATGAGCTTGCACAAATATTTTTGAACAAGTATTTCTCGTCTTCTAAGAAGCTTCAAATGAAGAGCTTGATTACTCAATTCAAGCAAATGCCTCAAGAGAGTTTTTATGAAGCGTGAAAAATATTTAAGGATATGCTATGCAAGTGTCCACAACATGGCTTCTCGGAGAATAAACAAGTTGGATTTTTCTATCAAGGATTAGTGAATGGTCAAAGAGTGCTTGTTGATGCTTCGGCGGGTGGATCCGTACTTGGTGTGACTCTGGAAATGGAAATAAGAATATTTGATAAGATTGTTATGAATGTTTATCAATGGCCATCGGAGAGGGTGAGTGATTCTATGGTTTTGAGAATTTTGATCAAGGGCAACAGTTTAGTGTGAAGAGTTTGAATGTTGAGCCAAGTGTGCCACAAATGCCAAGTGTTGAAGCAATAGCGACTGAAATGTTGAGGCAAATGAGTTTGAACCAAGGTGTAAATCAAGGAGCTAACATGGTTGAAGGGCTACAAATTGAGCAAGGTGTGCTTCCGCTGAATGTTGTGAATGGAGAACAATGGGCTATATCGAAGCCAAAAATAGAAGATGTGCTCTACATGCAAGGATGAGGTTATCAAGGGAATTACCAAAATAATTTCCAAGGTAATTTTCCACCAAGGCAAGGAGGCTTTAATAGTCAAGCGAGTGGAAGCTCTTACCCACAACAACAAAGGCAAGGTAACTTCTCCTACTCTAATCCGAGCAATGCGGTTGCTTATCCTCCGGGATATCAATCGGGGGCCAAGGCACCAAACAGTAAAAGGGAAGGCATCTATAGATGAGCTACTTGAACAATTGATAGTATCAAACAAAGCTCGAGATAAAGCTTTGAAAAAGGCGAAAGAAGCAAATGAAAGGAGGCTCAAAGCTTTGTAGTATAATGTTGGACAAATTACAAGTTCTTTGAGTGCTCAACAAAAAGGAAAGTTTTCTGCCGCAACCGAGGTTAATCCAAAAGTTCAATGTTTGTCGGTTGATATGAAAGAGGAACGAAAGATTGAAGAAGGATTGGTGGAAAACAAGGTTCTGAAGAGATGGAAGAAGTAAGTAAGAAAAAAGAGAAGAGTCCTAAATGAATACCAAAGTGGAAGAGAGTACAAAAGGAAACCAAAGTGGAGGAGAAGGTGAAAGAAGAGGAGTACAAACGTGATTATTGAGATATTCCGATCACTCCATTCTCTATTCCTTATCCACAAATATTTGTAAAAGATAAGAAGAAAAGGAGTTTGAATAAGCATGTCAAATGTCTCAAGAAAAAGTATGAGGAGAAAAGGAAAGTAGAGCAACCCGAAGCAAGTGGATCAATGCAAAAAGGAGGACCTACAAAAGTAGGTGATCCAGGGAAGTTCATAATCCCTTGTGATTTTGAAGGGAATGATACCCTTGATGCATTGTATGACTTGGGGGCAAACGTTAACGTGATGTCTCATGCCACATTCAAAGATCTTGATCTTGGAGAGCTTAAGCCTACAACTATCCATCTTGAAGTTGTAAATGGTGAGGTTGTAAAGCCATTAGGAATTGCTGAAGACGTGGAGGTGAAAGTGAAAGGGCTAGCTTTCCCAGTCGACTTCATGGTGTTAGAAGTAAAGGTATACCCTCGAGTTCCACTTATTTTGGGAAGGTCATTTCTAGCTACCGGAAGAGGAAAAATTAATGTTGGAAGAGAAGAGTTGTCTTTGAGCTCAAAAGGAGATAGTGCACATTCTTGTGCAATAAGGAAAAAGAAGTCAAGTCTCATTTGAAGCCTCTGAATGATCTTATGGATCATGACTCTATTCTCTTTGACAATTTAAATTCATTTCTTCATGATTATATGAAAATGGCAAATTCTAACTTATCTTCTTATGATGTTAATAGGATGAAAGCATCTGAGCTTGATTGGAAGCTTGACAAAGGAGAATGAGGAAGTCCACTAGAATCACTTCTTGATGATGACTTGATACTTGTAAGCAAGAACGGTGAAGTTGAGCTAGTGGATAAGAAGAAGGCAAAGTAAATGTTCAAAGTGAGTATGCGAGGAGAGAGTGTGTTGAATCATCCTTTGATAGAATGATCGTAAAATTCCTTCCGGCTTGAAGACGTTAAACTTAGCGCTAAATGGGAGACAACCCATTCTTTTTATCTTTTGATGTTTGTTTTGTTGTTTGGTCTTGTAGGTGGATTATGCTTGTGAGAAAAGGCATAGTGAAGAAAAGAGAAGTGCTTCATGGATTCGAATAGGCATGTTGCATCACTTGTTGCAAACTTAGTTCTCGACTCTTGTCTCGAGTTAAGTTTGGGGGTCTATTGTGTGGTGGACATAGCTCAAGTCGTTGGATGCATATGCTTCTCTACGAGAAGATCATTGATGGAAACTATAAGGGTAAGTCCCACCACTTTTGGTAAACTTAGTCTCAACTTGTTTCGATTTAAGTTTGGGGGAGAGTGTATGGTGTGACTCACCACTTAAGTGTGATTCTTGTAAAATTGATCCAATTTTAAAATTTTTCTCATGAGTTTTAGTTTGATTTTGGTCCATTTGATGGTGATTGAAGTGCATGATAATCCATATTGTTAATGAAATCGTTGAACTAATGTTTTTGATGAGTTGTTGAGCATGAATGAAGCGTTGTGGAAGCACGAATTGAGCCCAGAGATCAAGTCGAGATTCGTGGTGTATTCAATCCGGAAGCTAGTGCCAACCATTTCCAATACCAAATGCCTATTGAGGGAGTTCACTCTATACTTCAACACTTCTATTAGCTTGACATATTTTGATGTTGATTTGGATTAATGTGATTAGCATGTTGCTTCATTTGTTATGTTTGTAGGAGGTTTACTTTCGTAATTAGGATTTTCTTTCCAATCAAGATGGGAATGTTTGGGAGCTTATTTGAATATGGATGTTATAAATGTGTGCTTCATTGTTTTATGATGGTTTAGTATTTTTGCATGTTATGTGTTCTTGGTTATTTCTTGTTTGGTGAGTCTTTTCTTTTGTGTTTTTTGTGTTTTCTTATTCTTATTTAGAGTTGATTTGGTGGTTTATTTTGGGATGTTGTGAGTCATTTTTGAATATGAGTGATGACATGTTGTGGTAGTAAGTGATGGCAAGATATGATTAAGAATCTCTACACTTTCAAATTGTGATATGCTTTAATTAACTTGTTCAATTTTAAGATGAATGTGGTGTAATAAGTTCCTTAAGGTCCAATGCATAAGCTTGTGAGAATTTGAGCCTCAACCGTGCATACATAGTATTTATTTTCATGAGTGGATTGGTTGTGTTTGATAAACTAGAACTTGCTCAAGGACTATAGGAACGAGCCCAATTTGTGGAGATTAGTGACATGATCTAAGGTCATCTTTGTTATTATAGTCATTGTCATATATTTTCCTACCATGAACATCATCCATATTCAACCACTTTGAGCTTAAAAGCCTATTTCTTATGAATTTAGCACATTACAAGCCTTGATTACCCATTTGAGCCTTATATAATTACCCTTTTGTGTGAGTGATTGATGAGAGGTGGTTTAGAAAGATTTGATGAGAATTGTGCAAGAAAAGAAAGGAAATGGTAACAAGTAAGAAAAATGATGAAAATAGCAAAACCAAGAGTGAACATTCAACCTCAAAACAAGAAAAATGAGCAAAGCAACAACAAGATGCTCAAGAAAATAAAAATTCAAAGAAGGAAGCATAATTTATAAAGAAGCTCAATTCAAGGAAGTTGATGATTAGTGCTTGTGATTTCCAAAGTTGAGAAGGAAAGAAAGATAAGTGAAAGTATGGAAGAAAGTAGCTACCTCTTCGATTGCTTACACATGATTAGTCACTCTTACCTATATCCTTCCTACCCTACCAAAAAGTCTATCATTACATCCAAATGAAAATACCTTTTTGATCATAAATGGAAACTTTGGTGGTTTGTGAATGTAGTCCACGAGCAAGCTTATAGCGAGTCGAGTCAATCGATTGATGAGTGTTGTTTAACACTCTAAAGAGTGTTGAGTGACATTTATAACCTATGTGAGGCTTGGACTAAAAGAGACTATATTACACTATTATTCTCTTGTGATTGAACTTGTTAATATTTTTTTGCATGTTATGATTTTAATGTTGTACCGGACATAAGCCATGTGCATGAACACGGGTCGTGTACCAAACACGGCCCTGTAAGCGAAAGCCGTGTACTGACACCCGAAACCCCTACACGGCCACCCATGTGGCCGTGTACGGCACACGAGCCGTGTAGGTGCTGGACTCAGAAAAATTTCAAAAATTTTTAGAAGATTCCCAAGGGGTATAAATACCCATTTATTCAACATTTGAGGGAGGATCAGAAATTGAGAGTCTGTTCACACACATCACACACCATTTCCTCAATTTTACACCACTATCTTCATCCATTCACCATCCATTGGATCTACCTTCATCCCACCATCAAAAACTTCATCCAATTGAGGAAAAGAAGTAAGGAAGAGAGGAAGATTGCAAGGGGAAGAAGATCACCATTGGAGGCATCTAAGGGAGTTTTCATCCAACTTTTGTATTGAATCCTATTGTTTATCATATTTTGTAAGGATCTTAATGTTTATGTTAATGTTTTTATGAATATGGTAGGCTAATCTCCCTTGTGAGATTAGCAACATGAGAGTTGTTGGATAATTTTGGGAATTTGTGTATTTTAATTCATATGTTGATTGGGTAAATGGATTTTCTATCATTGATGTTTGAGATCTTGAGGTTTATGATGGTTTGTGTGTTTAGTTGTTCTAAATATGTGATTAGATTGAGAAATCAATTGTATGTTTAGGATAATGAGTGAATTATTTAATCAAACACTTCATGTGCATTGTAAATTGTAGAGAGATTGTGAAATCCTTTAGAATTTAGAACCCTTTGATAGAACATGTGATTGGTTTGATCGAGAGGTTGATTAATTGTGTGAAAGGATTCTCATTTCAAGCTTAGTACTTAGTTGGAATTGTTTGAGTGAGAACCAATCCGTTGAGCTATTTGATATTCATATCCTATCTATCTCGAGAGGGAGTTTAGGTGAACTTAGTGTTGGTCCTTACTTCTATATCCATGATACATATAAATTTGATACCTAATTCCTAGAATTTCCACTTCTTGATTGTTGTTAATCTCACTTTTACTTAACTTGGAAATCCACCTTTCATCTATCTATCTTGTTTGTTGATCATTGTTTGCTTGCTTGCTTTGATTGATTTTATTTACTTGTTTCAACAACCTCCTTTGATGATTCGTCTCTATAAAATTACAAGAAATGTGAGATCGCTTAAGCTCTAGCGTCTTCCTCCCTGTGGTTCGATAAATTCTTGAATTGGTCAATCCGACTACAAGTTATGGCTAATCAAGGGCAGGGGCGGTGGGGCCCCTAATGGTGGGGTACACCATTATTTAAAAAGTTAAATGAGAGAGGAAAGATAAAAGAGAGAAAGTGTATTAATTGTGGAAAGATAATGTAGCAGGTATATATAGGGGTGGTTTTTAAAATTTGAATATTGGTTTTGAAACCAAAACTTGGGTTTGAAAACCGTAAACGAATATTGCCTTATTGATTGAGTTAACCTTATACTCCTTTTTTCTCCTTTTAGATTTTGAACAAATTTCATTTTGGGTATTCTCTAAAAAGTTTGTATATTTCCAAAAAAGTAAAAAGTTAAAACAATCACCTTTCGCCATACGTTTTATTTATAAAAAAAAACCAATACTATCTAATACATTTAACATTCTTTAATCTCTATCATTTATTTATTATGAAAAAAATATCATAATACCCCTAAAAGTTAATACTTTTCTTAATATGCATGTCGAGAAAGGTGCAATTTTTAAGAGACTGAAGAAGTAATTAATATATATATATAATATATATATATATTATATTTTATTTATTTTTATTTTTCTCCGTCCCACAATACTTTTCACCACCCAAAAATGGAAACATCAAATCAATTCCTAACCTTAAAAATACATTTTAATTACAAGTTTACCACTCTCACCTAACGCACATAACATACTTTATAATTTATTTATTACCTAAAAATACCACAATACCCTCCAAAACTTAATAAAGTTGATCAAAAAGTAACTTTTCTTAAACTCTGTGTCTACAGTAACGGTGCAAGCTTCTCTAGGACGGATGGAGTAAAACAATTCAAAAAAATAGAGCCTCTTGATCCAAAAATATTCATTTAAATATATGTGATAAAAATTAAATAAATGGATGAGAATAATTTTTAATTTTGGTTATTTTTGCCCCTTAAAATTTTCTTGTGAAGCTTGTTCTACTAAAAACGTGAATTATTTGAACACTGATAAATATCAAAGCTCCTTCATATATATGATTATTATATGTACATGGGTATAAAGGTAAATAGCACAAATTTTCTAAAGACTATTGCAATACCTATCCTAATCCACCCCACCAAGTGAGCTACAAACCACACAAACTAAATTGTAGATCAAATTAAGTCATCATAGCTTCCTAAAACATCTAGTTGAGAGGGTGACAAGATGATTCCGATGAGAAAAATTGTTCTTCCATTTGGAAGGTGAACACATTGTCCATGTGCCCCATGTAAGAGTCCAACGTCGTATGCATGGTCGCGGTCGTGGTCGTGGTCGTGGCCATAGACGTAGTTGTATCGTCCGATGAAACAACTTGATGTTGGTTCGCATTCTTTATTAGTAACAATTCATCGTCGTCGTGGAATTCGCTTGCCCATGCTCCATTGACCTCCATGTATTGTGCTATATCCGAATTCTTACCCGTGAGTTGTTGCACTAGGGTTCGGAACCGGGCCGTGCTAGTCCTAACCTTCATGGGGGTAGAAATGTAAACTACTTTGAGGGCATCGTCGTCCTTCCGCTTCACCTTGTGGCCACTCTTCGTCCTCCGTTTCGAAACCCTTTGATGAAACATGTCCATCTTTTTGCAACTTGTGCAAGTGTAGTGTGGCTTACTTGTGTTTTTTTGTGAAGATTTAGGACAAGTGGGGGGTGTATATATATAGGTATGTAGTAATATGTGATGATTGGATTGTTTGTTGGAAACAAAGGTTGTTTCTTGGAAGGAGATTCAAAGGTTTTCAAAGTGGGGTGTTTTTTTGTGACAAGGGAATATGAAGGTTGGAAGAAAGATGAAAATTAGAAAATCTACAAAAGTGACTGTGCAGCACGCAAACTCATAGCTTCTTCTTTTTCTTAGTTTTCTTTTTTTAATTCTTCAATAATTGTTATTAAAAGGTACATAAAATAAGATGTAATCTCAAATATTTACCGCCACAAATTTGTATTAGTTAATTAATTAATTTGTGATGTGAATGGGGCCAAAAATTGACTTGTGTGGTCAAATGACAATTTAGAGGGAAATAGATAATATAATCACGTGCGCAGCCTTAAGTGACTAGGAAAACCTACTTTGTCGGGTGTTCATTTTCTTTCTTTCTTTTTTTTTTTCCTTTTTTTTTTTTTTAAATTCGGTTAAGTTGGATAACTTATGGTCGACGTAGGTGAATTGACAGGCAATGCAGTTCACTATTTTGGGTACGAGTGATATTAGATTTCAATCTATTTAAAAAAATAAAATCACGATATATAAATAAATTAAAATTAAACGCAAATGGAGTATAAAGTATTTCTCTTAAACAATTAAAATAAAATACTAGTAATTACACACTATTAATTCAATTTAATTTTTATAAACTACAATATATCCTTTAATTTAATATTTATTTTAAGGTTTAAAATAATTAAAAATATATTATTATCTTTTTATTTCAAAATAAAGAGGATTGCCATTTTATTAAAGATATTATAATTTTTTAATAAATGTGTTTTATTTTTTTATTTATATTACAAATTGTTCATAAAATAATTTATTTCAACATTATCACTTTTTATTAGTCCTTTACGAGACGATTTGTGAAACATGTAAAAATATAATTATTATATAATTAAAATATGTTTAGGAGTAGTTAAACTATATTTTTCTGAAGTGTAATGAAGAATCATTAAAGTATGATTTTAGAATGTTATAACATAATTTATTGCTAACATATTTTATCAACAATAAGCATATTTTATTATCTTGTACTCCCTTCGTCTCATTTAAAGAGAGTATTTTTTTCATTTTGGTCGTCTCATCTAAAGGGTCCCCTTTTCTTTTTCATACATGGGACCCACACACCTCATCTAATACAATTAAAATATGGAGTTCACACTCTCACTAATACAACTACCCACTACACATAAATAATAATATTTCTTAATTTACGTGAAAAAAAGCAAAAGTCCCTCTTTTGACTGGATGTAGAGAGTATATAATAGTATACTTTAATAATATATTAATGCATCTCACAAGAAAGTGACCCTCTATCTCTATTAGATGTTATAGATTATTATCTATCTCTCAAAAGTCTTTCCGTGAGACAATCCCACAAAAATATTTGTAATATTTTGAGGGAGTATCCCTTCACATGCAACATTTATAGTTTCCAATTAATTACAATTATACTCTTAAAAATTCAATTCTAATTACTAAACCCTATAAGAAAAAAATATGTCATCAAGTGAGGGTGATGGACACTATTGCATTTGGAATATTCATTCACTTTAATAATGTACAGAAGTTTCTGTTTAGCTTTTAAATAAAGATAGTATAGACAGAAGAAAGTCTCCAATTTATTCAAATAGAGTTAGGTGAGACACACAGAAAATGTAAGAGCCTTCTTTTGTCCTCTCAACCTCATCTTCTAGATTTTACTTTTAACATAGCTAACTCAAACATCGTTTCCCAATAATCAATGTCCCAATTATTATTTTATTTTTTTAATAAAATTTAACACTCCATCTGTTTCGAAAAAGTTTTCATACTTCCTATATTAATCCGTCAAATATAGTTTCACAAGAGAGTACCCAATAAATAACTATTAATGGATTATTAAACATTAAACCTAAACCCAAATCAAACATCACCAATGTGACAAAAGAGATCTCCTCGATGGTTCTGAACTGCTAATGAACAATGTTTCTACTATCCCCATAATTGATTGCGGAAAAACCCGATGTTTAAGACCAATTTAAAAAGAAATTCACATAAAACAGTTGGTCTTAAAAAGAAATTCACATGAAACAGTTTCTGTGGAGCTGCATCAACTCTTATGCATGGACAAACGATTATGCTTCAATAAATTAGTTAATAAGTATTTCTTTTATATCTTAATTTCCAAAGGTAATACTTCGGAATCCAGTTCAGCATGTAACCGATTCCATGCAATATCTTCTCTATCATATATTATCAATACTTCAAAACATATTCAAATTTAAAAAAAATGAAATCTATAGCTCTGAGTGACAATCACCATAAAATGAAGCATATTGCAGCACAATTCAAGATGGATGATCTGGTCTGAGAACAAATGAAACCAGTTTGATGTTTTATTCGGTTGTAACAAATATCCAACACCTCTCAAGTTAGAAAAAAGGCAATCGGAAAAGCACACGGTACCTTGGTGGTTTTGCAAAAGACTTATTTTCCACAGGTGGATTACCAAGAAAAGAGGTTCAGAAGTAGTTGCCTTTGTAGAAATTTTTGAGGAACTCAGATGATCCCTGATCCTTGTTTCCGAGGTCTTGGGCAACACTTTGAGGACCTAAAACATATTGGCCAACAATGTGGTGTCGCTGTTTTGAGTGCTCCACAATGTTGCACAGTTCTTCTGTTCCCTTGACGAGGAGCATATCAATCACCTGTACATCATTCAGCAAGAATAATGTGAAAACAATGAGAGTTTATTAAACGTTCACTCAGGTAATTCCCAACAGTGTATGATCATTAAAATTTAAAGGGATCTTTGTTTTGGCTTTCCAGAAAAAGGATTTGGGATTTCAGAATCATAAGACAGGTTGGTTTTCAAAAACACAAAGCATCCATCCTTACAAAATACAAATGCCTAAAATTTTATTATTACTTACTCACTCACCATCTCACAAGCACACGCAAAACAACAATATAATAATATCTTGACATAAAACTAATTCTCCCATCTAAAAATAAAAGCACACTGTCACAATTTGTAAAAGTTTTCGATCTAAGGTAAAAAGGTATTTATGAGTCACTAAAATATTAATTGAAGAATTGGACAAAAGCAGGAATGTGTTCTCTATGAAGGTTGAGGTTAAAACCAAACACTGCACCAACCACTTGAGCAAGTCAAGAAATTTGACAGTTGAACAAAAGTTTTTCCAGGAACCACACAAAATCATGACTGCAAACTTATTATAGAGAAGTAATATGCAGACAGAATCCATGGGCAGCTATGTCCAAGCAAAGATTTAGGAAATAAACCAACAGAAATCACAAAACAAGTTTTTGCTACATAATGAGATCCTCATGATAGAATGTAATGTGGTGCTGGGAACATATGTAAATCATTCAGCTTCTTTGTGGGCTCCTTCCTATCTTTGGATGATGATACATAAGTTCAGTATCCACCATAGAACCACACTCAATGCTGACCATTGCTTTCATTTTAAGATTGAAATTGTTCAAATGTGACTAGAATGATATGAAATCTAAAATATGCTTGCCTAAAGGCTAAAGTATCATCTTACTGCCTCCACTAACAGGCATCCTTCTCTATCACGCAAATCCAACTACATTACCTTATAGTCACTAATATTAATGTGATGCAAATTCAATCACATTCTGAGCTACACACTACAAACTACAAAGCCATGAGTAAAGCAAAACATATGAGGATGTTCCCAATTCAGTTGAATATTTAGTTAAAAAACAAAACCCAAAAATCACAGAGACCTCTAATTTCCTCAAATTTTTACAAAGACCCGTAAAAAATAATACTGGGAGATAAACAGATTAAATGGGGGAAAAACACCATCTTTAAAGATGATTGATGCAGGCAAGACTATAAACCGTATAACTTCTTTATTCTTTCAAGTGATTCACACAATGCTAGGAAAATTTCGGTCCTGGATCAGCGTATATCGCCCACCCTTCTGGTGTCTTTTTTTTAAAAAAAAAAAAAAAAAAAAAAAAAAAAAAAAAAAAAAACCTAGTAGTTCAATGCTAATCACTAATCATAGAGATAACCTAATAAAATTTAGGCTTGATGGGAGATGATGCATCAAATTTGAGTGAATGCATATCTAACTCCAGACTGCGATTATGTTATGCAACTTTACAAGAGATTTTAATTCGAGTCTAATATTCTCAAAGTATGCATCGTCAATCAATCCACGGGGAAAAAAGATTGAATGAAATAAAAACTGGAGCAGACCTTAGGGTCAGTGAGGTGAGCGTTCTTCCGGATTTCGGAGGAGACGGTGGAACGAAGCTGGGAGGGGGTTACGACGTCGTCGAGATTGTAAACTTCCATAATTCTAGGGATGGATCTGCAGGCAATCTTAAAAAACTCGAACACGCGCCGCCGCGCCTCGTCCAAGCTCGCCGAATTGGGCGGTACCGTCACGTACTTCACCAATGACGCCATATTCCGGTGAGTATTCGATCGGAAAGCTGCGTTAATGGAATATTAGCGGAGATGCACTGCTTGCGACTGCTCTAAACGACGTAGCAGCAGGGTTGAGTTTTTTCTGTGTATTTTACATTTGTGCCATCCAACAGTATCAAAATTACACATTATTGAGCACGATATAATTCCGAAATAGCAATTTGCCCATATAATTTGCCATTAATTAGGGTGTAAATAAATTGACTTGAACCCAATAAGGATTTGTTCAAACTTGTTTTAAATATTATGGAATTTTAAAATATAGTACTCCTTCCGTCTCGGGTATTTTTACCCTTTTGTACGGGCACGGAGATTAAGATTTTTATTTTTTTAATATATAATGTAGAAAAAAGTATGGATAAATTAGTAATTTAAAAAAATAAATAAATAAAGTTGTTGGGAATGATGAATAAAGTGTAAAAAAGTAATTAAAATTGTTGGGATTGTAAAAATTATGTAATAAAATACTCCATGTACGTGGGACAGGGTTGACGAAAAATACTGAAATTTCGGTATACCGCACTTACCATATAAAAAAATACCGAATTTATAGAAATTTTAGGTATAGCGATACTTTTGACAAGGTATTATACCGTATTGAATATTTTGGTACGATAAAAATATTCAAATTTGTAAGATCGTGATTTTTTTGTATATATCAAAATACTAAATATTATATAGGGAAAATCACTAATAGATACACACTTTTAACTAAATTACTATTAGATACAAGGAATTTAAATAATTACTCTCACATACAAAATATTAAAGTAAAATATCAAATATAACCTTATGATCTCATATACTTTTAAACCACCAACCCTACCCATCACCCACCCACACCGCCGTTGACCAATCATTGACCGGGCATTGACCGGAGTTGACCGGCGTTATCCGCCGGTCGGACAGGCGTTGACCGCCGCCGCCTGCTGCCGGAATTTAAAATGTGCAAAAATAAAATTGTGCAAAATCAAATTGTGCAAATACATAGAGGTATTTATGGTATCACAATCATAATTGTGTAGTTATGAGTAATAGTACTTTGAGTCATGTAGTTTACAATAATTATGCATTATTTTATGTACTTCCTATGAAGTGACTATATATATATATATATATATATATATATATATATATATATATATATATATATATATATATATATATATATATATATATATATCATTCATAATTCTTATTTATATATAATGATTTTAAATTACTTTATTTAAATATATACTATATGCTACATGTATATAACTTTTAAAAAAACTCTTAATGTTTTAAGAATATTGACAAAATTATTAATTTTAGGGTAATTTTATAGCACATTCGGTTCACTAATACATAAAAATTTTATAGTTATAAATTTAGTATATAATTGTATTTAGACTATTTAAAATTTTAATGTAAGAGTAAGTATTATTTATTAACCAAGAACTTAAGTGGTTTATGTTTTATATAGGTTCTCAGGTACATCCATGCATTTTGATTGAACTTTTAAATTAATATATTTTATCAATGTTATTAAATTTAAATTGTATTTGTTTCTCATATTGTTTGTAATGTTGTATTATGCACATTTTTGTTCTAATCAATTTTATTGTGGTATATGGTGGATTATTAGAATTTTATTGTTGTTTTTTTGTAAATTTATGATATTTTTAAACGATACATTAGATAGGTACATGTAAAACGACATATCAAATACCAAATACAAAAGGTTTTTATCGAAATAATCAATATGATAATGTACACCTAAATATCGGTAAACAAAAGGTATACCATTTTTCTATATCGAAATTTCGATATACCGAAACTTTCGGTATGGTAAAGGTATGATTTTTTAATACCGATATTTTAGGTATGGTATACGGTATAGCTCAAAATCTTCGGTATACTATATCGTCCACCACTACGAGAACATCCCAAAATGAAAAATGGATAAAAGCACTTGAACGGAGGAAGTATTATGTTTGAACTTGTTTATAAGTAATCGCCGAGCCCAAAACAACGAGTTGAGCTCAAATAATTTGATAATATTACATATAATTTATTTATTTTCATAAATTGATATTGAAATCGAGTTTGAGTCGAATTTTTAATTTAAGATAGACATTTTTATTAAACTGAATTCAAATAAACTTTTATTGAAGTATATAGAATATACTCCTTCCTAGTCAATAACTGGTTTGATTTTCGTTCTATTAACATACCAATTTAAATTGGCTTGATTTGGTTGTTCTGATAGTAAAATAAATAAATAATTAATGTAATTCATTCATTTTATATTAAATTTAATGGATTTTTTTTTCCTCTTTTACATAAAATTTCACCATTCAAAAAAAATAACATAAAAACATCAAGAAAAATAATCGGGAGTCCAAGAGCAGTACTTCAGAGTTTAGAGAGACTCAAGTCAGCGTACTACTGGCACTTGCAGTAGGGCGTAGAACATATTCCGATGGCTTCTGTAGGCGGCGGCAACAGCGGAGGTGCGGCGGTGGAATGGCACCAGCGACCGCCAAACCCTAAAAACCCAATCGTATTCTTCGACGTTACCATCGGCAACATTCCTGCTGGCCGTATCAAAATGGAGCTGTTTGCTGATATTACCCCCAAAACCGCTGAGAATTTCCGGTAAGTCTGGAGTCAATGTCTCTGAGCATCTCAATTTACGTCTTATTAAATCTGACCTAGTTTTTATATTTTTAAGTCCTTGAGATGATTTTGATTTTTATTAAACTTTCGAACGCCTAGATTTTTTTTTTTTTTGTTAGAATATGCTTTTAGATGTTGGTTTTTAGAATATAACATCTTAAATTAAGACTGATTAACCAGGATTAAAACAGGAAGAAGAAAAAAAAAGTTGATGAAATCCTGTTATAGTTAACAAGTAACACTATTTGACGTGTTAAAAGTTTCAATCATCTGTTTAAAAAATTATATCCTAACTTTTTTCTTGAAGGAATTCATTTTAAGTAAAATTCATATATAGCAAATAATCAAGCTAGAAGGAAATTTTGTTTAATTTGGCAGTTTATTTGAATGCAATTTCATTAAATCGTACAAACACTTTCTCTTTGTTGATACAAGGTGCTTTCACAAAATTGCTCAAGAGTTCTTTTCTTGTTTTAAATTTATTTGCTTTCAATTATCGTTTTTTTTTTTTTTTTTAATTCTTATTATAGGTAGTAAACTTTCCATTAGTACTGTATATTTTCTTGTTACTATAATTAGTGTGGTCTAATTTGATTCTTCTGTTCTTATTATTTTTAGGCAATTCTGCACAGGCGAGTACAGGTTTGTAACTCCTTTTTTTACTTTTTCTACTTTGTACTCTGATGCATTTGATTATATGTCATTGCTTGTTCGAATTGTGATGATCAGGACACATATTATATGAAGTGGATGCGCAAAATGTGATATCTAAGTTGTGTTGATAAGCTTAGTAATGAATTTAATACACAGGTATAATTGCAAAGCAATGTAAAATGCAAATAATCCTTTTGAGCTACTATTGTGTAAAAATAGGCATTCTTACCAAGATCAAAGAAGATCGAAATCGTAGACTTTTTTGCTATAACGTTCTTTCTCTGGAAACACTTTGCTCTAGTATTGAGTGGTGCTTTCTCAATCTTGTTGCTCTTGTATTCGGATGTTTGGATGTGTATTGAGCCCAATAATTGCGTTTTATGCATAATAATTTTATTCTTGATGGGAACAACCTGCTGTTGTTACTATATCTTGTCTTCTTTTTGTATGATTAGTTTCTGGGATTTAAGCGTCGCGTATATCGTTTGTAATTAAAATTTACTATGCTCCTGTGTCTTTGATGTTTTGTTTTGCAGGAAAGCTGGATTACCTGTTGGTTTCAAGGGTTGCCAATTCCACAGAGTAATTAAGGATTTCATGATCCAGGCTGGTGATTTTTTAAAGGTCTATATACCTACCTCTCTTATTTTTGTCATTTCATTGAATTTCTTGCTCTACATTATTAACTGTTGAAAAATAATTTTTCTTGGGGAATCAAGTCCCATGATCATAAACTATGTGCTATCCTGGCAACCTACATTTCTGGAGAATGCCCTTTCCAGATTCTACCTGTATCCTGTTAAGAAATCAAAGTTAAAATATTCAATTTTTACTGTTAGGTGCCAATCAATAAGTTGAAGCACTTCAAAGACCCAATTATGTTTTGATTATCAAGTTTATGCACTTTTGTCATTACATTCTGTTCTTACTAGTTGAAGATGTTATGCAAGTCCAAAAATCTTGGTATGTGGCATTGTTAAATCTTTATTAGGCACTTTGTGGCTTGACTGTATTGATTGCACAGCAGTCAACATATTTAGCTGATGTCTACTTGCTTGGCAGGGTGATGGCAGTGGCTGTGTATCCATATATGGAAGTAAGTTTGATGATGAAAATTTTATTGCAAAACACACTGGACCTGGCCTTCTGTCAATGGTATGTTATCCTATCTTTAATCTTTACTATGTAAGACTTGTGAGTTAAATGTGTGTGATCATTTTAAATCCATCTCGCTAAAAGAAATTGAACTTTACAAGTGTTTTCCAAGATGCATGACTTCAGTAGATGACTGCTCATGATATATGACATTCGTCCTCAGTTCTTCCAAAAGGCATGACCCTATTTAACTTCCATGCCGTTAACATTGGTTGAGAACTTGGTTATTACTAGTAATCTCTAGATCTAGCTATGCTAGCTCCTGTGTTGAATAGCTTCTTATTGTTACAATGAGAAAATATTTTATTACCTTATTATGAAGGCATGGCTTACTCCGTCTTACATCTGAACTCATTATTCTTTTATCTTTTATCTTTGGCAGGCAAACAGTGGCCCAAATTCTAACGGTTGTCAGGTAACACGAACAAATTTGTTCCCCCATTTTCATATAATATTTTCTGTTTATTTTTTTTTCCTCATATTAGTAATATATAATGAAGTTCAAGTAACAAAAAACATTGTGCTCCCAGAATCACCCTTTACTATTTCACTGCCACTTGAACTAACTAAGTATCTAGTTTAGTTGAGAAGCTTCCCATTTACTTCATTGAATTTTGAGTTCAAGAGCTATGAGCACTATCAATTTCAATTCTCAGATGCTTTATAATGAAATATACTTGATCTAATTTAAATTTTGTTAAGAAACTCGATTTGTCTCTGCTTTAAAGTTGCATGCATGACGAATGACGATCTTGTGCATATCGACCAACATTTTGTTAAGAGTATGCAAGGACCAATATATCCTTCTTACATTGCATATCACGTCCAGTATCCAAGCCTTGCAATTTGAACTGTCACTTCTAACTCTGCAAAATTTTCCATGTGGCAGTTCTTCCTCACGTGTGCTAAGTGCGATTGGCTCGACAACAAACACGTAGTCTTTGGGGTAAATTTATTTCATTCACTCAATTTCAAGACCATCTAGCTAAATGCCCGTTTTTGTATCTGAGTGATCTAACAGTGCAATTTTGGATGCAGAGGGTTATTGGAGATGGACTGTTGGTTGTGAGGAAGATTGAGAATGTAGCAACTGGCCCAAACAACCGACCTAAACTTGCTTGTGTTATTGCTGAGTGTGGGGAAATGTAGGGTTAATGTTGTCAACATGGTGGTAAATTTTGACGTCATTCTTGGATGTTCATACTTACTGATGACCAAATCTCATGCTATGAACACCTCCCATTAGATTATAAATTGTCAAATCATGCCAACTGAATTGGCAGTTAGTTTAGGGTGGGGGACTAGAATATTGTCTTTGTCATGAATTTGGTCCCTCGCAAACGCAGTTAAACAGTGAGCCTTCTTTCTTAGCCACGTGAGACACATTTTATGATTTATCTTCATCAATCTTAGAGTAGGGATGATGGGGCTCCTAATAGTTGGATACACGTCAAATCATAACTTTTAATTTTTCACTTCAATTGTGTTGTTTTTGTTCTACCTCAATGGACTTTTATATAAAAAATTGTGGTAACTTTTCAAAATTAACTAAACATGTTATAACACACTTAAATAACTTTTTTATTATGTAATGAGTATTATTTTAATTGCGAGCATCCCATTAACAAAGAAATGCTATTATTCAAATGCATTGTACTTGCATTCTAGAATCACATTATAACAAGTATTAATATCAATAGAAACCATATGATATATTTTAGAGTCACAATATAACAAAGCAGGTTCTAGAATCACAATTTAACGAGTATGGAAGTCTTCATATTTGGTGATCCCCATTGATTCAAGGCCCGTATGAGAATAATGAATTTTAAATTTTTTGTGTTATACTCCATTTTACAATTGTTCACTCTTTTTGGCAATAAAATTTGAATTCTACTATTTTAATTTTATTTCATTAATTGGTTAAAGAGTTGCATAAGAATTCACGTTAAATTTATTACTATTATTTTGGAGTATTATATAAATTATTCACTCTTTTTAATAATGAAATTAGAATTTTAAAATTTTAATTCGGTCAGAATTTGTGTGATTGTCTCACTTACTTCGTAATTAGTTTTTATTTTTTCATTAAAAAAGGAATTTTAACTTTTAATTTTTACTATAAATTGTTCTTGAATAATTTAATGTTATTTTGATAGATGAATTAAAATAAATAAGGTCTGTAAGGGTACAACAGTTTATTCTAAAGAGTATACACTTTAATTAATAAGGATACAACATTTTGTATTAAAGGGTATACACTCTTATTAATTTTTTTTCAGTAAATAAAGGTACACGTTCTTATACTAAAAGTTATGCTCCTATTTAATACGAGTATCTTGGCACCCGAGAGGGCACACAAATTTTAGCCATAAATAAATAAAATAAAATACTAAAAGAGTAAAATAGCCAATATTAATAGAATTCTATTAAGAAATCTTTTCCATATTATGAGAAATAGAATTCTAGTAAGAAATTTTAGTTTTAGCCATAAATAAATAAAATATTAAAAAGAGTAAAATAGCGAATATTAATAGAATTCTATTAAGAAATCTTTTCCAAGAAATAGAATTCTAGTAAGAAATCTTTAATTTTAGCCATAAATAAATAAAATATTAAAAAGAGTTAAATAGCGAATATTAATAGAATTTTAGTAAGAAATCTTTTTCATATTATGAGAAATAGAATTCTAGTACCATACGATGAGACGATTCTATTTCTCATGTAGTCTAGTATTCTTTAATATTTATAATTTTGATAGATGAAATGAAATAAAATAAAATAAGATTTAAAAAGAGTAAAAAAAAAAATTCCATTTCATAAATTGATTGATAATCCTACCCGGAACCGCTGTTATACGTGCCCTTTCTAACCGTGAATCATTTCCTTTATCATTTCTCATTTATCAATAGCGCGCCGACGTTCTCATTTATCAATAGCGCGCCGACGTGCTTCCCTGACCGCGACGTGCTTCACTGATCGTGAATCATTGTTTTAGCTTTGGCAGAGAGGTAATTTTTCTTCATTGCATTTGTCAATTAGTTTCGAATTGCCTTCACTGTTTTCATCGCAATTTTCAATTACTATGTTAGTTAGGTTATTATTTGATGAATTGCAAGCTAGAAATTTAACTAGCTAATGGCTATGGCTATCATTGATAATCTATTTCATTATGTTCAATTTCTCAAATGCTAAGTGGTGAAATGCTTTTTTTCGGGTTTACGTTTTTCAGTTTATTTCCCATGAGTCCACAAATCGCAGCAGAAGCTGTGTTAATTGAGGATAATTAATGTTGTCAAACATAATTCTTTAGCACTCACTAATTCAGAAATTTGGAGTTCAATGGATAGTCATATGAAGTAGAAGATAGAGGTTTAATTTACGAATTGTCTATTTATTAGTTTAATTAGAATGTTGGTATTTTATAGGAGAAAGGTGATAGTGAATAGATGGTGTGGGCGGTGGATGTATATCATGAATTTTCTAGAACATATCACCGTCTCTGCCTATTTCTAGAGTATTCTTGCACTATCTAATTTTACAACATTTCATACTTATCTTTTGCTTCTAGAATAATCTAGGATGTGCATCAAACATTCAGATAATTCTGAGCTCTTTTTGTTTTAAATGGTGCATGAGTCGTCTTTGAATATTTAACCAACGTTGAGTAGATTAGTGTGGACTTTTGGTACTAATAGCACATCGTGGATGTACCGTGTACCTTTTCTTGTGTTGACGGCTTTTGTGCCTTTTCCTCTTGTGTTGACGGCAATTGTTAAGATTTTGATTTGATTAACTTATTTTGGATCTAGTAATGTATTTCAGACTTTTTTTAATGATTATACAGTATAAACACTTCATATTTCTCATTAAAAAGCATTGATTATTTTGTTCATGTTCTGACCCCAACTTAGTATCGCTGAAATGAAATGATGCACCACCAATTGTTTTCTTACCCTCTTGTCGATGCCGGATGTATTCTTTTAAGAAGTTAAAAGGAAAGTGCGGAGTTTATCTGAACTTTCCAAGTTAATTGGATGGTCGTAGATACTGATAGCAATTTAAAGATTTATGTTATGCTGTATTGTACTCTTCATTTGATTGAAATGGTTGTGGTGGTATAAAAAAGTAGTGCATTCATGAAACTTATGTGTTGTTTGACTAAGCTTGTATAGATAAAGATATATAGGATGTTTTGTGGGATAGAACATCGTGAGATCTTATTAGTTTTGCTTCTTAATCTGTTTGGCAAATTAAACTTTAGTCCTTCATCAGGACCAAAAAACTGCTTTTGAAATATAATCTATGACCCAACTCAATGAATAAATATCAAGAAACCACATTGTTTATCTTTTATTTTTTAATTGATTTTTGAATTTCCATTTTGTCATGAAATGTAGAAATTGAAACAAAGAAAGTCTAGAAAGAAGAGATAAAAATGCCGTTGGGGCTGATATTGGGAATAGGGAGGGTATTCAGAAGAAAGCGGGCTTCGTCACTTGATATCCTGACATCAAAGAGAGCTGGGAAAGGTTATTACAAGGGGAAAAATTGCAAGCCAACTGGTTTCCATACTCGCAAAGGTTTGCACTTGGTATTCTCGGTTAGGCAATACTAAAGGTTCATCAAGATGAAGTTTATTAACAACAGCATGCCTTTGTATTTGTCTGCAGGTGGTTATGTAGTTCAGCCTGAAAAGTTGCCAAAGTATGTAGTACCTGATTTAACTGGCTTCAAGGTATGCATGTTCACTTTGTTGCAAATATCATCATTAGTAATTGCATAATACGATAATTTAAGCAAGTAACCTAGCTAGGATACTAATTTTTTTGGAAGTTGCTGTGTTATTTTAACCATATGTCTGTTTCATTTGTTATTTTATCTTGGATGGTATCTTTTCCAGTATGTTTTCTTATTTTCGACTAGTAATTCCTCTTTGTAGCAGAGAGGATAAGGATGTTTATTATTGCCTTTAAACACCCCAACTCCTCTTATACTTCCCTTATGCGATATCAGTCAACATGCACGCTGCATATGATAGAAGGAACACTTGTTTATAACATTATCTGCATAATATCCTTAGAAAATTGCCAGTAACTTATTATGGCAGTTGGCAACCAATACTATATGTCAGTAAGTGTGTCTATGTTTATCTGTTTGTGTCAAACTTCCTCGTGTGGGTACTTGCTATCCAACTAGCACCCTCATAAAGTCCTCAATCCTCACCCTCTGATCTGTCAATTTTTGTTGATATACTCGTTGATGCGCACCTATACATATGTTGGTCTCTTGCAGTGGCGGATTTATGTTGGGCTGCACACCAAAAGCCCATTATATTTTATGTACTCACTTCGTCCACTGTCAATCTATTCATTTTACCATTTTGGGCTGTCCACTCTTAATATATCCATTTCCACTTTTAGATACATGGGACCCACCCACCCACTAATACAATTAAAATGTGGGACCTACACACCCCACTATACAACTACTTACTACACATTAAATAATAATATTTCGCGCAAAAAGCAAACGGATAGATTGGAGATGGACGGAGGGAGTAAATAATTTGTATTTTTAAGTTTAGCCTAGTCCAAAAATATTTCAAACCCACCCAAAGGAAGCCCAAAAATAAATAATATTTTATGAGCCAATTACAATAAATATTAGTAAAATTTGGCTCATTTCCAATTCACCTTCAATTGAGAAGGTGATACATTGAACATCAATTAGAGTTTTTGACACAGAACTCTACCTCTGTTATTTTGCTAATTTTTATTTTATTTTTTTTAATAAACTTAGCCCATCCCATTGTAGATTTCTAGATCCGCCACTGGACTCTTGTCCACTCTGTTTGCATGGTAAATTCTAGTAGTTTGAAGCAACCCTTCTATCGGAAGAATCATAGTAAGAGGACATTGTCATAGTAAACTCAGTATTATATGGAGACTAATTCTGATTTGTTTGTTCTTGATGATTTTCAGTTAAAACCTTACGTGTCTAACTGCGCAACAGAAGCTGCTGGCTCTACTAAATGAATGTGGTAAACTATTTCATCGGTCGACCGGAAGTACGCAATCAGAAACGACCTACCCCATGTCTCTCTGTTTTGATAAAGCATTTGGCTGTTGTTATAACCACTCTTTTATGCTCGAAGAGAGTGATTGATGAGCATAATAGTGGAAATGAACAATGTGTTCAAGTAGGTCTTGTCAGATTTCATGATATACCTATTAAATCTCTCTGTTTGATTTTGCTAAACTTGTGTTGTATTAGTACTGGATACATTGCTACTAATACAACCACCTTTATTGGCGATTACATAAATTACTCAAAATATCCCTTTCTTACATACATTATCTCACCAAATATTCCTATTATTTTTCATTTTACACCTAATCTCATAAAAGTAAACAATATTATGCAATTTATTTAATTAAATTACACAAAATATTACCTTCTTTCTTATCTTATCACAACAAAAAATCAAATTTTTTTCTAAAAAAATTACTGCAATTTAAATTAGGAAGAAGGGCTTCTTTGATAAAAGATTATTTTATTAGTTCCGTTTCGAGTATTTTTACCCGTTTGTATGGGCACGAAAATTAAAAAATATTTTTTTATATATAATGTAAGAAAAGGTAGGGATAAATTGGTAATTTTGAAAGAAAAATAAATAAAATTGTTGAAAATTATGAATAAAGTGTAAAAAAGTAAATTAAATTGTTGGAATTGATGAATAAAGTTTAAAAGTAGATAAGATGAGTGTATTTTAATCATTTATAGAATGAGTAAAAATATGTGGGATACCTCAAAATGGAAAGAGAGTAAAAATACGTGGAACGGATGGAGTATTATTATTTAATTAGAGACACATTTATTTTGCATGTGGATTAAAAAGTATTACTCCCTCCGTCCCACCACAAGGATGTCAAATCTTTTTGGCAGATAGATTAAGAGTATATTATTTAATGTGTAGATGGAGAGGGATAAATAATATTTTAATGTAAAGTGGGTAGGTGTATTAGTGTGGTTTTTTGGTCCCATAGGGATACATTAATTGTTTTGGTGGGTCATTTTTATTAAAAAGAGAAGTACACCTCTTTTATTGGGACGAACGAAACTGACAAAATGCACTTCTTGTGGTGAGACGGAGGGAGTATTATTTAAGGCAAAAACTCCTGTGCAAGGAGGAATACTCCGTGTTCCCATGTGAACACAATACTCCCCCTCTATATCCTATTTAAATCTATGTATTGCTAAGAGTTTAAATTACAAAGGGACACGAAAATTGTAAAGGTGCACGGAATGTGCTCCGTGCGTTCGGTGCACGGAGCCTCACTCATTATTTAATCTTTAAATTTAATGTGCAATGAGGATGTGTGGTCTCGTATTTTGTTGTATTATTGATGTGTACTGTGATTTCTAAAAAATGAAAGTGCAATCTTTTGAGGGAGATGCCCAAAATTGGCAAAATGAGCTGGCAAAGTAACTTTTAGGGAAAATAGATTTTTTCGTCTGCTAACTTTCATTCATTTTGAAATTAGTCCATTAACTTTTTTAATTTTGAAATTAGTCTATTAATTTTATAACAATTTTGAAATTAGTTCATTAACTTCATAAAATTTAACATTTTGGTCATTTGACCTGATATGACAGGTCATTTGAATATTTTCACCACAATTAATCTATATCATATTTTTATTTAACCAATTTTATCTCACTTTTCATTTTTCACTTCCGTATACCAAACAAACAATATTAATCTCATTACTAAAGTGAAGCAAATTTGACTAAATATTGATACTTCCTCCGTCCGCTCGAAAGAGAGTATTTTTTCCATTTTGGTCGTCCATTCCAAAGAGGGTCACTTCCTTTTTTACACACATGAGATCCACACACACCCACTAATACAATTAAAATATGGGATCCACACTCCCACTAATACAACTACCCACTACACATTAAATAACAATACTTCTTAATCAACGTGCACAAAAGCAAAATGCCCTCTTTCGGGCGGACGGAGAGAGTATAATATACATTCTTAGTGGAGATTATTTTTTTAAAATAGTATATATATATATATTACATATATATATATATATATATATATATATATATATATATATATATATATATATATATTTTAGAATAACCTGCTAATGACCTGTTGAAAGGAACGATTTTATTGAACTTGGTAAACATGATGGACGATTTTCAAAATTTTCAATTATAATGGCCGATTTTCAAAATTCTACAAATATAATGTACGATTTTCAAAAGTGAAAAACTTATGGACTAAATTCAAAATTGGGCAAAATTAGCTGACAAAAAAATCTAATTTCCCTAACTTTTACGAGACATTGGTCCAATAGAATAATTTAAATGTTTTCTGATTTCTAAAGTATTCGAGCCGGCCCAATTCATCAACCCGTTTGACAACTGTATTCAAGCCCGTACACATGTCGGGCCGATTCTAGTGTCAGGAAATTTCTGAGATTATTATACCCACGCGCACATAGAGCGCGTGTAGCGTAATGTGATTTGTATTAAGGTGAGCCTGCATGGCTACAGGCATCTGTTCTCTACGGCTCGACTGTCAGCGCCACTAGAATGCGCAGCGCAAGTTAGTACCTAGTACCCTTGGCGTCAGGCGTGCGCATCCCAGGCTCACCATAGCCACGATCACCGTTAATGTGTGCTCCAAATTCGTAGTAACGAGGGATAATTTTCTCTTTCCCGTTGGGAAGTGCACTAAACTAAAGCCCTCGTTTCCTAATTTATGAAATTCAAGATCCACAAACCCTTCAATTTCCCCCATTTCCCTCTCTCCCGCAACCCCAAATTGTGGCTCGTCTGAAATTCTGTATGTATGTCTCTGGTTTTTCATTTTTGTGCGTGTTTATACGGTTGCCTTTTGCATTTCCCCTTCTCGCTTTTAGAGATTATTTGTTTCTTAAGTGTTAAGAATGTAGTATTTCTTTTTGTTTCTTCGGAAGATCAAAGAAAGGTGCTATTCATGAAGCGGAAAGTACAACTCTGTATTCGGTGTTTCACGTTCTTGATATGCTTCATTTCGTCATTGTTTTTTTGTTTAGTGCCAAAAATCACACAATCTAGTGTTTTCATTACTACAAGATTTTGTATTCATGCTCGTGATGTTAATGAGTTTAATGATCTACTCTCAATCTTGCAGATTAAATGAAAAACACTAGTACTGAATTTTGTTGGGGCCCCAGAAATCGAGAAACCGAATTGTATCGCTCATTCACTTTCGACGGAATCGAGTACTTCCTACATGACTGCGTCTACATGTGGCGTGAGGGTCAACCACATCCCGACATTGGTAAGCTGGTAAGAATATGGGAGACGGAAAGCCATGAAAAGAGAGTTGAGGTTGTGTGGTTTTTTCGCCCCTCGGAGATAGCAAATTGGTTGGGAGATATTAGACCACTTCAAAGGGAGCTCTTCCTAGCTTGCGGTGATGGCATAGGTGTTTCAGATAGTAATCCACTGGTAACTTTCAAATGTTTCTTTTGCTTTTATGTAAGGTTTACTAAGCTATTTGTCTGATTTATTTTTTAGGAAACTTATTAGCCAATTCTATTTGTGTTTTGAAGTGACCTGTTATAAGTATTGCACAAATCTATTTATGTACGCTAAATTTGCTCTATCTAGAATGTAAAGGCCTACAACAACTACCTACATGGTCCTACAAGTTTCTAGAGAGTTCTATGTCAAAACTGAACCTCATTTAGGCCATGTATGGATCACTTAGCTAAGATTCAGGCTAAGTGCGGGGCGCAGGCCGTTTTACTAAGCCAGTATGCTTATGGTGTTGTTAAGCTGCATTGTAGACATGAATTCATCTCTCAAAATAAACTACAACAAGAAACTACATTTCAAATTTGATACGGTGCAGTGAATTGGTTTATGGTCTTAAACTTTATATTTTTCAGTCAACATTTAGATTTCAGATGGGTATGCATTTGTATTTTATTAGTCGAATATGAGTGTCTGTCTGAAATTTTAATCTTGAAACCAAGTATCCTATAGTATAGGTGTAAGCTGTTGAAGATCTAGCTGGTACAAAAGCTGAATCCACCGTCTTGTTGATGCGTCATTTTTTCGCTGTTATTTTCATACAGGATATAAGCTTGGTTGTGTTTACTGTGAGAATTAAAAAATTCACGACTGAGAAGCTAAGTAGCTCTCTCTCTGATAAGCATGATTTTTTACTCTTTTCATACAAGAGTGATTTCATTTTCATGCATGTGTCATCATCATGCAAAAAAATGTTGTTTTAGGTTTTTTCTCTTTTCGCTCATTTGGTTTCTATTTTTATGTCCTTTCTTTGAGGATATGAATGGTAGACAACCTTTGTTGTTGGATGTTACTGCCATCCTTTTAAGTAGAACCAGTGTCGCTTGTGTTCTTCTTTTTTGTTTTCAGAGTGGCATAATCATCCTATTCTTTTGGAACCAAGTTTTGTTGACCTAGTATGCTGTTTTGGAATGAGAAAACACTTATAATGCATGCCTCACATCTTACTTTGTTTTCCAATGGTCATATAGGAAACAATATCTGGAAAATGCAATGTAGTTTGCTCGTCAAAGCACCGAAGAAATCCTCAACCAACTGAAGAAGAATTGAGATTGGCTGATTACTTATTTTCTCGCACTTTTGATGTGGAAAAATACGAAATATCAGAGACCTTACCCAGTTCAATTTGTGGAATTTCAGGTTTGTTGGTGTACTTTTCTACATAGTTTTCTTGTTAGCCATTAACTGTGAAATTTTTTTATCTAGAAGAATTTAAAAAGGATTGCTGAATTCTTTTTTTTCCTTAAATTTGCAATATATGTTGTCCGCTAGGAAATTCTTGTGATGGAAATAGCTTTGCTTCCCCAATTACCTTTGGCAGATTATTATATCTAATGTAGTTAGCCCTGGTCTTTTTTTTTTTTTTTTTTTTTTTTTAAGTTTAGCATGGATAAATCCTATAATACCCACATAGTTAATGTGCTGAGACTTTAATTGTTTCGAAGAATCCTTCAGTATTGACACCTTCATTCCTTTAGAGTGATATTTTGCTTCTACTGACCTCTCCAGTGATGACCAAACTTGATTGAGTAGTGTAAAAGAGAAAAAGCTAGATAAAACTTGTAGATTATTAAAGTAGAATATTCCCATATTTATAGCTAGAGCAATGGATTTTGGTCAAAAACAAAATAAAGAAAAGAAGTGAAGGCTAAGTGGTTGCTTGGTTGGTGGCTTTAAGTGCGAGGAATGATAAAAAGAAATTATTGTTTTAGAGATATTATTACTTTTCAACGTGAATTTATTTTCCAAAAATAAGGAATCCACTGTCCCTCAATAAAAGAATTCCTAGCATTGTATGTATTTTGTAATTTTTAGAAAATAAAGCTTTTCTTACATAATAAAAGTTCTTTAAGAAATCATTTCTACTTCTGGAAATTCCTTAAAAGTTGGTAGTACATGCTAATGATGGACTTTTAGATGCTGAAAATGAAATTGTACTTTGTCTCATCAGACTTGATTTCACAAGTTTAATGGAATATTATCATAGATAACTTGTGTAAATCCTTTTGCTCTATTATACTGTCTTAAATTTCTAACAACTCCAATTGTATTTTTAAGTGGTCTAATTATTCTGCCAGTAAATTGCTTTGCAGTGGATTATTTCTTTAACCAGAGGAGATCCACAAATCTTGAACCTAAAGCACTCCCAAAAGTCAGGATAGATAGGCCTGTTTCAGTAACAAAAAATGATGTGCCTGCCAGAATCGAAAAAGGTGACTACAGTGAGCAATTGTTCCTTTGTCCGCTATTTAATCTGCAATTTTTGAATGCAAAATCCGATGATCATTCTACTGTTTCATTGAGCAACTTGTATCTGTCATGTTTCATAGAGCTATATTGGTAATTCCTGTAGATATCTTAAATTATCACATGCAGGTTTATGCTATTATGTATGTGTGACCTGCATATGAATTCCGTGAAAGTATGGATGAGATGTCAGTATAAATTATTTTATTTGTGCCAAAACCATCCTTGAACAAAACAAAAAAGTTTCTTAAAATTTTTGTTTTAACATAAATGAATTTAGAAAATTATGAAATAAACTGTGCTGTTTTAGGGATTCAATAACTCTTTAAACATGTCTCTATAGTATGTGTAGATTTAGATTAAGTATACTTGAACTCATAATATCTTATGCATTTTCCTGGTCGTAATTGGAATATATATATTATCTAATAAGAGTTTCCATAAGAAAACAGCTTAGAGAATAGAGGTTCATTGTATCCTCATACCGGGATAAAGTTAGAACTTCAAAATCTGAGAATAATTTATTTCCTAATCTGCTGTAGGTTGGGTACAGATTCACTTCTTTATGAATATATCAACCTTAAGTCTAGTAGTTAGGTTGCATTTGCCTGTTGTATTTCTTGTCTGACTATTTTAATATCCGTCACGAATTCTGAGGTTGGGTTGGTTTGCCTTGGTTTATCTAAAATGCGCGTATTATCTTCTTCTTGTAACTTCTGAAGTAAGAGTTCCAAATTAAATTGTTCGCATTCAGGATATAATAAACCAAGTACTTCCACTGGTAGACAGATGAACAATTCTACCAAAGTTATTAGTCATGCTGGTGATGGACTGAAGAGATCTGCACCTAACCTATCAGCAAGTCAATCTGATATCAGTCATGTGAAGAAAAGAAGGCGTCTAATCTGTTCAGGTATGCTTAATGCCTCCTCTTAGAATGAAACACTATCTTGGATTAGTTTAATAATTATTTTTGCCGGGTCTAGATGAGGAGGATTCAGAAGATGACTCATTGCCTCCATCCATAGTTTCTACACAACAGAAACGTATTATTACCAAGGATTCAAAAGATGACGCATTGCCTCCATCCATAGTTTCTACACAACAGAAACGTATTATTACCAAGGATTCAAAAGATGACGCATTGCCTCCATCCGTAGTTTCTACACAACAGAAACATATTATTACCAAGGATTCTTGCAGGAAAAACCAAGATCTGTCTATCCAAGACAGTTTGGGTAAGAAAGAAAGAAATTTCGCTGAGAAAGAATCTGGTGACAAACAGCATGTAAACCGAGTTATAAGTAATAAATACATAGAAGTCACAAGAAGACCTCGCATGGTAAGTTATTCTATCTTTAGTTGCACGCATTTCCGTTTTGCATTTTTCTTGGTCTCAAGATGACATCGTTATTTAGATATTAAGTTCATGCATAAAAGTATCTTACTTTCCTTTTAACTATCTTTCAAAGAATCAATCACGAGTTATTCCTCAAAGTCTTTTATACATATAATAGAAATTCTCTAAATTTATTTAGTCATACCAATATTTAGTTTTGCATCAGCAATTACGTCTGGCAATAGCTATTTATTAACTGTTTGCCTAAAGTTCTAGTGCCTTTTTCCGTGAGAACTTAATGATGCCCTGGTTTTGGTTTTCATATAAGTGTATCTTGCTTGCAGGATTCAAGCAAATGGTTGAAGGTAGAGGTGAGTGTTTTGCCTTGTGAAACTAACTTTCATTTATGTAAATGATATTTCGTTTGAGTTTTTCTCTTGTGAGTTATTGCTGAAAGTTGAAGTCTTAATGAAGATATGTTTTTGTAATTGATTGTAGTCTCCAATAGATGGTGCTGAATCAATTTGTCAGGTCTTGTTTATTTTAATTAGATTATTGGGAATTGAATTGGTAGATATGTGGTTCTGGTCTGTATGCGAGTTCAAATTAACTTGCTTTCACTAATATAGTATCTCATAAAATATTAACTTTATTTGATTTATTTATGAAACAAGTGGATACCCAGAAAGCAATGCATGTGATTTACGAAGTTATAGAATAATAGTGTTAATCCAAGATGAGAGTAAATTTGAATCGCATATGAACAGAATTTATGAGCATTAAAACTCGTAAAATGAAAAGCTGCTACCCACTTCTATTGTTTCAATTCAAGTTTCATATAAATGAGTATTAGCTTGTAGTCTTGTTTAAGGTTTGGAATGATACTGCCATATGGAGACTTGAAACTTATTAAACTATGAATTTGGTAGAGAACTCTTGTTTACATCACCAGGAGTGACTTCTTTGTTAATAATTGTGCTCCGGTAGCTGCTTTGATGCCAATGACAGATGTGGTTGAAATATCTCGTACTTGCAAACCAAGCATCCTTGATTTTATGACTTTTATATTGGCATTTTCTTTGAGGGCATTATTTGATGGTCTGCTCATGAATATCGCTTATTTCATGAGGGAAAAAAAAAAGATACTCCAATTTTTTTAAAAAGAGTTTGCAATGTGAATACATAATACATGATTGATATTCTGAAATTGTATCCCCATTTCTCTTGTTTTGCAGGTTTGGTCTGAGGAAAATATAACTGAGTCAAATGAAAAAGGGAACCTTATAGTATTAGAAAATCTTGACCCTTCCTTCACATCTTCAGAAGTCGAGGTATTTCAATTCATTTATGAGTTTTGGTCTTAATCTGCTGTTAACTTTATGGCCATGTGAAAATTTTGGCCTTTTTTATGTTTATTTTTTCTTTTCTTTTTTTCCGCTGGCTAATTTAGTATTGATAGGAATTAAGTGTGTTGTTAGAGATATTGTTCTAAGGAATAGGCTTCTAGACATGCTCAACATATGGAGCGTAAACTAGCTCAGTTCTCTAAACAATATTTATTTTTTTAGCATGTGAATTTCGGATTAGAAGAGAGGGAATTAATTATGCGAATGCATTATATCGGTTGGAGAAAATTGGGGCACGTGAATTTCCAAGTAGAATGCTTTGTAGATTATCTAGAGATCTAAGTTACTGATAATTTAGTAGCTTGTCAGTTGGTTTAATTATTTTTCTTAAAGCAGTCATTTCTTTTTACTACCCCATTAGGAGTCCAGCTCAGTGAGAGTTTTTTTTTTTTTCTGTCAGGATATGATTTGGACTGTATTTGAACAAAAGATTAACGCAAAGATGGTACAGCATACTGCCTTTTCCAGTCCATACTCTGGTATAACAGTTAAGCTCGCCTTTCAATTCTGCAATCATACATTCTTGGTTGACCGCATTTTCTGGTAAACAATTTGGGGATAGGACAAGCACTTGCAATTTTCAAAACTAAAGCAGCAGCAGATAATGTCATTTCAGAGTTATCCAGGAAATGTCTCATGCTGGGTGATAGAAGGTAAAATTTTCTGTTTTTATTTTCAATCAACACCCGACTTGGTCCAAGGAGTTACTAGTTGTTGCTCCATCATTTGTTATTTTCCAGTAGTGTTATTTTGGTATGAGAGGGAGAATTTTAAGAAAATAATAACGGACATCTATTTTTCTGATTTCTGTTAATAGTTTTTGGCTGCTTTCTGCACAGGCCAATTGTTGGTCGAAGAAAAGTACCGTTAAACTCTGTTCCCTCTGGCGGATTTTGTGGCCATCTTAGTATGGATAGAGCTCGACTTCAGCAGAGGCAAACCGAAGATAGAGTAATTCCTCTAATTTATTCACTCTTTCTTTCTGTGGGCTTTCGCTAATCTTTGGAGGTCACTAATTGTTCCATTCTGAAGAGAAATGCAGTGGCAACATCTCATTTCTCTCAGGGCAACACGATCGAGTTTGATATGGCCTTGGAGTGGCGTCTACTTCAAGAGCGATCAGTTCTATGGTGGAAAGCTTTGTATGAGGTAATTATAGAATGTGACAGATATCATATTCCCTTCATCCACCAAAATTAGTTACATACCGTTTACAGAAACTCCTCTATCGCACTGCACTTACTTTATTGAGAGTGTGCTCAGTTACATTTAATACTTTCTACATTAAAATATACTTTTTTCTTAAATCCTGTGTCAAATATTTTGTAACTAAATTTGTTGATCAGAGGGAGTATGAGTATTGTGATCATACTGCTGTAAAGTGAAGTCGAGAAGTGTTCATATCTTCTTTTACTGTTGTAGGGACAAGGCAGAGAGATTAAAGCTTTGCTGAAACAGATGAAGATCAGTCCCAAGGAATGAGGGGACATAATTGCAGTTTAACATGTAAGAAATCTCCTTCCATCAGCTCTTAAATTATCATCAGCTGTTCTAAAGATGTGCTTTTAATGAAATTCAACCATAATTCAAGTCACCTCTCTATAAAACCACTTGATCCTTATCACATCTCATGCAACCACCCACCCGCGTGGACCTAATTGGATCCATGTGCAATATTACTTGATACGAAAACTAAATCCTGAATTCTGAACCGCATCTTTAGTTCCATGTTTAAGTAAAACTGCACGGGAAATACTGCATGCAAGTCTCTGTGTTACGTAAAAATGACAAATGTTACTCCTTAAATTAATAATTTCCTGTGTAACAATAAACCATGTGTTTTTTTGGCAGGAGGAAGTAGTAATTTTGTGCATATGTGAAAGGGAAATAGTGGGTGTTTTCCCCAAATTTTGGACAGTATATGAAGCAACACCTCCACCAATTGAAGGTTGTGTAGATTTGATCTGAATCTGGTGTTGGTTTCTTGTACAGCTAATGAAAGTTGCATATAATCACTAATCAAGTGACTCTAAGGTAAATAGGTGGTTGTTTTAGTTTACATTGTCCTAACTTTCTTTTGTCTACCTAAAAAGACAAATCAGTAATCATATAGTATTAAATCTGAGTATGATCCCTCTCATTTGAAAGTGGAATAGATGAATTTCTTTATAATTGGAATCAAACCCATAAAGTAACAAACTATTTTTTTTTTCATTCCAATTTCTTCTTTCAAAAGTACCCAAGACCCCTTCATTTCTTTTCAATATCATTCAAATAACTTTTTCATTCTTTATTAATTTACGAAACACCCTAAATTATTAGGTTGGAAAAAATAAGTATTCATATGTATAAAGAGTACAAAATACAATGTATGGCATTTATTTTTAAAAGTATAACCATTTCTCCTTATGATTGAGTTTAATTGTGTTGAGAGAAAATGAGATCTCAAGATTTGATCAAATGGAAAATGGATCAACTGTAATGGATTTTAGATTTGTGTTTAATTTGAGAATGAGATCTCAAGATTTGAGCAAACGGGAATTGATCAAATTGAATGGATTTTAGTGTTGTACAATTATAGTGCAAAAGTTAACTCTTAAAATTTCAATTTCATTAAACTAATTCTCCTGTGAACCTTAAATTTGTCTACATATATTATACATTTATTAATAAAAATATATGACTAATAAATATAAACTTATACAGTTTATTAACAATTTTGTAATGAATTTTCTATTAATTTTTAAATAAAAAATGTATATATATAAAATATATACATTTTAAAAACACTTATACATTATTAAATAATAAAATGAATACAAAATATCAACTCCTTTCTTTATTATTTCAAATCTAAATTTATGGAGCCTAATCTTTTTGTTTTGAACCAAGATTCTTGAAATTGTTGATTGATTGATATCCGTGATCATGCACTTAAAATCAAATCAAATATATAAATAAATTGAAATTTTGATTGTTTGAAACCATTATTTTTTTAGAATGATTTATGATTTACCTAGTACTTACAGTTTTAGGAATTTTATAAATTTAAGGTCTGAAAAATTGATAAATTATTTATATGGGGTTAGAATTATTTATTTTATCAATTCGAAATCTGAAATATGTAAAACTCTCAATTTAGGATCTAAATTTATCAAATATTATCTCATATTTTATCAATTTAGACTTAAATTCAGACCCCAAATTGATAGTTTTATAAATTTCATACCCTAAATTGATAGAAAAAATAATTCAGATACCAAATTAATAGTTTATCTATTTTCCATCGATGAAAATTTCAAACTTGATATATACTCCTTGCATTCCGGTCAAAGTGTGGCATTTGTTTTTTTCACGTAGATTAAGGAGTATTATTATTTTATATAAAGTAGGTAGGTGTAGAGATGTGATGGGTAGCGGTGGACCATTTGAGGACCCTTTTTACTAAAAGAGGAAAATGATACAATTTGGACGGGACGTCCAATATAGTAAAATGATCTATTTGGGTGTGACGGAGGGAATAGATTAAATCTAAAACAATCCTTGCTTCTTTCTCAATTTTCCATGCAACCTTACATTATTATATCCATAATAATAGCCTACCACAAATTATTGCACGTTAATAATTAAGTAACTACCTTAATACTTTAACGGTGTCATTTGTTTTTTGCACATGAATTAATGAGTATTATTATTTAATGTGTAGTGGGTAGTTGTATTGGTGAATGTGTGAGTTTTATTTTTTATTTGTATTAGTGAGTGTGTGTGGGTCTCATATATATAAAAAAGGAAATGAGATCTTGGGGGCGGACGACCAAAATAGAAAAATATTACCCTTGAAAGCGGACGTAGAGAGTATTTATTAATTTATTTAAGTAGGGAGTAGTATTTATTTACCACAAATTTTTTTGCTGTTTAATTTTTTTTTTAATAAATTCGTATGGAACAGAAATCAAGAAATTTTACAAAAGTACAAAAAGAGCTGGGAAAATTTCACATTTAGTCCCATAAGAATTTTTTCAATTCAATTATAGTCCAGTAGGAATATACTGCTCCTATAGCTAGCGGTTTTGATCCCATAAGAATATTATAATAAAAAAATTTCATTCAAAATTAGCTTATATTATTATAAACTATCAAATTTATATTATTTTCTGTGTTTCAAAATAGACATAATCCATTTTGGTCTTGTTAATGGTTCAAAATATTTCGTTAATTATTAACAATTTAAATGAAAAATTCCTATGAGACTAAATCTGCCAATTTTGGAACTTTTTTGGCATTGAGCAATTCTTACGGGACTAAATATGAAATTATTCCGAAAAGAGCTTTAGATATACAAAACAAAAGCTTCCCGCCAAAAAAAGAGTTCAGAATTACCACAGTTTTTTTTAATAAATAAATAATATATTTTATTCCCAAAAGGCCCTTCCTGTTCTTTCGCCTATCCGTTTCTTTCTCTCACGAAATTCGAATCTACAGGTAATAATTGGTCCTATGATTTGCAACTGAAATCTCGAAATGGAAATGAAAATGGAGATTCGGATCAATCTTCCACTCCCTCACTACTGCACTAATATCTAGGGTTTCCATTTTCTCGTCTTCTTCCTCTCTCAATTCACCGCCATGTCTGCTGCTGCTACGGACATTTCCTCGCCGCTATCTCTCTCGAAATCGGCCAGCACCACCTGCGCTTCTCTCCTCCACGAGCTTCAGGTGATTTATTTCGGAGTTTTAGTCCGGTTTTTGTCCAGACTTCATGTAATTTTACGTGTTTGCGACTGTTCAAATGTTTGGTGTTGTGTGAATTTTGTGTGTTGAATGTCGCATTGTTCTAAGGGTTTAAGGGAAAAAGAAATCTTGTTTTAGTATTTCCTGTTTGGAATTTATTTTGTTGAACAATTTACGTATCGATTTGGTGTAATAGGAAATATGGGACGAAATTGGAGAAAGCGACGGCGAGAGGGATAAGATGCTTCTCCAGTTGGAACAGGAATGCCTTGATATATATCGTAGGAAGGTGGAAAGAAGCAGGAAGTACAAGGCTGAATTACATCAGTCTTTGGCTGAATTTGAAGCTGAAATCGCTCATCTTACTTCTGCCCTTGGAGAACGAGTTTCCGTGACTCGGGTTTGCTCCCTTTTTCTTTCTTTTGTTGTTATAGACTAGCTTTCTCTCCAGGCCTTCTTTAGTACTTTCAGAGAGAGAATAATTTGAGATTTGCTAATCAATAGTTTTCTCTTCTTTCGCATTAAGTATTTGTTGCTTCTTCATACTTATGCTTTTAATTTTTTAATTCAGTATGAAGAGATGAAGGGCAATCTTAAGAATCAAATATCTGTTATAAGCCCCACAGTGGAGAATCTGAGGCTAAAGAAACAAGAGAGAGTAAATGAGTTTAAAGATGTAGAACTCCAGATTGCTCTGATCTGTGCAGAAATAGCAGGGAGTGATACAAAATTAGATTCTAATGGAGTTCAAGTGGATAGACTGGACCTGACGACCAAGAAGTTGGGAGAGCTGAAGTCTCACCTCCAAGAGCTTCAGTTTGAAAGGGTTTGAAAATATTCTGGAGACATAAGTTTTAAGATTAGACAGTTTTTTGCGAGTTTGTTTACAAAGACTTTGGTTATGTCTTTTGCAGAATCTTCGGTTGCAAAAAGTTAGTATCCATGTCAACGCAATCCACCAACTCTCAGTTGTCATGTCTCTAGATTTTAAAAAGATGATGACAAAAATTCATCCTAGTCTTGTTGATACTGTTGGTGAGTCAAAGAGCATAAGCAATGAAACACTTGCTAGATTAACCAGTGAAATGAATTCACTGATGCAAGAGAAACATCTGCGGTTACTGAAGGTGATCCCTTAGCAACTTTATTTGACTTATGTTTTGCATGGACTTTATGTTTGTTGTATTATCACTAAATGAAGTGTAATCAACAGAGTGTTTTCAAGAATTTATTTCTTATGTAGAATTTTAACTTTTCCTGTAAGAATGTGAAAACTATTTCTTTCAGCTCAGATTTGACTTCGGTTCATCATTGAACTGCATCAGTCTGTTGCATTTCAATATATCATTTCATTTCATCAACACTCATTCCAACTGTGCGAAATATCGTTTGAGCCAAATCTTACAATTTTAGGTGGAATGATCGTTCATCTGTAGCAATTGTTTGTTTGTTATTTATATTTTTTTAAATTTTTTTTACTTTATTAAATCTGAATATGCCAGACCAGGTATCATAAATGATAACTAACTTTTGACCCCCTGGTTAGAATTAAATTCTTCTGTCTTGAGGGCTTTAATTTTTTGTTTCCAAAATGACTATCAATCATGCTGACTTGTACTCTACAGTGGTAGAAATTATTTTGAGATGGTCAACTTTCGCAAGTTGTTCTTTTGACCTGTTCACTGCTTTATTTCCAAGCAGCTACAAGATCTTGGCAGAACTCTTATAGAACTCTGGAGTCTCATGGACATGCCTATTCAGGAGCAAAAAATATTTGATCACGTCACTTGCTTAATAAATTCCACTGCAGATGAGGTTTTGAGTTCTGGATCTCTATCAGTTGATGTCATTGAACAGGTCCTTCTTTTTCCTTTAAAATGTGTTTTTTACGTTGTGAATCTTACAAATTCTTACTCCTGCAATTTTAGAACATTACAGGCTGAAATTGAAGTCGAACGTCTAAATGTTTTGAAATCAACGAAGATGAAGGAGCTTATATTCAGGAGGCAGTCTGAATTAGAAGAGATATACAAAGGCGTTCATATGGACATTGATGCTGATAAAGCATGGCAGCTTCTCATTAATCTTGTGGAATCTGGTCTGGTTTTTTTTCTCATTTTGGCTAAGAATTGCTTATTTACCTATTAGATTATACGAGTTCATTTCATCCTCTCTGGCTTTGCAGATGATGGATGATTTTGCTTATGTTTTGGTTCTTCTTTGATGCTCACTTGCCACCTTTTGTCTTTTGAATTCTCTAGCTACAATTAGGGGTTATCTACACCCTTTTTGGTTTTCCTCTATAAGGGGATGGGGAAATTTTTGCATACTTGAGTGTCAGCTTTTTATCACATAGTGCTTCTGCCCAAAGGCATTTTCTGTTGTTGATGAGAGGACAAATAAAAGGTCCTGTTTGCATAAATAAAAGATTTGTGTTTAATAAGCTAGTTTAAGCATATGACTGCAGGGCTGGATCCTAACCTCTGTTGCCATGCATTCTTCAACTACACAGAAATTTGATTCTACAGTAAATAGTAGTTGATTAAGCAAGTCTAACCTTTGATTTCTTGGTTTGCCTTGAGTATGTTGTGTTTTCAAAATTCCTTGGCGTAAAATGATGACCCAGTGGTCCCCGCATCAAGATTCGGTAACCTAGCAAAAATCTTTGTAATGGCTAGTTGATGACTTGAGTGGAAGTATATTAGGTGAATTGTAACGTTATGTTGTAGGAATCTTAACATATTAGCAAATTGTACTGTACATTCTTTTTTCTTGATTCACCCTTCTAAGTTCTATCTACTTAACCAATCAAGTATCTCCTTCCGGAAAATATTTTTTTACTCCACAATTACCTCATTTGTGATTGTCTTCTTGCTTGCTTATGATTGTACCGTCTTGCATATGTTAGGCATATAATTTAGGGAGCTCTAACTTCACCTAAAACCATGGCTGAAGGTGAAGGGTTGACCCCCACTTATATGTCCTTCCACCCTTGTGTGTGGAACCAATGTGGGAAATCATAACAGCTTACTCCTTGTGATACCCTCTGCTCCCTGAAAAGATCATGATGAACTTTCTTATGAAGAGTGAAAAATGGAAATGCTTTGCCAATGTTGAACACTTGCTCTTGGTTTTTGTTTAGAGATAATTCAAGATAACTCAACCACTTTATTGCACAAGGGCAGGTACTAGTGATCTTTCTGAGCTTTTATCAAGTATGGATGATCAGATTGCAATAGCCAAAGAACAGGCTCAAAGCAGAAAGGATATTTTGGACAAGGTGGAGAAATGGAAACATGCATCTGAAGAGGAAAGCTGGCTTGATGAGTATGAAAGAGTAATACATTTTTCTTACTGCTTTAATTCTTTGTCACCATGCCATTAATTCATCTGGTAATGCTTCTAAAGAAACTCTGATAATTTTTAGGTTCTTTGTAGTTAATGGCTCGAACACACACTTTTTGGAACTAAAAATACTTCAATGTAATTTAATTCTAAAAATGTAGCAGTCAGTCATGCATATCATCAGTGGCAGATGTGTAGTATTTGTTCCATAAAACATTTATAACATTATACACTGCTTATTGTCGTATCGGACATGCTATATTCCTAGTGTAGGAAGCGATCCAGAGGTTCTGTTCATGAGGTGTCATTTTCCCCTATCTCTCGTTTTATCCCTATACTTCTGTTCTTAGTAGTTGGCAACATACTTTTATTGGATAAACGTTCTTTTATTAATCTAATCATTTTTTCCTATAGTTCCCATATAAACATTGATCTTTCTTTTTCCACAAGGATGACAATCGTTATAGTGCTGGAAGAGGAGTGCACAAAAATTTGAAACGTGCTGAGAAAGCTAGAATTTTGGTCAGCAAAATACCAAGTGAGATTCTGTTTTGAATCATTCTATTAGATACCTTTTCTTTTTCTGCAATTATGTCTTGAGAAAGTACTCTTTTTCATCATTTATTTATTTTTGGTTTACTAAATATTTATTTGAATTCATTCATTTCAAGGTAGTATCCAAATACTGATCTCTATTGATCACCATTATAGAAGTCTTGTAATACATATTTTAGGGTGTTTTCTACTTTTCAGATTTCTTGAAATATTTACATCTCATGCATATCCAGCTTGTTCATTCTTTAAACTAATCCGAGTTCTACGATTGGGAAAGTTGATTCTGTTGAAACTCCATTGCAGCACTTGTTGAGAGTTTAACCACAAAAGTAAAGGCCTGGCAACAAGAGAAAGGAATGCCATTTTTATACAATAAGGTAAACACAGCTATATACAATAAAATGAATAAAGATATGCATCATTTTTCAGAATGCTTTCTTATAAAATTGACATCCTATGTCTTTCTTCCCTTCTTTTGTTATACAGGCTCCTTTACTGCACACATTGGAGGGATTTACCATTTCAAGACAAGCCAAAGAAGAAGAGAAACGCAGATCAAGAGTATGTTGTTTCCATTACGCGATTTTTCTTGTTTTTATAACGAGCATTCTCAACTTCTTTTCCTACTTAATCAGGAACAAAAGAAACTGCAAGATCAACTAGCCACAGAACAAGAAGCACTGTTTGGTTCAAAGCCAAGTATAAAGAAACCGTTGGGTCAGAGCACTTATGCCAACACGATGATTTCTACTCCAAATAGTCGTCGTGTGGGGACTCCTATGCCTCGTCTGGGAATCTCGGGTGGTAACGGAAGGAGAGATAGTGGTAGGGTGGGTAATGTGATTCCCATAAACTATGTAGCTCTCTCGAAAGATGACAGAGGAGGCTAGATGAAAAGAGCTAGAAAATCACTGGTTGATTCCTAGTGCTTCATGTACAGGTTCTGCTGATTGATTGCACTATTACCATTTGATTCTCTTTCGACTTATACTAGAGACGGAATAAGAGATGAAACACCAAAATATCTTCGAACGATCGATGTGTGATCGACTAGTTATCGAATATCACGGTTCATTATCATGTATATCTACATATGGTTATTCTGCATGAATTGGTATATCACTGCCTTGAATATAATGCAACTCAAGTTGGTGTTTCATGTGGAGTATGTACCTAATTACTTTTGTGGAAGTTCTCGAGAAGAAATTTAAAAAAAAAAAAATTAAAATCATTTGATGATCAAAAGCAATCTCAATTTTTTAAATGATCATTATCTTTTTACATGCGTCTTGTTTTGGATTATATATATGCAGATTCGTTTCTGAGTCCACGGATAGTGTAATGTGTAGTACTCTCCGTCCCACCACAACGAGGAGTGCGTTTATCCGAGAGGTGCATTTTTTTATTAATAAATGGGACCAACACAAAATAAGTAGTATATTTTATACCCACGTACCACACTAATACTCTCTCCGTCTCTCATTAAAAGGGTCTTTTGCTTTTTGACACATGCATAAGAAGCATTATTATTTTAATGTATATAGGGTAGTTGTATTAGTGGGAGTATGTGTCCCATATTCTAATTTTATTAGAGAAGGTGTGTTGGTCCCATGTGTGTTAAAAAAGAAAGGGGACCTTTTGGATGTGACGACCTAAATAGAAAAAAGACAATCTTTATATGGAACAGAGGAAGTATAGTTGTTCATTATATATTAAAATATTATCTCTTTCCTCGTTTATACATTAAATATTTCTTAATTTATGTGATAAAAAAAGAAAGAATATTTATTTTGAAATTTTGAGTATAAGATTTTTTTTATTTTTTATTTAAAAATGAAATCAATATTCAATATTATAAATGAATTGATATTATGTGGATTCGCTGCACATGTTTCCTAATTAATGAAAGTTACATTTATATACTCAGCTCATAAGTAAAAAAAAATTACTAGGAAATTCTTTTACAAGTTTTTATTCAGGAGTATTTTTTATTAAATTAAATGTTTGAGTACATGGAATAACGTTCGTGCATTCAGATACACATGATAATCATGAAGTTGTTTTTTTTTTTTTTTTTTAATAAAACGTTATGAAGTTGATCTCAAGTTAAAAGAGATTCCAATCACAACTATGTTTAAGTATTCTATATACCTTAAAATGACAAATTAATGTAAAAGGAATAATAGATGGAGAATAGGAATCACATTATAAGATGTACTTTGCATATTTACGTAATTATGATCATATATTCGATTCCATCTCCTCAAACATGTAAACATTATTCTGTACATGTAGATTCAACTAAATTATTCTCCACTTAATCAAATCTTTGCCAATAAATTTGGATTGGATTGAACCCCCTAAATAGTACACTGTTTCTTTAATCAATATAATTTATGCCATTAAAAACCCCCCTCCCCCAAAGAAGTTATGATATTTTTCTTTCTAAGTTGTATCACAATTTTGTTGAACATTTCTTTTTTAGTACATAGATACACACAAAACAATTATTACCTTCGTCCCAATAATAATTGTATACTTTCTATTTTGATTCGTCCTAAGAATATTTGGACACCCTAAAAATGAAAACAATACACAATATCAATAACCTTACAATACTAGTACAATATTACAAGAATGTCACTTTTTTACACACAATCTAGTCAAAATCAACTAGTATATCATACATTTTATTTTATTCAATTACCCAAAATATCCCTTATCTTTCTTACATCATTACAACATAAAATTACTTTTCTTAAACTTCGTGCCACCAAATACGTGCATGTATTCATGGGACGGAAGAAGTAATATATTCATATGAGGTTCACACACACCACAAATACAATTATTTACTACACATTAAAATATAATATCCTCAAATTACTAGTATCTATTAAATTATTATATTCCTTCATTTCTATATTAAAAAAAATTATCTCTTTAATACAATGGAGGGAGTATGTTTTAGGTCAATATTTATATTGAATTGGGACTCGGTGTAGCGTGCAATCTTATTTTTGAAAATCTTATTCTTCTATACGACAAATTTTACCATTCGAAACTCACGAAATAATACTTCCACCACTTTTTTTTTACACGGAGATTAAGGAGTATAATAATTTAATGTAAAGTGAAGTGAGAAAAATAATATTTAATGTGTAGTGGGTAGTTGTATTAGAGGTGATATGTGGGCCCCATGAGAATAGATTATGTATTAAAAAGGAAATTTGTCAATTTTAGTGAGACAAACCAAAAAGGAAAGTATGTCAACTTTTATGGGACGGATGGAGTAGTTGTTTAGAAGGGTACTACATATCACGCAAAAGGATACAAGGCTAGAAACAAAATATGAGAAATTCGTTTTTAAGTATAATCGATTCAAATTTTAGTCCTTGTAGTCATAATTAATAGGTGTATTTACTCAAATCGAATTTCCATGGCAAGAGAACTCTCATTTATAGTTGCAAGATCAAATAGTACTTAACATACATCCATCCATTACATAATCCCAAAAAAAAACAAAAGGATCCATCCATCTTAAACCCAAAATCAAGATTAATCAAAAGTTCAAAAAAGTAGGGAAAAAAAAAAGAAAAAGAAAAAACCATATAGCTCAAACTTGTTGATTTGGTTTTGATGGGGGGCTAGAAATTGGCAAATCAATAGCAACAGAGGGGCACTTGATAGCTTTTCCCTTTTCTTCAATGTCATCTGATCCAATCATTAATTGAATATTGTTGCCATGTGAATTATTATTATTATTATCCTTTATGGGTTCTTCTGGTATGATTCTCAGGTTATTTTCTTGTTCTTCCTTGTACTTCCCCCACAAAACTGAGTAGAGACCCACCACTATTATGGCTGACCCCACCACCCTGTTACATCATCATCGTCCCAAAGGGAATTAGAACATCATGTGTACATATTTTAGATGGGAATTAATTAAATGATGATGAATTTAATTATTACTTACCCTCCAAGATAGATTTTTTCTGCTAGAATGAATGATCCCATGATTGCTACAATGATCATCATCAAAGGGCTGAAAGCTGTAGCAAAAACTGGCCCTTTTTGCTTCATCACTAGTCCTTGTACATAGTATGAAATGCTTGAGGTCACAATTCCCTGCACACACATGTTTGCATCAGAGAGAAGAGAAATTGTGTTTGATATGTGAGAATTAGGAGTTTAAAATCAAAATCGTCTACTTTATTCAAAATAGTCACAAGAAACTTAATTTTTCCGAAATAATCTCATAACTTTTAAATTCTCACCAAAATGATCATTTTGACTAAAAAATGTTGGATTTTACTAATTCCATATGATGAAATTGAATCGGTGTTTTACAAAATTATGGGACGAAATTGGTAAAAAGATAGTTGTTTTGGGACAAAATCAGAGCAAAATTGAAAGGTTTGGATGAAAATAAATGTGGCAAATACTATTTTGAGATATTTTCGAATAAAGTAAAAAGATATGATATACTTAAACTCTTACTATATTGGAAGCTGGCTAGAGGTCACAGCTACTAATTACTAAGATTCAATAACATGTACTATGATTTTGCAACTAAGACCTAGCTTGCATGATAGAGAGAGAGAAAGAGAGAGAGAGAGCTTACAGCATATGCTGCAGCAAGGAGATTCATATCCCAACCAATACTCCAAACAGATGGCTTATGCTCCATCACAAAAGTGACAGCAATAGCCTGCACAGTTCCCATGAAACACACCAATGATGTAAGAGAAAGCTGGTGGTTGGAGTATGTCTTCAGAGCTGCTTTCTGCAAGATGAAGAGAGATGCCCATGCAAGGGTGGCAATGATCAGCAGGATGCACCCGATGAACCAGTCCCGGTCGCTCGTCTCCCCACCGCCTTCTCCGCCACTCGTGTGGGCCTTCCTGTGGCTGGTCCACACCATCTCCACCAAAGGTCCCTTGTACAAGGTCATCAACATAGCCCCTCCCACTGTTATGATAGTCCCAACCACTTTTGCTTGGTATATCAACTTCTTTAGGTTCACTTTCTCCATCCTAATTTATTCATTTCAACACATCAATAAATCTTCTTTCAATCATATACTCCCTCCATCCCTTATGAATGTTTACGTTTTTTATTTGAACGGTGATTAAAAAATATGTAAAGAATATTGAAGTGGGACACCCAAATTAGAAATATGTAAATAAAGATTGAAATGTGACAAAGGAGAATATATATATATATATATATATATATAATTAATTAATTAATTACCTGAATATAATGGCCATTACAAATGTTAAGGCAGGTAACATGTTGCTCATAGCACATGAAAAAGTTGGTGAAGTCAGCTTCAATCCAGCATAGTAGAAATTTTGATCAATCACTGGCCTATTTTTACATTAATTAAAAAAATAAAACAAATTATTCATAAATACATACAAATTAACATATATGTATACATATAATTAAATAGAATAAGGGGAATATTTATATATTTACCCTAGAAGACCAAGAACAAAAATCTGCATGAAAACTGGGAAAGTGATCTTTGGCTGTGCTTTCCTGCAATAATAATTAAACTAATTAGCACATGCATGAAATAATTACTTCAACTTATAATAGTACTATTAATTCATCAAAAGGAAAAAAAAAAATTTAGTAATAAATGGAAGTAGCTAGGGTATATATATATACCTCTCAAAGAAGAAAGCAAAGGGAGCAATGACAGCAGTAGCAATGGCATGTCGATAAACGACGAGCACGTAATGGCTCATTCCTCCGTTGAGAGAGATCTTAGTGATGATGTTCATGCCCGCGTATCCAAACTGCAAACATATCATTGCTACATAGGGTTTGCAGTTCTTCATTAAGCTCCCACATGATGATCCACTCTCTCTCATCATCTTTGCTATATATTGATTCTCTCTCTACAAACTTGTTTCCAAGTTGGGAGTGAAGTTGTGAAGGAGCATATTTATAGTGTTATGGGGAAACATTTCAGTTCATATGGAATCTGATGGAATATTAGAAAAGCAAAATAGTGTTATCCATTATGGGTTTTTAATTTATTTGGAAGATGATGAGAAAATTATATGAGAATTAATTAATTAATTGAATTATTTTATATGTATGGAATGGAGTCCACGTAAACAGAATAAGGCATCCGACTCAGGAAACAAATAAAAGAAGAATTTCATTGCGTAAGCTAACACATAGTAGTAATTATATATTTATTACAATAATTATTCATGTTTTCACTTGCAATTTGTATACATGCATGCACACACAGATATATAGAAATTGAGTTTAAAACATAAACTATCCAATAACTTTTTACTTCATTTGAAATGTAAAAAAAAGGTTAGGACATTATTTTTTGTCCTAAAAAATATTTTTTTATTAATTTCTTCCCATAAAAAAAGAGTTTTAGGACATTTATTTTTGTCCTAAAAAAATATTTTTATTAATTTCGTCACATAATTTTTGTAATTTCAGTCACATAGAATTAGAAAATTGAACCGCAATTTGGTGAGAATTTAAAAATTATGAGATTATTGAGAAATTAAGTTTCTATGGACTATTTTAAATAAAGTAAATTTATATGGAACGATTTTGATTTTAGATTATAGAAATTAAAAAGTCTATAATTCTAGGAGAAAATCCACGGGCTATTTTAAAAAATAAAAAGGGATTTGAAAAAAAAAATTTAGCATGCGATAAGAATATTGGTACAACACGTAGTGTTAATTTTACATTTACCAATTTGATTGATGTAGTTCGGATTTTTTTGTGATATATTTTACATTACATTATTTACATGTTATATATTATATTTCTTAAAAACAAGCGTAACTAGATGAAGTATGAGATTATGCATATGCAAAGTCATGAAATTATCTTAATTAGATGATATACAAAAGTGATAAAAAAACAGAATTATTATATTTTCATTTAAATCTAATTTGATATTGGAAATAATTATTAAAAGATATATGGAGTATTAGGAATCTAATGCATCACTTCAATGACGATATACATGTCAACTCATCAAATGCACAATAATATCATTCACACTATAGATCATATCATAACATGTCGTTGAATAAAATAATCATATAATTATAGGTATGCGTCATAATATAAAAGTATTCGGCAAAACTCTCCACTTCAACTCAAAATAAAATATAAATTTTTATATGATCGAAATATATAACATATCATAATTTAGAGTTTTAGCAAGATATCTAGGTATAGATGCGTACATGTAAAATTAGAATTGTTAAAAAGTAATTAGATCTATTTAAATGAAATAACACACATTTTTGAATTAAAATTTAAAAAATAATAAAATTTTAAATATAATTACTTATAGTCTAAATGCACTCCATAAATTCTAGAGTGCACCAATCATCACTTGCACTCAAATTAGCCCATAATTTAATGGTTAAACTCTTACTGAGACGTTCTCCATCGGTTCTTATAATAAACAATCTTAATAATACATGTATGTACGTAGGAATAAAATATAATTCATATGAGACAAATAATAAAAAAATAATCACTTTCTTGCATCTTAAGTAGTTACAAATTAATTTTAGCTCAGAATCAGAATCGAATCAACTTGCTTTATCTTAAAAAAAAAAAAAAAACCCACAGCTTTAAACATCTAGAGGAGATATATATACACATATAGGGCAGGGTTGGTTGTATCGAGTCTTACAATAAAATCATTTCACGTATTTAGGATAGTTATTAATTTTTATTAAAGATGTTATCACTTTTCTTTATAATATTACTATCTTTTATGTATATTATAATTAATCATGAAATAATTCACTACATTATTATCACTTTTCATTAATTGAGTATCACTTTTTATTAAAATGTTAATACTTTTTATTCATCTTGAAAAATTCATTTTATATAATCACACAAGATTTTGATATATATATATTTTGTATAGAGAGAGGGGGTGGGAGAGAAGTGGAGCACTACCTAATTATAAAAAAATGGACGTCTAATCATCTCCAATTAAAAGAGAGAGAGAGAGAGTAGAAATGATGAGAGAAGGTTAATTGTGTAGACACAGTGGCTTCCACAAACTCAAAATGTGTCGAATCGTTGTCGTTTTGATGAATTAAATAATTTATTACATCATTTCTCATACTTACCAGCTTTGCACCCCATTGCACCACCATCCTCTCTTTTCCATCCACATTTTCCAACTTCTCCATTATTAATCCCTACTACATTTATTCATTATTCATTAAACAATACCCACTAGTGATAACCTAGTTTATGATAATTCATTTTGGATTTTTGGTATGATAAATTTTAATAATTAATTAAAAATTAAGGGTGATGATATATTTAAAATAATATTAATGATATGAAAAAAATACGAGTGTGGTGGAGAGAAAAATAGTGTAGTAAATAGAGAAGAGAAGATTTATAGTAGACGAGTGAATTAAGGATTAATAGAGTTCACCAATTCTTAATTAAATTAACCATTAATTGTACTCTTCTTTGCAATTTCATCTTTCATTTCTTTTGTGATTTAAAAAAAAAAAAAACTTATATATACATGTGTGTGAGCTAGCAATTAGACATAATGAATTTGGATGAGAAGGAATTGAAGACTAAGATATTTAAAATTAATGATGTATATTAAATTAATCATGGTACGTACATAGTTAATTTAGAAGAATCTAGCTAGGACTATAAAAATATATGTTATAGTTATTAAATGTATATAGGTATGTAAATGGATAAGATGTAGTGTTCCTCATTTGGATTGATTGAAGAAAGAAGGCAATAGTATCTATATAAGTATATATCTTTATGAGCTAGCTAAGATTCATTTGAAATGATGACGCATGCACCATATGGCTACCTTTGAATATTCCTACTTAATTTGTGTTTGATTGCATCATAAAGTATTAATTATAATCAAGGATACATTATTACTTTTTATTTTATAAAATTAGGAGCTAGCATTTCAATAATCTATTTACATGTTGTTTTGGGTATTGATAATAGGTTTTTCTATTCAAAACTCACACTTAATTTTTTAAAATCTTATAAATTATACTCCAATGCTTTATCTTTATATATTTTTAATTTGCACACCTCATTTTAATTTTTACGATTTCTTTTTTGGTAGATAAGATCCACATAAAACAATTAATATATCTCCACAAGACTATATACAACACTAATACAACTATTCACTTTACATGAAAATATTATATCTTTCAATCAATTACAGATCAAAATACTATATTTCTTAATTCCCGTACAAAAAGAAAACGTAAAAACTAAAACGGGACCGAGTGAATATTTATTCCCTGTCTATCCACTTTTTATACCTACATCAATGAATACTTTATTACACATATTATTATATAATTTTTATACAATAATTGATTTGACATAAAATTAATTTCTATCCTATCAAAATTCAAAATAAAAATTCATGATTATATATATATAGTTAGGTTTTTAAATATAAATAAGAAAATGAAACTATATATTTAAACTTCTAATAATCTAGAAAAATATATATGAGGTGGAGTGGTACTTCCAACCACATAAAGTGTAGAAGTTTTATGGACGTTCATTTATATATATATATATATATTGTTATGGGTATTATATACCTATGCCAAATGGGCCGAAGGCCCAACAGGCTAGCTAGCCACGAACAGAAGGCTCAGCTACGGAAAGGCCCAAGGGCAGAAAAAAATGGCAACTCATGGAATGACGACGGCCCAAAGGAACAACCCAACCCGAGGAATAACCGAGGAGAAGCCCGAGAAACAAGCCCATCATTAAGGGTCGAGGAACCCGAGAAAATGAGATCAGGAAAGGGCCAAGAGACAGGAGGCCCGCTAAGAGAATAGATGGCCGAAGACCCCTCGGTGGGACACCTCGGCTCCGAAATCGAATGAGACATCCAGAGACTCGGACGAGCAGCATAGTCTCGGAAACCAACCCATCCAACGATTGGAAGGACTATCAGAATTGTTGGGCGAAGTACAAACACAACTGTGAGAACGACTAGTGGCGACAAGTTAGAGGACAAGAATAACGGTAAGAAGAGATATCTTGAGCAGCACTCTCAGCTAGAAGACAACGCGTGACAGGTACATCCTTTTGGAGCCACCAATGAGAAGCAAGCAAAGGACAAAAGGAGACCTGCTACGTCCTGCAAGATGTCTAGTAGCCTCCTGCACCCGCCCCCAAAATCGTTGATGTACCGACCAGCTTCATTAATGGCTGTTTGTCTTCGTCCAGGTGGCGCCACATGATTGGACAACGATTAGGGTTTGCTGATAGTATAAATGGCTTCTCTCACAAGAGAGAAGCAGGTTACTCATTCTCATACGAGACATTACACTTGTAATTGAGAGGTTTTTATGAGTGTTGTTCTTGAGGAGAGTAATAAAATTGGTTGAGGTCTTTAGTCAGAATCCCCATCTCTCATATATCTACTTGTTTGTTATGTTTGATTGTAATCGTTCTTAGCTCAGTTAAATAGTCTTATCTTCTTCCTTAATCCTAAAATTAACTAGTTAAGAACACGCATTAATATATATAGATATAAATTTAGGTCTTACACATAAAATTTAGTAGCTCTAAAAATTTTAATCCCACCATTCCGCTAAACTTTTATTTTTCCTTTGTAAAGTATAAAGGAAATGTGAAAAACTTAACGGGACTGAAGAAGTATACTTATAATTTACTACCATTTCAAATTAAAATTAGAGTGAAAAAGTATAACCAAAATGTTTAAGTTTTAACACGGGATGGAAGGAATATTCTTTAATATTCATGTAAAAAGTAAAACATGTAGAGCCGATTTTATAATAACACCAAAATAAAATGATATAAATATGAGAAGAAAATAAAACCCTAATGGATTAATATACAAATATTAAATGTACATAAAGAGCAAAATTTGAAGTTAAGAAGTAATATAGATAGATAGATAGTCAAAATTGATAATTATATGTATATATGTCCACCTAATTAACTCAAGTAATTTCTCTAGAACATCTCTAACACAATATTATTTCTCTAAAATATCTCTAACACAATGTAAAGAGGAAGAGGAGTACTTCGAAAACATTCGATTCTAAACTAAACAAGATTTATTTTCCTTCTAAAATATGATACTATGATTGAAGTACTAAATCATTTCAAGAAAATTGTCCTAATAATTAGCTGCTGATTCCACTTGATTATTTTATTTTATTTTATAATTTTTATAAGTTACAAGTAGGGAGGGTGGAAGATTTATTTAATTTGAATTAAAGATTTGATTGACGTTGCCAGTCACACTACCAACAATCACACGACTATGCATATTATATACTTGTGCGTGCCACTATTATATCTTAATAATCTTTTAATCTTTAATTAATATTTTTCCATTAAGAATAATTAATCTTAATTAGCAAGTATTAATCACTGTCAAGTCGCTATCTAAAAATGCATGGATAATATTAGATCATTTTTACTGTTATGTAACATAAATGTAAATAACATCGATCCAGTTTGGTAGAATACGGTTTACTTATAAATATTATTTTTCTTAATTTTCGTGTGTCAATTACTGACACGAAAAAAAAATCATAAATCAGAATTTATATTTTATTTAAGTAAGCTATGATACAGAAAATAATACATTTATTTTTTAGAAATTTTGGGCTAATAGAATAGATAACATTGTTGTGAGTGAAAGTAATAAATATATATATATATATATATATATATATATATATATATATATATATATATATATATATATATATATATATATATATATATATTAATTTGAAAAAAAAAAGTAGCATAATCATAAACTAAACTCCAACTCCTTGAAAAAAAAATTAATACTTTTCCTTAAAAATTAAGAACACACGGTTGAGGAACACAAAAGTATAAGTAGTATTATAATTCTAACATATATTCATATGCTATTTAAAATTTTAAATTAATAAATCTACGAATTGCAAGACTTTGCTTTGGCTTCTTTGTGGTCAATTCTCCGACTTAAAAAGGACTCCAATAATTGAATCTTTTTCAAATTAAATAATCCCCTTAAGAAAATGTATTATTAGTGGAAGATTTATTTTAATTTTTAAATAATTTTTAAAATAATTAACTTAGTCTTTTGGAACCTAGTCACTACCCATTGCAATAATTCAACAGATTTAATGAGAGAGATATGTATGTAACATTTTGGATTAATAAATGTTTGCTGCACTTCAACTAATTAATAATTAAGAAAATGCTGTTACCTTTTTATACCATACAAAGTAAGCATTGCATTTTCGGTTCTTTATAATTATTACTATAGATCATTGCTATTATTATTTACAAAGAATTGAGTTATACCATCTCATTCTAGTTTTTGTGAGAGGAATAAGAAATCATAATAATATTATAATTAAAAGTGAATTTCGTGATGACTATGAATATAACCGTTTGTCCAAGATTATTTACAAAATTATTTTTTTCCAAGTTAATCAATAATTAAAAATTCTCTAAGGGGGTCTTAAGAACCTATGAAAAAGATGGTCTTCTGTACCTTTATAAAGGAGAAGGTTTTGTGACCTATATCAAAGAGGAACATATTTATAAAAATGATATGAATAAGAAAAATATTATATTAATTGTGCAGTTAAGGTATTAAGTAAACAATTCAGTTTAATTATGTGACTTATTATGGTTGCATGTTATTATGGGTGTTATTGCACCTATGTGAGGCGTGATGTTAAGCGCTAGAGAGACAAAAGATATATGTGAAATATTAAGAAAAATCATATGCATGAAAAATCAGCCGGCGGATAAAGTCAGTTCACCATGGAGGATAAGCCCTTCCAACATCTCTAGCAGAATTACAGAATTAAGTTAACCCCTTCCGTTTATCCCCTGTATGCCCGAGGATAAGTCTCATACAATTCCTAAGTCCAGCAGATTGAGTTTATAACCTTTCATTTATCCTCAACACACCGGCACATCATCAGCTCACTATACAATATGGCATGAAGAAATATATCCCTTTCACTCATCACACATCAAGATACTCTTCCAACCAATGGAGAGAGGTTGAGACCACTCCACAACAAATTGATTTCATCTTCTACACATGTCAACACATCATTGGACTACACAAGAGAACATGGATTAAGGTCATCCAACAAACGTGAGAAACACAATGAAAAGCAAGGAACTCTACAAAGTAGAGGGGGGGCTCAGATCATCATCTGGAACACACATACTCAACACCCATAAATAATTCTCTCTCTACACTTTCCACATTTCCATACATCTTCAACACTGTAAATGGGTTTTACTATTCAAGCTCATTGAGTGTGTGAGATCTCTCCTTGTAAACTTCATTAATAAGAATACTCTTTCGACTCCCGTGGATGTAGGTTCTATTGAATCGAACCACGTTAAATCTCATTGTGTTCATTTACTTTTCTTCAAGTTTTAGCTTATTATTGGCGACGGAGGAGATCACGCATGTTTGATCTTGTTTAAGTCTTCACGCATATTTGATTTTGTTTAAATCTCCCTCAAATGCTCCTGAAATCCAACTCACACATACTAGCAGATCTGTGCTATGCTGGGTTCCAACTCATAAATCTGGTATGAAAGAATTCTCACGTCATTTCCTTATTCTTCTTAAATATAGAATATAAATCTCACAAAATACTCCTGCCAATTTTCGTTTCCAATTTCTAATTTTCTCCACCATCACTTTTCACGGTTATAACCGGAGTTCTTTTGCCTCTTATCATCTTAAGCTCAGCTCACAAATTTCATTTTTCTCATATGTGCTTGAATCATATTAACAACTCCGTTACTCAAATAATCCATACTAAGATCCCAAAGATCGTAGTCCTTTCCCAGAGTTATTCGTATCTGCTATTTTTAATCAATGTAGAGTATTGAAAGAATTCCGCAGAGGAATGTTAATTTCATTATTCCTATTTCTAAACGCAGAATATAAATCTCATTATAGAATTCTCCTGTCAAATTTTGTTTCCAATCTTGATTTCTGTGAATTTCTCCACCGTCGCTATCTCAAAGAATTCTTTTACTTTTAGCATTCTAAAGCTTTGGTGAAGCTTACGAATTTTACTTCCCCCACAATTGTTTAAATCCTATCCACAATTTTGTTTCTCAAATAATACATGCCAAGAATCGCCCATTTCGTTATCTTCTTTTTGAAAGCAGAAAAGAAATTAAACCCAAATCGTTATGTTCAAATTAAACACCACGCCATCTACTCTTCCATTCATCCCTTGAAATCTACGTTTTGAGTTGTAGTCACATAATCGGAAAACTCAACCACCTTCTTGTGTGGGCAGAGATCCCCAAATCAATAGTATCCCCCGGAGATAATATCCTCTGGAGAGTCCGTAAATCCAGAAGGGGTAGAGAAGAAATTTGAGAATAGCTCAATGGGTTAGAGCGTGTGGTGTGTCGATAATTACCAAATGAAAGGAGGAAGCAGAAAAGAAATCCACGTGAAGATTATAGAGGATATCCAGTAAGTAAAAGAAGAAAGAAAAATGAACGATGGATAAATCCACGATAAAAAGTCGACGATCCATGACAAAAAGTCGGCGACAGGAAAAAAACTATGAAAGAAGACCGCCGAGTTTAAGGTCAAAATAAGAAAAAAAAGGGCGAAAATGATCAACGATTATTCAAGAGAAAAACAATAGTACAAAAAGAAAGAAAAAAAGGGGACCGACTCCAAGTTACAAAAGAAAGAGGATGTATAAACCACATGGAGGGAGCACCAGCATGAAAAGTCTTGTCGGTGTTGAGAAAAATACCCGAGTTCAGATATGGTGCCAAAAAGTTTAGCTCATATGGTAAAGCGTATATTTGGTAAATTGTAAAGGCTGAGGTTTGACTTGCAAAAGCAAATCCTGGATAAACTATGAAGATTTGAGGATATTCAATAAGAAAAAAGAGAAAAAGAAAAAGTTAGAGGCAGAAGACCAAAGACCAAAGAAGGCGATTCGGTTTGCTCAAGAAAGAACGTTGAGGAAAGGGAATGGGGCTATACCCAAGAGAAAGGAAAAAGAAAAAATCCGAGAAAGGGATTGACCAGGGGAGAAGAGAAAGCCAGGGAAAACAGTCGAGAAGAAAAAAATCTAAAAAAGAAGAAAAATAGCCCAGTTGTAGAGCATCGGATGCTGACACTCCAAAAAAGTATAAAAAATCAAGAAGCTGAGCCCTCATTCATCCGGGAAGAAGCCAAGGGTCCATGTGAAAAACAATATTGGAGTGAAAATGAAATAAGAGGAATATAGTCAGCATAATGCATGACATATACAAATTAAGAAAGGAAATCCAAGATTGGGATCTTGATATCAAGGAGAATATTGGAGTTTACATATCAATTTCAAGAAAATATGCTGTTTGTTAAGGTGCATGTTCTTCTTCAAGAAGGAAAACATCCGACAGTAGTCATAGTAATAAATATGATGTGATCATCATCGATGAGATCAATGGCACAGATACACCGTAGAGTATTTTTCTTGACGCACTTCAATTTTCCAAGGGAAAAAAAAATACTCCCGATGATACCATCAGATTCTATAAGACAGAATGGGTGATGGCATTTGATTATCTCATGGAATAAACATTATTTACGAAAAAAATCAAGAGAATATATTCTTGAAAAGATGACAGATTCCTCCTGCAATTTGAATATATTTGGAGCTAAAGCATCAGAGAAGAAAAGGAACTCTTTGTGGATATTAAGCTCGGTAATAGAAAAGTAATATCAGGTTACACGTGTCTCCAGCGAGGGTTATGGCTTCATTCTCGGCCCAAGGCCTAATGTGGAAACTCCAGTGATTCTGAAGTTTGATTTGATTATTCCTGGGAATGAACATCCTCGCTGCTATGCCCGATGATGTCGGTCATGTGGCATCAGAATTCAACATCCTATCGGGACATCAATGGACTTCTCATATGTTTCAACTCTCGCTGCATAGTTAAAGACGGTTAACCTTGATGGAAGCCCAGCAACCTAGATGTAGTCAGCATATTGTTTGACATAAAAAAAAAGAGAATTAATGAAGGGATCCTAATCTCAAGGGGAATATTCGGGTTTGAGAATATGAAATTGACTTCATGGAAAATATTGCTCACAGTGGCGTTTTCTTCATCATTTGAGTCATTCTTCAACGATGGCTGGTCTAGAATAATGTTCAAAATTCCACATTTGAGCTTGCAGTTCACGATAGTAAGGATATGGAGGACTCCATTATCACCAATCCCATCGTTGTTTTCAGTTTGCTGAATTTTGAGATGTTTGATGGAAGAGAATCATCCCAAGGGTCCTATTAAACACGGTAGAACTGGGTGTATTTGAAGTCAAAATAAGAGTACAATTGGCTGGCAATCAAGCTTTTTAATTCCTTCAGCAATCTAGTAATTGATTTGGAGGAGAAGAAAAGAAGAGAGGCCATGAGAAAATCCAATCCAATATTTCTCAAGAAAAGAGAATCTGAAGATAATCAAGTCCAGAAAGGAAAGCAAGAGACAAGCTGACACTAAAAGACCCGGGGCTAAAGAGAACCGGAGAATTATTCCAGAAAGAAAGAAAGAGACTCGGGGGCTGATGAACGGAGAAAAATAGGGATGATTGGTTAGAACAAGCGATGTACACAATAAAGTATAAGAAATCAAGAATCTATCCAGCTGAGGGGTGAAGCCGACGTTGAGCACGTCACGGTTAATTTTCCAGCGAAAGATAAGAAATTAAGATTTTATCCATTTGGGAAGAAGAAATCAAGATTTTAAGGTGTTGAGATATGGAAATCAAAACTCAATTCCAATAAAGTCGAGAGTGGGATGGAGAATCAAGTTCTCACCACAACAAGGGAAAATGCATAAGAAATGATGCAATTGTCGAGCCCATAATAGCAAGCTAAATGTTAGAATTGAAAATTGGATGAGGAAGCTGAACATCAAAAAGAAGATATGGAATCAGCTCAAGTCAAAATATCATGTGGGGAATAATGTTGATCTTTCTTCATATATGAAGGATCGGTTGGTTAGGGCATGTTTAAGATCGACTTCCTCACGAGAAGTAAAAGCCGAGATTAAACATTAAAAAAAGGGTGAAGAGCTAAGGATAAGATTCGAGATTGAATCAGTTAAAGGCGCAGTTAATTAGCTCATCCTATCAAAAAAGAGAGACATCCAAGAAAGAAAGAAAGAAGAAAGAAGAAAGCAAAGTGCAGAAAAAAGAATAATAAATCAATACATACTTCAATCAATCTAATGACAAGTTAGGTCCAACCAAGAGGCATGAAGAAGACAGCAATGAAAAAATTATATTGGCACAAGAGGATAGTTTCGTTAATCAAGGCGTTGCTATTAGCCACAGAACACGTGAGGATAAATATTGGGAGAAGAAAGGTGCAAGAGGATAGTTTTGTTAAATCAAGCTGTTGCTATTAGCCACAGAACATCCAAGGATAAACATTGGGAGAAGAAATCAGTTATGCTCGGGTTAGAGAAAGAACTTGACCTAGATCAATGGGTTAGAGCGTTGCAGTTACTTCATGATAATTTGACATAGCTCATTTGGAAGAAAGCCGAAGGGGTCAGCCAAAGTACAAAAGTTACCAAAGTACAAAAGCTACCAAAGTTCAATCCTCTCCCAGGTACCCATTGCTACTTTATTTCTCAATTAACGGTAGTTCAACGGGTTAGAGTGTAGCCATTAACTTCCAAGATTCCGAGAATAAATCCATGGGGAAGGAGAAATAGAAAGTGGAAGAAGTCAAAAATTGTACAAAAAATATCAACGACTACGGCGTGGAAGTTCGAGAATAAATCCAGCTTTGTTGTTTACATGACTACCAATGGCTCAGAGTTCGGCGTTAAATAACCGGGGAAAGGGAATAATATTTCTGCAAATACCCAAGATTATATCCTCAGGAAATGAAAAATAGAAAAGTTCATTCTAGTCAACGTTGGAGAAGCCCAGCTTCAATCATAAAAGATTGGACATAACAATTTTAGCCTCAACCATTAAAGATTGGACGTTCTACAGTCTTGAAGAAATTTAGTTTCGACTTAAAAACTAAAGGTCAGATGTCTCTTCATTTAAAGAATCTTCATTTTCTCTTCATTTAAAGAATAAAGATTGGGGAGTGTATCTTCGAGAAAGAAAAACTCATGAGTTAGAGCGCGGATTGGCATTCTATGCAAGAAAATAGTTATTCTATGTAAGAAAATAGTTTCAAGTTCAACTCTCAAGATAAAAAATGATCGACCTAAATTCGCAAGAGAAAATAGAAAGCATGATGAAAGTGAAATCACGAACATGAACTCCATGATAATTAGTGGCTGAAGTAGCGCCATTATTGATGAAATATATACTTGGGGCTTCTGCCTTCAAGAGAAGAAAGATCAGAGTTCATCATCCTCAGGAGATGATGGTAAAGTTGGTTAGCGCACAAGAAGAGGAAGTGCATAAGAATTGGAGGAATACGAGGTTATATCCCAGGAAAGAAAAAGCAGGAAAAGGCAATAAATAATGGAAGAAGTATATAGCTCGGTCGGTTAGAAGGTGGAAGAAAAGGAAAATTATCTCCAACCCTCAAGAATTGAGAATATGGCCTTCTGCTACAAAGTTCAAACAAAAAGTCAAGTCCAACCAGCCGATAAAAGAGAAGAGAAAGAATCACAGAATCATGAGAAGTTCAGGTAAAAATAAAAAAATAAAAAAAGGCCTTGAGCCAATCATTAGAGAGGCAAGAGCTAAGGATAGACGAAAGAGAAAGGCGAAAAACAAAAGAGAGGCAAGAGCCGAGGATAGACAAAAGAGAAAAGCAAAAGCCAATGAAAAATGATCACAAGGCCTGCACGGCCAACTTAAAAAAAAAGGGTTTGAGGTTATATACCCAGGAAAGGAAAAAGGAAGAGGAAGAAGAAGCCCGAGGCTATATCCTCAGGAAAGAAAAGAAAGAAAGCTACGAGCCAACGAGAGAAAGGCCTTGAGCCAACCGAGAGAAAATAGAACGGCACCAACGCCCGTAGGAGGATGAAAATCAATGATGAACAATCTAAAAAGTAGAAGGGCACCAACGCCCGTAGGAGGATGAGAACAATGGTGAATCCATAAAATAAAGCTCACTATTTCTATTTTATTACATCTAACTCATTTTTTGCAGGAGAAAGAAGAAAAAAAAATACAATAATAAAATTTCCGCCGAGAAAAAATTATCAACACCTGAGAATAATCTCGGGGGCTACTGAAGATATTTTAAGAGGAAAAATTATCAACACCTGAGAATAATCTCGAGGGTTGTTGAAGATATTACGCGAGGAAAAATAATCAACACCTGAGAATAATCTCGGGGCTACGGAAGATATTACGCTCGGGGGCTGAAGATACGACTATGATGAACGTAAGATGATGAGGATATAATCTCAGAGAAAATCAAAATCGGATAGCTCACTTGGTTAGAGCGTGCATCATAAAGAATACGAAGAAAACAACTACCAAAAGAACTGGATGCTGCAGATTGAAGACCCAAAGTTAAACAATCGAGGATAAATATCCAGAGGATAATCTTTTCTAGAAGACCAAAGGATGAGCGTCCAGAGGTTAAATAGCTGAGAATAAATGTCAGAGCTGTCATGGAGAAAGAAGCCAATCACCTGAAGAGGAAATAGTGCAATTTGTTAGAGCGTGGAAAATATGTATATCAAACGGAGAAGAAGGCCACTAAAGAGGAAAGCACATGTCAAAGAAGCAGCAATAACAAGATTCAGAAAGAAAGTAGAAATAGCAAGATTCAGAAAGAAAGAAATATTGCACAGCTAATAAAAAGCGAGAAGCCGCGAAGGAGCTGAGGGAATCATCCATCTAGAAAGAATAGCTCAGTAAGTTAGAGAGTGGAAGAATGATTCTGAAATTGAAGAGATAAGACCTCCGTTGAAGAAGTTCAAGACCCGAGACTTAATCTCGGGGACTCGAGGATAATATTTGTTGGCTACATAGCTCAGTTGATTAAGGCAAGGAGGAAGAAGTCGATCTTTATCAAAATCTCATCTCAACGAAGTTGAAGAAATAAACGGCAACATACCAATCTTCATTTCGAGGTCAGAATTGCTTTCACTCAAAAGTTAGGATTATCAGTCTAGAATTCGAGGAAAGATTTGAAATTAACCTACAAAAGAAAAGAGAATTTGCCGATGCTGTGGATATCACGATTTCTAGCAACTCATATTCGAGATTGCTCCTTATAGTTTCACAACAAGAAGCAATCTCGGGGGCTAATGTTATGGGTGTTATTACACCTATGTGAGGCGTGATGTTACGCGCTAGAAAAGCAAATGATATATGCGAAATATTAAGAAAAAACATATGCATGAAAAATCAGCCGGGGGATAAAGTGAAAATTTAGGATGTGACATGATCATCAACGGCTATATCCCCTTTCCTTCCCACAAAATATGAACAGAACCTAAGCTATGAGGCTCTATTTATACAGGTGAAATTTTGGGCTGATTTTATAGGCCCAACAGAAACAAATTCAATGGGCTGACTATTACAGTTGTATTGTTCTGGCCCAACGGCTATAACAGTTACATATGAAAGTAACAGCGAATCAATGTTTTCAAATAAGAATATAATTACCCTCATACTATTAATTAATTAATTAAAATAAAATATAGGAGTAGTAGTTATCAATTATCATTGAATTTTTTTTTTAAATTAATTTAGTATATTGGCCAAATGGATTAATCCATGCGGTGTTGAGAGTATATAGTTATTTGATTTCATGTCCAAAATACTTTGACATAATTTCAGAAATAACGAAATAAATTATCTTTAGTAAATGTTTAATATATAATTTTATTAAAATATTTATCCTTGATTATAATGCTGTTCATATTCATTTTTTCTTTGATTAATAGATAAAGAAAGAATCTAATTCCCTCCTAAAATTATACATGTTGCAAATTGTGAGTGGAGTACACATATTAAACCATCATGTAATTTAACTTAGCATTGAAGAATGAATGAGATTATCACTTTAATACTTGTGACAATGACTATATATATTCACATTAAATTACATTAATCCTTATGAGAATGATTAGGGTACATTCAGTGCTATCAATTGAATTAGTACTGCTATTGGTCCCACTTTTCTTAATTAATATTTGCTCTTTCATTAATGTTGTTTTTTATTTTATTTTTAAATTTATTTTATTTAAATAACTATTATACCCTAAACTTTAGGGATAAATTATATCATAAATCACAAGGGTAAAATTACAATTATACTCTAACCCTAAACCCTATGGATAAATTATATCCTAAACAACAAGGGTAAAATTACAATTATACCCTAAATCCTAAATCCTAAACTCTAGGGATAAATTATATCCTAAATCACAAGGGTAAAATTACAATTATACTCTAAATCCTAAAATTAAATAAAAAAAGAAAAATAAACAAAAAAAAAATTTAAAAAAAAGAAAAAAAAAAGAAAAACACAAACTGAAAGGGAAGAAAGGAAGTTGTACATTTCAAAATTGGTACTCTTTCCCACCTTAGTCATTGTCAATCCTTATTTAACCATCACTTATGCATTAGGTGTATCGGATGTATATTAATTAATTAATTAATTAATTATATTCTCGGCCTGAAATTATCATACATTTCAAAATGTGAAAATATACACAAAATTACAACCTCTTAATATATTTTATTTTTTAAATAAATCATCTCTATCATACATATAAAATTGTACTTTATTTACTAAAAAATGTGCGTATAATTTAACAATTTTCAAGATAGTACTAATTATTTTAAATAAATAGTATATTTAATAGGAGTAATTGTTAATTAATTAATTAATCTAGTATTATAATATTATGAAGGTGTTAATATTGTGTCAGTGCACATATATAGTGAGACGACGAACGGAAATGAAAAATACTCTTAAAAGTTAAAACTAAGAAGATAAATGATACACACCTCTACGTAATCATGAAATCATAATTTAATAAGTTGGAAGCAAATGCAAATTATCCACTGAAGTAAAAAAAAAAAAAAAAAATCCCACACATTATTATAACACTAACATGAGAAATTACAAAAGTAACAAATATTTGCATTCTATTGATGTGAGCATGTAACTTGAAGTTAACCCCCAATGCGATCTAATTAAAATTATTTCATTATATTAAAAATCATAAAATCTTAATAAAATGTACTTCCCCATCCATCACTAATATATTCATTTTGTAATTTTGGATCGCTCATTCTTAAAGTATTAATTTTCCCATTTTTGCAAAAAATCCCACATATAGCCCACCACTTCCCGCTACTACAACTACACAGTTTATATAAAATAATAATGCTTCTAAACGTGCAAAAACCAAACGAAAACGTTTTCGATGGACGGAGGGAGTAATTGTAGGATGTAAAAGGTTGGAGGGATATGTGTAGGTATTTGTGGACGAGTATAGGAATTGGTGAGTGGGGTAAACAAATTGTGATAGAAATGATTTGAGGGAGAGAATAAGGTTTGGGATAAACTTACAATTTTATTTCTAAATGATACACCACCACCTATTTATACTACACAATGGTATAATCTCTAATATTCTAGAGAATTCTACACTAGTTTCTTCCTAATTAATCTAGATAATTCTTCTTATTTGATCACATGCATTTTTCTAGATTTTTTCATTCACCCACATTATTCTAGATCTTTCTATCATCTTCTTGATGTCCAACTATCTCCACCTTCTAGTTTATTCTATACATTATCTCAAATATTCTAGAATTATCATGACATCTCCACAAAATTAAGTTTAATATCCAACACTCCCTCTTAAACTTGATTTTGCATTTCAAGCATACTTCGGAATCTTGCAAACTCTTCATACTTGAGCGGCTTCGTGAAAATATCGACTACTTGGTCTTGTGATTTCACGTACTCCACTTGAACTTCTTTCTTCGTTATGCATTCTCTGATGTAGTGGAAGCGAGTATCTATGTGCTTACTCCGATTATGGAATACCGGATTCTTTGCCAATGCAATCGTCGATTTATTGTCAACACAAATCCTCGTAGGATTCTCTTGTGTCCATCCGAGCTCTCGTAACAAACTTCTAAGCCATATAGCATGGCAAACACCGGATGTGGCAGCTACATACTTGGCTTCACATGTGGATAATGTGACTATTGGTTGCTTCTTCGACATCCAAGTAAAAGCTGTGTCTCCCATGAAGAACACAAATTCACTTGTACTTTTTCGATCATCATTATCTCTAGCCCAATCGCTATCACTATAACCCACAAGCTCATAGTTATTAGTATTTGAATAAAGTATGCCATAGTTGAGCGTACCTTTGAGATATCGAAGAATTCTCTTTGCCGCCTTTAAGTGCGTTGTGGTTGGATTCTCAATAAATCTACTCACAAGCCCTGTTGCGTAGAGAATGTCTGGCCTTGTGCAAGTTAAGTACCTTAGACTTCCAACCAAACTTTTAAAGAGCGTCGGATCCACCTTTTCTCCTCCTTCATGCTTGAATAGTTTACTTCCACACTCCACTGGGGTGTTGATTGCTTTACAATCTTCCATTTTGAACTTCTTGAGGATCTCCTTCGTATAACCTTCTTGTGTGATGAAGATTCCTTCCTTAAGCCACTTGACTTCAACTCCAAGATAATATGTCATGAGCCCAATGTCCATCATCTCAAACTCTTTAGTCATGGCCTCCTTGAATTCCTCGAACATCTTTGTGTTGCTTCCTGAGAATATAAGATCATCCACATACAAGCACATAATTAAGATATCATCACCTTTGATTTTGACATAAAGGGCATGCTCATGTGGGCACTTGGTGAAACCATTCTCCTCCAAGTACTTGTCAATCCTGCTATTTCACGCCCTTGGTGCTTGTTTTAATCCGTATAGGGCCTTCTTCAACTTCAATACATTTTCTTCTTATCCTTTCACCTTGTAGCCTGGTGGTTGCTTGATATAGACCTCTTTATCAAGAAACCATTCAAGAAGGCTGACTTCACGTCCATCTGATAGATTTTCCATCTATTTTGGGCTGCAAGAGAAATGATTAGTCTGATTGTTTCTAGGCGGGCGACTGGAGCGAATACCTCATCATAGTCGATACCAGCTCTTTGACTATATCCTTTGGCGACAAGCCTTACTTTGTATCTCTCTACTTCACCCTTGGAGTTCTTCTTCGCTTTATACACCCACTTAACTCCAATGGCCTTGTGATCCTTTGGCAATATTGCAAGCTCCCATGTATCATTCTTCTCAATGGCTTTAATTTTCTCGTCCATTGCATCTCTCCATCTTTTGCTTTGTGTAGCCTCCTCAAAAGTTACTGGCTCACAATCAGCAAATAAGCAAAGTAATGTGAGATCTTCTAACTTTTCAGTGGCCTCATAGATCTCATGTAGGCTCCTCACACGCGATGCGCTTCTTTCATTCAGGAAAGATGGTGGCGAGTCTCCAACTTCTCTTGTTGGTGAAGCAGGTGGAGTCACTGTCTCTTCACCTTGCTCCAAATCTTCTTCATCTTCAAATTGTGGAGTTACAAAGTTGTGATCATTGATGTTGGAACCAAAATCCCAAGCACCTTCTTCATCGAACTCCACATCTCGACTTATCACACTTTTTTGTGAGGGGATTATATAACTTGTAACCTTTAGAGATAGAGTCATACCCGATGAATATGTATGGCTCACTCTTGTCATCGAGCTTTCTTCTTGTCTTGTCTGCCACGTGAGCATATGTTTTGTTCCCAAATACTCTTAGATGAGCGATTCCGGGCTTTCTCCCACTCCAAGCTTCTTGTGGAGTCTTTCTCCATACACTCCGAGTTGGAGATCGATTGGACAAGTACACCGCGCACGCCACTGCTTCTGCCCAAAATTCTTTGGGAAGATTCCTCGTCTTCAATATGTTGCGCGCTATCTCCACTATGGTTCTATTCTTTCTTTCTGCTACAACATTTTGTTGAGGAGATCTTGGAATAGTAAGAGGCCTCCGGATCCCGTTTGCTTTGCAATACGCCATGAACTCCTTGGATGTGAATTCACCACCTCGATCGGTTCTCATGGATTTGATTTCTAGCCCGCTCTCCTTTTCAACGACAACTTTAAATTTCTTGAAGGCTTCAAATACTTCTGATTTCTGCTTCAAAAATACACCCATGTTTTTCTAGAAAAATCATAAATGAAGAGTAAGAAATAATTATTGTTACCAAGAGAATTCGGCTTGATCGGCCCACAAACATCGGCATGGATTAACTCCAACGGCTTCTTTGCTTGCGAGGTTGACTCCTTTAGGAATGGCCTTCTAGCTTGCTTCCCGAGTATACAACCTTCACATAGTTGGTCGGGATGCTTGATGGATGGTAGTCCTCTTACCATTTTCTTCCTTGATAACAACTTCAATCCTCCGAAATTTAAGTGCCCAAATCGTAGGTGCCATAACCAAGACTTATCCTTAAAGCAGGCTTTAAGGCATTTTACCACATCATTTCGAATATTTAGTAGAAATATTCTATTCTTCGACATTGGCACCCTTGCTATCAAATTATTTTCCTTATCTTTTATTGAAAGGTTATAATCCTTCAAGTGAATGTCATAACCTTCCTCTAAGAGTTGTCCCAAACTTAATATATTATTTTTCATGTTGGGCACATAATAAACATTCGAGATGAAATCATGACCACCATTTTTTAAACGAATCAAAATTTTCCCTTTTCTTTTCACCAGAATTTTAGATTCATCACCAAATGAGACATTGCCACTTACCGATTCATCCAACTCCACGAACATGCTCCTTTTACCACACATGTGGTTGCTCGTTCTCGTATCGAGGTATCAAGTATTATCTTGTCTTTTATTATCTCCTTTGTACGCCAAGAGCACACTTGCATTTTCTTCCTTCTTGCTCTTAACAAAGTTGGCCTTCTCTTGAACCTGTTGTTTTGCTTTCCAATACTTGGAAGCATAATGCCCAAATCTATCACAATTATAGCATTTTATAGAAGATTTATCATACCTCGATTTTGGGTTGCTCCTTCCTTGACCAAATTCTTTTTTCTCTCCATGATTTCCATAGCCCCCTCGTCCACGTCCACAGCCTCGACCTTGTCCTTGGCCACGACTTTGACCACTACTTGGGCCTTCATCTTTCTCCTTTGCACTCACTTGCAATTTTAACAATTCCTCAACCATATCTTGCTTTCGTTTTTGTTTCTCTTCATAAGCTTGTAACGATCCCATTAAGAGATCAATTGTCATCTCCTCCAAAATTTTAGTCTCCTCAATAGTCACCACAATATGCTCAAATTTGGAAGTCAACGAAAGTAATATTTTCTCCATTATTCTAATATCCTCCAATTTTTCACCATTTCTTTTCATTTGATTAGAGACCGCCAAAACTCTTGTAAAATAATCCGAAATAGATTTGGACTCCTTCATATGTAGAGACTCAAATTCTCCTCTTAAGGTTTGAAGGCGTACCTTTTTAACTTGATCGGCTCCTTTGCATGAAACTTGGAGCTTATCCCATGCTTCCTTCGTGATAGTTGTACTCGAGATTTTCTCGAAGTCATTATCTCTCAATGCCTGGTAGATGAGGAAGAGAGCCTTCTTGTCCCTCTTTCTTGAATCTCTCCACTTATCCTTTAGTTGTTGAGATAGTGTCGCCTCGTCTTCCGATTGCTCGTACCCTTTCTCTACAATCTCCCAAACATCATAAGCACCTAGGAGTGTCTTCATCTTGATACTCCAATTATCAAAGTTGCTCTTGTTGAGCAACGGGACTTGAAATGATTGAAGGTTGCTAGTCATCTCTCATAGGAGGATCTTATGGCTCGAATACCACTTTGTAGGAGTATAAGGTTGGAGGGATATGTGTAGGTATTTGTGGACGGGTGTAGGAATTGGTGAGTGGGGTAAACAAATTGTGATAGAAAGGATTTGAAGGAGAGAATAAGGTTTGTGATAGGACTACCCTTCCCCCGCCCCCGGAAATTTGACAATATGTAGGTATATAATAATAAAATTTATAGAATTTGAGTTGGCATTATGGTTATCAAAATATTTTCTCATGTCATTGGTAGGGAGTTCGACTCGTTTCAAAAGCACTTAGGGATTTTTTTTATTTTCCTTTAATATATATATTTTTTACTTCATTCTTTTTAATTTAATTATTTTTCTCCTTTTAACTTTTATTGTGATTTTTTTATTTTCCTTTAGAAATTATATATACTTTAATTTTAAAAATGCCATTATTTTTAATGTATATTTATTACTTTATTTTTTATTTAAAAATATCAATTTATTTTAAAAAAATCAATAAAAATTCGTACAAAATTTAAATTTTCTTATACTACATAAACGATGTCACAAATAAAACGGAAAGAGCATTTTCTTTCTTTTAATACTATTTTGACTCCCTGAGCTCAAATCCTGGCTCCGTCACTGTGCGTGTATATATATCTTTAATATACTAAAGGAGAGTTTAATTTTGATGAGGTGTCGCCACCAGAATTAATCTCAATTATTTTAATTTTTAATTAAATTTTAATATAGATAAATACATATATTATTTTAAGATTTGAATATGATATTATCAAATTAAAATTAATTAAAAATTAGATAAATACATATAGATAAAATCAAAAAATAAGGGTTTATAAGAATTTAAAAATTAATTTTTTAATTTAAAATTTAAAGAGTAATTTTTCATGTACTAAAAAGTAACAGAGTTTACATAAAAACGTATGTAAACCCAACTTACACAAGTGTTTGTGAAAATTTAAATTTTAATGATGTGTCGTCACCTGAATTAATTTTAATTTAATAATTGCTAATTGATATTTAGTGATAAATACATATATTTTCATATAATTTTTCTTTAAGATTTGAATATTTATATGAATAGATTAGATCAAATAAAAATCAAATCTTATTTAAAAACATTAAAAAAATTGATCAATTTTCACCTATATAATGAGACTCTTTATTCATTCGTTCACATAAATTATTCTGTAGATCATATATTTTTTTTTTTTATCAATTTAATTCTGGAACAACAATCATAACAAAATTTGAAAAACCAATTCAATATTTTTTTTAAATTTTTTGGTAAATCAATTTAACAATGAAATTAAGTTTTTACCAACGGAAACAAATTCACATTTAAGTGTGTATAAATTGAATTTTACTCTTTATAAAAATTATATTAGATTATAATTGAATAAATAGTTATATTAAACTTGAATTGTATTTTTTAAAATTGTTGAATAAATAGTTATATCAAACTTAAATTATATTTTTTTTAAATTGTAATTTTACAACCCGTGTAATACACGGGATTTATATTAGTATATATATATATATATATATATATATAAAAGAGTAATTTTTATTTTTTCAATCTAATCTTTTATGAATCACTTTATTTGAATGTCAAATGGTGAGACTATTTTTATTTTTTTTGTAGTTATCCTATTTTAATAAAAATACTGTTTATTTTATCTCCGTAATTTTGATGGAATTCTATTTTGGTATTATAATTTTTTATTTTTCAATTTTACTCTAATAACTTTAAAAAAATTCAATTTTTTGTCTTTTGCTAAAATTTATTTTTCAAATTTATAGGGCATGCAAAGTCGTATAAATTTTGTAAAATTTTTTTGTAGAAGATTAAAATTGAAAAAGTGAGAAAATATAAGACTAAAATTTATACTTAATATTAAAATTGAAAATTAATGTAAAATATAATGAGACCAAAATTGAATTCTATCGGGAGTAGAATTGATATTTTTTCTAACTTTTCATTTAAAATATTGTTTTTACTTTTTATTTATACTACGAATTATTAATTAAATATTTATTGGCTGATATCACTTTTCATATTAAAATTTTGTTTTTCAGTTATATGACCAACTTTAAATATTGTTCAAAAAAAGTATTTGTGTCGTTATAGTCCTGTAACTTTTGCAATTTGTTCAATTATGTTTAATTTTCGCCGGAAATTTTAATTTTAGTAATAAAAAAAAAAAGTGTTGCGTGCACGCACATAACACTCATAATTGGGGAAAACGGTGACATTTGTTGATGTTGCAATTCCAATTAAAATTCAACCATGAATAAACCACATCATATCCAAGTGTAGTTTTTTTTATTAATTGGTCATATTTTGTTGATTCAATTTTTATTTTTCTCTAAAAAAATAGGGAATTAAAGTTAGAATCGTAAAGGACTTAATTTCATATAACAATCATGGGTGATTCTTGGTGTACGGTTTAACAGAATAAGAATTAAAAGATAAAATCAGAAAAAAAGGGACAAGAAAACTCAGAGTCCACTTTATCAATTTTCGATTCTTCCATTGATTGGAGAGTTTTTAAGGTAAAAAAAGGTATATTGGGTAGTTATTCTATTTATTTTAATTATTTTATTTTATTTAGCTGTTAAAATTAAATAAAAAGGGTATATTGCATCGATGTAAAAGTACATGCATTGTAATTTGACTCTTAAAATTGACATAAAAAGAATATTTAACTAAGTACAATTTAAATTATAAATCTAAAATTATGGAGTAGAACAAAGTTTGACATTATTTCGATATCTTTTGTGAATGCTTTTCTTTTCTTAAGAAAAAGAATTGCACATTGATAATACTAGTAGAATAAAAAGTACAAAGGTCCTATCTTATCTTATGGGTACTTCTCTAACTAACAAAGCCAATAATTTGAGTGGTTCTTTCTCATTGAGTATTATTTTTATTCATAAATTTAATTTACTACATGTTTAGAATTAAATACTACTAATTTAAGAATATAATTTTCATTTTCATTTTATGAACTTCATAAAATATTTTATCCATCTATTAGATTTTAGAGTAACGAAGAACCATAGTTTTTTGAATATCAAACATTTACTCATCTAATAATTTATTACTCTTAATATTTCACCTAAAAGAGTTAAAATCGAGTGTACCTATATCGGGATGAAAAAAAATAATCTCTACATCCTGCGTTAATATTTAAGTTTGCACGTATACGAAGAGATATAATATTTTAATATATAATAAAATGAGAGAATATTATTTAATGTGGGGTGTGTAGTTGTATTAGTATTGTGTGTAGGCCTACATTGAATAATTAATTATTTTGTGTCGACTCAACTTTATAGAAAATGTAAATTTTAACTTGATACAAATCAAAATAAAAAAAAATGTAAATCTTAACACGTGGGATGGAGGAGTAATTTACATCGATGATAAAATATTAAATGAAAATTTCCTACTATGAAATTAAAATCAACAAATTTAATAAATAGTAATAATTTATTTTAAATAATGTTTGAGGTGTTCTCTCATAAGGAAGTTTGAGGTGTTCTCTCAGAAGGAAGTAGACGAAAGCAAAAATAATTTCTTTGAAGTTGTGTGGAATAAAAATGGTAATTTCCAAATACAACCACTACATTCAAAATAAAATAAAATTACAAGATATTAAATTTACATGAAACTTCTTTCTCTCTACCAATTAATTTCTTATGTTTTATATTTTATAATAATAATACTCCATGTGAGATTTCATTATATTTTTTCATTGACTGGACCATCAACAAAGCCACTCCAAAATGCCACTATAAATTGTTCCCCATATCATTATTTCATTTCATCATTTAATCTCAACTATATATTTTTTTTTAAAATTTTAATTTCCATAATTTATATTATTACAATGGTGCAAGTGAAGAAAGTAGTGGATCAAGTTTCGGGTTGGCTAACGTTGTACGATGATGGCTCCGTCGACCGTACATGGACCGGCCCACCGGAGGTCAAGTTCATGTCCGACGCCGTCCCGCCGCACGACCACTTCTTAGACGGCGTCGCCACCGCCGACACCACAGCCGACGGCCTCAAACTCCGCATATACCTACCGGAGCAGCAAGAATCCGACCCGGAAAAACTCCCCGTGCTCCTCCACTTCCACGGCGGCGGGTTCTGCATCAGCGAGGCCGACTGGTACATGTACTACGCCGTGTACACGCGCCTCGCACGTGAGGCCAGAGCCGTCGTGGTGTCGCCTTACCTCCGCCGCGCGCCGGAGCACCGCCTCCCGGCCCCAATCGACGACGGCTTCTCCGCCCTCATGGTGCTCCGAGCCGCCGCAGACGGCCGCTCCGTACACCCCTGGCTGGAACGCCACGCCGATTTCGGTAGGGTTTTCCTCATCGGAGATAGCTCCGGCGGCAACATAGTCCACCAGGTGGCGGCGCGTGCGGGTCACGAAGATCTAAATCCCTTAAAACTCGGCGGCGCGATTCCAATCCATCCCGGATTCTGCCGCGCGCGGCGGAGCAGGTCGGAGATGGAGATGCCGGAGACGCCGTTTCTGACGCTGGACATGGTGGATAAGTTCATAAAACTGGCGTTGCCGGCGGGGGCCACCAAGGATCATCCGATCACGTGCCCGATGGGGGAGGTGGCGGCGGCGCTGGAGGAGGAGAAGCTGCCGGCGTATCTGATGGTGGTGGCGGATCAGGACCTGATTAAAGATACGGAAATGGAGTTCTACGAAGCGATGAAGAAGGCGGGTAAAGACGTGGAGCTTGTGATCAACAATGGCGTCGGCCATAGCTTCTACCTTAACAAGATCGCGGTGGACATGGACCCGACCACAGCGGATCAAACCCGGAAATTATTTCAAGAAATCAAACAGTTTATAGAGAAGCTCTAAGTTTGCATATTTCCAAAAATGAAATAAATTATTATAGTATAATAATTGAAGTTTCAAGTGTTATGTGAAGTAATACTATTTGTGTAGATTAAAATATATGCTGCAGCGATTTTTTAATAGTTACTTTTGATTACTTACAATTTTAATTAGTCACATCCCTTAAGAACAATTTTTATTAGCCACTATTTAGTGGACTTCCCAAATTACCATCAATAATTGTCGGCTAAATTACGAAAATAAAGGGGTCATAACATGTCAGTTTTGACTGCAGTAAATAGAGTGGGTGGACCACATTTAAAATTGTACTTAGTGGGTTGGTGGACCACATTTAAAGTTTTAAAATTTTTCAAATTAAAATTTTGAATGTTGGTTGGTGGGGTATATATCATATCATTAACATCATTTTCATTCCAAATACTCCATCTTTCTTCTCTCTCATCTTTCGTCCAACAACCTCTCTCTTCATCTCTCCTTTTTGTCCAACATCCTCTCTCTTCCTCTCTCCTTTTCGTCCAACATCCTCTCTCTTTCTCTCTCCCTTTCGTCCCAAAGCACAAAGAGCAGCGCCACCCATTTGTAGTACCCTTTTCTCAGTATCTCCTTTCCATCTGTCGGAATAGGCGTTTCCGACGAGGTGAATTTTCGAAATGACAAATTTTCGGATATGTATGAAAGCAGTTTTATATGCATTTTTAAATTGTGAGTTATTTGTTTATAATGTGTCCTACATTGAGTTTGTGGTGCTCGTTTTCGAGGATACGAAGTACATTTTGTGTGGTTTTGTTCATATGTGTAAAATGTGAATTCATTTTGTAATGTGATGAATGTGACTTACTGTGTATACATCATGTTTAGAATTTTTTGTGTGATGTTTATTTTATTTTATTTTTTGAATTTTTTGGAAATTTTTATTGGCCGAATAGGGTTTTTTTTAAGACCGAATAGAACGAATGTGTAGGCCGAATAGAACATGTGTAGGCTGAATAGAACAAATTCTAGGAGTGTTATTTTTTTGAATTTTTGAAAATGTTAGTTGGCCGAATAGAGCTTTTTTAGTAGGCCGAATAGAACAAATTTGTAGGCCGAATAGATAAGTGTAGGCCGAATAGAACAGAGTGTAGGAGTTTTTTTTTTTTGAATTTTTTGAAAATGTTGGTTGGCCGAATATAACAAAGTTGTAGGCCGAATAGAACAAATTGTAGGACTTGAATTTTTGGAATATTTGGAAATGTTGGTTGGCCGAATAGAGATTTTTTGTAAACCGAATATAACAGATTTGTAGGCCGAATAGAAAAAGTGTATGCCGAATAGAACAAAGTGTAGTTTGAATAATGTCATATCACTGACCTTGGCCGAATAGAGCAATATTCATAGGCCGAATATAACAGTTTGTAGGCCGAATAGAAGGAAAAGTAGGCCGAATAGAACAAATGATTGAGTGTGTCAATATTTGTTCAGTTGCTGCAGTGAACTTATTGTTATTTGATATAATTATCAGTTATTGTCTTATTAAGTAAGTTGGTTGAATTGATGCAGAGTACATCTTTTTGATGTGTGTTACATATTATTTAACAAAAAGTTAAATTTGTGCAGGGTGAATGGAAGCGTCCAACCATGCAGGGGCAGAACTGCAGTGTACATAATTACTGCAAACCTGGGGTTGTTATGACACTTATCCGTAAGCAGTTAACAATGGTTGGGGGTAATGCGGAGGAGATGTTCAGGCGACGTGATCCCCGTACTTGTGTCCAACAGTCTGGTGTTTCGCCTTTAACGCCACATTGTAGCTAATGTCGAACCTGAAATTCTTCAATATCTCATGTCTCATCGCCTGGGGTCGAAGCCCAGTAATCTTGTCAAATTGCCTAGCAACAAAATATTGACCGATGACGTTGGATGACACCTGTGAAGGAGTGGGCCAGTCTGGATAATTTAAATACTCGTGATGTTGAACGAATTTAACTACTCCCCACAGCCCATAGCTCATTCGTGCGTGCATCGCAAATCGACAACCGATTTTACTTTTGAGCTTACATTCCACGTTATATCTGGTCGAGCTAGATCTTTCAACAGTGGTCTCAACTCCATTCCGCAAGTTATACATTCCTACAGCAGTCTGCAACTTCTTTTTTGTATCAAATACACTTTTCTCGTGAAGAACGCCTGACGCATCAAAGTCAGGGATAGTCATCTGATCTTCTCTGTCAACTACAATCGGAATGTCTATAACCGTATCAGGTGCATTAGTTAAAGTACAAGATTACTTTAGTTCTCCTCTAAATAAACATAGTATTCATACCTGGAATCAACCAGGGACGGGTGGTGGGCCGAATACTTTGATAATCTTGTGGCTGTATTTCAGGACGGGACAAGTTGCGACTAATCGGTTCAAGAAAGCTAGGGTCGTCTCTCTAACGTATGTAATCACAGACTTCTTCATACAATTGGATTCTTCTCTCCTCAGCACCATCATTACTTTCGCTAGAAGACTGATTACAATCTTGTTGTATGTCATCTTCGTTGTTTTCATGTTCTTCTTCGATAGTTCTATTCCCGGGCTCAACATCATCATTATAAGCATGTACATCATCCTCACCCTCACCAGAGTTGTCATCATCTTCAGTATCTACAGATTCTCTAAAACCACACCGCTGCATCTCTGAGGCTGGACTGTACGCCACATTCAAATCAAAATCAGGCCTAGCACTAGATTGTACCCTCGAACATGGATCATTGCTCGGACCATCACTTCCGTCATTATAACCCAATCCTAACTCCAAACTATGCCCTGAACCTTGTGCAGGAGGTTCAACGAATGCATTGACAGCGACAGGAACGAGTGTCACGTACACCATTCCTACATCAACACAGTTAAAAACTTCTGCCACACGAGCATTATTCTTTATCTTATATTTAGACATACGGCCACTGTACTCGATGAGAGAATGAACTTCATAACCCCAATTATCCAAATCAGCTTGTATTATGTTATGAATTTCTAATATTAAACTAGTATAGTACAGATTGTCATCCCGCAAGTATAACCAGTGAACCTGTCCACCTTTGTATAGTAACTCATCCCAATATCCATCCAACACATCCCAACTTGTTTATAGCTCATCTGCACATTTTTCAAGAAAATGTAAATGACGATATCATAATAAGTTGCAAGTATTCTATTCGGCCAACAATATACTCTTTTTAGCCAACGTATTATTTTATTCGGCCCTACACTGTTTCACTATTCGACCTACCTTCAGATGTCTTTCAAATTCTGTATGTTTTTCTTCTATTCGGCCTACATATTTTTTTAAAAATAAAAATTAAATGTGGAAATTTAAGTTCTTCTATTTGGCCTGCGTTTCTTGTATTCGGCCCATAAGATTGTTCTATTCGGCCTACAACACTTGTTCTATTCGGCCTACTTATTTTTTTATCGTAAGATATATTTTTGGGCCTTTTCGGCCAACGTTTCTTCTATTCGGCCTTCAAAGTTGTTCTATTCGGCCTACAAATCATGTTCTATTCGGCCTACGAGTTGCTAATTTAAAAAGAAATAAAATTTAATGTGGATACATTTTACACTTCACATACACTATTTGGCATAATATTATTTCTATTATAAAACGTTGAAATACATAAAATACACTCATGCGGCATGTAAAAATTGATCAAATTAATGCATTCATAGCTGTTAAAACAAGTTTACAACATATCTTGTATACTGCTCCCCAAATTCTCACGCTTCTAAAAATCTAGTTAAAATAGTTGCTCCCCGAATGCTCAACACTCAAAAAAAACTAGAACAATGAAAATGAATATATGTGTATGATGCAGCACCATGGTTGGACCGCTATTATATATACACCTCGTTTTTTGTAAGCATATGAGGGAACACATGCCTACATAGTTGTACTTTGACATCTTTTTCAGAAATAGAGAAGAATCGGATTCCCCTAGTGTATTTTTCATACTTTTGGTCATAAAAGTGAGGAATCTGATTCCTCAAACATGTAAAAAAGTGTGTCCCCTCAAGGGTATTTTGGTTTATTCCATAAAAAGTGGCTAGAATAAATTGTATATAACATATGTGGCCACTTAAAATTACTTTTAAATAATAGTGGTTACTTTTTGACATTTTCATTTTTTTTGAAAGCAACAGTTTAATGGTAATTTGAAAGTATAAAATTTTAGTGATTTGAAGGTACAATTTTTCTAATGTTATGAAAGGCTAATTAAACATAAATTTTAGAATAGGAAATCCAATCCCACAAAGTCATAATTTAAAACTCATAATTTAATCACACAAAACGAAAATGCATCATTAAAACTCATAATTTAATCACACAAAACAACTCAAACATCGCAATCCATCTCAATCCAAGCCCCAAATAAAATTTAAAAAAAAAAAAAACTCGCGAATTAACTTTAATATATACATCACTCATACTCAATACTTGTGGATGAAATCTTTGATCCCTTGAAAAAGTTTTTGAGTTTCCTCTGCAATTTTAGGGTTCTTAGCCACTGCAATGCTATTGAGATAGAAACTATGGCCCACATCATGGCTCATCAGCGACTCCACTTCTTTATTAGCCCTTTTCATGGCTTCATAAAACTCTATCTCCGTATCCTTTATCAAATCATGATCCGCCACGCAGTACAGATACGGCGGCAGCTTCAACCCCTCCAGCGGCGGCGCCGCCTCCCCCATCGGGCACGTTATCGGATGATCCTTCGTCGTCCCCCGCCGGCAACGCCATCGTCAAGAACTCATCCATCATGTTCAGCGTCAGGAACGGCGTCTCCGACTCCTCCAGCTCCGACTTGCTCCGCCGCGACCGGCAGAAGTCGGTGTATCGGGATCGCTCCGGCGATCCTTAAAGGCTCCAAATTCTCCTTCCCCGCACGCGCCGCCACCTCGTGCGCGATGTTCCCGCCGGAGCTGTCTCCGATGAGGAAAACCTTGGCTAAATCCGAGTGATCGGTCAGCCAAGGGTGGTGGGCCCGGCCGCATGCGACGGCTGGAGCCACGTGAGTGCGGCGAAGCCGTCGTCGCATGCGGCCGGGAGACGGTGCTCCGGCGCCTGCCGAAGGTAGACGGACGCGACGACGGCCCGGGACTCACGCGCGAGGCGCGTGCACACGGCGTAGTACATGAACCAGTCAGCATGGCTGACGCAGAACCAGCCGCCGTGGAAGTGGAGGAGCAGGGGGAGTTTTTCCGGGTCGTCATCGCGTCGCTCCGGCAGGTAAAGCCGGAGTTTGAGGCCGTCGTGGGGATTGATGTCGGCGGTGGCGACACCATCCACGAAGTCGTGGTGGGGCGGCACCGCCTCGATCATGAACCTGGCCTCCGGTGGACCCGAGCACGTCCGGTCCACCGAGCCATCCTCGTAGTATGTTATCCATCCGGGAACTTGGTCTACGATCACTTTCTTGGCTTCCGCCATGGCAATAACAAGACAAGTTTATTGATTTTTTTTAGAGTTGTTTGTTTTTTTTGTAGGAGATAATTTTAGCTAGCTATGAATAATTGAGTTGCAATTTATATTGCCACGAAAATTATTAAGACAAGTTAATTGCGATTTAGTGAGGGAAATAAGTAGTGTGAGAAGCGTGTTAATAAATTTAATAAAGCAAAACATTGTGTCTACGGATTTATCTTGCACTCTATTTTGTCAAATTATTTTTAGTACATAAAAGTTTATTTTTAAAATGAATGAATTTACAAATTCTTACTGTGTGTTAGTAAATCTTTTATATTCTTTTGAACTGGGTTCAACTTTAAAATATAGTTTAATAACATTATACTACATATTACATATTACTCTTTCCGTCTTTAAGGATATCATTTACTTTTAGGTATCATTTACTTTTAGGTATAAAAATTAAGAAGTATTGTTATTTAATGTATAGTAGGTAGATAATGTATAAGTTTTACCTTTTTACTCCTCCACCTTATTAATATGAGGAGGGGTAAATAGGTAATTTGTAAATAATTTAGAATTAGTAGGAGTATTATTAGTGGGTCTCTCATTGTACATAAATGGAAACGAAACTCTTGGGTACGGACGCCGTAAATGGTAAAATGAAACCCTTGAAAACGGACGGAGAGAGTATTTATTTTGTTCTATTAGAAATAAAAAATTAATTATTCCATCAATCCCAAAGAAGCTACAGAAGTTGTCACATTTCCTTATGAGACTCACTCAAAACAATTAATCTATTCATATGCCCACACACCCCACTAATATACATACTCACTACACATTAAAATATTATTATATCTTTAACACACTTTTTATTAAATTATTATATTTCTTAATCTCCGTACAAAAAATTGTTACATTTTTTATGGGACGGAGGGAGTATATGGAAATATTATATACTTGCGCTCTAACAACGAAATCTTGATAATTGTTTTTCATTAAGCGTAAACATGACCTTTTTAATTTTTCTTTTAAAGCATGCATGAAAGTTTATATTATAGTATATCTATACAATTTCACTCAATTCAATTTTGTTAATAATATCTCAATAGAAATATAAGAGAATAAAAATACTCCACATGTGAATAAAAATATTTGGAAACATATAAATTAATAAAACAACAACAAATAATTATATTCATATGTTGTGGAACACATATAACAGACAAATTAACATGATAACATTCAAGCCCTCTAATACTTAATTATAAAAAGGAATTTGAAACATGAGGGCCCATTTAATTTGACTCGTTAGGCATGCTTTAATTTTTAAATAAAAAACCATAATTTAATAAAGTTATAACGTAGAAGAAATTTTATCGGTTCCCATTTTGATTAACTCGTGAAACATGATTCATTTTTATTTTTTAATTTAGGAAAAGTTATATTTTAATCAATATATACGACAAAATATTAGAAAAGCATAACTAAAAATATCGTTCAAGAAAAAAAGCTATTAGATTATTGAAAACAAATATCAATCATAAATTAAGTTCAAAATAATTTGATAAATTTATCTTAAAATATCATGTTCGTTAATCATGAGAAAGCTATTGGTTAAAATTTATTATTCATGCTACTATTGATGAGATTGTCCACCAAACACTTAATTAGATTTATATAAGTTTGGAGTTTATTATAAATTTAAGCTGCGTTAGGTATTCATGTGGCTATTAATTATGATAAGACTTATAATAAATTAAATAATAATAATAACCTAATTAATTTAAAGTTTGTGAGAATAGAGATTAAAAATAAAATTTTGGGGAGAAATATTAATACATTCGTACCAAATTCAACTTCATGTTTATTGTAAATACGGAGTTTAAGAAAAATCAATTTTTAACTTACTTTTGGGGGTAGTATGGTATTTTTATATAATAAATAAATGGTAAATTATGTTATGTGTGTTAAAAAGGATATGACAAATTTGAAATTAAAGTATGTTTAAGAGATATTAGTAAGCTTTTTTTTAATAAAAGTGTGAAGTTGAAGTTGAGACGGGAGGAATAATACATAAGTTAACAATATTAACTAACTATTCCTCCATTTCACCATATATCTTGTGCTTTTTGCTATTTTATTATGTCTCAAGGCATTTCTATTTTGGATAAATGAAATATACACAAATCAATTCTCTTTTTTTTCACATATAACACTAATACATTTATTTATATTATATTCATCAACTAAATACATATAAAAATATTGATTGCACTCCAAGATTTATAAGTTTAAATGGATAGTGAGAAGTTTATTTTTTTTAAAAAAAAAATTATTTTATTTTATTTAATGATAAAAATTAAATTAAAGATTAATCTAAAGATTATGACCGTACATCAGTTAACTTTAGTTGGACAATAAAATATTATATTTATTAAAAAAATATATTCACACATTACAGTGAGATGAGGGAGTAGTAATGATTTTCGTCTATGTGATGCATGGATGAGTAGATGATATATTGTTTATATTTAAAAATTATTAAAGTTTAATATTGAATTCTAAGATCAAATTAGCATATATCCAAGGGCGTGGATGTAAAGTACTTAAGAAAAAAAACACCTGGTAAATATAATAAAGCTTTAATAAGTATCATTAAACCATGAAAAAGAAAATTAAAACATAAAGATATACTCCCTCTGTATCATCCTAATAGTTACATATTTTCATTTTGAGCGTCACATCCTAATTGTTACATTTCCTTTTTCAATATATGGGACCCACACAAATTAATTACTCCACTCTTCATGTGCCCACACATTCCACTAATACTCTACCCACTTTACATTAAATTATTATTTCTCTCATCTCCAATTCATTTAAGAAATGGGGGGTTTTTCTGAAATTAATTACAATTAGTTTGTAAGGTATACAAGTTTAATTCATATCATATATTTAAGGAAAATTCTCCGCACATTTTTATGACTTATAATTTAGTGTTAATTAGTAGATTATGTTTGTTTGAGGTTGATAAATATTTGAAATTTATAAATATTAATAATATTTATTTGTTGTGAGTTTTCATATGACATGCTTTAATATTAAGTTAAATAAATATGTAAGAAATAGATGATATAACGTATGAAAAAAGAATATTAATGTAAGGAAAGAGATGAAACCATACGGATGATTATATGTATAAGAATTACTAATTAATAGTATGAGAGAACACATGAAAGTATAATCCAAAATAAAATATTTGTATAGTATTACGACTAAGGTAGAATAACAATGCCTTGGATTTAGTCATTTTAAATAATAGTTTTTTTTATCGGACAAAGTTAGTTATTAATATAGTTAGTAGTTAGTTCATCAATTCCGAATCACTCACTTGTGTGAGGAGCCCGGTGGCTAAGTGGGCTAGCCCACTTGGTTTAAATTTAAATTTAATAGATTTGAAATTGAGTGAATTTAAATTTCATGAATTTTAAATCAATTCATTTGAATTCAATTATTTGGATGAATTATGGATTTATGAAAGTATTTTTAAATTTTATAATTCAATATTTATTTTTTAATTTTTAAAAAGAATTTTATATATAATAAATAAAAATAATAAAATTTTATTATATAAAATATTAAAATCTAAATTTTTATAAAGAAAATAGATTGTGTTTGGATATAGTCATTTTAAATTTAACGGATTTGAAAATGAGTGAATTTTAAATTTTATGAATTTTAAATCAATTCATTTGAATTTCATTGTTTGGATGAATTATAAAAGAATTTTTAAATTTTATAATTCAATAATTATTTTTAAATTTTTAAAAAGAATTTTATATATAATAATAAATAAAAATAATAAAATTTTATTATATTAAATATTAAAATTTAAAATTTTATTAAAAAAAATTTGGGGGGAGAGGGTGGATGGGTTGGGTGGGTAGACATAGACCGAGTGGTAATATTTTCATTATATTAAAAATTAAAATTTAAAATTTTATTTAAAAAAATTGGGGTGAGAGGATGGGTGGGAATAGGCTTGATGGTAATATTTTAATTATGTATTAAATATTAAAATTTAAAACGTTTTATTATGTATTTTAATTAATTATATATAAATTTTTTTTATTAAAATACTTCATCATAATTATATAAAAAAATAAAAAATAAAGATCTAAAAATTTATATTTTTTTGGAATTTGTACCGATGGTCTTAATTTCCAGTTCGAAATATATTTTTATCGTTTAGTATATCAATTAATTCAATTGGCTTTGTCATACTGAATATGAATAATGAACAGGCAAATATTTATATGAAAACGTTTTACTGAATAATTTCATGAAACTTAGTGACTGATCTAAAAATTGATAATATGGTGGCTATTTTAATAGTTTATGAGAAAAATATACTCCCTTCAAGAATTACGTATATTTTTATTCACAAAATTTAATAAAAATTATATTTTTATAGATAAAAATGTGTAAATTTGTTGGAATATATGTAAAAATTAGGTGTTTTAAGTAATTTAATTAAAAAGGTGTATGAAATTATTAGGATGTGTCTAAAAAGATAGGTATGGTAGTGTTGGCTGTTAAAGTTGTGGAGTGAATTGAATATTTATTAAGTCAACACTTGCGAGAGTTTGTTTAGACCATTTTAAGAGATAGTTTGGTACGAATTCCTTAGTTGGAATGACAATGAGTATCACTAATGAATCAATGACAATGAGAATGAAGAGTGTTGAATAGTTATTGAATCAATGCGAATGATTGTGAAATTAATTTTCATTGCACCAACCAAGCATCAACAATGAAAATCAATATACTCCACATCTATTCCCATTATGAATTTTTTAATTTTAATTACATTATTTTTACTTTTCAATAATTATGTTATTACTTTTTATTTATAAAACTAAAATCAACATCTAGATACATTCTCTTTTCATTCAACAAATGTATATAGATACTTGTTCCATATATTTCATTCACAATACAATTACTCAATCAAATTAAAGAGTTGGCACAACATTTTCAAAATGGCTAATAACATTTTGTATTGAAAGTAGAAATCAAACCACCTAATAAATGAGGTACTCCCAAGCATACATAAGTTCTGTTAATGATTCATTCTAAATTTCTAATGTATGTAAAGTTTCATTCCATTTTTATCGATTTCCAGCCATCATCATTCTAATTACTTATTTTAAAATCAATGAAAACTCATAATATAGTAATACATAATAATTCTTAAACAATTTAATAACACATAGGGCATCCAAAAATATCAACTTCAAAGTTCAAACCTTGAATACAAATAGAAAATAAGCCAAACAACACAAAAGACTAGCAAAAAAAAACTAATCAATAATCAGCATGATTCATAATTTATATCATCCCCCCATCATTCTCTTCTCAATTAAATTGAGCATATTTTCAATATATTCTTCCTCGTCAACCCCTAAAACTCAAAACCAATATCTTAATCTTCATCTCCAAAGACGAATTCTTAAAATCTCCATCTTCATCGGTTATGCCGTCAAACCAAATGAAGCCCCAGACAAAACTCAATTTTTACCTCAAATGACTAAATACAAGGTTTAAAAAAAAAAAATTTATTAAAGAACATTCAGTAACTTTTAAAGACCATTAAAATTTTGAGCAATGTGCACATGTGCAAGAGGCCTGAGGGCATGATGGTAGGCAAAGAGGAAGCGCGCACCTCTTGAACCGAAAAAAATCAGAAAAGGAGACGCGCTTGAGGCCCCTCGGAGTCGCACCTCTATAGTACTGCCGTAGAGCATTTTCTTTTCATGATGCTGCTGAGCTACATGGAAAAGGGGGTCGCTCATTCAAGCCTCCGTCAATTTTAGACGGGGAACAATATTCATCGATTGAAGCTCCTGAACCAAGACGAAAGTTGTTGCCACGTTAAAACATTTGAAAAGCAAATTTAACAGAAAAAACCACCAACATGCTTTAAAGGCATGACCAGAAAAGTTATAATGTAGCTTATTAGAGGCTGTTACCATAAAAGCCAGGTATGAGGCTAATTAATTCAATTTTACAAATGAGATTACACTACACTGATTAAAATATATTTTAAAAAAAAGAGTAGAATCCCTAAAGTGAATTTAAGGTTACCTGGATTAAAAGCTTGCATGCATACGGCAATTTCATTGTACACATATTGTCGCTATTCTTACATGTGGAGCAGATGCCATTTTGCAGCTTATAACTGTAATACCCCAAGAGACCACAGTTCCGGCACACCTGCAACCACACCAAAACATTAATTCGGTAGTCTGCATGAAATGGAGTTATTAATTTTGCATGATTGATTACCTGAACCTCAAAAGGATCACTGGAGAGCATCAAACGTTCGAATATCAACATACTGGCTCCATATGCAATCAAGCAATCACGTTCCATCTCTCCAACCCGCAGACCTCCATTTCGACTCCTCCCTTCTGTAGGCTGTCTGGTGATCATTACTCGGGGTCCGCTACCTCGTGCATGCATTTTATCTAACACCTATAATTCATTCACACAAAATACACTTACCACCAAACATTCTATTTGCTTAATATAAATAACGTGAAGCTTTTATGATACTTTTTCCCTTGACCATCCGTCCATATGAACAAAACACAGGGAAATTGTATAAAGTTGGCAGCAAAAAGCTAACGAATATCTCCATCTAGGATTTTGAAAGCTGATTTTTCAAGTTAATCCCAAAAATTCATCCTCAATTTTTTTCTCTTCTGTTTCTGCCTTCTTGTGTGCATGTATAGTTCTAGTTATTTTAAACAACGATCTTCATCACCACCGCATATTACATATTACACAACTTTATAACTCCTCTCTCTCGAATGTTTGAGTTGGATTTCGTGGTGGTACGCATTCCTCATCTCCATTGTTTACAACCAATAAGCAACTCTAAATTTCATGATGTAAACCTTCTGCAATTGACATCTTATACATATTTACTTTATTCAGAACTGCATGGATTTTTTCTCCCTTGCTGAGTAGATTGATTGTTTAGGTATCACATATTTTTAACCCTTATACAAAATAATCACTCTCTTTCCTTGCTCAGAGATGATTAATCTCCCAATATTTTGTTATATTTTTAAATGCGTGCGTATGCATTTTGTTTTATAAATTCATCTACTAAAAGGAAATCTATAAGACAGTAACCTTGAATAAAAGAACTGGAAGTATAGGATAAATCATTTTACCATATGTTTCAACTTTTGGTAATAAATGGGACCCATGAATATATACGCTTGCAACGGCTCACCGGTTATACCTGCAGAAAAGAATATGAAGTAGCAGAAGGAACTAACGAAGTAAATGTATATTGAAGGATATCCAGCTAAACCCTTTCCAGAGTAAAGTTTATTCATACTCAAGAAATCTGCTTGTTAACAATTAGATTGAAGAGCTTCGCTAGTTTAAATAAATTACTACTTTCTTTTTCTAAACTATGTCATAGCATAATCAGTAAAAACAAATAAATCTTACCGAATGTTAACATACACAAACACAAATCATGTTGCACTAATAACTTGAGAGAACAATGTACTAATGGGTCATGCTTTCCAAGGACAAACATAGCAAATAAATATTCCGGATCCGGTAACTCTTGTGAATGCAAGCCCAAAATATGATAAATTGACAGACAAGCCCAAGTGTTTTGGCCTGTTCTATGCCTTCAATAAAATGTTGATAGAATAAGGTGGGAAAGAGACCTGAGTAGATGAAGTCTTTGCCATTGTAGCTAAAACCGTGCTTCACTAAGGTTTCACTGATGACAAAAAATAATAAAGAAAACGAGTGAAAATGCAGTTTGAATATTTGAGGAATGGGGAAAGGGAAAATGTAGGAGGAGCTGCACTTGTACCTTATAGCCTCAACTTTATCTGCGTGGCCACTGGGCTCTCCAAAGGCACTGCCATAGTGAAACCTACCACAAGAAACTCCAGCTTTGCTACCAAGAAGTTCTATCATCTTTCCAACAGTCATACGACTGACAGTACATAATGTAAACGTTGTAGATTATTACATAGATAGATATACTAGCACACTATTATCAAGCAATCTTCAATACACAGCTCTTTTTTTTCTTTTTTTTTTGGGGGGGGGGGGGGGGGGGGGGGGGGGTTTATTTCTTTAATCCCTGATTATTATTTTGGTCCAGGCCGTTTTCGCTTTTTGATTTACTCTGGTAAGTTTATCAATTCACTTTTAAGTCCAGTTACCAGCAATAGGTCACCCAACCAGTCATTGCTTAAGTGAAGTATTAGCGTTAGCAAGATCAAAGCATATGTGCTACTACAACTTTGAATCAAAACTTGCAAACCATGTTAAGTATTAGATTTGATTTATATTTAAAATAGAAATTGATTACCTTGGAAATCCATGAGGATTCATGATCAAATCAGGGCATATTCCACGTTCAGAAAATGGGAAATCTTCCTGCTGAACAATGGTGCCACAAACTCCTTTCTGTCCATGACGACTACTAAATTTGTCACCAACCTACAGCAATAATATTTCTACTCATTGGAATATTTTGGAACACTTCAGTTTTAGCCTTTTAGGAACTATCAGTCTCAAGAAAAATTCTAATATAACCTCCGGTCTGCGAGTATGACGAATCATGTACTTGATGCATAGATTATTATTCTTGTCAGAGCAGAGTGCCACCCTATCCACAACAGCTATCTCCCCTTCAGGACCTTTATATCTCTGTTTGCTCGACTTATATTGACTGCATACAAAGATGCACGATGAGCTTTTACATTTCTAAAAGAAAATAACCACATATAATCTGTAAGATAAAATCAACCTATCAGTCAGTCGCATTGGGTTTTGGCCCGTATGCCTAGTGACTATTGGTGTCTGCTTGTTAATATAGATATCATCAGGTCGAATAATTTCTCCAGGAGCTGCTATTCCATCATCATCCAAAATCTGCATACAGCAGGGCACTTTCAAGTGCAACACATTGGATGCTGATAATAATATAACTCAAGAAATGCCAAAAATAAGAAATTTTACTGAATATAGGTTATTTGAACAGAAGTGGGCAGTGAAAGTAAGAATTGCTTAACAAAATTTTGATAAAATAAAAATAAAAATTACTAGCCGTTGATGCTCGCCAGGATCCAGTTCATGTATAATTGATTTTTCTCAGCATCAGGACCATATCAAAATCATAGTGGTCGGATCAAAGCTCAAATACCAACTATACATCAAATATATGTGTGTATCCTCCAATTAATCCTCCCCCCCCCCCCCCCATGCATATATAAGTACAACAAGACATAATACCTGCATCTTTTCAGCTTCATATCCTTCTCTTTGTGGTCTAATAATACGATCAGAGGTCCCATTATCGTACAACTGGCGCACTGCAGAAATTCTATTAACAGGATCTCATTTAATAAAGCTATCAAAATTGTCAACCATAGAAGAACAACAGAACACAAAACTAGTAGGAACTAGAAGGAACTAGACATTACTTTTTCATTACAATGCAACGACCAAAACCACGATCCAAGGATGATTTATTCATTACTATAGCATCCTCTATATCATATCCACTATAGCTCATAACCGCAACAGTTGCATTTTGTCCAGCTCCCAGTTTATCATATTTGACCTGAAAAAGAATATTATTAAATTAGATTGCTTATAGTTCCACATTGAAAGTTGAATTAGGGACCACTAACCAGCTCAATTGTTCTTGTAGTTAGTAGCGGGCGTTGTGGATAAACTAAGAGGTAGATCAAAGTATCCATTCTAAATAACTGCAAGGAAATTAAACTAATTTATAAGATGGGATGAAAAAGAAAACAATCTGCAATGACAAAATTACATAACATAATTTACAAGACATTTACAAAGTGTCGAGGCATCTTACTCTTACAGGCTATAGCTATATGGTCGAGGATAAAAATGAAATAACCTCAAAATATTATACAGATTATCTTCAGTAAAATTCAATCCCTCACTCGCTAAGCAGTATATTGACTATTGACATGTAGGTTTAAAAGCTTCATTTCATTCAGGAAATATATTACAGATGGCAGGAGTCCAAAACAATGAAGAAGTTTTGACCAAGTTTTCCAGCATCCCTCGATGTTAACTGAAAGATGCTTGTTACACAGAATGCCTAAATCGCCTTGCACAAAAGCACAACCCAAAATCGCAGAGGGGCATCAAACTCTCTTATCAGCAATAGGGAATATGGCCCAAGAAAACGGAGAACAGAAGTTGCAGAATGGACTAGAGTCTGGACTTCTCTGGTGCTTTAAATGGAGACATAAACAGCCATCTTCAATTTCAAAGCTCTAATCATTTGGATGTTTAACAAAGACAGAAAGATGCCCTTATCCACAATAAGTAGTAAGACAACCCCCCCCCCCCCCCCCCCCCCCCCCCAATACCTAGTTCAAGATTTTATAATTATTGAAGCTATTTCTTCTCCTGCTTTCATATAGATGCTTGCCCCCACAATGAAGAGCAGAATTACAATTTATACTAATTTAATACCCTAAAAAAAACATTGGTTCCAACAACAGTGCAAAATCAAAGGTGAAACAGCAACATCCATCACATTATATAGCCTTGATGAGGTTAAATATAAAAAGCACAGCATAGCGCAATTAAACCAATTATGTTCAACATATGCATGAGCAAAAATGCACAGGCATCAAATATTTTATAGAATCTTAATACAAAGTCGGTGACAAGTTTAAAATATATGAAAGGATAGGTTACAAAGTAACTTGCCTGATTATATGCAATGTTTCCCATAGCTTGTTTTCCCATAGCACACTTCAAAAGGAAAAAAATTATAAAATTACTAGCCACACCTGAACTCAAGGTAATCTCATCCCATCCCAAAGCAGATATAACATACCTGATATGTATTTCTTGGTGACTGGTTATGATGAGGATAAGGGATCAACCCAGCAACAATTCCCAATATGGTAAAAGGTTCTATTTCAATATGGGTTGTTCCTTCTTTAGCATTCCCTTCATATAAAGCAATCTAACAATGATAAAGACAAGATACAACTGAGGTTTTAATCAATAAAAAAAAAAAAAATCTAAATGCAAGAGAAGTGCAAACCAAAGCATTGTTCTCTTCATTGACATCAAGATATTCTATCAAGCCTTCCTTCAGAAAACTTTGAAAGGTGAGAACTCCATCCTTCATGCAAATAAATTTTCAGCAGGGTGATTCAAATGAACATGGGAAATATATTGAGTATCTAAGGCTGTTACCCTCAACTCCTTCATATGGTGTTCCTTAACTCTCGATACACCTTTGTCAGCAATTACAAGCGGGCGACAAACACGGCCTCCATCAGAAGCAATGTAAACACAACACTGCACGAGAAGTTGTTACTTTCATTTCTGAATTTCATCTTTACGTTATTCAATTTATAATCTGGGGACTCTTGACCACAAAAGTAAGTGCAAAACATCTAGCAGCTCTGTGGTATTACCATGCAAAATCCATTTAGTGATATTCAAATATAGAAACCATAGTTAGTCACCACACTCCATTCAGATTTATCCTCATATTTCAATAGTAATGGTGTCATCCACAACTAACAGCATAGACAAGTCATAAAGCAAGATTCACCAAGCAGTCAATCTGTCAATGACAAGCTGTAGTGACAATCCACTACACCAAGGGGTTAGTCTCACTTAGGAATTTATATGCATAAAGAATATGACTCACCTGCTTATCATTCACGAAAATGCTCACAAACTCGCCAATTTTACCTGCCCTTCGCAGATTTCTCATTGTATTTGCGAATCTCTGAAAATGAGCAAGTAATATAAGATAGACAAAAAGTGAAGAGCTTTATTCTCTTTTTTTTCTCCTTTATTTTTGTTTTTTTTCCCTATTTTTTTTAATTTCACAGAACGAAATGAGGAGAAAATTTTTGGCACAAGCTGCCAAGTAAATATATGTAAAAAGATCTTCTGTTTAATAATCATACTTGTGGCCTCCTGTGTTTGCCAAGAATAAGCCCATTGAATATGATCAAATAGGAGTTTGGCATGTGAAGTTCTTCAGCGGAAAGCACCTCGAAATCTTCTACTCCAAGAGTGTAGCACTGTCGCATAAATGATCCAAGTATTAACACAGTGCCAATAAATTAATGCGAATCAGGAAATTTTTTGGTATCAATTATACACCAACAAAACCAATATAGCAGCAATGAGGACATGTTTTGAGGAAGCTCAATTCAATTTGCAGGAGGCAAAAGGACAAATAACTGAAGTCGTGGTTGTGAGACTAACAGATTGGTTTGCATCTTTGTCGGCTTGTCGCACTCTTTAAATATTTATTAAAGGCAGTACCTAGAAGAAGAGAAGAACCTAAGAATGCAGAAAGAGATTATTGCTAAGGATACTGAGTTTATGGTTTATTTTTATCCAAGCAACAATCTTTCCACACAGCAGGCATTTCAAGTGTTGATATTATGTTCCCAAAAAAATCACCCCTTCTATAAATTAGGACTATTGGATTGAAGAGCGGTTGAACCCAGGACCTCTTCCCCGGTAGGGCAAGCTAGGTACCATTACCAACCTTTTTGGGTTGGATGTGCAGGCATGTTTTGCAGCAATGGCTCAACTAACTATAAGCAACAAAAATAGCAAAATTCACTTCGATATATTTCTGGGAGACTTCTGCCAGAAATATGAATTGAAAGTAATGCATTAACTGGATCACATGGTCCACGGAGCATAAAAAACTTCAACGGCTCTAAGAAATAATACGTTGATCCTTATCAATAGACTGGTACTATCACAGCATCTAAAAGATTTAATTTCATTATTCTGCCCTCTTTAATGAAGACTAAAGTGCACCACTACAAAAGTAATTGGCTGTTAAAACTGCTAGCTCACATGAATTTTTACATGTCTAAAACACTTAATAATACAATTTTAGTCATTTACGATAATGTCAAATGTTATTATATATTGAGTATCTTAATTGTATGCATGGACATATTTACCCTCGAAAACATAATGACCAAAAAATCTTTTAAGATGTTAAAATCAAACTTACTACGCTTATTAAAAAACGTGATACATACGTTCAACCATCAAAGTACTATACATAAAAATTCAAAATAATTACATCAAAGATATAAATACCATAGAAATAAGAGGGCCTTCTTCTTCATCAGTTGTCACATGAGTCATCAGTGCCAGGTTTTTCACCAATCCACAGGATTCTCCTTCTGGCGTATCACACGGGCATAACATGCCCCACTGAAGATGAAGTGATTTATTGAAATCAAACATGTGGATGAGCAGAACAAAAAAAAAAAAAAGACCGTCTAAAGAATGTATGAGTTCACCTGGCTGGGCTGCAAGGCTCTTGGACCACTAACTTTTCTAGATTTCTCAAATTGAGGAGAGATTTTTGTCATGTACCCTAAAGTCCCGATATATGACAGTCTACTAACAGCCTGTGATTAAAAAAAATATATGAATTGCTATTTATTTATTTTAAATAAAAAAAATCAAAGTCAATATGAATATGAATAGCTGAAGATCTTGGAAACTATAAACAAAGAAGAACAGCAAAATATGTTGGAAATGTCTTAACACCTGTGTCATGCCTTTCCTGTGCATCTTGAATCTTTTGACATCCCAATTTCCAGTAGAAAGAGCTCTTTCTAGACCAACAGTGATCCGATCTTTCATTATATACTGGATGTACGTTAAAGTTTGTCAAAAAAAAAAGGTAAGCAGACAAGATTCAAGACAAATGTAAATATTGTCATAGTAAACTCAAGTACAACTGAAGTGTAATACAGCCATTCAAATAACAGAACTACATATTAGAAAGAAGCTGAAACAAAAATGTTTAATTGATTAACATCAAATTACAATAATGACAGAGGCAACATATTTAAGTATACATGAGCACGAACAAGATATAACAATTTAGGTATTTTTTGTAAGAAGAGGAGTTAGGAATGAGAATGTTGACTGCACCAAGTAGTAATGTGGAAGCGAGAGGAACGAAGGGCAACTGGGAAATATTATATAGCATCCATCTTACAAGGTTTTAATGCACGCTACAAATAAAATTATCATATACCCCCTAAGAAATTATTGGCATCTGTCGGTAGCGGAAAAAAAAAATTGCAACTTCACGATCACATTTGTGTGTTTGCAATTGATCAAATATATGGACTTTTTTTTTCGAAAATTCTCCTATACAGTGCTTACCATATGAAAGAAAATGCAAGTGCATGTGCATCAGGGAACAACATTAACGGTCTGCAGCTTCAACTCAATTTCCTATATTATATGAATGATTAAAGATTCAATGATTCAACTGTTGAGGATAGCAAAGTTTGAAGCTTAGAAGCTCAACAGTTTCATCTCCTTTCCAAAATATACATTGATCTCAAAACCAAATAAATTAATAAAAACCTGAGAAATGTCTAATCGACTGGAGCGTATTTTTCCAAAGGCCAAATCCATGTTTTTGCGTGCTTCATCATTCATTGTCTTGAACAAGTCCTACATTACAAAGAACAGAAAAACTGTACTGGCAGAAAAACCACCTTAAGTGCAATATGAAACAGAAAAACAACAAAATTACCTCAAAAAGTAAAGATATCATTTGGCCCGATAATTCAAGTCTTTTGTTCCCCACATAATCCTACAATAACAAACAGATTTCAGATCTAATAAAGGGTAAGCAAGTAGGAAATCTCAGTAGTCTCCTAGTTAGTTGCTTTGCTCAAAAGATAACCAGGTCATCCAGCAAATCATGAACATGTCAGCGTACAGAAATTCTTAATTAAGAGATCAGACCAACTACTGTAAGTTTCTGTTCAAGAAGCATCAAATAATCCCAACATTAAATAGCACGTTTAAACTTAAAACTGGGTCACATGGTAATCCTGGAACAGGAGAAATACCTCCAAGATAAACTCAAAATCACTTTATCAATGAGGAAAAGAAATATTTTAAACTACATAAATGGGGGAGCTTATATTATTGTTAATTTCCTAACTACATGCGACACTCAGGTACTATGAAGCAACTTTGACTACACCTACCGTGGAACAATAGTAGAACGCAAAATACAAAAGCTTAAGCATGTTAGCATAAGCCATAGGACTGTGTAGATCAATGCTAGTCAGGATGAAAGACTCAGCTCAATCTAGTAGGGATGGCAGGTGTACCTTATCATCAAGTGTATCCTTGTTTAAGATTGCATCCAACATCCGCCGCAACATTACTGCAACATATATGCATTTTGGTCGAAAATTATTTTCATGCACCTGCCATATATATTTTTTTTTTGCTTTGGTAAGTGTGTAGAAATGTTGGGACATCGAATATCTGACTAGTAAAATATTACTAGTAGGTTAATAGAAACATAGCTTGAAACTGAACTTACAGGGACGTTGGCAACAAATATCTCCTTTAGAATACTGAGGGCACGCCCTTCCTGAATGCCAAAATAGGACAGGAGACAAAAAAATTAGCAAAACAGAAATAAAACCAAGAAACTACTTACCAAAATTTATACTAAAACCAATGAAGAGAAAGAAAAAAAAAAAAAAAGCCAACCTTCTCGGATGAAGAAGGATATGGGAACTTCTTAACCTATAAGATAAAGCAGTAATTAGAATCAGAATAGTAGTACATTATAACAACAAGAAATAATTATTCTTATGGATCATTTACTTTACATGCATGTTCCACCAAAAATACTCTACAGCTGATCACAGAAACGTTTTACTAATTCAAAATTGCATTTTGTACAATATATGCCATATATCTAATAGAGCATTAAGTCCTCGGTATCAGCGTGTAAAAAATAACACCGCATGATTGATCAACAATATGGTCAATATTAATCTCTAACTTTAGATTGAGCAATACAGCAAAATGAACCACTAAAGTAAGACTATAACAAGTTAAGGGTGGGTCACGTGGGAGTGAAGGCAACTTCCATTTAGAATTCTCATAGTTCCACAAAACCAGCTCTATGGCTGACCACACCTCATTTTAAACACTAAAAACTGTGTTCCGCAAAGTATTGTATATGCCACATATCTGATTAGGCATTAAGCCCTCTGTGTCACTGTAAAAAAAAAAAGAACACCGCATCATTGATCAATAACATGATCAATGTCAATATCCACCTCCAGAATGAGCAATACTGCCCAATGAACTATTAAGACTAGAACAAGTTAAGGTGTGAAGGCAATTCCATTTTAAATTCTCACCATTAGTAGGGAGAAAAATAAAAGATAAATCTGAATAGCTTTGCATCTCACTACTAATTAGGTTACAAAAGATTAGTTATAGAAATCGCCAGTCAAATGATTGAAAGATTCATACACTACTTCATTCACATAGTACCTATACACTTTCAAGTTTTATATAGAGAATAGCTATCAATTGAAACTTTTTTTCTACTTTTACAGGGAAAAGGAAAATAAGCAATAGTTAACAATCAAAACCTTCTGTTCGAGATACTCCAGTGATCGATGTCGTGTATATACATGATCCCTCACACAATCCTGAAATCAAGACAGGGGGGCAAAAAGTAGTAGTTTTAGAGTTGCAATCAAAAATATCCTGTACAAACGAAGCAAAATTTTCAATATAATATGGGATGTACTAAAGTATTTTGCAGCAGTCTTAATTGATATCCAATACAAGGAACATGTCAAATTTAAACCAACCATGAAACCTTAAACTTAATTCAACCCAATTTTAATGAATCCTCAACATTTTCAAAAACTCTCACACACCCTTCTGATCATAAAGATCAATGAAAACTTTGTGCAATAACTCCCTGAAGAACATGACCCCTTTGCTTCTGCGGCTTCCAAGATTGGACAAGCATACTCAACAAGTGATTGTGGTACAACCCCAAAGCAGATAAATCTCATTTAACACCCCATTCCACAGTGAAAGAGAGAAGGGATAATCAACTTAAAATCACAGTTCATGCTTGTCCAGCCCCTTCACTCATTTCATAACAGAATTATTGGTAACAGTTAGGTTGATTATAGGATTCTACTGAACCACAAAGATCAAGTTACTAAAAAAACATTCAGAATTCCTTAAGGAAAGTCTCCAAGAACCAAGAACGTAAAGATTCTAGACCTAATTGTGTACCTCAATTGAAGGTAATAGCAGTTCACTATACCGAGGGTCTCTACCAATCATCTGGACAACCTCTTGATCACTTTCCATACCCATAGCTTTCATCACAACCATTATAGGAACCTAAAATTATATTGACATTTGGAAAAAGAAAAAAAAACATCAAATTCAGATATCAAAGGCAGTGGACAATTATGGTAAAAATATTAATAACTACCTTGCTTGTAAACTGATTTAGGTACAAATATATCTTCTCTTTTTCCATTCTTATGACAGTTTTGCTTTTTATTGTCTCTGTACTGCTAGCAACAGATGCTTGCACGCTGAAAAGATTAAAAGAGTTCAATCAGAGAAATCAGAATATGGCATCCTCACTTAAGAGGAATGGAAGTTATCATAAAGCAGAGTGGTTCATTTTTGCACTTAAAACCCATTAACCCATATGTCTTCAGCTAAATTATACTCCCTCCATCCCATTTTAATCTTACATTCACTTTTAGAGCAGAGATTAAAGAATATAGTATTTTAATGAGTAGTCGGTAGGCATTTGTTATGCTTTTACCTTTTTGCCCCTAACTGTAATTTTTATTGCTGGCAAATTATGTAATATTAATATACTTAGAAGAAAATAACAGAACATACTCACCATCCTTTCTTATCAGTATCTATGATTATTCTGTTCTTTGAAAGCTGTTCTTGTATCAAAATCACCTGGAAAAAGATATGAAAAATGAGCACCATGTTTACAAACTGATTCTCCTGGTCAAACTAACAAGTGCGATTCTTTGCCGGTTGGGCTGATAGGAATGTTGATTTACAATTAAAGCTTCCAGAATTTGTCTGCTTATCATAAACAAGAGAAATAACTATTATGTAAAAAAAATTCACCTTCTCTGTCCCTTTAATTACAAAGTATCCTCCTGGGTCAAGTGGGCATTCACCTACGGAAACAGACAAAATATTTACCAAAATGACATAAACACAAGTCACGATGTGCAAGTGATTTATATATTTGGGTGTGTGCACGCACAAGTATTAGGTCATTAGCACATGCATCTTTACTGAAAATTTATGAAAGTGTACCAAGCTTTGCAAGCTCTTCCTCATCTTTCTTGTACAATATGCAATGCTGACTTCTTAACATGATAGGCATTCTGCCAATCACGACTTTATGCTGTAAGACATAACTCAGATATTATTAAGAGTATCCATGCATTGCATATAGTAACCAATAAACATCACATTTATGCACGAAACATTATATTTTCATTAAAAAATGCTTTAAAATGAAATCACCTTTTGTTTAAGTTCCTTTAAATTATGGCTCCCTGTAACGAATTCTATGTTCACATATATTGGAGCTGCATAGCTGAAAATTAGAAAGATCTTCAAAAATGTGATGCGCGTTAAAGTGAGAGGTGCATCATATCATATCAGAAAAAAAAATAATAATAAAATTCAAAAGAATGTCAAAATTGTCTCAGTTCATATATTAAAATTAACACCTAAAGAATAAAATAACAGTTGAAAAGTAATCAGAAATGCAACATTAAATATGGCTATTTCCCATACACCATAGCCTACATAATATTCGTCACTGCAACCAACAAGACCATAATGAAGTGTATAACCTCAAAGCATACACTAACTGTGTAATTGAAGTTGTAGCAGAAAACATGCATGACAATAATTATACACTAGAGTACTTTGTATACCCAGCAGCAATTCTTTCATTAAATTCAGCCACAAACTGGTCAAAACAAAATTATACATACTTTATTCACCCAAACCTTGTTCAACCTACAATCTACCACACCCAAAAATTAAAAAATAAAAATAAAAACATACCCATGTCAATTTAATTTTCTTGCTCATTTTCGGCGAACTGATGTCGAAGTAAGGCAAACAAAACAATGATTTCTCAATTCTCAAATCCTAATCTATATCCCAACATTAACAAAATCATAAATGCAAGCAAAAAATAACTCATCTAAACACAAAAGTACAAAAACATATGGAAAATTATGTGATCATTGAGATGAAATTAAAATAGGTTTCTTTCTTCCTCATTTCTCCTTCATTCATGTTTCATTTTTTTCATGGTGTCGTTATCTTTTTCTTTTTTATATTGAAATTGAAATTGGTTTCTTTCTTCCCCATTTCTCCTTCGTTCATGTTTCATTAGCACAAAATGATTTTTGCAACTTTATAGTGAATCAATGTGACAACTATGAACTAATGGAGCATGTAATTACTCTTGTTTCCTCAGAAATATTTTATGTACATAACATCCCTCCAAGATTATTTTTCATCCAGAAAAATCAAGAACATCTTCTAGGCTCAATATATTTACTCAAATGCATGTAAAATCTAGGCCCTTAAAATAACTGCAGTAGATTAGGGAATTTGATTCCCTCCCAATGGCCCCAATATACAATGTACTGAAAGTTAAACTAGTTATACTCACGTGGTATCAGAAAGACGGCAATTCTGGGGAGTAAGTTTAAGGGGAACACCATCCAGCATTATAGATGGTGAACCAATGTAAACATCTGTATACCTGCAATGAAGTTCATCGAAAATATTTTGAGAAAAGTACAGATCATAGTCAATTTAAGAACAATGTCACAATAGGAATGTAATTCAGATGAAATCACAGAGTATAAAGAATATTCTAACCTCAAAAAAATAGTAGGGTCAACGCTAGAGGTGATGAGATCATTTGCTTGAACAATCTTTTTTATTTGTGTTCTCAAAAAGTAATTAAAGGAGTCCAAATGTTGTTTCACAAGACCTCTCACCTACATTGCACATTAAACAGTATCAAGATTTGCAGTAAAAAAACACTGCGCAACTCTTTCACAGAGAAAGAAGGCGTATCACAATGAGTTCACAGCATTTTCACCACTTGACAAGCTTACAAGATCTACTGTATTCTAATGCTCAGCTAGTGTTTTGTCTGAATTTAGATGAAATGAGTGAATGAAATAAAAATAGAAACATGGCACTTATGAAGATTATACAATTATTCCACGTTCTTGTAGATTTATCTGTGCGTAGTAGATATATTTTTTTCGTATGAATTAGATCCTTATTTCTTTCCATGATTTGTTGTAACATATGTCTATTTCTCCCGTGGTCTTTTACTTAATTTAAGCACACAAACTCCATAACTTTTACTCTTTTACAAACATGAAACACAATCACTTCCAGAATAACTACTTTTATAATTAATTTCACCAAGACATTCCACTCTTGAATTACAAATGCTACCTATTCGAAATTAGAACATCACTCGCTTTGATAACACACTCTTAAATTTTGATACAAGTATAACACATAACATGAGATAGAGCCCCATAAATCAAAAACCGATTAAAGTGTTAAACAAGTTAAATTCTTTGAATTCTTGCATTTCATATTAAAAGACTTGTATACATGCACCACTCAAGCATCCTTCAATTCAAAGCCCAGAAACCAAAGAATAAACGAGAACTAGAATAATAAAACCTTCAAGAATTCGGGGACCAGTTGAAACTTGTTGACAGCAGTCTTCACAGGGGCTGCAAAAGCTTGCTTGTCGATTTCCAATCTAAGCAGAACATTAACCAATGCAATCAAATACCCATTTGTCCATTAAACCATGAGTAGTTAACTGAAGTATTGCGAGTAACTAACTATGAATACATGTAACAAATTAGAATATCTATGCGTATGCATACACATATTAATTGATTAAACGTACCCCTTATCCTGCAATTCATTGAACAGAACAGGATCGTCTTCTTTCACAACCATTTTGCGATTACTAATATTCAGATTATTTGAGTGCCCGATCTCCACCTTGCTGAGAGTTGGGATGTTACTAAGCTCTCTCCTTCCACAGGTGTCTTCTTCTTCACTGTTTACTCCTTTTTGTGGCTTACAACAGATACAAGACCATGAAGACTCGTGGTCACAGCTAAAACACTCCAACAATCACTCCAGCAATGATTCCTCAGGTGTGGGGAATCACAACACCTTTTACTGAATTTCAGAAATCTTTCACGGAAAGCATTCAGTGAACAGTCCGTCACTACAACAAATGAGAACAGGTTGAGCAAATAAACATCTAATAGATTCCTCTAAAAACAATCAAAAATCTGCGAAATGATTTCATAAAATGCTTAAGATAAATGAGATACAGAATACACTGTATGTAATGATACATCAAGTAGTAAGGAGTGAGATATTACCAGAAATTGAAGGCTGGTTGATTGGGCGCAGCAGGCGGAGATGAAAAGCCGACAATGGAAGAAAGAGAGCGCGGATTCGAAGGGATTGAGGGCTGTTTAGCGGAAGGGGTTTAGGGTTTAGCAATAACTGTTGATAATTCATTAATTACAGCTTGATTTGAATCCTTTATGGAATGTTAATGGTATCGTGAACAGTGAAATTGAAATTGAAATTGATTTTATTTGAATTCTTTAATGGAATGTTAATGGTACAGCTTACAGTGGAATTGAGGTTTCAAATTCTAGAATAGTAATGGAAATCATTAACGAGAACAATGATAATGAAAATAAAATTGATTAAAGGAGTGTGGTGTATATTAATGGGAATTATTGAGGATTTTGGATTCTCATTTCCTCTAACGAAGAACGAGAATTAATACTCTTTTATTTTTATTATCATCTCATACTACCTTTAACCAAATGCTCCTAAAATTAAGGTAGCACCCGGTGCACCCTAAGATATGGTGCACCCACTTTAAAAAACGTATATACAAATATAAACCAAAACATATACAATTATGAACAAAAATGTATACAATTTAATTGTTAGTTTTTTTAATAGAAAATTGAGTGTAAAAAGATATACAATTATTAAAAAATATGTATATAAATAAAAAGTTATACAAATATGGATACTGGTTTTTGTTTTTCATTACAAAATAGAATAACATTATACAGAATAAAAAGTTATTGAATTAATAAATCAATATTAGGTAATCAGTAAATCAAATACTATGTATGAACATGAGTATAAATCAATATAATCATTCTTATTAACATTATTCAAATATTTATGTAGATCGAGTTCGTGAATTCCATTTTCACTTATTGCTATTTATGAAATACATGAAAATTTATTTTTTAAAGATATAAATTACTATTATTCTTTTGAATGAAAAAAAAATTGTTCTTCAAATTCTTATACACCCTAATTTATCAATTACTTTTTAGTACATGAAATATTATTTTCAAATTAATAAATTAATTACTCTTGTGAATAAAAAATATTAATTAATCTTCAAATGTATTTTTTTATTTAATAAAAATTAACTTTTCAAAAATTAAATTTACATGTCAAACCATTCACTCTCACTTTCTAATCATGAATAACAATAATATTGATAATGTATTGTATTGGTGGTAATACAGATTATAGGGTAATTATTTAATTTATGTGTGATTAAACAAAAAATAAGAGATGAGAATTTTAGTGTAAGTTTTTAAAATATAAATTATGATTTATTAAATTAGAAACGAACATATACTTTAGGTTTATCAAAGGCAAAAACTTATATGATCATAGGGACAAAAGAATGTAGGTATGTACGCCTGAATACAATTTTTACACTTTTAGAATTGAATGTTATGTTTTTTTAGTATAAAAATATACTGATAGAGTAAAGATGTTGATGTTATTATTAATGAGAAAGGATAAAAGAACAATAGGAACGTACAAAATACGATTCCCCCGAGATGACTCCCGTCAGCCAAAGGCCGCCCAATAGACACAAGAATAATTCTGGACAATCTTCCCCCTCTCCTCCACCCATTATTTATAATCATAAACCTAATTTATTAATATGGATATAACATAATTATAGGCAAACGATTCTCCCTTAAATAAGCACTTGCTAATCCACCAGATTGGTGATTAGAATGATTGCAGCTGATTTGGCTCTATCAATTTCTCCCATGCTGAACACAGCATTGTTCTCAATGCTGGAGTCAGGAAAATATAATTTTTCGACGAACGAAGAGAATGTTTCTGGTATAGTAACTTTGGAAGTGCTTTGTCGCCCACTTGTAAACTCATCTCTCTTTGATGTCTGTTTGCTACCCGCTGCATACGTTGTTGAGCTCTTGTGAGATTATATTTTATTATTTGTAATACCTCATCTGTTGGATTGTATACTAAAAGTCTAGCTTTAGTATGAACAATGTTATAACAATTTATTTGAAATGAGAATCATATGATCAAATGACTGTGTCTTATAATTTATTTATATGTTAGATGCAATAGTCCACTTACTTTATAATGTAGATAATATGTTGTGCGACAACACGCGGAAGATCATATTATCGGTTTCCTTATAAAGTATAAACAGATACTCACAACCGATATAGACGGAGACTCTTTATCGGGATGGTTGTAGCGTGATTTGGTATTAGCTTGTCTTGGCTATAGAATCACATTAGTGCACTTTGTGTATTGAGTAGGACCGCTTGAGATCGTTTAACTTATACTGATTTATAGAATAACTTGATCTCAGTTATTATGGATGTTCGTACTCTTAATCCCTATACAATAACCTCGACACATAGGGCAGTATGTATTTCTTTGATTCATCAATGTGTGAGATTTACATGTAATTAAATCAACAAACTCGGTGAGTTGGGAAATAATGATGTCTCTATGGTGTGCTGTTGATTGTAGAAGGAATCCGTGTCCGTCATAGGTTGATGATTTCCCATTTAGGAGCTCATAAGTATTATCATGTAAACCCTGCAGGTGGATTTATTCCGGCATGATAATACTCTTTTATGAGATATTAATTAATGGAGTTGTCAGTAACTTAATTAATTAATAGACATTGTATATCTTAAACATGGGGAGACTAACGGGCTCATAATAAGAAGGAGCCCAAAATGTAATTTTAGGATTGGAAAAGTAGTGCAGTAATAATATTTTAGTGGACTATATTATTATTATTGAACTTAAGTATAAGTTTTGGGCTAAGCTTGGATACTTAAGCCCAGTGGAGGCCCAACCCAATTTCTCTTCCTGGTCCTTACTGTAGCCCATATATAAGTCATCTCAGCTGTCCATAAATCTTAATTACACACCTAACACTGTGAGGAGGTGAAGGAACAGCAGATTGAGAAGATCTCGAGAATCATCGTCCACACGACGTCGAGATTGGACTTGGGAATACAGCAGAAGACCGGAAGGTTGTTTGCTGCTATTGTCTGCCACCTTTCAAAATTCATATAAAATCATACAATGCTCCAAATTTGATATTTAATATACTGACGAAAATCCGCAGAAGAGAGGATCGTCTGAGCGCATAGATCACTCCAATCAGAGTTCAGATGAAGAAGTTATGGCCATTCTCGTGACGCTACGCAGGCTTTCGGTGATAATCAACCTTCTTCAACATACACTGGTGAAAGGTAATACGTTTCATGGATTCTTGCTTTCGTTGCATGTTAGAAACATATAGAACCATAACGGTTCACATTAACCAAACGATCGAATGCTAACAATTGGTATTAGAGCTTCGATTTTGTGGTGAAGCGTGAAACGTTAGGCTAGGGCTTATGTGGAATACATGATATTAGGGTTGTAGAACTTGTTTCTTGTAATGTTCCATAATTGTATACACAACACACGTACATCGCGCGGTGGCATGGTGAAAGTTGGATGGTTTTGAAGCGCGACAGGGGGACGATAGCTAGCGCAATGGGCCGCAAGGCTGACAGCAGGCATGGGCGTGAGGCGCATGGCATCGTGTGTGCTGATAGGCGGTCAACATGATGGCGCGCTAGCAGCATGATGTCATGCGAATGGCGTGCTAGCGTGTGGATAGCACAGTGTCATGCGGATGGCGTGCTTGCTGGCATGTGGATGCCACGGCTGGCAGCGCTAGTGGTTTGAGATGGTGCAAGGAGCACGATGCAGAGCGAATGGCATGGTCGCGTGCGGATGGCGCACGATGCATAGCGGGCTGCACGGTTGCGCGTTGGTGGCTTGGGGCAAAAGCTTATCCTACTTGTTGCGCAAGTCACCTCTAGAATTACTTGGAGTGTTGACTAAATCAACATATTTTGACAATTAATTTCCTTATATATAACTGCTATAATTAGATTATGTGTCTATTATTGTTATATATTTGGACGCATGTGCTATTTGATTTATTGCCTTATTTGTTGTAATAATAGCATGTTTATTTGCGTATTATATTTGATATATTATATGCATGTATAGCTGAAGTGTTGGACAAGACATCCAATTTTTGGCAAATTAATTCCTAATATATAACTGCCATAGTAGATTGTCTATTATTGTTATATATGGATATCGAATTAATTCCTAATATATAGCTGTCATAATTAATTTAATTGTCAATTATTTTTACATATGGTTGCATGTCGATATCGATGATTTTAATAATCTTGACGATATCGACAGTCGATATCGATAGTTTCGAAAAATTGATAATCTGAAAATTTTTAAAAGTCTGATATTCTGGTCGATATCGATGATTTTAATAATTTGGACGATATCGATGGTCGATATCGATGGTCTCGAAAATTTGATAATCTTGATATTTTCGAAAATTTGATAATCTGGAGGTCTTTGTCAATATTCATGCTTGTAGGCGAACAATCAAATTTGCTGATATATAACTATTCATAATTTGATTTAATTATTTTATTACTGTTATATATGTATCATGATTCTCCGTGATTTACTGTCTTAAGTGTCGTAATAGGAGCATTTTACGTTGTGTATTCTATTTTTTAAATATTATATGCATGTAAAAACCCTCAGTGTTAAATAACTTAGTCGGAGAGGGGATTGGAAATTAATTCTCGTGGCCTCCATTATTGGTTTGTACAGTTATGTGAATAAACTTGCGCGTCAGTTATAGTGTCTTTCTCCCTAACGGACGAGTTTATTCACGGATCACTGGTACAGACTTCTTTAAATAATTATTATTTGTAATGTGATGCATATGAACTTGCGTGTTGGCTATAGTGTCTTCCTCCCTATCGGATGAGTTTATATGCGGTTCACTGGTACAAACTTATATAATTGATGGTTGTAGAAAGTTATCTGAGCGTGTGTGTACTTCTACAACAGTAAGGCACATAAGCTTGGGCAGCGGACTTGGGATCAAATAATGGTATACACTTAGGTATAAATAATTAGTATCCTCCCCAACGGAGTCACTGCTATTATTTGCATGGCCAAAGAGGAACCGACTATTAATTATTTTGTCATGAGGTTAGGTTGACAAATGAAATTAATGGGTAAAATCTTCTCTTGTAAATATTCGGGTTTGTATACGTCCACCCTAACGTAGCATGCAGACTCACGGTGCTTGAGATGTCGGTGAATTTTATTTTATATTGTTTTGAGGGAATCAATATAAAAGGACAAAATTCGAATATTTGATCTGTTTATTTATTTATGATTCTCTGTAATTTCAAATAGTTTTACCTCGCTTATTGTATACTAAAAGAAACATATATATTTGTCCAAAATTAGATGATTAGAAAAGAATCTTAGTTTTAAATTTTACTGCTTAAGAAAATATAAATATGTGTTCTCACTAAGGATGCTCCAAGATGTCTATTAAAGTCTCTAGTGGAGAGGTGAGAGGTTCATAGAAATATGATGGTCTCATGCGACTCTTCGGATATTTAAGTGAGATTAAAACGCAAGAGGTCATGGATAAGTTGATGAATGAATTAGGAATTCTTGGAGTAGAAATTGAAGGAGAAACCTAGATCAATTTATTCTCCATAATTTGCCTAGATGTTTGAGCAAGTTCTACCTGAAATACGAGAGGTTGTATATGGTGGGAAACTTCTGACAAAACATGTGGCGAAGAAAAGCCATTTTCATCAAGAAGTGAACAAGGTTAGTATCTCATTCACTAGACGTTGAAGTATGATTAGTATATGACATCTACTGACACGTTGTGTGTAGATACCAGAATTATTAAAAGCTTGTAACTAAGTGATGATGAGATTTTATGGACATGAGTAATGCTAGGAAAGTAGTGGCTATTGCAGTGATAGTTGTTTATTTATCTTACGATATGAATAAACGTTTGATTTTGAGAAATTATCTTTACGTACGTTTTTATAGAAAAAAATTTCATTTTAGTTTCTATACATTTACGGATGGATACTCTATTTCATTTAAATGACATGGTCATAGTAATGAAGGATGGAGCTATAATCTGTTGTTGTACGCTGACGGACAATTTGTACACTCTTAAATCATATTTATATCACGGATGCAACAAATAGTAATTAATAATGCATATTTTAATCTTAGTAAGAGAAAGGAACCTTCAGAGATTAACTAAACATACTTTTAACATCTAAGACTAAATCAATTCTACTTGAGTAAGAATTCAAAGGTTGATAGCCGATGGACCGTTGGGTTTATCTGAAATGGAAACTATCTAACTTGCGAATCTTGCTTGAAAGTAAAATGATTAAAGGCCTTTCAAGGCAAAGGGGTATGGAGTCATGCAAAGATATGTTGGAAATAGTTCATGCTGATTTAAGCAGTCCTAAGACTATCCCGACGAGAGGTGGTCATTAAGACTTAATCGTGGTGACAAGTACCTCTTAGGATAGTTTATGAGCTATTTATCAGAGAATGAGATTAAAATCTCAAGTTGTCTACATCGGGCATACATACCCCAACTGAATGGTATGGCGGAAAGAAGGAATAAGACTCTTATGGAAAAAGGTTAGATAGATGATGAGTTATTTGGTATCATTAAATTCATTTTATGGGTATGCTCTAGGAACAGCATGTCATATAACGTTTATCTATTTGTGGGATATCCAATAAAAATGAAGGGTGATTTATTTAGTTCAAAAGAGCGAAGGGTGATTGTAAACACAAACACTAGATTTTTGAAAAGGGACTATGTAATAAATTGCAAACCTATGTATAAATTGTTCTAAAGGAAGTGAGAGGGAAAACACAATGTATTAGTACTAGAGGATATACTACAAGGTAAACTGCAACGCGTGTCACGTCTGATACACAATTGCTTATAGTGCCTTGTTGTAGTGGGAGAGTTGTTCGACAACCGATAAGATATATGTTTTGGGAGAGTTGTGAGACTTGGTCCCTAGTAAACATGGAGTTAACCCACGGATATGACGAAGCACTACAAGATCAAAATACGATATGTTAGCAAGTGCAATCATGTTGAAATAAAATCGATGGATTCTAAATAAGATCTAGCTGTTTGTAGAACCACAGATGGTGTGAAAGCCATTGGAAGTGGTCATACAAAATAAAAGAGGATCATAGGATAATGTGAAAACCTTGGAAGCAAAGCTTGTTGCGAAAAGATATACTCAGAAAGAAAGGGTTCGATTATGAGGAAACCTATTCTCCAATAGTTATGCTTATGTTGATCCGGATTCTTTTATTTATTGCTAATCATATTAATTATGAGGTATAGCAAATAGATGTCAATACAGCTTTTCTGTTTGGAAGTCTTTAGGAAAACATCTATGGGTAGCAACCAGAGTGGTTCATTGCAAATGACTAAGAACATTTTGAAAGTAAGCTTAAAAGTGTCCATCGATGGACTAAAACAAGTTCATTGATGAAGAAATCCAATGATATGGATTTAATCAATGCTCGGATATGTCTTGTGTATTGAAAAGAGTGACAAAAACGTGGTGGTATTTCTTGTACTATACGTAGATAGTATATTGCTCATTGGAGACAATGAAAGAGTATTGTCGGGCGTATGAGGTATGGTTAATAAGGCAGTATAAAATGAAGGACTTAAGAAAAGTAAAATATATCTTTTTGATCACGGTAATACAAATCACAAGAAAGGATGTTATGTTTGTCTCAATCTTCATGAAATGATACGATCCATACTCGTTTTAGCATGTGACTTTATTTAAAGAAATGTGTCTTAAGACACAAAAAGAAGATAAAGTTGATGAAAACGATTCCTTATGCTTCGACGAATAAGGAAGCTTAATCTAAGTAATGCTATGCACGAGAATGGATAACTATATTGCCAATGGCATAGACAGTGGGTATCAAAGGTAACCCGAAATAAGAATGTTGAACTGTGGTAAGACATATACTTATGTACCTGCAAAGGACTAAAAACTATATGTGGACTTACCGGATATGTTCACTGCTTCTTGTGGGATACATAGATTCAGATTTTTCAAATCAGACAGGGACGACAGTAAATCCACCTCAAAGGTTATGTGTTTAATTTTAGGAAGTAGAGCCATAATGTGGAGGAGTGCTATATAGAAATATATTTTAGACTCCGGACTCCATCATGGAAAGATGATCAATCGGAGCATATGAGGCAGTCAAAGTATCTGTATGACTCTAGAAACTTCATGATGGACTTCGATGTGATTCTAAGTTTGACCAAGGATATCACAATTTATTTTGATGATAATAGTGCAATTGCAAACTTGAAAGAATCACGAGCCCATAAAACAATTAAACACATAGAGCGCGAGTACCACCTGTTACGAGAAATCGTCTGAAGAGGGGAAGGTTGTTGTTGCCTAGATTGCATCGGATGATAACTTAGTAAATCCATTTACAAGGACCTTAAAGCGAGAGCTTTTGATGGTTATGTAGTGGGAGTGGAAATCAGATGTATGGCAGAAGACATGACAGCATAGTCTTTTTTTAGTATAAGTGGGAGATTGTTGAATTGTATACTAAAAGTCTAGCTTTAGTATGAACAATGTTATAACAATTTTTATTTGAAATGAGAATCATATGATCAAATGATTGCGTCTTATAATTTATTTATATGTTAGATGCAATAGTCCACTTACTTTATACTGTAGATAATATGTTGTGCGACAACACGCGGAATATCATATTATCGGTTTCCTTATAAAGTATAAACAAATGCTCACAACCAAGATAGACGGGGACTCTCTATCGGGATGGTTGTAGTGTGATTTGGTATTAGCTTGTCTTGGCTATAGAATCACATTAGTGCACTTTGTGTATTGAGCAAGACCGCTTGAGATCATTCGACTTATACTGACTTATAAAATAACTTGATCTCAGTTATTATGAATGTTAGTGCTCTTAATCCCTATACAATAACCTCGATATGTAGGGCAGTATGTATTTCTTTGATTCATCAATGGGTGAGATTTACAAGTAACTCAGTGAGTTAAGAAGTAGTGCTGTCTCTATGGTGTGCTGTTGATTGTAGAAGGAATCCATGTCCGTCATAGGTTGATGATGTCCCCTTGAGGAGCTCATAAGGATTATCATGTAAACCCTGTAGGTGGATTTATTCCGGCATGATAATGAGGTTGTGTGGTACTACTCTTGGATAAAATATTAATTAATGGAGTTGTCAGTAACTTAATTAATTAATGGACATTGTTTATCTTAAACATGGGGAGACTAACGGGCTCATAATAAAAAGGAGCCCAAAATGTAATTTTGGGAATGGAAATGTAGTACAGTAATAATATTTTAGTGGGTTATATTATTATTATTGGACTTAAGTATAAGCTTTGGGCTAAACTTGGATACTTAGGCCAGTGGAGGTCCAACCCAATTTATCTTCCTGGTCCCTCCTGTAGCCCATATATAAGTCATCTCAGCTGTCTATAAACCCTAATTACACACTTAACACTGTGAAGGGGTGAGGGAATAGTAGATTGAGAAGATTTCGAGGATCGTCGCCCACACGACGTCGAGATTGGACTTGGGAATTCAACAGAAGACCGGAAGGTTCTTTGCTGCTGCTGTCCGCCACCTTGAAAAATTCATATAAAATTATGCAATACTCCGAATTCAATGTTTAATATACTAACGGAAAGCCGCCTAAGAGAGGATCGTCTGAGCGCATAGATCACTCCAATCGGAGTTCAGATGAAGAAGTTATGACCATTCTCGTGACGCTGCACAGGCTGCCGGCGAGAATCAACCTTCTTCAACATACCCTGGTGAAAGATAATACGTTTCATGGTTTCTTGCTTCCGCTGTATATTAGAAACGTATGAAACCCTAATGGTTCACGTTAACCAAACGATCTAACGCCAACATCATCACGTTGGAGTAATACTCCCACTACTTATTTTGCACAAATCTCTCCAAGTAGGGATTCATACAGTGTTGGTGGAGAAGCAAAACTCCGCCATGGAATGATGAAGCAATCGACCAAAAACTGGGGTGTTTCCATATCCGAAATTGATAATTCAACTCGTTTAGTCTTGAGTTGAACATCATTCTGGGTTATGACCCAGTCGGGGGAGCATTATTGGAGAGGGCTTTGAGTGTTGGTTTCTCCAAGGTCACTGGGTTGCGATCCCCACCATTTATTTTGCCTCTTTCTTTCCAGCCGGGGTTACATTCTTTGGGAGGGCTTTGAATGTTCATTTCTCCGAGGTCACTGGGTAGCGATTCTCCATAACTTATTTTGCATCCTTCTCTTTTTAGGAGTAAGTAGAGCATCTCCTCTATCTTGTCCAATTTGTTGAGCCTAGTTTCTTGCTCCTATAATATGCTATCAAGTGAACTGACTTTTTCTAAAAGTATGCTGATTTTTTTTCAGAAAGTAAGTTGATTTTTTCAGAAAGTGACTCAGCATTATTCTCTATCGTCTCCACTCGAGCTTCAATTCGAGTGTGTGACATCCAGCAGGTCGAACCAATTTGATAGAGTAAAGATGCTGATGTTATTAATGAGAAAGGATAGAAGAACAATAGGAACGTAAAAAATACGATTCCCCCGAGATGACTCCCGTCAGCCAAAGACTGCCCAATAGACACAAGAATAATTATGGACAATCCTCCCCCTCTCCTCCATCCATTATTTATAATCCTAGACCTAATTTATTAATATGGAAAGAACATAATTATTGGCAAATGATTCTCCCTTAAATAAGCACTTGCTAATCCACTAGATTGGTGATTAGAATGATTGCAGCTGATTTGGCTCTATCACATACCCTCTTAATTAGTAAAAATAAAAAATATTTTTTTTCAAGTCATACATACATTAAATAACATTTATGATGCACTTATTTGTGTTAAAAAAAAGCCAAATGGGATCACCTGTTTCACAACGGTGTTTCATCTCCTATTCCACTAATTAAATGATTGTCACGTGTCATAATCAATGCCCAAAATTCAATACTTGCCCCAAGGGTTTAATGGTCATTTGTAGGGTATAATTTTTTTATATTGTGAAACACCAATGAAACACCGAAAATGTAACATGAAATTCAACTTGAAAAAGAGCTCAGTGGTGAAGATCCCGCTGCTTTCAAGTATCAAATGCAATGATGGCGATAGAGAAGTTCGACATGCTTGCCACGAATAACAAAACGATAGTTGATATACAATGAATTTTCATATGTTACAGACTTGCATTGCATACACGAAAATTTGGTATCGAAGAGAAGTTTCAGAAAAAGTACAATGCTCGACTGTCTATGGCGACAGAACCTAACTACGACGTTTCCTGCTGAGGTTCGTCCTGAACCTCAGGCTGAGAGACTTCTTGAGCCGAGGTTTCTGCTTGCAAAGGTGCTGATGGGGTTTCAGTCACTGCGGGAGCAGAAGCTTCGATGGCTTGTGGAGGTGTAAACTTACTGATGTAGTAACCGAGAGATGGGCCAGAGTAAGCTGCTGCCGTTTGCACCACAGGTGTAGTCTTGCCGACTTGGAGAAGTACGAAGGAAGCTGCAGCAATGGAGATAAGAGCAATGCCTCCAACTACAGCCACTGTGTTCTCCGATCCATCAGCAGACGAACCTGCACTTCCTGAACTGATTGCGCTCTCTGCAATGTAAACTGCAGGCTGTGTAGAGAAGGGAATCGAGTTCAGTATTCATCAACTCGATGCTGTTTACATAGTTGCATATCATTTCAAAGAAAATCGAGATAATGGCACTGAAATGCCTCAAAATGCACAACTTGGGACCTCACAATAACTGAGCTACTATGGATAACAACATCATAACCTTCGCAAGAAAACAATACCACTCGTGTATTGAGATATAGAACGAGCGAGTCGTGAGTACACAGAAGTTGGAAAAGTAGGAAAGGATGGTGAATGATGCTTGCTCAGTCAATCATCCTTCTCCATGTTCACATATTTGAAGTTCAAACGAATATGAAAACTAAACACCTATATCAGTATCTCAATACCATATCTAAATCTTACAAACTAAACATAATCACAGATACGTTTCATGAGAAAAATACGAATTTCAGCAGACAAAGGTGTTATTTGCTCACCTCAACAGAATATATGTTTGTCTGTCCTGCTGTGTCCTTCTCTACATATCCCGTCCAACCCTTCTTTCGCGGTGGAAATGTGCCGACCACTTTAGTTTTCTCACCAGCTAACCATTCCATGCTCACTTTCCCAACCTGTTTCAGTTTTTAATAAACTATAAGATCACTCTAATGATAAAGCCATCAAATTTATGGATAGCAGGTGAATATTGTATGCTATGCACGTCTACCTAATTAAACAGCAACAGTAATCCAATAATCGCAACCATAGCCAATTATCACATTATGAGACCACCACAAATGTACTTGGAAGAGTAAACCAATAAATGGCATGAATGTGTATACATTCAGCCAAAAGAAGACAACGACAACTCAAGTCTAATGCAAATACTTGGAATCAAAACATGATAGTATAGAAAATCAAGTAAATCAGCACACTTCTCTCATGTTCAAATGCAAATATCCCACAACTCTGAGTCTCTGATACAAGTACATCATAATAGATGAGTTAAAAAAGAACCTAAAACCAAGTGAAGTGAAATTGGAAATCAAAACATGATAATGTGGAAAATCAGCATAATTCTCTCACTAAAGCATCATCTCTCATCCTCAGGTGCAACAATCCACACCTCTGACACAAGTGCATCATAATAGATGAGCCAAAAAGGAACCAAAAAAGTAAAATCCAATGAAGTCTTAATGCAAAATTTGGAAATCATCTAAACATGATGATGTGGAAAATCAAGAAAATCAGCACAATTCTCTCACTTCAGCATCATCTTTCATCCAAACTGTAAAAATCCCACAACTCTTGACACAAGTGCATCATAATAGATGAGCCAAAAAGGAATCTAAAATCCAATGAAGTCTAATGCAAAAATTGGAAATGATCAAAACATCAAGAAATCAGCACAATTCTCTCACTTCAGCATCATCTATCCCACAACTATGACACTAGTGCATCACAATACGAGCCTCAATTTCAATTTCTCATCCAAAAATTCAATTACAAAACACACAAAAAACAGCCCCAAATCCAATAAAGACAGATTATCCCCAGAAAATTCAAGAAATTGCTTAAGGGTTCTCCTCTAAAGAAATGACCTCTTTATCAGGGGCACATTCTTCAGTATTGCAATCCTCAGCTTCATCCGAAGAAGCTCTCACTCTGAAGCCACACCGCCTCCGTTTGAACTCGAACTTGTTGAGCAACAATCGACTTCTGCTTGGCGATGCAGATATGGCGCAACTGCCTCCTGACAGTGCACATGCCATCATGTATATATATACGTGTATGTGTGTGTCAATTTGGCAATTCAAGAAATGTTTTACGCAAACTGCTGCAGATTTGTACTTCTGAAGCAGCAGCTTGTGACGTATCAGAATCAAGAATCAGTGGTTTTTGAGTTTTATATTTGGAGAGGAAGGAAGATCTTGGTTTTGTGGTGTTCAGGGTTTGGCTCCAAAGTTGTGTGGTTGGCTTTGAATGGATCTTAAGTTGCTCAGTTGGTTTTGCTATGTCCAAGAAAAAATATAAATTAAATAAATAACATGTATTCAAAATATTTTTCTTTACCTTACAAAAAAAATATTATATTTTTATTTTATCAATTTTAATTTAATTATTTTTGTTGAAAAACAAGTTTTTCAACTTTTAAATTGTGGAAATTTTTATTCTAATAAGGGTTAAAATTATAAAAACTAATTATGAAACAAAAATAATCAAACGATTAAATTTGATAAAATATAATAATAAAAATGTTTCTGATACAAGGGACAGTCTTGAATGACACAATTTCTTACTCCCTCCATCCCGTCCTAATGGTTACTTTTGCTTTTTGCACGGGGATTAATGAATATAATATTTTAGCATGTATTGAGGTGAGAGAAAAAATAATTTAATGTAAAGTGAGTAGATGTATTGGTGAGATGTGTGGGCACATAGAGGGTGAATTAATTAATTTGTGTAGGTCTCATATATACTAAAAAGGAAAATGTAACAATTAGGATGAAACGTCCAAAATAGAAATATGTAACTATTAGGATGTGGCAGAGGGAATAATTTCCAATTAGTTATTACTTATATCTTTGCAGTCTTGAATGACAAAATTTCATACTTTTAGTGATCGCTTATATCTTTTAAATATTATCACTTTTTATTATGGCAAAAATTATTATACATGTTATCGCTTATATCTTTTAAGTGTTATCACTTTTTATTATGACAAAAACTATTATACATGTGTTTTAATGTCCAATCGGTTTGACCCAAGGTTCCAAATTCATGAGCCAAAGTATTTCATTCAAATTAGAGTTGGTATCCTGTGTTTTCATATGCACAAAAGGTACAATATTTTGTTCTAAAAGGTATATATTAAATAAGGGTATAATATTTCGTTTTAAAGGGTATACACTTTTATATTTTTTTCTCATAAAATAAAGGTACACATTCTTATACTAAATGTTATACCATTTAATATGAAAAGATATCTAAGTACACGGTGTTCCCAGGTGACACAAGTTTTAGCTTTAAAATTAATTCAAATTCATTTATTGAGCCCTTATCTAATTTCACATTCCACTTTCTCACTTTCACGATTGTGGCATGTGTCCTTGGGGATTTTTTAGAGTAGAATTTATGATACAATGATAGTTATTAAATTTATTTTTAATTATTTTATTTCATTGAATAGTGGGGATTAAAAAAAATCTAATATAACAGTTTAGATTATGTATGTGCACTTGTGCCAAGGCACACCACAATTTAACTCTAAATTCAAATATAATTAATCAATTAAGTATAATAAAATTCTTTTGGTTGCACGCTTTGAAAATACTAATTAACTAAAAACAAAAAAGAAAAAGAATGATCTAGTCCATCTAGAGTACGAGAGTCGAGAGTACCGCGAGGCCCACTTTAAATTAAAATGGGCTTGTAATTAAGTTTCTGACAAACAAGTTCAAATATAGGCCCAATAAATACGCCCACGAAGACAGAGAAAATAATCCACTGTACCGCCGATACGCAGAACATTTCCCGGTAAATTTCAGTTTGGCGCCAAGATATCTAATCTCCCTCCACCGCTCCTCTCCGCCGTTGGTTGGAATTGCATAGAATGGATGTCTTATCTGGATTCCGTCCTCCTCAGTTCTCGGAGGTGATAAAATCTCCAGTTATTACTTTTTCCGGCTCTCATTGGCGCCGTATTATAATCAGAATCCTTGTTTTCATTCTAACTGCTGTTTTCCATGTATTTTCTGCAATTATTTCGAGTGGCTACTTTGATTTATTATTTTTTTCCATTTTGAGATATAGTTCAGGTTATGGACCGTGTATCGATGATTTATTCACTATGTAGAGTTTTAACTGCTTTATATAATCTACTTTCGTGCTTGTACGTACCGCCGTGGTCTTGAAAGATTTAATCAAAAATATTTATAACGATTATTGAACGTGCTTCTTATTTGAGGTCTTGCAGGATGACGCGTGGTTGCCAGCATGGCTCCAGAAATGCAATGGTGAACGCTTGAATGTGGACGGCATCAAGGAAGATCACATCACATTTAAGCAGCGGGTTGAGGTAATAAAAATGTTTTGAGTTGTAAATGATTTAGTTTAGTTGAATATAAAGTATGCGCACTTGAAATTTTGTAGGTTAAGAGGTATCACAAATTAAAGCGTTTTAAGTTTTGTGTTAAAACAAAGTTCTACAAAATGTAAAAGTGAAGTCGTAAAGTTTTGGTGCTTTGTCTTACCTTGGCTAGTTTACTAAAGTATTTTTCATGATATATGTCTTACGAAATCGACATCCAACTTAGTTTAACTCAGTCATTACATATTTTCTTGAAAATTCTTGAATTCGCAAAACCCCATTGCATTTTGACAGGAAATGCAACTTCAGAAGAGCATGAGTAATGGGGAATTATTGAGGGAAGAAGGTGGATGGAACATTGGTCAATTATATATATCCGGGACTGAAAGTTCTCCTTTTATTAGCGCTCAATCAGTTGACAATGTAAAGTTACTGCCTGTAAACAGATCTTGTTTCTGCCTCTGCTCTCTCTATTACATTAATAGTATGATTCTTTGTTTGACATCCTTTTGATTGCTAACAAATATGAGTTTTTCAACGGACAAGCTATTGTCAAAATCTATTCTAAAAGAGCGACAAATATACCTTCTGCACATCTTTTGCGAACTATGGTCTTTTGTTGGAATATGTAATCTTTCACTATTTTGTTTCTCAATTATTCCATGTATCACAAATGTTATTCTTCCTTCACTCACTAAATTCTAGCTAGATGTATTCTTTTAAGCTGCTTTTGTAGATATAGATAGATTTCTGGTACTTAGTCTCTTGATCAAGCTTGATGATATCTAAATGTTTTTTTCATTGTTATGAATGCTGTAAACTGTAAATCAGATCCATTGGAATCATCTGGGTTTATTTATTCTCACATGTGCTGCTCAATATTAGTGTACACGTTTATGGTACTTTTCTTAGTGATAATTGATAAACAGGTTCAAGAAAATTTTAGGCCTGCTTTGTCACATGTGCATTTTTCTTCCATTAGTTTCAGAATTATTACTCTGACTCAAAACCCCATCACTTTTTATGTGAAGACAGATATGGCTGTGTTCCTGATACAGCGTCACAGTCTGTTGGGTGGCTTTAATCCTGTATTTTAGGACTTTATTCTTGGTCATGAAGTGGAGATCTATGCTGTGTAGTGCTATTTTACCATTTGCATCCACATTATCTTTAAAAATCTGACCACTATTAAGTTTTCTCTTTTATAGGTGGTAAACTTTCATCTTTGTCTGTCATCAGATGACAATTCAGAGGATCCAAGTCTAATTCGTGATGTACATGAAATAGAGCCCCATTATCCAATTGCCAATCAACCAATTGAAACTTTAGGAATTTTGGGCCAGACGGATGTAAACTTAAGTATGTCTCATGATGCTGGTTTAGTGAATTGCTCTAAAACAGTGGATCTGGAGAGATGTGTAAACAATGAATTGCTGAAGCATGATGGGAGTATGTATTCTTCTGAAGCTTCTGCTGATGTTGTGGAACTATGTATAGCTGCATCCGAGGCCTTGGTAATTAATGAAGTGATCAAGAATGATTTATTAAATAATTCTTCTTCTGCTTCAGCTATACTTGAAGCTTCTCTTCAGGTGAAACAAGCACGGTTGGAAGTCTGGAAAAACACCTTTGACGACTCAGTTTCATTAATTAACGATACTGATATTTTATCCGACTTGGATGATGTGACTATGGGAAGTGCATATGAAGATGTTGGACTTAAGTTCAATGAGTTACCTGGAAATGAGTTAACTGTATCACAAGTGAAGGATACTTTGGATTCTGAATATGATAAAGAATTAGAATATAAGAAGACGGGTGCTTCTGCCATGATTTCTGATAAATCTTATGAGTATAATTATGCTCGCAGAAAGGAGAGTGTCATAGAAAATAACATACAATTGAGAAATGATTTGGTGGCAGATTGTGGTAGTCATTCACAGATGGAGGTCCTTGGCAATCCTGAGTGTGATTTGCACATTAGCATTGGGTTCCAAAATGATTTCTTGCCGATTGATGATACTCCAGAAGAACTTCATCTGTCAGTTTCAGCAGAGGTTAGAAATGATCCAATCTTTTTGTCGCAATTTGTCATCTCTTTTTTATTTTAATTTTTTTTATAAACCCATCTGCAAACATGGGTTAGGAAGACCTGTCAGTTTTACATTTACTATTAGTCTAATACAAGGCTGGGTAAAATAATGAATAAAATTGAGATATTAAGGAGAAGCCATGAATATGGATATCGTCATGAATTTGCTTACATTCTTTGCCTTCTACTCTTCTTTCATGAAATGCATATTTAACTTTTTATCTCAACGTACAGTGGTAATGAATTGATGCACAGTTACCTTTCCTTAAAATATGTATCACTCAGACCTTGCCTCATATGGTCCGGTTGATTTATGTGTTTGCCCTTATTTCTCTCTACAATCAGTTGCAATTGGGGAGTAGCTCTTAGTTCTTCCCATATTTCTGTACCAATATTGAAGATTTTGATGATTACCAATGCAACCTTATCTTCTGAATCTACAATCATCTCTACTGCAGCTGCTGACTTTTGATTTTCATAATACAGAACATCAAATTGGGTTTCAAAGTACTTTTAAGTGGTTTCATTACTGACATATGAGTGGCTGAATTGTTATTGAGCCCTAAAGTTAGATCCTTGTCAGTGAGTGGAAGCAGATCTAGATTCCATAGACCTTGAAATTCTATGGAGTTTTATATTCAATTTTGTTTGCAGATAGAAATTTCTAATTTTATGTTTGACTGACTAATATAAAGTATCCAAGTGAGCATGCATAATTTCACATTATTTAGATTTAAAAGGCCTACTGATCAGTGTTTTTTCCAACCCCGCAGAAAGGCAATGTACCTGCCGCAGAAAATAATACAGGTGAAACTAATGTGAGGTCTTCCCTAATGTGGAATCATCAAGATGGGGGTAAATTTTATGTTATATTTCCAAGTCAAGTTTATCGCTGTGAGAAAATAATAATATGATTGAAACAAGTTTTTTTTCTTTTTGGCAGAAAAAGATAATAGCCTACTATATATAGTCCATGAGCAGTTTCAAAGCCGTTGGTTTGGTGGTTGGAATGTAAGTGTTGCTTGAAGTTGCATTTATTTGACCCATCACACTATTGTTGTTCATGAAACGCGTTTCCTGAAATACATTCCGAAATGTATTCATTGTCTCAGTGATCTAAATTGAAAAACAATTGCCTCTTACTCTCTTCTGCTACAATCAAATACTTTTCTGCATTTCTGATTGGTGCCTTTATATAAATCTTGATTTTGGTATCCAGTGGTAACTAATGCCACAATAATTTTGGTATAACTAAATGCATTTATTAATCCATGTTGACAATTGTTTGAGCTGCATTAATTTCAATTAGAGGTAATTTTGTGCAAGTGTCATGTGAATTTCTCTTTCATTGTCCTATCCTGTTTTTGAGTGAAATGCACTTTGTAAATTTCTCTTTGGTGTTCACTTTATATTATTTTATTTGCCTGTAAGTGTGCTTTGTGAATATATGTGTCCCCTCATAGTTGTTCACTAAGTGCCCTGTCATATGCTGTACTAGTAGAGTTGTGTAGACTTAGAAGTACATGCCCTCAAACTTTCAAGGAGTGCTTTAATAAAAGTAGTTCCTATTGAAAGTAATTCAGGCATGTGCGTTCTCAGTGTCATTTTTGGTTCATTTATTACTTTGTAATGTATTATAGTATTACTGTTGAGAATTCTATTGTTATTTATGATGCAGATTGTTTCGGGTATTCAATTATTTTCCTGGAATAGTATATGAAGATATTTTGAGGTTTATACCTCACAAACCATATTAGAGAATTGGCACTTGCAACTTTAGTATCTTATTCCCAACTATTATTCTGATCTTTAACATCCCAGTGGGAATTGCAAAAGAAGAGCATGACCATCTGCTATGTGAATAATAGTTATTAATGACTCGTTTAAAATTTTGTTTTCATTTGTAAACAAACTTTGTTTACTCTTCAATTTTGTTTGCCATTCTGAACTTATTCTTTTCCATGTACCTAGATTCAGCAGAATAAAATAAAGAATGCCACTGCAACACGCAGCATCCCAGAGCCTTTTGTTGGTGAGACAAGCTTCTTTTCAGAGTCTGCTGACACTGCTCCAGATGAAAACTCCTTCATGCAGAACCATGAAAAAGGTGCCATAATAGCTTCTCAATTAAGCACTCCTACTGAAAACTTATCTAAAAGAGATAAGGATGGGGTGCTGCTCTCTCAAGATGTAGGATGTTCAATATCTTTGGTAGACCCTCTTTGCTCTGTTGTGCCATGTAGTATATCTGAGGATATATGTTCCACGCGAGCTATAAACCAAGTAGATCAAGTCCTTCCTATAAATTTGGATTGTGCTGATCATGAGAAAGATAATGTGCTGGGAACCTCTCCCTCGGACAATATGCCAGCTGAGGAGGAAATAACGGCCAAGCAAATAGCTGAAGATAGTGATGCACAAAATAAAGCTTCTTGGAGATTCACTTCCCTTAAAAATTATAGCACACTGCCTAGGCTTTCTAAGTTCTCCGAAAAAGATAGTTATCAGAAAAAATCGTTCTTTGTACAGAGGATTGCTGAGTTGACTGTCCAGGATACATATAATAACAATAAGGAGGAAACTTCACAGACTGGGGCTGTAATACCAGTTGCAAACAAAGAAAATAACCCTTCTACCTCAGGTCTTGAAAATCATTGGCCCCAACACCATCCCCAGACCACTGTTACTTCCATGCACAATGTCCGTGAAAAAAATCCAATTGGAAAAGCACAAGAGGAAATATCAGTGAATTTTCTCCCTAGTGAGAAATTGCAGTGGAAGCTGTCACATTGCACAATCGAACATTCACAAAAGTTACCATCCTCAAAACGCGTTCACTTTTCTGAGAAGGAATCTGACATTCCAGACAACAACACTAGGAAGGTGCAATCTGCATCAAAACCTGGTAAGGGATTTCTGAATCTTAATTTGACACATAAATTTATAATATCTGATTGCTGTACAAGAATGGCTTTGCAAAATCACTGCAGGTTCTACTACAGCTGCTAAAAGACCAACTAGATCCAGTGCTCGCCTCGAATCCAGAGCCCGGCACCTGGACAGATATCTAAGAACTAACCCGGATAAGGAGAGGAAAAGGTTGATATTTCAGAACATAGAATTTTTGCTTACTGGGTTTTCTCAACAAAAGGAAAAGGAAATTGAAGGTCTCATTCGAAAATATGGTGGCATTGTCCTCTCTCAAGTTCCATCCACAAACTTGAATGGAAAGAGACGTTCTAGGTTGAAGTCTGAAGTCCTTCCAGTTGTTTTATGTTTGAAGAAGGTTAGTTCCAGTTTGTATCTTTTTCAATCTTCAATTTTATATTATTTTGTTAGTAATAAAGATTTTAATGAATTAGAAAAAGTATAAGGATGAGGAATCCCCTACACAAAGTACAAACAACAGTTCTAATGATTAATGCATGGTTCCAATTCTAACTAAATATGAAATGTGGATCGTGTAAAATTTCCACGACATGAGGAGAAACTTTATGTTAATCCTTATGTCAAAAAAAAAAAACTTTATGTTAATCCTACCTCAAATGTACTCTTAAGGATTCTCATGAATTCTCAAGTCATGTGCGCTTTTACCAATTTCTTTGAATTGCATTAAATTGTCTGAGCAGAGATTGAGCTGTTAAAGCTTTAGTTCAATACTTAACCTGTTTATTTATTTATTTTTTTTATCATTTTCAATTTCTCAAGGGTGTTTCTTTGAAATTGCAATAAAAGTGTGATAATGTGTGACTGCTTCCTTTTGTGCTTTGTTTTCTGACATCTTCTTCATGGATGTGGTCTGTAATCCATACAACGATATGTGCTCAATGATATTTCACGTTCGTTTTATGAATCTTGAGTATATTCTAAATTTAAAAAAAGGGTTGACTTGAAATTGGTCTGCCTAGAGGTTTGCTACATGCAAACTTTGTATGCTGCATGGTGGAAATGTCTAAATCTGTTGTTATCTCAGATACAATCATTCAAGTTCTTGTATGGATGTGCAGTGAATGCATATGTTCTCAGAGTTAACTGGCTTATGGATTCAATTGCAGCAGGATTTGTCTTGCCACCTAAAAGGTAAGCCAGTCTCATGCTTACATCTGTGTATTGTTATGCCTTTTCTATTGATATTTCTTATGAATTCAACACAACAATATGGAACCAGCAATGCTTTGATCTTCAAGCTTGCTTAATCAACCCTAATAACTAATGTTGTGTGTGGATATGAAACAAAACCGAACTTAAAACTTGAAGTAAGAAGACAAGAATTATAGTGGTTCGATCATGTTGATCTACATCCACTTTCTAAAGGAGAGCAATCACTATATGAAGAAAATATGGTTACAACTTGAAGATGATGATGAACTAAAACACTTAAGAAACCCTAATTGGATTCACTAGCTTATATGATGATGATGATCGACTTCTCTCTTTTCTTTGCTGTGCATGATCATGTATTTATACTCCACTGCTGCAAACTGAATGCATCAGCAACATCACAACTTCCACATGATCAGTTCTGAGCTTAGTTGTAACTGCCTCCAACTGATTCAACTTCTCAAACCAATCAACCATCATACTTACTGATCTCATGGTTCAATCTTATAACTGATCCTATTGTGTTGAATCCTCACCATCAAACCAGCACTTCATTCTTCTTGAATCCAGTTGAAGAATATAGCCAAACTATCTGATGTGTTGATGATGGATTAACAACCGAAGCATCATCATGTAATCAACTTGCATCAGTTCCAACTGTCTTCATGTATGCATGTGAGTAGCTTGCCTTTATCAGTTGGTTATAACTGATCATTCACTTCTTCTGACTGTTACCAACAATAACAACTAACTCATGCTTCACTCACTTAACTCAATGCATGACAATACACTTGACACAGCTGAAGCTCACTTCTTCTTATGCAGCCTGTTAATCATACTCACTCAACTTGCTGCTTCTGTCAAACATCACCTTCATCACAATCTGCAGCAATCCATCAGCTTCACTTCTGATCTTATGCAACATGTTGAGCTTAGCTACAACTTACCTTTGCTGCTAAACATTCATTACCTCTCTTATATATATATATATATATATCCATTGATATAAACCACACACACACCTACACATGTATGTATAGATGCATGGTCTATATACAACAAATCTCCACCTTAGACCATGTATCATCACAAGTGATAAAATACTCTCCACCTTACTGCATTTATAGGCTGCAGACCACCTTTCCTTTTCCCTTTTAGTGAATACCAATAAGACTCTTACACAATTCAAACTTTTGAACAGTTAGAGCCTTAGTAAATGCATCAGCAGGGTTATCTGTTGTCTTAACCTTCTTAACAGCAACCATCTTCTCCTCTATCAGATTTCTTATGAAATAAAGTCTCACATCAATGTGTTTGGTTCTCTCATGATAACCTTGATGCTTTGAGAGATGTACAGCACTTTGATTATCACAATACACTTCAAAATTATCTTGCTGAACTCCAAATTCTCTCAGAATACCAATCAACCAAACACCTTCCTTTATTGCTTTTGTAAGAGCAATAAATTCAGCTTCAGTGGTGGATAAAGCCACTATGTGTTGATGTGTAGCCTTCCAACTTATTGCTGTACCAAACAAATTGAACACATAACCTGTCATTGATTTCCTTGTATCAAGGTTGGCTGCATAATCTGCATCCACATAACCAACAACAACATCATCCCAAGCATCCTGTTTCTGAAACTTCAATCCAACTGATATAGTTCCTCTAACATACCTCAGTGCCCACTTCACTGTATCCCAATGAACAAGACCAGGATCACTCATAAACCTACTGATCACACTCATCACATAAGCTAAGTCTGGTCTACAGCATACCATAGCATACATTAGACTGCCCACTGCACTTGCATAAGATATTTTACCCATCTCAAACCTTTCTTTATCTGTTTGAGGCCCTTGAAGAGATGACAGACTCACCATTTGTTTAACTGGTACTGATGCACTCTTACAAAGATTCATATTATACCTCTTTAGCACTTTATCCAAGTATGACTCTTGAAACAATCTCAATACTCCAGCTGATCTGTCCCTCTCTATCTGCATTCCAAGTATCATCCTTGCCTCTCCAAGATCTTTCATGTCAAACTCCTTTCTCAGAGTATCCTTTACTGAATTGATTCCTATCATATCTCTGCAAGCTATCAGTATATCATCTACATAGAGTAGTAGATAAGTGTAGCTCCCTCTATCACACCTTATGTACACACAGCTATCATACATGCTTCTGATAAAACCATTTGAAGTAATGTACTCATCAAACCCGAGATACCACTGTCATGGACTTTGCTTCAAACCATATAGTGATTTAAGCAATAAACAAGCCTTTGAGTCTGCTCCTTGTAGACTTACACCTTCAGGAATCTTCATGTAAATTTTCTCATCTAAATTTCCATGCAAGAAGCTGTTGTTACATCCATTTGATGTAATTCTAAGTCCAACTGAGTAACTAATGACAGCAGGATCCTTATTGAGCAGTGTTTAACTACTGGTGAGAAAATTTCATTATAATCTACACATTCTTGTTGTGAAAACCCTCTTGCAACAAGCCTTGCCTTATATCTAATTCCTCCTTCCTTGCTTGTAACTGGTTTCTTCTTATATATCCACTTACAGCCTACAAGCTTTTTGTTAGCAGGCCTGTCAACAATCATCCAAGTATTATTCCTCTTTAAAGATTGCAGCTCTTCTTCCATAGCATCCAACCAATGCATACTCTCCTTGCTTGAAACTGCTTCTGAGTATGTCCTAGGTTCATAGACATCAACACCTGATGCTACATATAATGCATATGACACAGTGTCTGCCTTTATATACCTTATAGGTGTTTTGATCTGCCTTCTCAATCTATCCCTAACCAACTGATAGCTACTTAGAGTTCTTCTTTCATTAGAACCAGATGATTCAGAACTCTCTCCAGCAACAATTTCCTCATGTACACTATCCTCTCTTTGATCTTGATCATGCTGTACAACTGTTTTGTCATCATGCTCCACCTCAAACTCACACTTATCAGTAGTTATCAACTTATCAGATCCTTTCTTCAACAAAGACATCCTTTCTTCATTGAATGTAATATCTCTACTAACTATGAACTTGTTATTCTCATAACACCATAGTCTGTACCCTTTTACCTCTTTAGGATAGCCAACTAGTACACACTTAACTGCTCTAGGATCTAACTTATCTTGTTTCTGATGTGAATACACCAGACAACCTATAATCCTTAGATGACTATAATCTGGTACCCTTCCAGACCATATTTCTTCAGGTGGTTTAAACTTAAGTGCTGTGCATGGTGACAGATTAATCAAATAGGCTGCAGTAGATACTAGCTCACCCAGAAACCTTTTGAGAAACCTCCACTACTCATCATACACCCAACTCTAGCAAGAAGTGTCTGATTTATTCTCTCAGCCACTCCATTTTGCTGTGGAGTACCTGGTACTGTCTTGTGCCTCTTAATACCTTTCTCTTGACAAAACTTATTGAATTCATGTGACACAAATTCAAGACCATTGTCTGTTCTTAAGCACTTGACCTTGTTTCCAGTTTGTAGTTCTACTTCTGTCAACCATACTTTAAAAACTGATAGTGCTTCATCCTTGGTTTTCAGAATTTTGATCCATACCTTTCTTGAATAATCATCAATGAATGAGATGAAGTATTTCCCACCTCCTATAGTTGAAGTCTTGGAAGGCCCCCAAAGATCTGAGTGAACATATTCCAACCTAGCTTTGATATTATGTTAAGCTGCACCAAACTTCAATCTCTTTGCCTTTCCTAGTATACAAGCTTCACATTGATCTAACTTACAAGTTGAGCTGATCTCAAGTAGCTTATGTCTTGCAAGTTCTTGTAAACCTCTTTCACTTATATGACCAAGCCTCCCATGCCAAACATTAACACTACTCTCATCCTTAGTTGTATTAATTTGTCCAGTCACAACAGAACCATCCAAGAAGTACAGATCAGACCTCTTGAATCCTTTAACAACTATTGACTTTCCTTTTATGACAGCAAGTGTATCTCCTTTCAAATGACACTCATAACCTTGAGAAACTAACATTCCAAGAGATATTAGATTTCTCCTTAAGCTTGGTACATATCTAACATTGTTTAACATCCTGACTTTTCCATCAAACATTTTAAGTTTGACAGAACCAATTCCAACAATCTTACAAGTATGATCATCACCTAGCATTACTGATCCTTCATCTTGTGACCTCAATTCAGTAAACCAATCCTTCCTAGAAGTCATATGAAAAGTACATCCAGAATCCATAACCCATTCTTCTGAAACTGAACTAGAACTTACAGACATTGCTTCAATGAAATCAGAATCTGTACCAACTTGATTTGTTGTTACCTGATTTGCATGAGGCCTTTTATTTCCTCCCTTTTCAGCTATCTTCTTTGCTACCATTGCTTTCCATTTGAAATATTGCTTCTTGTAATGTCCATGCTTATTGCAGTGGAAGCAATTCTTGTTCTCTTCTTCATCTGCTGGTGCACTATAGTTCTTTTCTGGCTTCCTCTTATCAACATTACTCTTACTATTCTTGTTGTTCTTGCTCCATTGGTTCTGTTTCTTCACTGTCAATCCTTCTGCATTTGCTTGCTGTTCTGGATTCTTGTGAAGTACCTTTGCCTTAACTGCCAACTAAACTTGCTCAAGGGAGATTGATTCAGCATTAACAAACAATAAAGTATCTCTCAAACCTTCAAAAGACTTTGGAAGTGCTGACATGAGAATGACAGCCTTGTCTTCAGTTGACAGAGCCACATCTATGTTTTCTAAGTCATCAATGATCTTGTTAAACTCATCTAACTGATCAATTATAGACTTATCTTCTGATACCTTGAAGGAGTATAACTTCTGCTTCATGTACAAACAGTTTGCCAAACTTTTAACCATGTACAACTCCTCCAATTTCTTCCAAACTCCTCTTGCAGTAAGTTCTTTAGAGATCTCCCTTAGAGCCTTATCTCCAAGACACAGAATGAGAGCACTTCTGGCCTTGATTTGTTGTTCTTGATCTGCTGCAAGAACAGCAGCACCAACTCCTGCAATCTGACCTTCAGGCAATGGTTTAATGGCATCTGACAGACCTTGTTGAACCAAAATGGCCTCCACTTCATCCTCCACAGACTGAAGTCTGCCTTCTCTGTGAACTTTTCAATATCAAACTTTGTGGTGAGCATCTGATCTTCTTCTTCTCCACTGAGTCTTCTTCTTCTTCTTCTGGTTTTGGCTTCCCACAGACGGCGCCAATTCTTATGAATTCAACACAACAATATGGAACCAGCAATGCTTTGATCTTCAAGCTTGCTTAATCAACCCTAATAACTAATGTTGTGTGTGGATATGAAACAAAACCGAACTTAAAACTTGAAGTAAGAAGACAAGAATTATAGTGGTTCGATCATGTTGATCTACATCCACTTTCTAAAGGAGAGCAATCATTATATGAAGAAAATATGGTTACAACTTGAAGAAGATGATGAACTAAAACACTTAAGAAACCCTAATTGGATTCACTAGCTTATATGATGATGATGATCGACTTCTCTCTTTTCTTTGCTGTGCATGATCATGTATTTATACTCCACTGCTGCAAACTGAATGCATCAGCAACATCACAACTTCCACATGATCAGTTCTGAGCTTAGTTGTAACTGCCTCCAACTGATTCAACTTCTCAAACCAATCAACCATCATACTTACTGATCTCATGGTTCAATCTTATAACTGATCCTATTGTGTTGAATCCTCACCATCAAACCAGCACTTCATTCTTCTTGAATCCAATTGAAGAATATAGCCAAACTATCTGATGTGTTGATGATGGATTAACAACCGAAGCATCATCATGTAATCAACTTGCATCAGTTCCAACTGTCATCATGTATGCATGTGAGTAGCTTGCCTTTATCAGTTGGTTATAACTAATCATTCACTTCTTCTGACTGTTACCAACAATAACAACTAACTCATGCTTCACTCACTTAACTCAATGCATGACAATACACTTGACACAGTTCTTATGCAGCCTGTTAATCATACTCACTCAACTTGCTGCTTCTGTCAAACATCACCTTCATCACAATCTGCAGCAATCCATCAGCTTCACTTCTGATCTTATGCAACATGTTGAGCTTAGCTACAACTTACCTTTGCTGCTAAACATTCATTACCTCTCTTATATATATATATATATATATCCATTGATATAAACCACACACACACCTACACATGTATGTATAGATGCATGCTCTATATACAACAATATTGTTACATGTTTTTAAGGCATTCCATGTGTGCTGTTATGCCTTTATAAATATGTCCCGTTTTGATCCTTGTTTTGCTGCATTCTTGTTTGATTTGCTGTTTTATTTTTCACTCACTCATATTGATAGAAGTTTGTCTAACCTTGTTTCAGGTATATGATCCTATCCAGAAACAGTTGCAGAAGGCGCGACCAAATTTATTCTGCTGTAAAGTTTAACGCACGTACTCTTGTTTTCAACAATTTGGGCATCCTTCTTCATGGAAAAACCAAACATTTTACAAATATTACAACCATTGTCAAGGTATAGTGTACAAGTCTTCATATTTGCTGTTAACTTGTGCACACCAATGAGTCTGATTTCTCCCAATTCTGCTGTCTGTTTGTTTCTGTGACCGACAACTGAGTCTCTGTAGCTTTTTTTTTAATGAGAGACATCATGCACTTTGTTGAAATATGTTGTATTCTTATGATACAAAACCTATATTCTAACTGTTTGATCATTTGCTCTGCTCAGCATGGTGGTGGGCAAGTTTTCAAAACTCTTCAGAAATTGATTCAGACTCTTGAAACTGGAAGAATTTCGACGGGAGTTGTTGTTGTTGATGAGGAAAATGCCGCATCTCGTCACTTGAAGCACTGTGCCTTGGAGAAGAATATACCCATGACGGTTAGTTATTGCAGCTATCATTCTCAAGCTGTTGTCGATGGGAATCACGCTAGGAATACTACGAAAATAATTTGTCGTGTATACATTACTCATAAATATGGTAGAGAAATATCTCCATTATCACTACATTCAATCTGACTCAAGATACTGAATATATCCAAATAATGCAGTCAGTTTACTGGATCATAAAGTGCTTATATGCTGGACTGCTTATTCCCTTGGAGGAGAAAAAGAGTTCTCGAACTCGGCCAATTATTAGCCTTCAAAGACACCAAGATTCTTTGGAATTAAGTCAAGAAATTTGATCTCTCCATGATTAACCTTTGTAAGTACTTCATATTAAGCTACACTTTAGATAGATGCAATAGTTGATATCTTATACTGTGATTTCCAGATTACTGATTTTTTTTTATTGAGGTGAAAATCTCGTGTATGTCATGTAATTGTGGAGTGACATTAATGTTAGTGTCCGATAGGGTTATCTGTCTGTCTTACCTACTAGAGGGTGTGATATAACCTTTGGATTTTCCAGAGAGCAGAAAGATAATAGAAACAAGTTAAAGAAACCAAATATTTAGGTGTCAAATTTGGTTTATTTTGTGGGAGAATGATTAGAATAACTAAAATTTAAAGTTAAAAATTAATGTCATTCAATTTAATTTTCTATCATTAATACCCAAATGACAGTTTTTGGACGAAAATGTCCCCACCTTTTTTTTTAAAATTGTTATAGTGTCAGATATCCTACACAAAATACCGACATCATGTCGGATACTATCGTCATAGCATCAAATGTCTGATTCAGAGTCGGAGTCCTGACATAGGATACCGACATTATATCCGACACTGTCGTCGTACACCGGATGTTTGATTTGGTGCCGATGTCGGTATCCTATATTGGGGTTGCGACACCTTGACCGACATCGACTCTGACATCCGATGCTGTGACGATGATATTGGACATGACTTCCGTATCCTGTGTCAGAGCTCCAACACTATACCGATCCTTAATAATTAAATTATTAAAAAAAATAGGTTTGAGACATTTTGGTTGCCATTAAGTATGGATGATATAAAATTAAATTATCGAATCACAATGATTTATAACAATTTACAATTGACACTTATTTTATCATATCATGTTATTGTTTGTATTTTACTTCTTTTGATATTCTCTGTGAGTTTCTATTTATGTTTATCCAAGTTTGTGACAGTCCATATTATATGTGCTCTCAGCTGTGCATATTTGAATAGAGGTTAGCAAAACTATAAAATAAAACGTGTGACACGAATTCCTTCATTAATCAACTCTGCACTCAAGTGTCACTTTCGTGTGACGTATATGAATTAATTACAGAAGTGATTTTTTTCCCTTTTCACGAGTAAGCCATTAAAATAGCAGAAATCAAATTGACAGATTTACCCATCGCAAGATAGTTTGACTTTCTTTAATTTCATCACATGATCGTGATATTATCATCTTTAGTTTGTTAGTGGTTAGAAGTTAGTACACCCATACTCCAGAATTATTCAAACCCCCCTTGTAACTCCCATCTTTCCAATTCGTTCCCGAAAGAATTGAACCCGGGTCACTCATCTTAGTACTCATCTTAGTAAGAAGCCCAGTGGCCAAGTGACTAATCCACTTGGTTTATCATCTTTATTTATTCTGTAGAAAATTTGGAAACTTTGGCCTTTTTTCAGTAATGCCAATTCCCATTCAAAGTAGTGTTATTTAATGATGTTTTATTTATATCACATGCAACTTGATGGTTAAACAATACAACATTACATCCTTTTATTCAATTGAGATGATAGGAGTGAACTTACTAAATGCAAATCCACTAACTATTTAATCTTGAATGACAGGCCAGTACCAGCTAATTTGTCATCCATGATGGTGCTCAATCTCTCCTCCATCACAGGGGTAAAATGGTTCTCCCAATCTCCCACCAAACCTTTCCTAAAAAGATTCTTGTTCTCAAAGTCAACAATGGCACCCTTTCCACTTTTGTTCACTTCCAGCTCTTTCATATTCTCAAAGCTACACAGCTTTACTATTCCATCCACGACGCCAGCATCCTCTTCCTCCGAGCTAAACGGGAACCCTAAGAACTCCGCGATTTTCTTCAACTGACCCCCCGTGTTCTCATTCATATCCTCATACTTCAAGAACAGCACCTTGTTAGGGTTCCGCAGGCTCTCCCACCAAAACCCTAACATGTGGTCCCAGTACGGACCGAACCCCACGGCTCCCCGGCAGTACATATCGAACGCCTCGTCGAACGTAAGTGGCCCAAGAGACTCAGGCCTTAGCTTGCTAATGAAATACCATATGGACACAAAGGTGTCAAATGGGTTCCTCGCAATGTATACAAGCTTGCATTTCGAGTCCCTAACAGAGTCTGGCAAGGCGCTCATGGGCATGTGCGTGCCCATGAGGTGGGGCCTTGACAGACGGGACATGTCAGGGATCTCGTTATTTGCGAAGAGCTTGTACTCGAGGAAAGGAACGAGTTGGTGGGGGTTGTATGTGAGAAGAGGGTGGCTGTTGTGGTTGTGAGGGAAGTGTTGTCTATTGACTATGGCAAAAGACAGTGCTTTGAGCCAGGTGGTGCCTGATTTAGGGATGGTGGCAACAATGATGTCACTGTCTTCTGCTATGAAGTGTTTTTGGATTGAAAGAATGGATTGTATCTCTTTTGGTTGGCACCAAAAACCCTGAAACAGATACAGATAGGGTGTTCTCCATCCTCTCTCTCTTGGAAGTGAGAGAAGCAACTCTTTGCATTCAGAGCTTACTTTCTCTCTCTCATCTTCCATCTCTTGGGTGATTTCTGAGCATCTAACCATCTCTTTAAATATAGTGAGATTGCAGTCAACTGCCTTGTTTTTTTTTTTTTTTTTTTTTTTTTTTACTGTTTTAGGTTGGTATTCCGACCACGGTTGCATCACATACTCTCTTTGCACTCAACCTTTATTTCTCTTTAACTCGAGATACATTTTTTCATTTGGTGGTCTTATTTATTTTTCTATATGCACATGAAACCTGTATACCCACTAATACAATTAAAATGTGAGGTCTACATATTCATTAATGAGTGAGACTCTTGTGCCCTGAAGACACCGCGTCGCCCAACCAAATGTTTAATTAGCCCCAAAATCAAATTGGTGTTGGCCCCCGAGTGATTTCAGTCAACATTGCACAGTGTTAAACCTGTAATGCATGCAAGCCATTCTCCTACCACTTGGCAATTGGCATGCAAAGTGTAATTCCTTTGTGTTCATATTTTGCTCATTTTTATATCACTCTAATCCTATTTTATCGTGCACATATTATTATGTCATTAAATCCAAAATAATCCTGCTTTTTCTTCTTTTATTTTTTATTTACCTAAGGCCTAAAATCTGTATTAATTCAAATGTATCCTTGAAGTTCTAATATATAAATAATTAAAATATAAAACTCTACAAAGTTAAAATCATGCCATAATCAATAATATAACAACCTATGTAAATTGATAAAATCCGTGTTTATCAATATAAATTAATCATGGTGTATTCGAATAAATAACATATATATTTTTCTTACAGTTTTTATATTAATTAACAAGGGTTCTTTTATTTCTTTTGAAAAGAGTCCGATGAAATATTAGGAATACTATGTGTTTTAATTTATTTTGAAAAAAAAGTGTTTATCTTAATAAATATGAGTAAATTTTATTTTATTTTTAATTGAAATTTGAAGAATACTTAATGTAATAATTTATCATTCTCTAAAAAAATTACTCCCTCCGTTCTTTGCAACGTACTTGTTTTATCATTTTTATTCATTTTAATATAACATGTGTATTTTTTTTTTATAAATGAGACCTACACAAATAAATTAATATATTTACATGGGCACACAATAATAATACAATTATCCACTATATATTTAAATATTATTATATTCCTCAACCTACCATACATTAAAATATTATATATCTCTTAATCTATTTGAAAAAAAGCAAATTCATATGTTGCAAAGGGACATATATAATACTTTTATAGATTATTTGTACCCCGATTCTACTAAATAAACCTCATAAATTATAAATTAAAATATTTGTATTTATCATGACTTAAATACCCTGCATAAATTATAAATTAAGATTAATTTCTTATCCAATTTTCTATAGGGGGCGGCCCTGAATATACTAAACGTACACCATAAATTATTAGATTAAGATATTCTAAATTCAATAAGACATAGATACCCTTTAGTTATTTTCTTTTATAATTTCTCTTATAATATAGTTTAAGAATACGTCGTCCTTGTCGTTCCTCAATCTTAAAACGGCGTCGTCCTTGTCGTTTCTCTTATGTAACGTCGTCGTCTCCGTGTGGCTGCGGCGCCTGGCCACAGGCACGACGTCATCCAGAATTGCAGTCGCCGACTCCGCTAAGCATTTGCATGCCAGCCCACTGGCGTTGGCATCATACCCGGCTTTACCCGTACAGTATATAAAATATATGACAAGAAATTGAAAAGAAATAATCGAGAAAAGGAAAAGGAGATAGAATAATTGAAGTTGTGGGATCTTTGGCTTTTAAAATAAGTTTAGGCCTTTTATCAAATCTTGCCATGTGGAATAAGTGGTGACTGGTGTAGTGTGCAACGAATGTACAGAAGTTATGGTAGTTCGTTAGAAGCAGTTCTATGCGTGAATTGAAAGCTCATAATGCTATGAGCTGAAAGCAGTTGCAACAGAAATAGATTCCGTTTAACCACCCATATGACAGCTGGAAGATGCTGCATCCGATTGGTCCCATAAGTTTGGATTATCACATGTGATGTATATATAGTTGTAATCTTGACGTATATATAACTGTAACCTCTAAACACTCAAAGCAATATACAAAAATGATCATCCTCACAGTGGACGTAGGCTTGATTAATAAGCCAAACCACTATATATCTTGTTCTTCATGTTCTTCAATCACACAACACATACTTGAGTTTGTTCAATTTGTGAGAGTTTTTCGAATCAATCTTTGATTCAGTGTGAGAGTTTACAAAGTGATTCATCAGATTAGTTTGTCTTTCGTCTTCAAATCTGAGAATTGGCGCCGTCTGTGGGAAACACCATAGGAAAGCAGATCAAAGAAGCGGTTATTTGAAGAAGAAAGAAGGATTCAACATGGTTACTAAATTTGATATTGAGCGGTTCACTGAGAATTCAGATTACGGGCTGTGGAAGATCAAGATGGGATCCATCTTGGTACAGCAAGGCCTCGGAGGAGCAATCAAAGAAGCTCCGGTTAATGAAGCAGCAGCAGTGGATGTACAAGCTGCAACAGTTGAAGCAAATCTTCAAGAAAGAGCTCTAAGTGCCATTTTCTTGTGTCTTGGTGACAAAGCACTCAGAGAAGTTCAGAGGGAAACGGCTACAAGAGCAGTATGGAAGAAGTTTGATGATATCTATATGGTAAAATCTCTTGCAAATCAATTATATCTGAAACATAAATTATACTCATTTAAAATGACAGAAGATAAACCAGTCTTAGTTCAACTTGATGAGTTTAATAAGGTACTTGATGATCTGGAAAATGTTGAGGTTAAATTAGAGAATGAAGATAAGGCTCTGATTTTGTTATCTGCACTTCCAAAATCGTTTGAAAATTTCAAAGACACATTGTTATTTGGTAGCAACGATTCAATAAGTCTTGATGAAGTTGAATTTGCTTTGAAAACTAAGAAGTTACAAAAGTGTTGTGAGGAATAAGAATCATCAGGTGAAGGATTGATGATCTAGAAGGGAAATCAGAATAAGAAACATAACAAGAAGGGGAGTTCTGATGGTAAGAAACAAGATATCAAAGGTGATCAATCTGCAAGTGACAAAGAAGGAAGGAAATGTGTCCACTGTCATGAACCAGGTCACATTAAGAAGAATTGTTATAAGTGGAAAACAGCTAAAAGAAAGAAGGCAGAGGCTAGGAAGGATGGACAACAGAGATTGCAAGCAAATCAGGTGGCAATTAATCAAAATCAGGTCGAAATTGATTATCCTGAGACACTGTTGATCAGTTCATCAAAAGGATCCATGGATTGGATGCTTGATTCAGGATGTTCATTCCATATGTCTCCTATGAAGCATTGGTTCACTGATCTTAAGTATCAAAATGTTGGATCAATATTATTAGGGAATGATCATACATGTCAGATAAAGGGAATAGGCTCTATCAAGTTAAGGATGCATGATAGAGTGATTAGAACCTTGACAGGTGTGAGGTATATTCCAGAACTCAAGAGAAATCTAATTTCATTAGGCATTCTAGATGCTTCAGGTTATGAATTTAGAACAAAAGGAGGAGTACTCATTGTTGAAAAGGATGAGTATGAAGTAATGAAAGGAATCAGGAAAAGAGAACTGTACATTCTTGATGGTCATACTGTAACTGGACAGAATAATGCTACAACTGGAAGCGATAAGATACACTTATGGCATAAGAGGTTAGCTCACATAAGTGAGAAAGGGCTACAAGAACTATCAAGACAGAAAGCTATCAGCATCAGTCCATCAGAACAGTTGAAACAATGTGAACATTGCATTTTTGGATAGGCTAAGAGACTTAAGTTTGGAATTGGTGATCACATAAGCACATCCAGGTTAGATTACATTCATTCAGACCTATGGGGACCTGCAAGGACTCAAACCAAATGTGGTGGCAGGTACTTCATGTCTTTTATTGATGACTATAGTAGGAAAGTGTGGATATATATTCTTAAAACTAAGGATGCAGCCTTTAACACTTTCAAGAATTGGTTAATTGAGGTGGAGAACACCTGTAATGCTAAGATTAAAGTGTTAAGAACTGATAATGGTCTTGAATATTGTTCTGAGGAGTTCAACAAGTTCTGTAGAGATAAAGGTATCATAAGATACAAGACTGTTCCAGGCACACCACAATAAAGTGGTATTGCAGAGAGACTAAATCAAACCTTATTGGAGAGAGTAAGGTGTATATTGAGTAATTCTGGTTTGACAAAGGACTTTTGGGGTGAGTTGGTTATTACAGTGGCATTTCTTATAAATTGGAGCCCATCATCAGCTCTAAAGTTTAAAACACCTCAAGAGGTATGGTCAGGGAAACTAGCAGATTACTCAATGTTTAGAGTCATTGGTTGTTTAGCTTATGATCACATTAAGCAAGACAAGTTAGCACCAAGAGCAGTGAAGTGTGTTATGATAAGATATCCCAAGGGTGTGAAAGCTTACAAATTATGGAGTATTGAAAGCAAGAAGTTCTTAGTAAGAAGGGATGTCACTTTTAATGAGGTTGTAATGCCACTATGTCCACAACAAGTTCAGAGTATTCAAGGAAGTGATAAAACTGAGCTTAAGGTGGAGCATGCCAAGAGAGTTGTACATGACCAGGGGGCAGATGATGAAGAAATAGTACAAGATGATACTGTTGAAGCTACTGATAATGATCAAGGAAGATCAGAAACTGATGAGCTATTAAATAGCTACCAATTAACTAGGGACAGGTAGAGAAGGTCTATCAAACCACCAGCTAGGTATGCAAATGGTGACATAGTCTCTTATGCATTATATACAGCAGAGGAGATTGATTCCTATGAGCCTAAGAATTATGTAGAGGCAATGAATTGCAAGGAAAGTGACAGGTGGAGTGTTGCTATGTAAGAAGAGTTGATGTCTTTGGAAAAGAATCAAACATGGAAGATAGTTCAGAAGCCAAAGGATCAGAGGTTGGTTAGTTGCAAATGGATTTACAAGAAAAAGGTAGCTCCAGAGAATGCAGGTGGGATAAGGTACAAGGCTAGACTAGTTGCAAGAGGCTTCTCACAGAAAGAGGGGATTGATTACACTGAAATTTTCTCTCTAGTGGTCAAACATTGTTCACTCAGAGTAATGCTAACTTTAGTTGCTCAGTTTGACCTTGAGTTACATCAAATGGATGTAACAACAGCTTTTCTTCATGGAAACTTGGAAGAAAAAATATATATGAGCATTCCAGAAGGTGTAGCAGTTCAAGATACCACCAATAAGGCTTGTTTACTTCTGAAATCCTTATATAGATTGAAGCAAAGTCCAAGGAGATGATACTTGAGGTTTGATGAATATGTTGTCAGCTGTGGTTTCAAAAGAAGTCTATATGACAGATGTGTGTACATCAGAAGTGATGCTGATTGACAGGTGTTCTTATTATTGTATGTTGATGACATACTGATAGCCTGCAAATCTATGGATGGAATTCTAGCTGTCAAAGAGATGTTGAAATCAGAGTTTGACATGAAGGACTTAGGGGAAGCTACTGTAATTCTAGGGATGTAGATTGAGAGGAATAGAACAGCTGGATCAGTTATGTTGCATCAGAGTATTTATTTAGAGAAAGTACTCAAAAGATATAATATGGATATGTGTAAATCAGTTGCCACACCAGTTAAGCAAGAGATCAGTTTATCAGGTCAACAATCAGCAAAGACAGAAGCATAAATTTCAGAAATGGATAGGATTCCATATGCTATGCTGTAGGGAGTCTTATGTATGCAATGGTTTGTTGTAGACCAGATTTAGCTCATGCAATGAGCTTAGTGAGCAGGTTCATGGGAAATCCAGAAAGGGAGCATTGGGAAGCTGTCAAATGGATTCAAAGATATCTGAAGGGAAGCTTAACAACAAGTTTGCATTTCAATAAGATTACATCTAACATTGATTTTCTTGCAGGTTATGTAGATGCTGATTATGCTGCAAATTTTGACACAAGGAAGTCACTATCAGGCTATGTATTTAGTTTATTTGGAACAACCATCAGTTGGAGGTCAACACACCAATCAGTGGTGGCACTATCTACAACAGAGGCTGAGTTCATTTCACTTACAGAAGGAATAAAGGAAGGTCTGTGGTTGAAGGGAATTCTATCTGAATTTGGTATTATGCAAGAGTCTGTGGTGCTGTATTGTGATAATTCTAGTGTCATACATCTCTCAAGGCATCAAGGATATCATGAACGAACAAAGCATATTGATATCAGATTGTATTTCATTAGAGATTTGATAGATGATGGAAGAGTAGTTGTGAAGAAAATTGAAACAACAAAGAATCCAACAGATTTTCTTACTAAGGCCTTGCCTACTTCGAAGTTCGAATTGTGCAAGAGTCTTATCAACATGTGTTTAATATGACAGTGAAGAGTTCTGCTACTCTCTCAAAGTAGTGATGGGAGTTTTGCTGCTCTCCAACAAGACAGTGGAAGTGAAGTTTGCTGACTTTAAAACAGTGTGGTGAAGGTGAAGTAAGGAATGCTTAAGTATGAGGTTTAGGTGGAAATTTGAGATGAAAACCTCATATTAGTGACTGATCAACATTAGTAATTGGTTGGAGTGTGAATTAGCAAAGTTCTTGATCGTGTGAAGTGCATGGAAATAACTAGCTAATAACAAGTTCATCAAATCTTGCCATGTGGAATAAGTGGTGACTGGTGTAGTGTGCAGCGGATGTACAGAAGTTATGGTAGTTCGTTAGAAGCGGTTCTATGCGTAAATTGAAAGCTCATAATGCTAGCTATGAGCTGGAAGCAGTTGTAACAGAAATAGATTCCGTTTAACCACCCATATGACAGCTGGAAGATGCTGCATCCGATTGGTCCCATAAGTTTGGATTATCACATGTGATGTATATATAGCTGTAATCTTGGGGTATATATAACTGTAACCTTTAAACACTCAAAGCAATATACAAAAACGATCATCCTCACAATGGACGTAGGCTTGATTAATAAGCCGAACCACTATATATCTTGTTCTTCATGTTCTTCAATCACACAACAGCACACACTTGAGTTTGTTCAATTTGTGAGAGTTTTTCGAATCAATCTTTGATTCAGTGTGAGAGTTTACAAAGTGATTCATCAGATTAGTTTGTCTTTCGTCTTCAAATCAGAGATAGGCCGTAACTTGATGCTTTATCAGATTACATGTCATCTTGAAAATTTAATTATTTTCTTATTATTAATTATATAAGTTTGTTGATATGGGGTGACATGACAAAAAATATTATCAAAATAATTAGATTGTATAAAGTTAATATTAATATATATGCTCCATATCTTACAGCATATCTACATGATGTGTATATTATATTACTCATACATGCCTACTAATTTCATAGATACAAATATAATCGTACCAGCAAAAATTAACAATGAATTAGGAGTATACAATAAAAGTAGTTAGTAGAGTGGAGAAGGCCGGTTGTCCTATTAATTAATTTTGTGGTTGGTAGGTTGATTCAAATGAAATGAAATAAAGGAAATTATGTACGTGTTTGGTTTCATCCATTTATATCTTTACTACTACATGTTTATATTAGTCTCGATAATTAATTACTTTTTATAAATATCTGACTTTAAAAAATAAATAAATAAAAGTCATCGAAAATTTTGTCTAATTTGAGTAGATTTTAACTTTTGCACCTCTCTAAGTATAAAGTGTTTTTCAAGTGTATAAGGTAAATATTTGCGTATGACTTACCCACAAAATGAGATTTGTCTCATTACTTAAAAGATGAATAATTAGAAGTAATTATATTTTAATAAAAAAATAATATTCGATCAATAAAAAGTGATAATGGTGTATTGAACTATAACATGAACAATTCGTAATACTGTAAGCAAAAAGTGCAGGATATATACTCCCTACGTCCCATTTGTTTGCACTGTTATTGTAAATATGAAGTTTAATAAAGAAAAAAAATCAACTAATTTAATTGATATTTGGAGGGTAATGTAGTTTTTTTAAGTATTAAATAAATTATTATAAAGTATTTGTGTTGGAGTGAGAGTATTAAAGGTATACTTAAAATGTACTCCACTACTTTTATAATTAGAAATTGGTATGATTTTTTTTAGATGATAAAAGAAAGTGTGAAATTTAATGTGCAATTGGGAGAGTAATAACTTCTTAGATAAAAAGAAAGTGATATTTATAAAGTGATAAGTTGGTGTTACAAAATTTCCAGCATCGTTATTCTTATTTTATGTGTTATTAAGGTGTGGCATAAAAAAATTGAATCAACAAATGACACTTGTTCCGAAGGAAGATTATAATGTAATTTCTGGGGGCATTTTATTAAATTAATATAATATCCCAAGTCCCAACTTGTCCCAACTATCACTGCAGTTTCACGTGATCTTGTTTAATTATTGGTGCATTGATTAAATTAATAATCTACAATTATTTGAATATTGAAATTAAATATTTATAGCAGTACTCTTCTTCACATTTAAATATGAAAATCAAGATACGTTGTTCAATTTTACAAGTTTAAATATTATTGAAATGTATACACGACAAATAAGAATACTATTGAAATGAAATTACATATGAAAATGTCATTTAAACATTAAATTCAAAATACATTTAATTGCTCTTTTCATTATGGCATAAGAATTCAAATTTTAACTTTAAGAGTGTGAACTGTTGTATTCTTTATTTTTTTTGATAGTATAAACTTTTGTGGGATTTCTTATATTCCATGATTAAATAAAAGGAAGAGTTTTATCTGATTAAAAAAAAATTATTAACAACGTAATTGTTTAATTGACATTACAGTTTAAAAAATGTTATTTACCTGATAAGTATATATATATATATATATATATATATATATATATATATATATATATATATATATATAGCGTGCACTCACTATGTGGTTATCTTTTACAAGTTCACAGTTTAAGAATATTGGTAAAAACTTGTGTGTATCCTGTCGCTTTTAGAATTTTGTGTTAAATTATATATCATTTAGTATAAAGATATGTACTTTTTATTTTGTGAAGAAAAATAAAAAATATTAATGAAACTTTAGAACAAAATGATATATACCCCCTTATTAATTAAAATGTATATCTTTTTGTAAGATTGAATATACTATCATCACTGATTTGTGATGAGAGGAGATTGCCATTATATACACATGTTTATAATCATTTACAATCAATTAGGTCCGTAAAATATGAAGACCAAATCAAATCAAAGAATAATGTACATAAGTCAACTATTTCCCTTAATACCCCCCGTCAAGCGTTGCGTGGGATGTAAGCAAACGCAAAGCTTAGAAGGCAAAAATTCAAAAACCGATCAAGGAAGACTCTTGGTGAATATGTCGGCCAGCTGAAGATGAGATGGAACAAACTGAGTGTTCAACTTCCCTGAAGAAACAAGCTCCCGAATGAAATGACAGTCAATGTGCTTGGCCTGTTTGTGAGCCACAGGATTTTGGCTGAGGAAAATAGCACTCTTATTATCACATAAGAGTGTAGGAGAACTCGTAAACATCTGATGAAGCTCTCGTAGTAAATTTGTGAGCCAAACCATCTCAGAAACAACATTAGCTAATGCCCTGTGCTCAGATTCGCAACTAGAACGAGCAATAGTGGGTTGCTTCTTGGCACTCCACGAGACTAGATTACCACCCAAAAAGATGGAATAGCAGAAGGTAGAGCGACGCGTCTCAATGCATCGAGCCCAATCTGCATCAGAATAACCCACGATGGACTTCTCAGAACGATGTGTGAAGTTCAAACCATAATTAATGGTACCCTTCACATACCGAAGAATTCATTTTACAGCCATAAAATGATCATCAGTGGGCGACTGAAGAAATTGACCGACGGAATTCACCGCAAAGGACAAATCCGGTCGAGTAATGGTCAGATACTGCAAAGCCCCAACCAAAGAGCGGTATAAGGTAGGATCAGAGAATAAAGATCCAGTGTTGAGTAAGGTTTGTCCAGCAGCAAGAGGTGTGGAGACAGGCTTGCAATCCAACAAATTTGCGCGCTCCAATATATCATGAGCATATTTAGCCTGGCCAATAAAACTTTGATAAAACTTTGCAATAAGCGCTGATCATTTCCTGTAATGATAATATCATCTATGTAAAGAAGAATATATTGGATCGAAGAACCTCTTCGAAGACAAAATAAGGAGGAATCAGACTTGATCTGCTGAAATCCCAAAGACAACAGGTATGAGCTGAATCTTTGGAACTAAGCTAAAGGAGCTTGCAGAAGTCCATATAAAGCATTCTTCAGTCGAGAAACATGATTAGGACTACGTGGATCAACAAAACCAGATGGTTGAGCCATGTATACTGGTTCCGTGAGCACACCATTCAAGAAGGCATTCTTGACATCTAACTGATGCAGAGACCATTTGTGATGCACAACAAGAGCAAGTATTATGCGAACAGTGGCTGCTTTGACCACAGGACTGAAAGTGTGGTGAAAGTTAGTGCCAGAAATCTGAGTAATGCCTTGAGCAACAAGGTGAGCTTTGTGACGCTCAATAGAACCATCTGACTGATGCTTTGTTCGGAAAACCCAACTCCCATGTCTGATTGTTTTTCAATGCATCAAATTCTTCTTGCATAGCATTTAACCAATGAGGAAATTTTGAAGCAGATTTGAAACCTCGGGGCTCAGAAGCTACTGCAAGAGAGGAAAGTAAAGCAGTTGAAGCAATATCAACTGGATACCTAGGTTTAAAAATGCCATCCCGCACCCGAGTAATCATCGGATGTGTAGGCAAGGGCGGTGCTGGGGGTGGATTAACCACGGGGCTAGGTGGCCTTGGGGAAGGCGGCCCTATGGGTTCAGTAGCTGGCGCTGGCGCCATGGTGGCTGGAAGAAGTTCAGGAAGTGGGTCACAAGTCAACTCTATTTTATTTGTACATGATATGGAGTAAAATCGGAGGGTTGACCAGACTCTAGTGTAAGGCAGGATGATTCTGTGCCAGGTATAATAGGATCCAGAAAGCTTGATATAGGCAAATCATGCAGCAAAGATGAAGCACCACCCGAAAAAGAAAACACCTGTTCATCAAACTGAGCATGACGAGTAATATAGATGTGTGCAGAAGAAGGATCAAAATATCGAAAACCCTTATGAATGCTGCTATAACCCAGAAAAATACAAGGTCGACTGCGATGTGAGAGCTTATTTACTGCATAATCCCGAAGAAAAGGGAAAACCCGACAGCCAAAGGGTTTGGAGACATCATAATTCAAGACACAGTTAAATAATATCTCATGTGGAGATTTATCATCCAATATAGAAGACAAGAGCCGATTAATGACATAGACAGCAGTGGAGAAAGCTTCAAACCATAATGATGCAGGAGCCGAAGCATGAAATAATATAGAGAGTCCCGTTTTAGTGATATGTCTGTGTTTTCGTTCAGCTATACCATTTTGTTGCGGAGTATATGGACATGAAATGCGATGGAGAATTCCATGACGAACCATAAAATCATCAACACGCTTGTTTACAAATTCAGTTCCACCATCAGATTGGAAAACTTTCACATTTCGAGAGAATTGTGTGCAAACAAAAGTATGAAATTGCACTAATACCTCATAAAATTCAGATTTCGCACGCAATGGATAGAGCCACAAGATCCGAGAAAAATCATCCACAAAAATAGCATAATAACGAAAACCACCAGCAGAGGTAACAGGAGCAGGACCCCACAAGTCACAATGCACCAAATCAAGCACAAAATAAGCACATTTTTTATTCAATGAGAAAGGTAATTTTTTGCTCTTTGCTAATTGGCAAGGCGAGCAAATAGTAGGATTCGATAATAAGGACGTAACAGATAAATGTCCTAATTTATTCAACAAAGAAATAACACCAAAAGCAACATGTCCTAGGTGCAAGTGCCATAAATTAAAACTAGCTCGTAAGTCTGTAGAATGTAAAGCAGCAACCAAAGCCGAGCTACCTTTCTCCAGAACATATTGTCCCTTCTCACACTTTTCCTGAGCCAAAATTTCCCTTGTCACCGGTTCTGAATAGCAAAAGATTTGTTAGAAAACACAACATCAGCATTGGAATCAGATGTCAACTTTCTAATAGATAGAAGGTTTTTAGTGATCTCCGACACCACCAAAACATCCAATAAATTAACATTAGGTGAAAGCTGAGTCGAACCAATATGAGAAATCGAAAGGGAATTTCCATTACCAACAGTTACCTATCCATTACTAGAATATGGTTCAAAGGAATCCAAGTGGGTGCGAGTCATATGAGCCGATGCGCCAGAGTCAACATACCAATCCGACATTGAATTAGTTTCAGAAACGTTGCAGACAACCCAAAATATCTGAGCAAGGTTAGCCGAAGAGGTGGACTGATTCATGGTGTGCTCGCGCGATTTTACAGTTCCAAGAAATGAGGGCATCTGTCCGCATAGTGCTCTCATCGACAAAGCTGACACTAGGGAGTGACCGAACTACGTCCACCACACCCGCCATAAGGACGGCCACCACACTGCTCAGTCGGAGGTCTACCACCTCGAGATCGGTACTGGCCACCTGAACGTGATGCATCAGGAGTGGAGCCAGATGCCATGAATGCGACGGAAGGAACGACCGAACCAGACCCCTCCATCGACTTCATCATCAAATAGAACTGGACCGCCTGATGTAGCAAATCACAGAACGGCGGAACAGAGGTCATCACCATTCTAGTATCAGCAAAATTGGCAAGGAGTAACCGAGCCCTCGAAAGTACAAGTGGCTCTTGTCACTCTTATCCACTGGTTTCTGGATTGCAGACAACTAATCACATAGCATTTTAAATCGTCTGCCATACTCTTTAACATGTTGATTATCTCGGCGCAAGGATAACAACTCCTCACGAAGTTGATTCGCATGCGAGGAGGAAGTGTGAGCGAACCCAGATTCAAGAGCCAACTATGCCGAGCGAGAGGACATGCAATCAAGCACCTCAGTCATGGCTTCCGGTTCGAGGGTGGCATAGAGAACGCCAAGCAACTTCTGATCCCTCAGATACCACGCACTGTACGCCGGATTCGGAGATTCAACACCGACATCAGTTGTGAGTATTTTGGCAGGAGCAGTCACCGAACCATTAATTAGATCAGTGAGTTTGAAAGTGGACAGGAATTGGCGCTTCCACATGAGATAAGTGGTGGTTGACAGCTTGATCTGAACCACATTGATCATGGCTGTCGTTTGAGAAGAGGGAGTATTGACAACGGCGACCATTGATCGAGAGATTAGGGAGAAAGATGAGGTAGTAAAGGATGGTGCAGTCGTGAGAGATTAGGGAGGAGAAGAAGCGAATTTCAGAGAGAATAGGGTATAGGATGTATGGCTTATACCATGTAAGATTGAATATACGATCATCACTGATTTCTGATGAGAGGAGATTGTCATTATATACACATGTTTACAATCATTTACAATCAATTAGGTCCGTAAAATATGGAGACAAAATCAAATCAAAGAATAATGTACATAAATCAACTATTTCCCTTAATACTTTTAGAACAAAACAATACACTCTTATCCATAATACTAAATTCTAAAAGTGCAGTGCACGAAACGTCTGCAACCTCACTCAAGTATATTTTCAAGATAAAATACAATTAAAATTCTATACTCTATAAAAGTGGGAAGGCCAGGGTTGTTCCCATATATTTTAAAATAATTAGAAAGTGAGATATTGAATTAATAGTTTTATGTACATATATTGTGAATTGTATTTCTCATTCTAGAGTAAAGAAAAAATTAGATGTCAAATTATAGTCCGTACTACTAGTTATCTTACATATATTTAATAATTCGTTGATTTAATAAATTTCAACTTTTATATATGACACTTTTTTTTAAATGTAATTTATCACGAATCCGTGTGTATAGTGCAACACATTTAAAATATATACATTAATGAATAAAAACGTATATTTTACTATTAAATAAAAATTTATACATGTGCATCCGGATGTACAGTGCATCCATATAAAAAATGTACTTTAATGAATAAAAACTTATATTCCACTATTAAATAAAAAATTATACACTTGATTAACGAATTTTTTGTTAGTATTTTTATGAAAAATTAAATATAAAAAGTTATACTCCCTTCATCCGCTTCTAATGTGTCCATTTTACTATTTTGACATTTGATTCAAAGGTATCTATTTTCCATATTTAGTACAAAAGTACATAATATGACACACCACTTTCCTCTAATATAACTACTCACTTTAAATATAATAATACTACTCATTAATCCACGTGCAAAAAACAAATGAACACCTTAGAATCGGACGGAGGGAATACATTTATTAAAAAATACATACTCCCTTCGTCCTGCGTTAATATTGATGTTTGCTTTTTGCACGGAAATTAAGAGATAATATTTTAATAGATTGTGGGTTGAGAAATGAGTAGTATTAAATATGTAGTGTATAGGAGTATTAGTGTTGTGTGTAGATCATATATAAAATAAATAATTGTTTTATGTAGGTTTTCCTGACAAAAAAAGAAATATAATGCTTAACTTTCAAAATGAAAGACATAAATCTTAACGTGGGATGCAAAGAGTATATATTATTAAATAAAAATTACTTCATTTTACACATATGATGTATGCCTGCACCCAAATATACCTGATATCAAATGAGAGGTAGTACCGTATGTTGTTATATACTCTCTCCGTCCGTTTGAAAGAGGGTCTTTTACTTTTGTTCACGTTAATTAAATAGTATTATTATTTAATGCGTAGTAGGTAGTTGTATTAGTGGGAGTGTAAACCCCATATTTTAATTGTATTAGTGGGTATGTATGGATCCCATGTGTGTAAAAAAGGAAATGACACTCTTTGGAGCGAACGACCAAAATAAAAAAAACTATCTTTTAAGCGGACTGAGAGAGTATTTTTTTTAAAGTTATTAAAGATTCATTATAAAAATTAACACTCTCATGTTTAACCAAATTATTAATTGAGATTATTTTTATTATAAATTATAGTATTGCATGTAATATATTTATTTGAAAATTTGTCCACATTATACTGCACATTTATACATACACTGACACACATGAATATAAGAAATAGAGGCTTTAGATAGTCCTACGAATTACTTATACAGTGATAATATTTTAATAAAATATAATAATTAATTGATAAAAAGTGATAATAATACAATAAATTATTTTATAAATAATTTATATCATAAATAAAAAAGATAATTAATTAAAAAATATTTAATAATTTATGTGAAACGATCTCATGACCTGGATAAGATTTGCGCACATGCTCACATGCTTGTGATTCAAACTCACCCCTAGATTTAATCCGAATTTGACTAAAAAATTGAGTGAGACTCTTGTGCTCCTGGAACACAGTACCCCTTTGTAATTTTCGTGTCCTTTTGCAATTTAAACCCCTTAGTAATATATAGGTTTAAATAAAATATGGAGGGGAGAATTGTGTTCACGGACACGGCATGTCCCGGGGGAGCAGAAGCTTTTGCCTAAAAAATTTAAGATATCACAAAGATATTAAAAGTATTAACTAAAGTAATATTTTTAAATATTTAAGGGTTATAAATTTTACTACAAAGATTTGAATATTTAAACCAAAGGTTAATACCTGAACAAGGCCCAAAGTTTTATAAGGGCTAAGCCCATAAAATGAGTTCAAATGGGCCTTAAGGCTTCATAGGGCTTGCATTCAGGAACCGATTTTTAAATATAGTAATGTGCGTCACTATTGCCATCGGGGTTTTGCTTAAAGCACCTGTATTGAAGACGAAAATTGTGTGAAATATCAATTATATCCCTATTTCATTTTATAAACCCTGATCCATTAATTAAATTAAAAAATAAAATTTGCTTTGTACATCCATTCTCCATTACACCTCATACGCACAAAAAATATTCAGTAAAAAACACACACATAACCACTGCACAATAAAAAGAGAAAATGATGAGAAAGAAGAGCGAGGAGAGGAGAGAAGTGAACTTACAAGAGAAAGAAAAGAGAACTCACAGTTCAATTTTTTGATGGCCCCCCACACTCTCTCCAATTTCCTACAGTAATGGCATAGAATAATTCGACTAACCCAACCTAAATTTTGACAAATTTCGGCAACCTTCAATTTAATTTTTGTACAGAAGCACAACAATGAAAAATTTTATATATTTTCGGTCACATATTGTCGAAATTTTATAATAATCAGTCCTGAAATTTAAACCTTTAATTTTCAATTGTGAGTTTTATTTTTATTTTTTAAGGTGTGTGTGACCTGTGTGAGTTTAATACTCATCTTTTCCTCTCTTCACCCCACCTTTTGGTGCAGTGCGTGCGTGAACTCTTCTCCTCCTCCCTTCTCTCTCTTTTTTCAAGTCGTGTGATGTGTGTCAGTGTGTGTGGATGTGTGTTTTTTTAGTGTGTATATTTAGTGTGTATTTTAGGTGTAATGGTGGGTAGGTGTACAAAGTAATACTCATTCCGTCCCCTTGAAAGACATCCATTGACTTTTTTATGTGGATTAAGGAGTATAATAATTTAATGTATAGTAAAGTGAGAGAAATAATATTTTAATGTGTAGTGGGTAGTTGTATTAGCGTTGAGTGTGTGGTCATGTGTAGTGGTTGTAGGGCACATCAATCCAAAAAGAAAATGGATACTTTGTAATTGGACGGAGCAAAATGAAAAAATAGATATGTATCAAGGGGAGGGGGAGTATATATATATTTTTTAACTTAACAAATGGGTTAGGATTTATAATATAGACTAGGGATATAATTGACCATTCATACATTTTTATTTTCAATACGGTTGCATTAAACAAATCTTGCATGACAATAATGAAACCCTATGCTAATATCACTTTTTCAATGGTAAATTATTATTCTCTTAAATATCAAATTACTTTGAAATATAAATTAATACTTTTTTTTAATACTTCTTAAATGATGTGAAAATGTTTATATATTTAATCCTATATTTAATTTGCATAAATTATTCTACGCTTTATTTATTTATTTTTTTGTAATCATAATTCTTATTGAAAAAGTAAAAATAAAAAAATGTTGTAATTAAGGACATTCCTAGCCATAACATTAGTTAAATTAATTAGATCTTGGTCTTGTACACTAGCAAGGTATTCAAGAATATATATTAATATTTATTTTAAAGAATATTCATTTTAATTAATAAGTGAATTATTTTATTTTATTGAAGTGATAAATATTAAGAATATTTATATTTGAGTAAAAATATTAGTAATTTTTTAATTTAAAATTTTAAAAGTATGAATTCTTATATTAAAGAATAAAGAGACATTCAAATAAATAATGGTATTACAAACTTATCAAGTCGGATTTCGGCGCACAGGAATTTTTTCAATTTATTATATATACTCTATAAGTTTCTTTTTCCTTCTTAAATTACCAAAATTACCCATACTTTTTTTAATTTTATTTTTATACTAGTATACATTTAAAAGATAAAATTTTCTTAACATGTTCACATACGTTGCAAAATTAAGAGGGATGGAGGGAGTTTATTTTTATTTATTTAACTGTTTTTTTTTGAAAGAGGACCCGGGCATATATCTCCGTGTACTCCCTCCGTCTCGAGCAAACAACACCATTTGATTTTTGCACGTAAATTAAGAAATATTATTATTTTATGTAAAGTGAGTAGATGTATTAGAGAGATGTGATGGATAGTGGTGGATCTTTGGTGAACCATTTTTACTAAAAGAAGAAAATTGTACAATTTGAATGTGACGCTCAATATAATAAAATAGTGTTATTTGGACAGATAGAGAGAGTATGCATAAAATGATATCGTCTAAGGTTATTTTATTATTAATTAATGACCACATTTTAGTAAATATTATTACTTTTCACAAAAAATATATTATTAATTTTAATTTATATTATGAATTCTTCATAAAATATTCATTTACACGGTTATTAGTGACACTTATTACCTTTTATTAAGCTTCCATCTTTTTTTATTCCATCTCTCAAAATTCATTTCATAGAACAATCTCACATAATTTTTTTTTAAAAAAAATAGGAATATATCTTTTAATCATTGATCCATCATAAAAAAAATTAGTCAACCCTAAGATGTATACATCTCATCTATGCGAATTATTCAGAGTAAATTTAATTATAATAATTTAAGTAGGATAGCTAATGAAATCAAACGACCAATAATTATCCAACCTTATAAAATTCATCAAGTTGAATATATACAAATCATATAAAAATTCAATGTTCAACCTAAAGCTGTAAAAATAATAATATTATATATTAAATAAATTCTCAAGAAACCTGTTGACTATCTAATATTAGTTGTATCCGACCAACAACTTCTTTTTCAGACAAACCCCCATCTCCAATCTGACAACCATAATTTTCATAATCTATGCATACTCAATTAGCAATTGATATGATTAAAGTTTCCAAATATTCAATCTTAATAACCTATATTTTGTTTCTTGAGGTTGTTGTTTCTGATGTTTATACAGTAGGTGATGAGAGTGGATGGAACTCCGGCACCGGAATAAATTATCTCAGCTGGTCAGAGAAATACAACTTCACCGTCGGCGACATCCTTGGTATGAGCCTTTGATGCATAAGTTTGTTTAAAATTTTAAATATTTAGATGATCATCATTATTTGTTGTTTATATGCACTATAAAATTTTTGAATATTAAGACGTTATTATTATAATATAAAATAAACATGCTCTGCTACCTAAAAAGATTAGGTTATATATTGTCCATTTGTTTGGCGCCGAACTCACGTATTGAAGTTTGGAGTCGAGCTGCACGGATTTTCTGTGTCATGTTGATGTGATATTTCTTGATTAGTTATATGATTAGTTTGTATGAGGGAGGAGAAATTAAGTATTGACGTTTGGTGTCGAATGATACAAGATTTTCTGTGTCAACGTGATATTTCTGCACTAGTAATATGATTAATTTGTATGAGGGTGGAGAAATTCTAGCCATTGTGTTAAATGACCATTTCATTTAAAAACATAAGTGTTAAATGACCACCTCATTTAAAAATTTAAGTTTGTATAAAGAAGTATCAATTAATACTTAATCAGTTCACTTGAATATATTATTACTGGAGTTTAGGATTTCCTTGCGTATCATCCATCCAACTATACCATATAATACATCGATGATGTCACACTAGAATGAAACAACAAATTCGAACTTATCAATACTTAGAATTATTTGAGTATTTTATCCAAGTTTTTGGTACACGAATAGTTGGGTACAATGGTCCCACTTAATTGGATGGGATGTATTTAGTAAACAAATTAATAATAATAAGGATAAAACTAAAATGGTGTGTAATTACATGATTTTGGGGTGTGTAATTGATTCGAGAGTAATTTTAATACTGGGGGGTTATTTATTTATTTATTTATTTAAAATTGTTGGTGTAGAGTAGTGTTCACGTATTCAAAGGTGCAACATGACGTAAAAGAAGTGACAGATGCAACATTTCAATCGTGCAATACTAGCAGTGGAGTCATTGCAACTTACGAAAGTGGGAACGATCAAATTAGACTAAATGAAGCAAGAAGATACAATTTTGTTTGCGACAAAGATGACCATTGTCTTGGTGGCATGAGATTTCTCATCAATGTTTTTCAAGGGTCTGATGGTAACACAAGCTTGGCTCAGCCACCATCTCCGCCGCCACCGGCGAATGGAGGCGAGGGTCAGGGGGGAGAGAGTTGTGCCGTTGTAGTTAGAGGAGAGATGGTTCGCGCAGTTGAAATGGTGGTCGTTATAATTTTATTCTTAATCTGATTTTTTTTTTAAATAAATGAACATATGTGGTACGAACTTTAATTGAGAACGAACTTTGATATTTCCTCTTAAGGAATTATATTAATTGAATGATTTGAGATCCTATCTTTTTTTTTTTTAATTTTTTAGAAATTATTTAAGGGTAAATTACCAATGTCTATTGTGATTTAACCAAACTATTAAATAAGAACAATTTTTTTGTGAGACATTATATATGTGAGACGTGTTAAAGTATGCCTAAAATATAGATAAAATATGTTTAATGTTTGTTAAATTCTGTTTTCTAAAGTATGATAAATGATGATTTACGTATGATTTTATGGTGTTAAAATATGATTTATTAATAATATGCTTTAACTACAAATAAGCATACTTTATCTACATAATAAAAATCTTTAGTAATGGATCGACTCGTCTTACAATCGTCTCACAAAAAAGTCGTCTCATAAGAGAGTTTCTCAACTATCATTTGATTTGAACATGGATAAAAGTATTTTTTATAATAAAGAGAAATGAAAATGACATCAATACCAATATATTTAAATTGTATTTTTAAATTTTATTGATTTATATATTTTTTATTTTTTCAAAATGTAGGAAAACGAATCTTGCAAAAGTATTGGAATTATAGAGTTGTGAAAATCTTATCTAGCCGTTGTTATTATTATTTAATTAATTTATTTTTTTGAATTTAAATTAAGATTAATCAGGCCATATAGTAAATAATTATATATATTACACGCAACCATAGTGTATGGTGATCGATTTTAATACAATTAATCTTACTTTTACCTATATAAATTCTTATTTCATTATATGAAAAGAATTAGATTATTACAAAATAAAGGAATAATTATTAATAGTCACACATTTTGTACCCCTAATTGTTATAAGATACATTGATTTAAAATAATTACTCATATACAAAATAATAAAGTAAAATATCAAATATAACCCTAAACTCATACACTTTTAAACCACAAACCCTAACCCACCTTCGGAATACCGTCAGACCGCCAGCCGGATGCCGGAATTTTGCCGGACCTCCGCAGGCCGGTCGTCGGAAAACTGCCGCCGCCACCAGAGCTCCGCCGGCCGGTCGCCGGATCACTCCACTTTTTTGCTGCACAGGCAACACATAAGTTTTTACCAAATTTTTATTTAATTTTGAAGAATTGATCCTTTAATCATCTATCTATGATGATTGTTGTCCACATGCTTATGCACACCTTATCAAACAAAGAATAAGAAGGTGCCTCTTCTCTTACTCGAGAAAAGAAAGGCAAAGAGGCCACTGTAGATACTCTCTGTATACCAAGATTACAAAATCCCTAAATAGCATAATGATAAGTCATATATTAGCATGTTTATTTGGTGGAAATTCGAGTCGATTGATTTAATTATATGATATTTATGTGTTAATATTGATTTATATTGTTTTTAGGAGATAATTGCTTTAATTATTTGTATTGATGTGGAAACAAGTTATTAAAGGAGTAAATAAGGAAATTAATCAGCCAGCATATCTTGAAGGACCAAATCTCATCCGAATCTGTTGGATGATCGATCAAGAAAATATATAAAAAGAGGAGATCATGAGATATTTTTGGAAGAATAAATAAGAAAGATATCAAGTAATAGAAGGGGGAGATATTGTTTTATTTTTGGGCTGTAATACACGCTATTTTGGGGCAACATATACACAGATATATTTGGGGAGTAGTTGAACATGAATTTAAAAAGGGCAGAAAGGAGCAGAACACGACATCCAAGCGAGAAGTGAAGATTTGAAGAACAGTCCGACATTTTGGTTTTTATTATTTTTAATTTTATTTTTGCTATGAACATGCGGGGCTAATCCCATTTTCTAGTTTAGGATTCGTGAACCTCCCGTTGAATTTTAGTTAAATTATTTAGAATTTTTCATTGAATCTTGTGTGCAAATTTATTCTATTACATGCTTTGATGTTCTAATTGTTGTTTAATAATTATTTTAGCCTGATCAACTATTAAATTGTTAAACTACTGAATGTTATTCCATGAGCTACAATCCGTAATTGTTGTAGGAATTGGATTAAGTAACAAATAGAGATTATTCCCTCTAGGTGTAATAGGATCTAGGTTGTATGATACCTAGCCGGATTTCGTTGCCTAGTAATCATATGTTTAGAGTTTTAATGCGTTTATGAATTTGAATCCATAGGGTCACTCATACATAGTTCAATTTAGTGGTCGTACCCTAGTTGATGAACATAAGAACATTCGGGTTGATTGGTCGTACCGTCAACCTAGGGATTTGAGTTTGCACATTAGGCTAAATGTTTAATTTCTGTAATTAATTAATTTAGTAAATGAGAGGGAATCGTCATCCTAAACTAGACTTTACTCACCTGGTTAAACTTATAATTAATTTTCATCTGCTTTGTTATTTAAGAATTGAATTAATTTTACTTTTGCTATTTTTGATTTGTCACAATCAAAAACCCCCTATATTTATTTCATATATTAGCAACACTTAAATTTAATAAAAAATTCATTAAACTCCTTTGGGTTCGACCCGTACTTGCTACTAAACTAAGTATTAGTGTAAGTCGGAATTATATTATATTTTGGTAGGCCGACGACAGTCTATCACATACCATCACTACAACATAAGTAGTTTAAATAACACTTTATAGTAACACTTTAAATTTATTTAACACAAAATAAACATTTCTTGTAGGTATTTGTTTGAAATCTACTGAAGTTAATATCTTCAATTAGGGTTTTTCAAATTGAGGGAAAATGTTGTAATTTTTTTAAAAACCCTAACTTGGAATTTAGGGAAACATGACAGGTTAGGTTTGGGGTATCAAACTATCAATGCGGGGTGGGGGTGTTCTATGTTTTTAATTTGTGAATTTCATTTACAGTTATTTTGTTTAATTTTAATATAAATTTTTATTTCTTTAATTGAAATTTAATTTATCTATTGAATTAATGACTTGGAGGGTGATTCATATTTTATTTTTTAAAATTTTTTATACACTTGGACGTGACGTGTCACTTTGATTAGTTGGGAAACAATTGAACTCGTCACATCATCATCGCTTGCCGGTTTCCGACGAAAGGTGACAAATCCGGCGAAAATTGGATCAAAATTAATGAAAAATGGAAGTTATGGAACCAAACATAAACAAATAACATTTTGAGACTAAAATTAAAAAGAAAAAAAGTTACGGACCAAACAGATATTTAACTTCGATAATTAAAGTTTGGAATGACTCCCTTTTGCTAAAGGCTACTCCATTTGGGACGTCAATGCAGAATCCACCTTTCTTTTGGGTCAAGTGGATAGATACATGATGTCTACCTTCAACGATCCCAACTGTTGGGAAGTATTAAAGAGTTACAGCTCCTCCTCCTCTTGGGATCGATCATTATTGGATGTTCGTAACAAGTTTAACTGTAAGATTGATAAATTATTTTATGAACAATTCAAAAGTGATAATATTTTTAATATAAATTGATATTTAATTTAAATAAAGTGATAATAAAATATTCAAACGATTTAATAAATAATAATAATAATAATAATAATAATAATAAATATATAATACTTTTCTATTAAAAGTAAAAAATAAAATTAAAATGAATAAATATTTAAACGGATATAAATATAGAATTAAATTATGTTAAGAAAAAAAATATTGATATATTATATATAAATAATTAATTTAAATTCAAATAAATAAATATTATATATTTATATTATGGTTTACATAAATATAAAAATTAAATAATTATAGTATAATTCCGTGGGTAAAATCTAGTAATTGATAATGATAATGTCTTTAAAATAAAATGAATGATATTAAGGAAATATATTCAAATCTTTTTACCAATCAAAAAAAAAAAATTCAAATCTTTATCTTTTTTAAATAGATATATATGGCACTAACCCTTTCTCTTCTTCTTTCATGATTACCCAACCCTCATCTTCCCTTATCTCTTTTCTCGTGTGTTACTGCTGTTTCAGAATCGATTTCTATTGTCTGGTAATGTAATAGTAAACTCGTTTTTCTTTTTTTGTTATTACTTTCTTTTTTTTTTTTCTTTCGGTCATGTAAGCGATATCTTTTCTTACTTTATGAATACTCTGAATCAATGGTAATTCTTCTCTTCCTTTTTTTTTTCTTTTTATTTCCGTTATGCAATCGTACTTAATTTATGAATTCTCATAATCAATGGTAACTGTTGGTTTTCTTTTTATTTCTTAGTTTATGAATCCTTTTGTTTTCCAGAAAATGAACGTTGAGAGGTGAGTCAAGATCATCTCATTTGAATATTCTTATTATTATTTTTTTTTTTCAATTTCAACAACTATTTGCCTTAATTATATGGGAAACACTGTGTGTTAACCGGTACACGATGTAACACTTTTATGGTGCTTTTTAAAAAGTGTGAGGCGTCATTCATCGGGTATGGAACACGAAACATTTTTTTGGAATAGATTCACATTTATCTATTGTTGTTCTTGTCCAGATAAGATGGACTCCCCACATTCAATCGATTGTTGTTGTTGCCTTTTATTAATTGCGTGTCCACACAATTAAGTCAAGAATTATAGCATTCTTTTTTGGAATGATTACTACTATGTACACAAAAAAAACCTATAAGATACAAACATATAAAAATATTACTACTAACTACAAAAATATATAGTGATATTCCAATATTACCCCTACAATGTGCTGCACATAAATGTTGTGTGCAGCAAAAGTTCGTATGCAGCAAAGTGTGTGCAGTAAAAAAAATGTGTGTGCAGTAAAAAAAATGTGTGTGCAACAAAAAGTGTGGTGGTCCGGCGGCGGTCCGACAGCTTTTCCGGTGGCCGGCAGTGCTCCGGCGACCGGCCGGTGGAGCTCCGGCGAGGTCAAATTTCCGGCAGCGGCAGCGGCTGTCAGGCAGTTTCCGGCGGCTGGCCGGCGGTCCTGCGGTGGTCCAGCGATAGGCCGGCGGCAGCGGTGGTCCGGCGGTGGGTGGGGGTTTAGGGTTTGTGGTTTAAAAGTGTATGGATTTAGGGTTATATTTGATATTTTATTTTAATATTTTGTATGTAATAGTAATTATTTTAAATTAATGTATCTAGTAGTACTTAGGGGTACAAAGTGTATACCTATTAGTAATTATTTCTTTTTTTTTTTCCGTCATGCAATCTCACTCAGAATCAAAACTAATCTTTATTATTAATCAATACTAATTCTTTATTATTAAACCCTAGTTCCTTTGGATGTTTATGGTTTAGGGCTTTTGCTGTAAACGCTGTGGTCTCTCAAATCTTATTATACCCCATGTATATTTAAACTAAAGGGATCACATGTTTACCCAGTAAACTCAGTTCACAGGAGATTAAATATATTAAGCTAATCATCAATCTATTGTTCTTAGTTCAGATAAAATGGACTCCCCACCTGCTGATGCACTTATCAAAGAACGTATAAGAGAATGCCTTTTGCTCATGAAAGACAAAGAGGCCACTCTTGATGCTCTCTGTCAAGATTACAAAATTTCTAAAGAGCATACTACACATGGTAATATACATATACATGATATTTATTAATTCTTAGTTTAGTTTGTGTATAATAATGTTCTTTCTTATAAGTTTGGGAGCAGATGGAAAACGATTATAAAGATTTCTTCTCGAGATATCAAATTAGCCTGGAGGCTCAGTTCACTAGCTTGAAAATCCGATTGAAAAAAGGAGTTGAGAAGTTTATGAAAGACCAGTTTCAACGTTTCAACGATTTTGTTGACCACACCATGGATCAACCCATACAAACTTTCTTATCTGACATATCAAATTAGCCTAGAAATGGAGGTTCGGTTCACTAGCTTGAAAATCCAATTGAAACAAGAAGCTGAGATGCTCATGAATGATCAGATTCAACGTTTCAACGATTTTGTTGACAACACCATGGATCAACACATACAAATTTTCTTATCGACATATCAAATTAGCCTAGAAATGGAGGCTCAGCTCAATTGCTTGGAAATCCAAATGACTCAAGAAGCTGAGGAGTTCGTGATTGATCATATTCAACGTTTCAACGATTTTGTTGGTCAACACATACAAACAACATTCCCACGAGCTCTAGACATCCATACCTTCTCAAAGTTAGCACCCCCTAGTAAGACAACTTCAAATTTTAAATTTAAATTATTTCTATTATATTAATAAATATTTTTTCTATTTTATTTTATAATATCACACAAGTACAAGGTGTACTATGGTGCCTCTATAATATTGTTGTCCTTCACTTTTCTAACATAATATCATAAACATTCTAATGGATTTAAAAACTATTCTGCAACTCCATAGCTGAAATTATTTGGTGTCAATTCCTTTTGTCATGCCCACATCCTATCCAATAGAGTTACCTTTTGTTTGAATATACTTGAATTCCCACTTAATCTAATTAATGCCATAACATTATCCAAAACACTTTATGTTTCCTATTCCATGATAATCTAAGATGAACTTGAAATTTTCTACCAATAAAATCTTGCATACTACTTCGGATGCCAACCCTCAAGAAGCACTTTTGCCACACACAAGATGAAAATGGGCAAAGAATAAATAGGTGATCAACATCTTACACACTGCTTGCACAAAAAGTTCACATCAAACTGTCCTCAGAAGCTAGCACTTTAAGTTTTCTAAGATTTACCTTGGTAGACAGTCTATCTTTCAGCAACCTCCATACAAATGCTTGAACTTACTTGGAATCCCTTTTTGCCAAATTCTAACTGTTTCATGATCTTCCTGTTGATTGTTAAACCTGCCTTGGAGATTCTTGTACGCAGAATGTGTAGTATATGCTTTTGTTGAGTTAAAAGTTTTTTTTTATCCCATAACTATTTAAAACTTTAGATTTTGTCCAAAAAAATATATTTGTATCGATTTTGTCCCATAACTATTAATTTTATATCAATTTTGCCCAATTTTCACCGGAACCCTCAATTTTCACCGAAAATTGGTCACATGTGTTGCATGTGACTGATATATTTGGGGGTTCCGGCAAAAATTGAGGGTTCCGGCGAAAATTTGACAAAATTGAAACAAAACTTATAGTTATGGGACAAAATCTATATAAATATCTTTTTTGGGATAAAATTTAAAGTTTTAAAAAGTTATGGGACAAAAAAAACTTTTAACTCTTGACAATTATATGTGATTTGTTTATTCTGATGTTAGCTTGTGATGTTTATTTCTCTATTTTATTTTTTTAGTCCATTGCAAATAATGTCCTCACAAATAATATTTTTCTTTATGATTTATGAAGCTCTTAAAAATAGTTAATGTCCTCACAAATAATATTTTTTTTTATGATTTATGATTTATGATTTTAGTCCATTGCAAATAATGTCCTCACAAATTTATGATACTTGATTTTAATACATCTCCCTTATTCCAATGCTCTAACCAAAAATTGGTATTTTTCCCATCTCAATCATCTTTTCAGGAGCTGTTAACGATGGATCTTTTCTTGATCCGAATGTCGTACAAGCCCTGTCGGAATTATCTCTAGACGAGACAACCGCTAATGCAGATGGTAAGTTTAATTCAGTGCATATTTGGATTTTAATGATTATAGAAAAGGTACAAGTAACATTTTCAATCTTTCTAGTTACAGGCCCCCATTTCAATGATCATCGCATATAGCTAGCTGGTTAGGGTCCACTTCAATGAATCCACAATCTTCATAATTTACCATATATGACCTTTATATGTGTGGATATATATAGCTTTTAACTCGTCTCTTCAAATACTATTCTTTTTCTGGCCTCCTTGTGATTAGTAGGTGTTAATTCGCCCATCAAATAATTTTTTTACAAGGATTATGCAAATCTTGATATACATATAAGTTTTTTTTTCATGGAATTTATTTAGGCTATAATACAATCCTTGTGGCTATACATAGGTTTACAAGCTTAGTATTATATATATTCAAAATCATCCCATACCAATTTACTTCGTTCAAAATAGTCCCAAGTGTTAGAACCTGGTGAGTGGAATTTTGATAAAATGGAACTGAGTTTAATATTACAAAAAATATTGTAACCTTTAGCGTAAAAAGATACATCATTGTTGATATGTTTAAGAACAAATACAAGTTGATTCTTACAAGAAAACTCAAACAATCATACTTCAAAGAAATGATAAACCAGAAGAGAAAATTTATTCTACTACAACAATCATCCTAATTGTCATATGCACCCAATTGAAAAGACAAGTTTCACGACTATCTACTCTCCAGTACAAACAGAATAGAACACTCTCTTCTCCAGTACAAACATGATAGAACACTCTCTGAAACGTTTATTGAATATGCTCTGTAAAAATCTCTAATTAAATCTGATCCTACATCCCTTATTTATAGACAATTTGATGTGGATAAGATTTGCATGGTAGTTGTGGGTGTTTGGAGGTGATTATCATCTTAATTCCTACCAAATCCCGCGAACTCCATCGTACTCCCTTCGTCCCGACGTAAGAGGGGCTTTTGCTTTTTTGCACGTACATTAAGAAGTGTTATTATTTAATGTGCAGTAGGTAATTGTATTAGTGGGAGTATGAGCCCATATTTTAATTATGAGAATGACTAGAGTACCATCGGTCCCATGAAAAATTCATGAAACCGGATCCCAAAATCAAATTCGCGGGTTGCTTGATTCTTGTCGGATCTCTTCTTTTGTAAATCTCTATCCTCCATGCAATATCAGGGCTTTCTCTCTCCTCAAGAAAAAAAGTCCAACTTATCTCTGCAAGAGTTGGAAAAGAAAGCAGGAACAACTCTCCTCCATTTCCAAAGAGCTTCTTTCTTCTATTTTCCACCTCCGGCGATTCCGTCGGCGCGTGGAATACGGTTGAAATACACCTTCTCCAATGTCATCTGTCCTCCTCCCCACCTTTATCCCTTACTCCACCTTTTCTCTGTCTACTTTCAACCCTCCCCTATTCCCTCCTCCCCCAATCATTTTCCCTAAACCAACACTGAGGGCTTTCCAAAGACGTGAAGCTTTGAAATCAGGCAACTCGTTGTTTGAATCCCTCCTCTCCCTGTTGTCTCTCATAGCTTTCAAGAGTTGCTCGGGGAGACGACGGAGAATTTTCTGGCACTGATATTGGTGGAAGTATGGCGGCCAAAGCCGGTGGTGGAAAAGGTATATGTGAAGTAAACCATATTCATGCATGGTGAAGTGTTGAGATTGGTTTACAGAATAAGAGCATGCATGGTAAAATTGCATGCATACGTCAGGAATGAAGCAGCGTATGTACACATGAAATCATGCAACGGTTACACAGTATGGGCAGGCTGTTTTGGAGATATTTTGTGGTGGTTATCTAGATCTTTCTAGGGTGGTTATCTGCTGGTTTCTATAGTCCTACACGTGGTCTATGCAAGAGAGTTTGATTCAGTTAAAAACTTAACCGTTTGATAACCGAAATACAACTGCAAAGTTGGTTCATCAAAATCGTCCCACAAGTTTGCAGCTGCGTGAGGAGTTTGTATATATAGCTGTTCTATCATCTTTCTTTGTACTTGTACACCATTTTTTACATTGATCAATAGAGAAGCTCATCCTATAGTGAACGTAGGTCATTCTTGATCGAACCACTCTAAATCCTCATCGCAATTTACTTTCTGAAACACACACACACATACATCTTCTTCATAGTTAGTCTTTTCTTCATTCAAAGCTTCTTGATTCAAAACGTTTTCTGTGAGAATTCATATCGAACACATAGAGTGTGATGCGAATTCTTGTCAACTGGCGCCGTCTGTGGGAAAGCAGACCAGATCAGAGGCAATCAAGAAGGAGATTGAAGAAAGGAAGACAACATGATGACTACAAAGTTTGACATCGAGCGGTTCACGGAGAAATCCGATTTTGGATTGTGGAAGATCAAGATGAGGGTCATTCTAGTTCAGCAAGGACTGGTGAAGGCGATTCAACAAGCTCCTAAAAATGAAGCTGTTGCAGTGGATGCACAAGCACTGTTAGCAGATAATGAGATGCAAGAAAAGACATTGAGTGCCATAATCTTGTGCCTCGGTGACAAGGCACTAAGGGAGGTTCAGAGAGAAACAACCGCCAGAGGATTATGGAAGAAACTTGATGATCTTTACACAGTAAGATCTCTGGCTAACCGTTTATATCTTAAGCAGAAGTTATATTCTTTTAAGATGGTAGAGGACAGGCCTATCTTGATTCAGCTTGATGAGTTTTCTAGGTTCTAGATGATTTAGAAAATGTTGATGTAAAATTAAGTGATGAAGATAAGGTTGTGATCTTGTTATCTGTACTTCCAAAGTCTTTTGAAAATCTTAAAGACACTTTGTCATTTAGAAGTAGAGAAACAATAAGTTCAGAAGAGGTTGTAATGGCTCTGAAGACAAAAGAACTTCAGAAAGTTTCAGAGGGGAGCAATGGATCAGGTGAGGGATTAATGGTCAAAAGAAATGATCATGGTAAGAAGAATAACAAGAAAGGAGGATCTGACAGGAAGCAAGATAAGAAGAATGATCAATCCGGAGACAAAGAAGGTATAAAATGTTTCTATTGTCATGAACCTATAACTACAAGAAGAATTGTTACAAGTTAAAGGCATTGAAGGCCAAAAAAGGTGAAGCTGATAGGCAAGGACAGAAAAACCAAGCAAATCAAGTTGTTGGTGTACAAGATCAGAATGATCAAAATAATTACAATGAAGTTCTGTCCATTAGTTCAACAAAAATGGCAGATGGATGGGTACTTGATTCAGGCTGTTCCTTCCACATGTCTCCAATGAAACAGTGGTTCAATGATTTGAAGATCTACAATGCTGGATCAGTTCTTCTTGGTGATGATCATACATGTCAGATTAAAGGAATTGGTTCTATCAAGTTAAAGATGCATGATGGAAGAATCAGGATGCTCTCTGAGGTAAGATATGTTCCTGCTTTGAAAAAGAATTTGATCTCATTTGGAGTACTAGATGGCATGGGATATGTTTGTGAATTAAAGAAAGGGATTCTCACAGTAATGAAGGGAGAATCAGAAGTCATGAGAGGCATCAGACATAGAGATCTATACTTGCTTGATGGCTGGACACTTGTTGGTCAAAATAATTCAGCATCAGTAAGTTATGAGATGTATCTGTGGCATAGAAGATTAGCACATATCAGTGAGAAAGGGGTTACAAGAATTGGCTAGACAAAAGGCTATTACTATTAGTTCATCAGATAAGCTTGATCAGTATGAACACTGCATAATTGGTAAAGCCAAGAGGCTTAAATTTGGAGCAGGTGTTCATAATAGCAAAAGTAGGATTGAATACATACATTCAGGCCTATGGGGGCCTTCAAGAACACCAACAAGAGGTGGAGGCAGGTATTATATGTCATTTATAGATGATTACAGTAGGAAAGTTTGGGTATACATCTTAAAAACAAAAGATGAAACATTTCAAACTTTCAAGAATTGGCTTGTTGAAGTAGAGAATAGCTGTGATGCCAAGGTAAAGACATTCAGGACTGATAATGGGCTTGAATACTGCTCTGAGGAGTTTAATGACTTCTGCAAGCAAAAGGGAATTGTGAGACACAAGACAGTTCCTGGTACACCTCAACAAAATGGTGTGACTGAGAGATTGAATCAGACACTGCTGGAAAGGGTAAGGTGTATACTTAGTAGTTCTGGTCTTGCTAAGAGTTTTTGGGGAGAAATTATTACTTCTGTTGCTTTTCTTGTCAATAGAAGTCCTTCAGCTACACTGAATTTTAAAACACCACAGGAGGTGTGGTCTGAAAAGCAAGCAGACTACAGCAGGCTCAAGGTATTAGGTTTCTTAGCTTATGCACACATAAAACAAGATAAGCTAGCACCTAGAGCTGTAAAATGTGTGATGATAGGATATCCAAAGGGTGTTAAAGCATACAAATTGTAGTGCATTGAGAATAACAAGTTTATGATAAGCAGGGATGTTACTTTCAATGAAAGTGTAATGCCACTTATGAAACAAGCTCAAAGAAGTAATGAAGCTGAGCTTGAGGTGGAGTCTTCCAGAATTGATCAGAGAAAACAACAAAAAGTTATTACTGAATCTGATCAAGAGATAAGGAAAGAAGCTGAGACAGGAGATGATGATGTTTTAGAGATTAATAAGCTATTGAATATCTATCAGTTGACTAGAGACAGAGGGAGAAGGACCATTAGACCTCCAGCTAAATATGCTGATGCTAATATGGTGTCTTTTGCTCTGTACACTGCAGTTGATGTGGATGCTTATGAGCCTAGGAACTACAAGGATGCTGTTACTTGTAAAGAAAGTGATAAGTGGAATGTTGCTGTACAAGAAAAGTTGTTGTCTCTGGAGAAAAATGAGACATGGAAGGTTGTTAAAAGGCCCAAAGTTCAGAAACTAGTCAGCTGTAAGTGGATATTCAAGAAGAAAGTTGCACCTAAGGATTCAGGTGGAGTTAGATTCAAAGCAAGGCTAGTAGCAAGAGGTTTTTCACAAAGAGAGGGAATAGATTATACTGAGATTTTTCTCCAGTTGTTTGTTCCATCAGAATCTTGCTAGTTTTGGTAGTTCAATATGACTTGGAATTACATCAGATGGATGTTACTACAACATTCTTACATGGTAAGCTTGAGGAGAAGATTTACATGGAGGTTCCAGAGGGAGTTTCTGTACAAGAACCAGAAACTAAAGCATGCTTACTTCTTAGATCATTGTATGGATTGAAGCAAAGTCCAAGAAGGTGGTATCTAAGATTTGATGAATACATAATCAGTTATGGATTCAAGAGGTCTTGTTATGACAGCTGTGTATATTTCAAGCATGACAGTGAGTATCATATGTTCTTACTATTGTATGTTGATGATATTCTTATTGCTTGTAAGTCCATGGAGGGTATTTTAGCAGTTAAGAAGATGCTTAAAGCTGAATTTGACATGAAGGATTTAGGGGAAGCAAAGGTAATCTTGGGGATGCAGATTGATAGAGACAGAGTTGATGGATCAGTAAGGCTTCATCAAAGTGTGTATTTGGAAAAAGTGCTCAAGAGGTATAACATGGACTTGAGCAGATCAGTTACAACAACAGTAAAGCAGGGTATCAATTTGTCTACTATGCAATCAGCTAAAACCAGAAATGAGATAATGGAGATGGAGAAAGTTCCTTATGCAAATGTTGTTGGAAGTTTAATGTATTCCATGGTATGCTGCAGGCCGGATCTTGCATATGCAATGAGTCTAGTAAGTAGATTCATGAGCAATCCTGGTAGAGAGCATTGGGAAGCAGTTAAATGGATACAAAAGTACATCAGAGGGACACTTACATCAGGTCTGAAGTTCAAGAAATTAACTTCAAATAATGAGTTTCTTGAAGGTTATGTTGATGCAGATTATGCAGCTAATCTAGACACAAGGAAGTCTTTGTCAGGTTATGTGTATTGTCTATTTGGGATAACCATTAGTTGGAAGGCAACACATCAACCAGTTGTGGCTCTAACTACAACAGAAGTTGAGTACATTGTACTAACAGAGGCAGTAAAAGAAGGTATGTGGCTGGTTGGAATCCTAAGTGAATTTGGGACTGAACAAAAATCAGTTGTCATCAACTGTGATAATCAGAGTGTTGTACACTTGTCTAAGCATCAGGGATTCCATGAAAGGACTAAGCACATAGATGTAAGATTGTATTTTCTGAGAGACATGAAAGAATAAGGGAAGGTGGTAGTCTGCAAGATTGATACTGCAAAGAATCCAACAGATTTCCTAACTAAGGCACTTGCAACCTCAAAATTTGAGTTGTACAAGAATCTGATCAGTATTTTCTAAGGGAGTGAGGTTGAGTTTATGATGTACTCGTTAAAGAACAGTGGAAAGAGTGGCTGCACTCATTACAAAGCAGTGTAATAGGATTGAGGTTTGATGATGATGAATAAGGTTTAAGGTGGAGAAATTGTGAAGTAAACCATATTCATGCATGGTGAAGTGTTGAGATTGGTTTACAGAGCATGCATGGTAAAATTGCATGCATACGTCAGGAATGAAGCAGCGTATGTACACATGAAATCATGCAATGGTTACACAGTGTGGGCAGGCTGTTTTGGAGATATTTTGTGGTGGTTGTCTAGATCTTTCTAGGGTGGTTATCAGCTGGTTTCTATAGTTCTACACGTGGTATATGCAAGGGAATTTGATTCAGTTAAAAACTCAACCGTTTGATAACCGAAATACAGCTGCAATGTTGGTTCATCAAAATCGTCCCACAAGTTCGCAGCTGCGTGAGGAGTTTGTATATATAGTTGTTCTATTAGCTTTCTTTGTACTTGTACACCATTTTTCACATTGATCAATAGAGAAGCTCATCCTATAGTGGACGTAGGTTATTCTTAAACGAACCACTCTAAATCCTCATCGCAATTTACTTTCTGAAACACACACACACACATCTTCTTCATACTTAGTCTTTTTTTCATTCAAAGCTTCTTGATTCAAAACGTTTTCTGTGAGAATTCATATCGAACACAAAGAGTGTGGTGCGAATTCTTGTCAGTATATTTCAAGATGAGAGTGATGAGGCAGCGGTCGTGGTCTCAAAGGAGTAAAGGTTTCCAGTGGAGAAGCTGGATTTCGGGTGGGCTGGCCCGATTTCGGGTGGTTTTGGCGTCGTCTCCGTTGGATTTGGCTTATAATTTAGAGTGTTTGCCCTATGCACGACTTGTCACGATGAGGAAGGATTCTTGACGGAGACTCCATGAGGGAGGATTATTAAATCCAACCATTCTAGCTTGACTAAACAAATTCAATGCTTCTTCAAAATGACCTTGATCAAGATGTCCATGGAGTATTACATTACATGAAACCGAGTCTTTTGTCATCATGCAATTGAAAACACTCAACGCAGAGTTTAATACACCAGATTTTGCATAGAAATCCATTACTGAATTTCCCACTGAACCAAATAATTCAAGTCCTTGCTTAATCAGTGATGCATGGACAAATTTTCCAAGTCTAAATGATAATGCCAAACAAGCCTTGAGAACATGAGAGAAGTTTGAACTCCAACTTCCCGGTGGCCAAGTGGGCTAGCCCACTTGGTTCATAGTAGTTGAATCTTGACTGCTTAATTTCTTTTAAAGCAGTACATGTCCGAATAAAGCAATGGGTATTTTGTACAACCGCGACAGAAGCTCTGGAGTCCAAACGCCGCCGAAGAGAATGAGATCCCATATTCCACTCCCATGTTTCATCTACTATTCCATATATTAAAATCTTGCCACGTGTCACAATCAATGGCCAAAATTCAACACTTGCCCCAAGGGTTTAATGGTAAATTGTAGGGTATAGTTTTATTATATTATGGAATACTAATAGAACATGGAAAATGAAACAGGGAATTCAAGTTGCGAGTGCAAAATGCTCGGGTGGGAAACTTTCCGGAATGGAGTGGAAAAGGTTAAGTATACTATGAACATATTTACTATAAAGAGTAAAACTTTGTAATCATGTTTTGAGATATTTATGCTTAGCTCTGAAGATAGGGACTTGTTAGCTCATAAATTTGACTGGTAATGTGGAGTTGTTATGCGAAATTTGATGATTGAGGTAAACGAGTGCGACGAGAATTGTTTTTTCAATTGGATAATTTGGTTTTGGTTGTGATAATGAAAAAGGTTCTTCCATGGCTGTTGATATTCAAACTTTATCTTCTTATTTTGAGTAATTTTATTATAGAAAAGATACTGGATAGTTGTTCTTCAAGCACTAATTTCTTTACCCTACTAAGAGTTGAAATTATAAAGCCTGTGCAAGAGAAGGCACGAGACGAGTATAAAATAAACTCTTATATTAAGGAAGGTGTAATATTATATATTTCAAAGATTAATTTCAAGAATGATCTATAATTTAAAATTTGTGTAGTATAATTTAATTATTATTGGCCATACATCTCTTGTTTTTAAAAATCTTAAATTAAATAATAATCTAATTTATTATAAAGAGTAACTCAATTCATAGGAAAGAGTAACCTAAAATATAGGCAAAATACTCAAATTAAATAGCAATCTCATCTTTATAAAGAGTAACCCAATTAATAAGAAAGAGTAACCTAACTAATTAATATATGAAAGATTAACCTAAAAAGATATTGAAAAAATACTCAAATTAAATAGTAAATTAATCTTTTAAAAAATCTATAAAGAATAACCTAATTAATAAGAAAGAGTAATTCAATTAATATGAAAGAGTAATTTAAAAGATGTTGACCAAATACTCAAATTAAATAGTAAATTTTTTCAAACAAAATCTATTATTATGAAGAGTAGTCCAATTAATAAGAAAGAGTAACTAATGAATATGAAAATGTAATCTAAAAGATGTTAATCAAATAAAAAAGTTAATATAGAGTATCACTCTATAGAAGTAATTAGATTATTTTTTTGCATTAATTAGATTACTCTATAGAAATAATTAGATTATTCTTTATTTATTATTATAATAGTTAATTTTCATTAACAAATTATTAGAAATTCCATGATAACAGAATAAAAATACCATATGAACAAAGACATTTATTATATCATTTAGTCAATCTATGTTCATCTTCACCATTTATGAAAGCATTTTCATCAAGTTAGTAGAGCATCATAATTTTCTAATGACAAATTATTAATAAGATCCGGGAGACTATTTCATAAATTTTCATGATTGAGCACTCAACCAAAATTTGATATTAAGTAATCAAGAGCATGTGTTACAAATTGATTCGAGAAATCCCAACAAATGAAAACTACTTAATCTTAATCAAACCAAACACAAATATAAATAAACTAATTTAAAATCATGACTACAATAACATGATAATTAATTTATTTGAAGAACAAATCATTAAAATTAATCAGTTGTCTTCAAAAATCCGTATTCAAGAGCTGGTGGGAGCTTTCATGGCAGACCAACCCCGGCTTACAAACTGGGTTGGATCGGGGCGGACCAAGCTTATGATGGACAGCAGGACATCACAAAACGTAAAAATGAAGGCATACCTGAGAGGAGAAAGAGTGGCTGCTGACGGTAAACCGGAAAAATAAAATTAAAGTAAAAAAAATTGATTGCAATCCTAGGAGAGTTAAAATCCCCAAAAAGTCGGTGGGTAAGAGAAAGAAGATGCACCGCCGCAGATGGATTTTGCACTGATGAACGGCGAGAGGGAGGAGGCGAAGCAAAGGAGCCAGTTGAGAGAGAAACTTACGCTGTCAGAAAGAGGAAAGAAACAACCAAGAATTGTATAATCATGTCAACAACCTCAAATTATTCATCAACAACCAACAAACAACTGTTGGGGTATGGATATATTTTAAGAGCATGATTGTTTGCAATCTGCTAAATATTTTCTTATCTACCTTTCACGGCAGATACATCATCTATTTATAGTCATTACATGAGATGTGATTTAATGCATGAATATGTACATTCATCTATAAAACTTATTGAATCTTCTACTTGACTGCCTCCTTGTGTTTTGTAGTGATGTTGGACCACCATTACAAATTACTTCCAACACCCTCTCTTAATTTGTAATGTTAACATGTCCTCTGAATTGCTCAAGCTTCTCTGACGTAAATGCTTTCGTAAACCCATCTGCAAGTTGCTCCTTAGTGTTCACGAACTCCAGTTGAATTTCTTGCTCACTTACGAGATCTCTTATGAAGTGATGTCGCAATTCGATATGCTTAGACCTTGCATGGAAAATAGGATTCTTTGTCATTGCAATAGTTGACATATTGTCGCAAAAAATAGTTGTTGGAGTGCCTTGAACTTGCTGAATATCAGCAAACACTCTCCTCAACCATACAGCTTCACAAGCTGCATCACATGCTGCAATATACTCCGCTTCCGCCGACGAGAGCGAAACGGTCTTCTGCTTCTTAGATCCCAAGCAAAATATATATCCTGATATGCTCTTACGATCATCAATCGAACCTGCCCAATCACTGTCGGTGAAACCAACAAGTTTATCATCCATTTCCTTGACATAGTTGATGCCAAAATTTCTTGTTCCTTGAAGATACCGCATGATTCTTTTTGCTACAGCAAGGTGTAATTTGCTTGGATTATGCATGAACCTTGAGATCAAACTTACTGGATAGACAATATCCGGCCTTGTGTTTGTCAAGTAAATTAAGGAACCTACTAAGCTCCTGTACAATCTTTCATCAACCTTTTCTGCTCCATCACCCAGCTGCAATTTTTCATTTGATGCCAATGGAGTTGCAATAGGCTTGCAACTACTCATATTGAATTTTTTCAAGACACCATCAAGATACTTCTCTTGAGAAATGAAAATCTTACCCTTTGTTTGACGAACTTGAATCCCGAGAAAATATTTCATGAGACCCAAGTCAGTCATCTCATACTCTTTCATTATTGCTTCTTTGAAATTTTCCACCATCACACGATCACTGCCCATATAGATCAAATCATCTACATATAAGCAAACAATGAGAAAATTATTTACTTCCGTCTTCACATATAATGAAGCCTCGTTAATGCTTTGAACAAATCCAATTTTCTGGAAATAGCCATCAATCTTGTTATTCCAAGCTTTGGGGGCTTGCTTCAAGCCATATAAAGCTTTCTTCAATCTGCAAACTTTCTTTTCTTCTCCTTTAACAACGTAACCTTCAGGTTGTTGTACGTAGACTTCATCCTTTAAGTCACCATTAAGAAATGTTGACTTCACATCCAATTGATAGATTGGTAGCTCCAACTGTGCAGCAATGGCTAGAACGATCCGAATCGTTTCCATTCGAGCCACTGGTGCAAACGTCTCTGTGAAATCAATACCGGGCTGCTGAGAATATCCTTTCGCTACCAAACGGGCTTTGTGCTTGAGAATCGAACCATCTTCTTTGAATTTTGTCTTGTAGATCCATTTCACTCCAATCACATTTTTCCCATCAGGTGGATCCACAAGTTCCCAAGTTTGGTTTTTTTGAATACTTGCAATCTCATCATCCATTGCTTCCTGCCAACATGTTTCTTTTGCTGCTTCAATATATGATTGTGGTTCACAAGAGAATAGTGCCACATTACAAGCATCATAGATATCAGCCAAGCTTTGAAATTTTGAAATCGGACTTTCGGTGTCGGCATGAAACTCTCCACGTGAACTTGGACCAGGAGTACATGGGCTGCTGCAAGTTCCACTTGAGCTAGGATCATCATTCTCCTTTGATGAAGTAGGCATGATAATTGCTTTTCCTCTCTGATTTTCATTCTCCCAATTCCAAGAACCCATTTCATTAAAAATAACATCACGTGAAGTAACAAGTTTGTTGGTCTTTGGATTAAGTAGACGATAGCCTTTCGACTCATCACTATACCCAACAAATATAAGTTTTTCTCCTTTTTCATCAAACTTTTCTCTTTGCTGTGAAGGAATATGAGAATAAGCAATGCAACCAAACACTTTGAAATTATGTACCTGAGGTTTTCTTTGATGTCATGCTTCATACGGAGTCATGTTTGGTACTGCCTTCGTAGGAGATTTATTGAGGATGTACACGGCTGCATTTACAGCCTCAGCTTAAAAGGATTTCGGAAGACCTTTGCCTGTCATCATGCTTCGAGCCATTTCAACAATCGTTCTATTTTTCCGCTCCGCAACTCCATTTTGTTGTGGGTTGTATCGAACTGTTAGTTGCCTTTGAATTTCTTTGGTTTTCCAATAATTCATGAAGGTGTTTCCAATGAACTCGCCACCTCGATCAGTACGGAGACACTTGATCATTTTGCCACTTTGATTCTCCACAAAAGTTTTGAATTCCATGAACTTGGCAAATGCTTCAAATTTTTGCTTGAGAATATACACCCACATCATCCTTGTATAGTCATCAACGAACAAAAGGAAGTAAATGTTGTCATTAAGTGAAGCTGTCTGCATCGGGCCACAAATGTCGGCATGCACAAGCTCAAGAGCATCTTTAGCTCTATAGGATGTTTTTGGGAAAGAAAGATGATGCATTTTGCCGTAAATGCATCCTTCACAATGGCCACATTTCTCCTCAATGTTAGGAAGACCCTGCACCATATTTTTGCTTCGCAACAAATTTAATCCTTTGAAACTCAAATGTCCATACCTTAGATGTCATAACTTGTGTTCTTCTTCAGTTGTGCTTTGGAGCACAAGTTTATCCGAATATGGCAAGTTGAGAGGAAAGACCTTATTCATGCTCATTTTTACTTTCACCATCGTAAGATTCTTTTGTGTGTCAATAATGATGCAAAGATCATTATTGAAAATCACCTGGTAGCCTTTTTGCATAAGCTGACCAACACTCAACAAATTTTGTGTCAAATGAGGCACAAAGAATACATCCTTGATCATGCTTGTATTCCCCTCCTTGGTTCGAACGGCAATGGAGCCTTTGCCATTGATCTTGAGAGCTTTTCCATCACCAAGCTTCACCTCTGATGAATATGATTCATCCAAATCCACAAATATTTTCTTGTTTCCGGACATATGATTGTTGCAACCACTGTCGACATACCAAACATTCTCAAGTGGTTGTTGAGAATTTAGGCAAGAGTAGAATACCTGTTCATCTTCCTTTTCAGTAAAGTTTGCCTCCTTTGATCCACCATCAGTTTGATACCAACAATCCTTTTGAGAGTGATTTGGATTTTTGCATTTCTTGCATTTGCTCCAGCAACTTTCGGTGTCGTGCCCATTTCTTCTACAAATACGGCAATAAGAATCTTGATCATTGTTATTGTACCTCGAGTTGCTGGAATCTCCTCGTCCTCGGCCTCTTCCTCGACCTCGGCCTCGGAAGGTATTGTTGCCTCTGCCATGGCCTCTTCCTCTACCAGGTTGTGTAGACGTTTTGTTTCTGTCAGAAGATGCACCATCTTTTGAAGATTCTGAAATATTCACCTTCCCTTGAAAGGCTTTCTCCATGCTTTGATTTGAGAACCTGTTAATCCTCTTTTCATGGGCTTCTAATGAACCCATTAGTTCATTCAACGTTAGCTTGGATAGATCCTTTGATTCCTCTATTGCTGCCACTACGTGTTCGAACTTCGCCGGCAAACATCGTAGCACTTTTTCAATGATCTTTTTCTCATCTAAAGTATCACTGTAGCCCCTAATCTGGTTGACAACAGTAGATACTTTAGACAAAAATTCTTGAATGCCTTCATTTTCTTTCATCATCAAGTTATCGAAATCTCGCCATGAATTTTGTAGTTTGATTGAGATGACTTTCACATAGCCTCCGAACTGATTTTTCAGAGTCTCCCAAGCTTCTTTTGATGATTTTGCACTTGTAATGCGCGGAAGAATTGATCGACTTACCCCTTGATGCAAGAAGGACAAAGCTTTTGCATCTTTCGTCTTGTTCTCCTTATACTCTCTCTTCAATGCTGCTGTCAAGATTGCCTCCTCCGCAGCAGTGAGAATTTTGAATCCATCGTTAATAATATCTCATAATTCATGAGATATGAATAACGTCTTCATCAGGATGCTCCATAGCTCATAGTCTTGTCCCGCAAAAATGGGAACACCTTGTTGAGAGTATGTGAATGCGAGATCGCTGCTGCTCGCCATGCTTGAATATTTGAAGGAAGAACAGATATATAGTTGGCTCTTGATACCAAAAATATGTTAGGGTATGGATATATTTTAAGAGAAAATATGATTGTTTGCAATCTGCTAAATATTTTGTTGAATATTTTCTTATCTACCTTTCACGGCAGATACATCATCTATTTATAGTCATTACATGAGATGTGATTTAATGCATGAATTTAATGTGTACATTCATTTATCAAACTTCTTGAATCTTCTACTTGACTGTCTCCTTGTGTTTTGTAATAAAGTTGGACCACCATTACAAATTACTTTCAACAACAACTTCCTGGATCACTTTCAAATTAGGGTCTTTGAAGACAAGGTAGGTGGAGGGGTGGGGTGGCTTCGAATAGGGTGTCGCTGGAGGAACGACAGCTGACGGTGAAGCCGAAAGGGATGGTGTTGTGGTGGGTGAAGATGAGGTCTGAGCTGGGGTGGGATAGCTGCGGTGGAGGTGGTCCTCTCCTAGGCGGCGTTGACGGGGAAGAACGTTGGTCGGGATTTCCCATCTGGGATTCTTGGTGATGGTGACCCGTTGGCGATCTCTTATTTTCAAGCTGGAGAGATGAGATTCCGACCGTCAAATTCTAGATTCAACGGTCAGATATAGTGATGAAGTAATGCTAGAGTTACCTAGTGGTGGCCGGTGAGGGAGAGGAGTGGGATGTCGGGCCGAAAACTGAGGAGTGGTCGACGAGCTGAAGAATGGAAGTCAACGACTTTCCGGTTGGGTTGATGTTGACTGATCGGAGAGTGTAGCCATATCTGACTACATCAGATGAAGAAGAAGATAGCGGTAGATTCAATACAGTGAAGATGCGTCGGTCAGGTGTTCCAGAGCGGAGGCGGGTCCCTGGCGAGAGCGATAGAGAAAACAACGAAGATAACGAGAGCGGTGTGAGGCAATCATGTTCCCGTAATAAAAGCTGACCCGAAATTTATTATAATCCTATCCATTTTTATTAAAAGATCCGATTGTACAATTTTTTTAAAAAAAGATTGGCATATTCTAGTCTTTGCCTTTAATTATATTAGAGGGTGTGTGGGTCTCATGTGTGTAAAAAAAAGGGGGACCGTTTGAGTGGGACGACCAAAATGGAAAAAAGACCCTCTTTAAATGGTACGGAGGGAATATAACAAATTCCGATCCTTGAAGCTTTAATACTATCTAAACCCTTCAGTAATTATGAATAATGGTTTGTCACCTTATCCATTCATAAAACTAGATTTGTTGTCTATAATGATGTAACATCCTAGATAACAAAAAACATAAAAAAAAAAAAAGAAAAACAAAACTAAAAAGATTGTTATAATATCACATCAACACCAAGAAACTTAATTTCTTCGAAATAGTTTCATAATTTTAAATTCTCACAAAAAATGTTCCCTTTTTACTTAAAAATGTTCAATTTTTTTTAATTCATAGGATTGGACTGAATCGGTGCTTCTATAAAATTATAAAACGAAATTGGTCAAAAAAATATAATTCTGTGACAAAATCGAGCAAAATTGAAGGGTGAAAATGAATGTCCAACTATTTTGAAACATTTTTGGATAAAGTAAAAAGCGAAACGTTCATGTTTAAATCTCCAATTGCACCCACCCAGACCTTGACAATAAGAAATTGAGAAAATAAAAAATTTTGTTTTAGGGATCTGGTCAAGAAACTTGTGGCCCAAAACGAGTCCACTGTGCCCTTTTTGGACCCCGAATCTCTGTGGCCTTACAAATCTTGGAAATGATCAAATCTACAATCATTTGCAAGAAACAAGAAATCCAATGGAAAATCAATAAATTCATATATCCATTAGAACAACAGATCATGCAAATATACATTCTAGCAACAGCATTCCTTTACCTAAAAAGTAATTTGAGTTCAATGTAACATGTAATACAATACTAAAGAAATAAGATTATTACCTATTCATCTTGTTCTAACAACTCCAAAATTCAGAAAAGATATGATGTATGCTTGAAACACCAAGGCTTTCCGGTTTTAATTCAAGAAACTTGTTAGCTCGTAAGAGAGGATGTAGCATATGGAATCTTCATTTGCTCAAGCATACGTGTTGAAAGTGGTCAAGGGAAGAGGAGGGTGCATAACCTCTTGGTGGAAGCCACGATTCATCAAACCATGCGTTGGGACTTCAGCATCACCTCCTCTGTAAAAAGGAGATGAAATAGAGGAACTCGGGTGGATTGGATGAGAGTTGGCCTCATATTCTCTTTGCAGAGCCTCTGCATCTAGGCTTGATGTTGAGTTCTTGCTATCAAACAAGAGGGTAGCAACTGTTCTGTCGATAGCATTTGTCTCCGAATTTCTAGCTTTGAATTTTCGGAACCTGCAACAAGTATAGATGGATACTTGGGTCAATCACAGTAATGCTTACAATGCATATACAAGATCATCTAATTGTAATTGGGATACTTATTAAAATATTAATCAAGTGTATTCATTCTCACGGTATCATCATTTTAGCAAAGAACTGATTCAACTGAATGAATGAATGAAAAAAGAAGAAACTATTGCTATAAAAAAAATCTACCTGGAATGCCCATCTTTAGTGCTCTGTTCACATTTTTCCGGGTTGTCTTCTCCGTTCCAACTATATTTAGCCTGATGTCTGGAGTTTTCTGCTAGACGGTACAAAGAATCCCGGAGGCAAGTTCTGGTTTTCTTCGCTAACTATGAAATTCATAAAATAAAGGAGACGATAAGCATCTTAAGCAATAAGGATACTTTATATGGCTTTCATGGGTATTTATTTCGCATACCTGCACACTCAATCTCTGTAGCTCCAACAATACACGTTCTTGCTTGGATATGTACTCATCTCCAGAATCTACACACACATTTGTTTGTTCTTCTGATTCAGATATTTCAGCTTTGAGTTCCTGTAATAAGAGCGGTTACCCCATTGTTCAGTGACCAGAAGCTAAAATACTTAAAAGATTATCAGGAAAAAAATATTCTACAAGTATGTGGTCTTCCAATTCAGCTATTTACATCAGGTATAACATAATTATTCAAGGCTATGAAACATGAGTCATTGACAATGGTTAGAAGAGATGATACACCATCTCAGATCACCAACTTCAAGATATTTATCCCTCGTACACTACAGATGATACCACATTCAAAGCCATGATATATGTATCTAAATACAATGAGATTTTATATAAATTTGATACTAGAATCAGGATCCAGATAAAAAGGCTAGATATTTTTCTGTTTATAATTGTGATTTGGGCATAACAGGAGATACTTCAGAGAGAAATTAGATGGGGCATCATAAGGCAAACAAAGGTACTTAAGCACACATAGAATAGTTCCAAACAAATATTAACACGTGTTAATCATTTGGTGACTGGTCATCATTCTGATGTAAGTAAAAATTTCATAGGGTATTTGTAAATAGAGACTCTGTAAAAGACGAGCAGTGGCTGGTTCAAGAAAAAAAATGGTCGAGGTCTCAAGCATATCATAAATCAGCATCCAAATTAGTCATGGGAGAAGTAGCCCTGGTTTATAAAGTCAATTCTATTCCTCCCATGACTTGGACCCATCAATAATGCCTAAAATCAGTGAAATACATTAACCTGGTCATATAAACAAACTAGATGCTCACTGGGACTTAAGAGAGTACACACCTTTTCTGATATAAAATAGCCAACAAATTCATCATCTATACTGTCTGGAACATTATTCCACTCTCCTGAAAGATCAACACTTGACATCACATCATCCTTGCCAGAGGTTGGAGTACAATTACCTAAACAGACAGCTTCCTCTAATGCTCTGCCATCTAATTTGAATAGTGAATCACTGCACAATAGATAACAGAGAAATTTAACTTAGAGAAATTAATTTTGCCAAGTCACAAGATGGTAATGGTACAAGTAAAAGATTTATGAGCTCAGCAAGTCATCAAACTAATTAAGAAACTCATTTGTCTATTTCTCATGGTGAGGAATTATGGTCATAGTATTGGCAATTATTTGAACATTATGGTTCAAACCAAAAAAGCCTTTCAAACAATCAACATGGAAAACATAATTGCAGCAAACAAAGGCACAACTACTCTATTTACTTGATTTTCTTCATGGATTCTAAATATATTTGCAAGTACAAATATTCAGGAGAAACCAAGCGCACAGGAGAATAGCTCCATACCTTGTGGCATGGGGGAGGACCAGTTATAGTGTAAATGGAAAACAGTGAAGCTAAAGATTATGATCATAAAAGAAATATGTACCACAGTTAAACACTTAAACCGTATGGAAACACATGCATGAAAGGAAGCATCTTAAGCCCAGAAGGTACAATAGTACAAGAAAATGTCATCCGCCTCATCAATGATAGGAAGATCATTGAGTTCATCATCGGAATATTCATGAGGACAGCCACTGCATTGGATATAAGTATGCCTAGAAGCTTGGCAAATTCTTGAAGCACTAAGTTGCTCAACGGCATCAGAGAACATGGTTCCATTTAAGAGAAGTTCATCAACCCCTGACACATTGAGTTTCTCCATGGTGTTAAATTCTCCAGTCTGGTTACCCCATGAAGTCCACCTATCAGGTGATGGAAGGCTGTTAAATAGATCATTTTCTGGCACAGCAAGACCTATAACATCACGCTCAAAGTACCAGTCCATGAATTTGACCTAGTAACATATCAAGGAACGTATATTAGTGAGCATATAAAATAAGGGAGCATAAACAAAAGGCCAGTGGAATGGTTTGTGGTTAGCCCCAATGGAGGTATGTTAACCAAAACTAAAATATCACGATAACATTCATTTCCCCAACTTCGTGAATCTTCTTTTTGTGATTTGTTAAAGCATTATAAAAGGTTAAGCCTCAAAAATTAAAGCAAAGCACCCCACTTATTATAAAAACCGATTTTCTTCTCTAAGCAGAACATAGAATTTTGTCTAATTAGATCATCCAAGAAAATCAGAACACCACCTAGCGCTCTGGATTCATACTAAAACAGAGCGTCAATGCTTTTTTTTTCCCTTTTTTCTTTACCAAGGATGGTAAGCACCTACCAGCCTACATAAATTTTCCTACCTGCTTAATCAATGAAAGTCATGAACTAGAAATCATGAACCATTTAATCTAACATATAACATGAAATATGCCATCTTCACCACACCACGACAGCTAATATAGCACCGTAAGAACATGACATACTCCTAGATGCATCATACAGTATTCCAAAGAATTAATAGCAAACAAAACTTCATAGAAGTTACAAATCTCAAACAGGAAAGCACATTCAAGTCATGAAAACATAATAGAATTTGATGGAGTAAAAGTTAGAGCAGTACGCCGTAGAACAACTAATTTACGATAATATACAAGTAATCAGAAATTATAGCTGCAGCCATGGAAAAATCAAAAGCTCCAACGATTTAAACTTGAAGGAAACTCAATCAATTAAGCAACCAACCGTATATTTTTGTTGATATTGTAGATGAAAATGAAACCCTTAATTGAATGGTTTGTATGCGGAAGGCTGGAGGAAGCGAAGAAACTCAACTATGAACTTTGAAAATGGAGATGATGACAAATGCAGCTTTTTATGGTTTTTTGTTTTGCCTCCACGGACACAATTGCCCTTCCCTGTTCTCATCTTATCTCTTCAAAATGTACTAATTTCTCCCCACCCTATTAAAACTCGGTTCACCTTATATATTAATTTTACAAATTTATTAATACATAAATAAAAAATTACTCTTTATTTATAAAATATAGTAATATTATTAATTGTATTGAGAAATTATGAATTTGATTAGAGATGATATACAACATATGAATTTGATTAAAGATAATATTTTTTTAATTAGAAATTAGAATGTAAAGTGAACCGAATACAAAAATACATTTTGTCATGCGCAAATACTTGCATCTCATCTCGTTGTATATTAAAATATTATACTCTCTTCATCCCGGCAAGTATTTCACGTATTGGTGTGCGCGGAGTTTAAGAAAATTTTGTATTTTTATGTATAATGTAAGAAAGAGAATATATATTTTAGTTGATTTAATAAAAAATGTGTGTAAAGTTGTTGGGAGATGTGAAAAAGTAAGTATTATATTGAGATGTGTGTAAAAAGTGAGTATTATTATGATGTATTTTTTACCAAATTTAGTAAAAGTAAAATGTAAAATACTTTGGGAGAGAAAAGTGTAAAATATTTTGGGGAATGGAGAGAGTGCTCTTTAATTCTACTGCGAAAAGCAAAAGCAAATGTAAATATTACCTCGGGATGGAGGGAGTATTAATTAACATACAAACTTCTCTTAAATAAACTATACAATAAATATAAGATGTATATTTAGTAGGACTTATGGCACTGATAAATATATTATTAAAATATGATTATTATATAGATAAAATAAATTACTTGGAGTAGTTAGAGTATCATTTACTAAAGTATAAATAAAAAATATGATAATAAAGTAATATACTATGATTCTTTGTCTTATAATTATATTTTAGTTTTAATGCATAATTAATTATACGCTAATAAACCATATTATTTTAATTACTCAATAACGACATAGAGTAAAATCAACCAGTCACATGTAATCATGGCTCTTAAAATTTTGCTTTTAATAATAAGCAAAATCCGTAGACCAAGCCAAGGGCAATTTGGGGAAGTAAGAAAAACACGTGTCAGTTTTAACTTTAGCACTTGTGGATGAGAAGAGACGAGTGGAAAGGTGAAGGAAAATCGTGGTCCTCAGCTGTCCATCTAATACTGCCATCTTATTGGTCCACGTGGATCATTCTATTTTATTTCCGTATAAGGCCCAGGTGCATGTGCCACGGACGTGAGAGGCCAAAAAAGCGCTCCCCACGTGCCGCTTTAATTGCGCCTTTTTCGTCTAATAACACGTTTTTTGCGATTGATATAATCTTACTTGCCGAAATAACAACACCAGTGAGTGTTGGGGGATCGACCTACCTTCACATGTGAAAATATAAACACGTTTTTATAGCATTTTTGTAAGAGAATTGTTGGTTGGGTACATTTATGTATTGTCATGCTGATTTGGCATACATTGTAAGTTTTGAAATTTAAAATAATAATATTAATTTGATTAAGGTTTTGAATTTGAGTTCAACGAAAAGGAACTTGAAAATTCGACAAGATTATTCATGTAGGATGATATTGTATTGTCTACTCAAAGATTTATAAATATATTGGGCCTGAAATGAAAATATTCATAGCAAAATTAAAAACTTTAAATTTTCACTACACGCGTAGACTTTCAAATAATTTTTTTGGATTAATTATAAAAAAAAAAACCACGAATTTTTTGTAATTGTTCATGATTTCTTTTGTAATTAATCCTTTTATCTATTATTATACTTATGCACCCTAATTTTATTGAAATTACTTAATATATAAAAATACTACTCTTTCTATCAGCCCACAAATGTATCATTTGATTTTTGCATGTAGATTTAAGAGTATTATCATTTAATGTGTAGTGAGTAGTTGTATTAGTAGGGTGTGTGAATCCATGTACTTTAGTTGTATTAGTAATGTGTGTGGATATAAAAAGAGAAATAAGAACATTTGCGGCGGACGCCTAAAACGGCAAAATGAAACTCTTGCTGGCGGACGGAGAGAGTATCGAGTGATGAATTATTTTTTTTAAATAAAAATACGATTCATTTAATATGAATATATATAAAAATTCATAACATATTAGAATTTAACTATAAATAATATTTTCCCTTTAAAATATCAGCGTTCGTTACTATAAAAAGTAATTTTTTAGTATTACGTAAATAGTAATTTGTTAAAACCAGTGCATGGTTAACTCGAGCAAGCGAAAGGAATGTTTTAGTGGATGAGTAAAAGCTACTCTCGTTGGAATTTGTTTATATTATCATGAAATTTGTCGTGGCTTAATTACAATTATCTCTTCAAAATTGGCCCAAATTATCAAACATATCATTTAATAGTATATTACATTTATAGCTCCTTAAAATTTGTCTAAATTACAAACTGAAATCCATTAAAGTAAATTATATAGTTAATTGAAAACAAAAATTACGAACTTTACTCACATTGCAAACTAATTCATACTTTTGAAAAATTACAAAAAAAACCACAACTTTTAAGTATTGTTGCAAAACACACTGAAAAAATTATACTTTAGTCACAATTGCAACAATAATGAAAGGTGGTGGCTTTTTTGCAATTTCTTAAAAATGATGATTAATTTGTAATATGAGTAAAGTTCGTTTTTTTTTTTTTTGCAATTAATCCTAAATTATACTATAACTACTCCCTCCGTCCGCTTTCAAGTGTATCATTTTGGGCGTCCGCCCCCAAGGATCTCATTTCCTTTTTTATCCACACACACCTACTAATACAACTAAAAAATGGGACTTATACCTCCACTAATACAACTACCCACTATACATTAAATAACAATACGCATTAATCTCCTATGCCCAAAAGCAAATGACACTCTTGAATCCGAACGGAGAGAGTGTTTCGATTCCGCGAGTAATTAATTATAGTTATGCTATAACTAGCTCGAATTCCGCTAAGATGGGTAATTAGCATATGTTTTCATAAATATTTCCATTAATTTTAATTGACGATTGATATGATAAAAAAAAAATTGGGATGCAAATTTTCTATCCTACTTTGGTGTATCTGATACGCTTGAAATTTGCTCATTTCTCAAAAAAAGGTACTCCCTCCATCTCGTTTCAATTTTTACTTTTGTTTTTTGCACGTTGATAATGAGTATGATATTTTAATAGATAGTGGGTGGAAAGATATAATATTTAATGTAAAATGGGTAGGTGTATTAGTGTTGGATGATATATTAATTATTTTAGGTGGGTCCCATATTCCAAAAAGGAAAACGTAAACATTGAAATGAGACTTGCAAAATAGAAACGTAAAGATTGAAATGGGACGAAGGGAGTACATGAAGTCGAATACTTTATTTCGATGGGATTGTCATACCTAAAGGATTTCTGAAAAGCACAATTCTCTTTCTTTGGTGGGAGTTCGTCCCAAACTTCACGGCAATGGAAGCCACCTATGATAAGATTATGAAAATTAACACAGATGCCTCAACTGTTCAGAGTACATGAACTAGTATGGGCAGGATAACTCGAGATTCAAATTGACAAGTCAGTTGGTGCTTCATCGAGCATCAAGAGTCATTTATTTCTGTTGATATTGCTGAGGCCTTAGCAACACATCTTGGAGTTCAAATTGCTTGAGAACAAAACCACAGACGCATCATTCTTGAGGTTGACTCGTTTGTGTTTCTACTATGCTTTGATCAAACCAAAGAAGTACCTATCTTACTTTGGCTTTATCGTTGAGGAAATCCTGGCTTCCCCTCTTTGAATATATCTCTTTCAGTTGGGTTCGTCATTCAGCAAACATTTTAGCCCACAAACTAGTCAAGTTTGCTTTTAATACTCCCTCAGTCCGCCAGAAAGGTCCACATTTTGCCATTTTGGGCATCCGCACCAAAGATCCACATTTCCCTTTTTAACACATGGGACCCACACACATCACTAATACAATAAATTTATGGGACCTATACACCCCACTAATACAACTATCAACTACACCTTAAATAATAATACTCCTTAATTCACGTGCAAAAAGCAAATGTCCACCTTTGTGGTGGACGAAGGAAGTAATTCTTTAGTAAGTTATTTTGATGTTAGTATTTCTCTACGTATTTTGTCATATATTGATGTTTCTTCGGCTGTTGAATGATCAATCTTACTTTTGACTTTAAAAAAAAGTAAAAGAAAATCTTAAATTTAATGAATATTCCCTCCGTCCCATTCTAATGGTTACCTATTTCCTTTGTGGGCGTCTCATCATAATGGTTACATTTTTCTTTTTAGCATATGGGACCTACACAAATTAATTACTTCTCTCTCCATGGACCCACACCACACTAATACACCTACCTACTTTACATTAAAATATTATTTCTCTCACCTCAATACATATTAAAATACTATACTTATTAATTCACGTGTAAAAAGCAAACGTAATCATAAGGACGGGACGGAGGGAGTAATTTATTACTTTTTAAAATAAATGAAAATAAATTTAAATAAATAATCAATTTGTGTAAGGTAAGTTTCACTTTGTCGAAATAAAAGAGATGAAGATTTAAATAAGAAAAGAAAAATATACTCACTCCCTCCGCTTTCAAGGGTATCATTTTTCCATTTTAGGCGTCCGCCCCAAGGGTCTCATTTCCTTTTTTATCCATAAACACCCACTAATACAACTAAAAATGGGACTCACACCTCCACTAATACAATCATCCCCTATACATTAAATAATAATAATACTCCTTAATTCACGTGCAAAAAGCAAATGACACCCTTAAAAGCGGAGGGAGGGAGTACATAGAAAGAACTTAAATTGTGTTTGGATGAAAAGATTTGAAGAAAAATTTATAAATTCCTCACTCAAATCCCTCATTCATGTTTTGATATAAGTTGAAATCAAACTGATTTATAAATTTAAGATTTTTAAATTATTGATTTGAATTTGACATTTTTTTAGTTGTTTTTTGAAGGATTTTTAAATCCTTATTCAAAGCGTGTCATTTGAAATTCTTCAATTGTGAAAAAATATATTTTAATATTATAAAAAAATTATTAAAAATTTTAAGTAAAAAATAAATTAATAATTATAAAAATTCAATATTCATATAAAAATTAATTTTCTATTATGTTTTTAATACTACCCCCAACACCCACCCCACACCCTTCCTGCACCCCGCCAACCTCCACTCCAAACGTGATGCATAATGTCTAGCCTGTTAAACGAGTCGAACGAGCTTGAATAGTGCATACTCGAGATTGAGCCGAGCTCGAACTCGGCTCAATTTAAAAATGAGCTTACGAGCTCGCTTGAGCTCGACTTGAAAATTATTTAATCGAACTCGAGCTCGAACTCGGCTCAGCTCATTTAGCAAAACGAGTCGAACTTTCGAGCCTTAACGAGCTTTCGAGCCCAATCGAGTAGGATTTAAATTAATATATTTAATATTATTATATTAATATATATAATTATCATTATATAAAATTTATTTTAATATTATTATTACTATCGAGCTTTATCGAGACGAGCCGAGCTCGGCTCGATAACGTAACGAGTATTTCAACGAGTTCGAACTCGAACTCAAATAGTCACGAGTCGAGCCGAGCTTGAACTTTAACAAGCCGAGTCGAGCCAAGCTCTCGAGCTGCTCGTTTCATTTAACAACTCTAAATGCCCCACCATCTTCCCTCTACCATATCCTCCCTTCCTCCCTATCCTCTTAAAAAAAATCTCTTTTTTATTATAAAATTCTGATTTTAATATTAAATATATAAAATGTTATTACTCCCTCCATCTCAGTCGTAGATGTTCATTTTCTTTTTACACGTGAATTAAGGAATATTGTTATTTTATATATATTGAGTATTTGTATTAGTATTGAGTGTTAAGTCATATGTGAGACCATTTTACTATAATGAAAAAATGAGAATCTTTAAATAAGACGCCTAATATAATAAAATGAGATATTTCGATAGGTTGCAGGGAATATTATTTATTTATCATAAATAAAATTTTAATTTTAAAAATTAAAACTAATTGAATATAAATTTAAAAATTATTTCTTAAATTCATAATAAATTCAAATAACTTAATCCAAACCCAACCTTAAAATATTCGTAGCATATTAGCATGCCATAGCCCATATCATAGGAAGGACACATAAACTTGTCAAGACTTTTAGAGCCAAAAAAAAAAAAAAAACTGGAAATAGATATTCTTGGAAAATGAGTGATTGATGATTACTCCAGTTTGTAAATACTCAATTTAACGAGTTTTAGAATTAAGTTTGATTTTTGAAAATTAAAATACTAATTTGAAGTAAATTCAGTAAAATCGGATAAGCCGCCATTTTTAATTGGGAAGGGATCTTTGAACAAGCTAACAAAGAAAAAAGGATTATAAAATTATTCGTGGCGGATTGTGATGAATACCAACTGGAGAAGCTCTTGCGTACGTTACTCCCTAACTTCTGCGGAAGGAAAACTCACTTTCCTTCCATGGCGATTCGCTTCTTTTGCCCTTTACCCATCCTCGATCTCTTCTTCCCTGCGCACTGAAATCGATATTCCTGTGAGCAATTCGGTGAAATAGAACTTTGGTTGGACCGAGTTTGGGCGTTGACGATCCGTTGGTGGATACAGATCGCATTATACAGAGAAAGCTTTAATCGGTACTGCTTGGAAATGGTGGAGATGGTAGGAGAAGTAGAAGTTATACATCTATGGTCTTCGCCCAGGTCCGTCAGCACAAGTCTCATGTATTCATTTGCACAGGTACTGTTTCCCTTGTTAATCGTCTTGTTAAGTATGCAGGATTATTGTACTTTGATGCCTTTTTAAATTTATGTATGATTCAAAACATGACAAAAGATTGATGGAATTTGTTTCACTTCTGCTTAATCAGAGGGATGATATGGAAGTGGTCGATGAACCCCTATATCCGAACTACTTGCGTTTAACGGGAGCTAAAAGACCTTACAGGGAAGAACTCATGTCAAAAATGGTAAGTTGAATTTGACTTCTATGATCGGATTAGAAATTAGAACTAGTAGGAGTTGGCGCCCAAGCATTGCTCTTTTAATATTTTTGGATTTGAATCTAAGCAAGAGACTAAAATTCTCAAAATCAAATTTATTGTGATCCATTTATGTTGGAGTTCTGATTAATGGTTTGTTTATGCACTCCTTAATATTCCTCCTATATTCTTCAAGGAATTAACTAGGAATCGGAAAATTGAATTGCCAGAAATGGTGCTTGTTTTTAGTTAAAGCCCTTCTTGCTTCTTGCCTAGTAAGTTAGATGAAAAATGAGCTAGATTTCTGCTAGGAGATACTGTTGTACTTCGTTGAAGACTTTTATTTAAAGTTCATAGTCATTCTTTTGTTGCAAAAAATGCATTTCCCTTTTCACTTGTTCTGCATAATGTTATGTAACTTGCTTTAATGAATAGGAATCAGATGGAAACAAGATCGTTAGAGATATCATTTTTGGTCCTGGAAAAAAGAAGTACAGGTTCTGTAAGGTAATTATTCATCAGTTTGATATTTTTTGTTGCCAGGATTGCTGTTGATAACATATTTCTTATCTCTGATTGAAATGAAATTTTGAGATCACCAAAACAGGTCTAGTGGCACTTTACCTTATCTTGCAGATATTTATTTCTAATTTTTGAAGGAACATATTTTACTTAAGTGAAATCATTCAGATAACATTCAAAAACTGTTGTTTCATAGTCTTATTTAAGGAATCAAGTTTGACTTCCCCAAAATTCTTGAACTATTCAATTGCACTTTTAAAGGGGTTCTTGGTTGGAAGGTTTGAGAACTGAGGGATAGGAATGAGAATTAAGAGTGTGTGATTGGCATCACACTACTGACTACTCTGACTATGATTTGTTACATATAGATTTGATACTCGCTCCCCTTTTGAGAGGGGTATGAATGGTTCCCAAAGGATAAGTAATCAAAGTCAAAGTAGTTGAATACCAATCACACACTTTAAATCTCATAAGCATTCCTCAACCAAGCACCCTTTTTATTCTTTGGGTGTTAGATTTTATATGATACTAATCTACAGAGTTGTTTAGCTATTGTTCAATGTCAAAAGTGGAAATTTTTTGTTTAAAAGATTATTCGTAATTTCTGTACAGATATCCAAAATTATAAGAGGATTATGCTAAAGATTTATGATTTATTTTCCATTTTCTTTCTAAAGCATATTGCCAATCAACGTCTGCCTGGCCTGGCAGAGGAGTTAATGAAGAAAGGAAAGCACTTCATATTGATGAGGAACCCAATTGATGTGTTGGTAAGTAAGCTTGCTATATCTCTAAACTCACACATATACTTCAAAATTCCTTCTATCAACGATGTATAGCATCAATAAACAAATTTTTGTCATGTGTTACGTTAATCTCCATGTTGATTTCTTGAGATCCTAGAATAAAATTGTCCAACTCTTTCACTAGAATGTTAGACTTTGTTTATAGAATATTGCGCATATTAATGAACTCTCAGTTTGCATATTTACCTTCGATCTTCTTATGTTAGACATCATATGTCAATGTTGTTCCCCCATCATTTGTTGGTCTGGGGTACTCTAGCTTGGTCCGAAATTTTTTAGAATTTTCCAACTCTTCCACTAGAATGTTAGAATTTTTATGAATAATGTGCATATTAACGAACTCTCAGTTTGCTCATGTACCTTCGATCTTATTGTGTCAGACATCCTATGACAATGTTGTTCACCCATCATTTGTTGATCTGGGGTGGTACTCTAGCTTGGTCTCCATTTACAGCGAGCTTCGTGATGAAGGAAAAACTCCTCCTGTCATTGATTCAGATTTGCTGCGGGAGGATCCTGAGGTGCAGACCAGTTCTTAAATCTCACTCAGTGATTTTTATGTCTGATCATTTAATGGATGTCATGAGTTCTAGTTTTTATAGTGTGCAGTTCATCATGTTCATGTATTTTTTATGTTTCATAGCTTGAAAAATATGTTACAAAATCATTGTATTTTTGTTACTAGAATAACTTGTTCCTGTCTCTTTCTTGTAGGCTACTTTACACGTTCTGTGTGATGATCTTGGAATTCCGTTTCAAGCTGCAATGCTAAAGTGAGGCAATAAACCTCGTGAATCTTTTTCTACTGTTTTTCAAACTAAAACCTCTTTTTATGAACTCCGCATGAGATCCTTTTATTTTTTTCACTTTTGGAAATTTCTGCATGTTTCCCAGTTTTCTTTAAAACAAGGGTTTTCGCAAGGCATCTAATATCAGCTAATAGTAGATAACAGTGTTAAATAATGATATATATTTGTGTATGTATAAATATATGCATATAATTTGAAATTGACTGTCTGAACTTTCATTCCAGATGGGAATCTGGGCCAAAACCATTTGATGGCATGTGGGCTCCTTATTGGTACAAGTCTACGCATAAATCAACAGGTTTTCAGCCCCCAAAGAAGTATCCCTCAGTAAGTGAAGAGAACTTGTATACCTTTAGCACAGCTGGCGTTAGCACTTAAACCAACTGGAACTTCCGAGAATCACGTTTAAAATGTCTCTTTTTTCTTCAATGTGAAACTTGCTTAATGTTATTTGTTAAATTAGTGGAACCTAAATTTATAATTTCAATTTCAAGGAAAATTCAAAATATGACTTTGTGTACTAATACTAAACTCATGTTATACCTTCCTTTTTTTGTAAGTTTATTTTACTGAGTACTACAGGTCATATACTTTATTCATGTAATTATGTGAATATATCTGTTCCATTTTTCCTTAATTCTCAATAATTCAACATTTATCCTTTTATACTTTCTTTATATGGAGGGTATCATTTGAACTTTTTTCAAGCACTTGAAAAAATGTAAAAAGCCTGATTGCTACAGTTTCCTGTGAGGGGCTTCATGTAATGCTTGACCTCTTGCTGATTTCAGCCATTTCCACCATCTTTGTACGACTTGCTGGAACAATGTTTGCCTTTCTATGAATTTCTTAGGCGTCATGTTAAGCAGACTATAGAATCCCCCCACCCAAATCTTCCGGTTCCTGCCAATGAGAAGTTGCTTGCTTGGGTTGGTGATCAGATTGTGCCTCGTGAAAGTGCAAAGGTATATGTCTATTAATATAAACCATTCAAGTTTGTATGGTTTTCTAGAGCCTAAGTTTTGTGTTAGTTTCCTAGTAAAAAGTTACTGATAATTACCTATTCCCCGTCCTGTAATAGAATTATTGATATTGCTAATGATTTTTTTATCTTCCTTTTTTACTTTCTTAATTGCTGGAGTTGGTATTCATATTGTGAAGTTTCCTGTCCTATTTATTTTAGTTATTCTTCCATTCTAGATCAAGAGGATAGCAGTAAATTTGCTCTATGTTTTGCATCTTATATGAACTCTTTTCTTCTCCCCTTTAGTTAATTGTGCAATGTGTCAGGTTTCAGTTTTTGATTCAATTGTTCAAGGTGGTGATGGAGTATGGGAGGGTCTTCGGATTTATAAGGGGAAGATATTTAAACTGGAGGAGCATTTAGAGAGGTGAGTAAAAAGAAATATAGAATAGTATGCAGTTATCATGCATATATTGTTGTTGAGCACGGTTTTGAGACTCAAGTAACTTGAATATATGTTAGTTCTTCAAAGAAAGGAGTTTATTCATGATATTCATATTCTTGAAGCTATACACTCTTTTCAGAATGTAGTCAGCTTCTTTCAAATGTGTTACATTTTCATGTTTGATAAGATTTGTTATTCATGTTGAGGATCCTTATCTTGTCCCTATTCTTTCGATATTTTTGAGCAGAGCTCAACTTTGCACATTTATAATATTTTTGGACACGTAGTGGAAGATCTTTTAAATACCATATAATTATGAAAAATCGGTAGATTTTAAGTCTGGTTGTACTTGTGACATAATTACTGTCCCATGAATGGTGGGTGTATCAGGCAGATTAATGGAGAATTCTATGGAGCTTGGATTTAATTGCTTGGGGACTTGGGCCAACTTAAATGAAGGTTTCTAGGCTAACAAGTGGGTTTGTATATCTCCAAAATAAGAAAAATTTTGATACTTTAGCATACTCCAAAACATTGACCAGTTGCTATTTTGAATCAAACATGGTTCTGGATATGGAATTGCAGACGAAAATAGGGTCCTTGTAGCGAGTCAGAAAATTACAAGTATGGATTGTTGAGTGATTTAAGCATCAGTCCTAGATCTTTAAGATAAATTGGTGTTTGTCACATTTACTTCAGGGAAAGAGTCCTAAATTTGTGTTTGAATAATAATTTTCTATTTCCAGGTTGTTTGACTCTGCAAAAGCTTTAGCGTTCAGTGGTGTGCCAACTGCTGAACAGGTGACATTAACCAATTTCTTTTACTAAATATTTATATTTTTGGAACCTTTCATATAGGGTGGCGTCTGATCAGCTCGTAGGTTCTTCCTTGGATATGTCTTCCAGTGTTTAATTTTGTGCAACCATTTGCAGGTTAAGGAAGCAATTTTCAAAACTCTTATAAGGAATGGAATGTTTAATGATGCACATATCAGACTGACTCTGACTCGTGGAAAGAAGGTATTTATTTCCTGCTCTCCACTTATTTTGGTCTATTTCTTCTGAATAGAAAAACTTTAAGATTGAGTAGTGCAACTTATTGTGCATGCAGAAAGATGTTCATATTTATAATGATGCTGATGAATGTTGCTGAAGTTAGGCTTCACCTTTACAATAAAAAAATTTCCACATTTTTCCTGTTTCCTTTTGGTGATGGTGATTGCACAATTACAAATTAGGGAAGCTGAACAATCATTTCAAGTACTTGTAGCAAGACCTCCATTATTTGTTATGTGGGAGAGATACTTTTAGATTTGAAATTTCGTTATACTGCTTATCTTTTGGTGAAACAGTCAGAAGCTAATTTACCCATCAGGATATGTTAGCGTATTGTTTGACAACAAATTGTATTTTCTGGTTGTTAATTCTCTGCTTCCCTAAATCCAGAAGAGTAAATGATTGAAAAATATTTTACATTTGTGTCTGAAGTCAAGTAAATGAGCTTCTATAGGATACAGAATTTGAAGAAATGATTTACCTTATGACTGTAGTACTAGTAATAGTCATTGTCTTGTCATCGGAGGAGATGGGCAGTTGTATATAAAGGTCACGTGTATGTACATAAGTAAGCCTTAATCTAAATCTCTGTCCATTCCAAAATAATTGGTTGAATTTGGTCAAAGGCAGTTCTAATAAAAATGAGGCTTATAATTTTAAAATTATTGCCCTTGGTTGGGTGTCTCTTCACGTTTTTAGTCTAGATGTAGTCTTGGAAGAAGAGTCTTATCACTTTAGGGTACTTTCAGGAAATTCAGAAAGAAACAAAAAAAAAATCAATAAAGGAAGATATGGTACATCAACCTTTGATGCGTAGTTTGTTTAATTGCATTATATTTACTTTTACAAAATTAGACTGAAGCTTATTCATTCAGAATTTCCTCAATGCTGCAGTAAGAGTTTAAGTTTAAATACCTTTAGTCTACAAGCGAGTAAAAATTCTTGCACATTCAAATCTGTTTTTTGGATGTCTAAATATTTTGAGCTGGATAAGTCTTGATCTACAAATAATCATTATATGGGGTGATTCCATGTACCATCATAATTCCTGATCACTGGGTTCTTATGTGAGATTATAACTTACATGTCAATTTCTTTTCTTTGTTCTTTTTTCTTTAAATCATGGTACTTTACTTCAATATAAAGTTTATATAATTTGCAGGTGACTTCTGGAATGAGTCCAGCATTCAATCAGTATGGGTGTACTTTAATTGGTAAGATGATTTTCTAAAAATAAAGTATGCTAGCATGGATGCCTTATTGTGGCTAATTTATTTTCTTTATCTTGGCTATTGTTAATTAGTTTCAGCTTTTAAGTTGATGAAATCATTACATGACATGTCACTTTTCTGATACTTTTTCCTTCTCTCTCTACCAATTACTTGTCTATGATTTTCAAGAAATTTGTAATGCAGAAATTCTTGTGGCCTAACTATCGAATGCATGGGGAGTATTGGGTCCTGAATAGCCAATTTACAGAGAGAATAAAGATAGAATTGATTTTTTTTAAGCATTCTAAAGATATGTCTATTAGGACTCTCCGCTGCTTCGATAGATTTTGGATCCGTTAACTTGTGTCTCAAAAAAAAAAGGAATTAATCTACTCATCAGAGTTCTATCCAGTCCGCTGGAAATGCAAATTCTACTAAGAGTTCTGGATAATTTTTTATATCTTACTCTACACAGGCTGGACACCTGAGCTGTTGACAATTAATTAGATCTGCTTGGTCTAGTTTAGGATTCTTCAGTTGCATGTGGTAATTTTGAAATTGTCATTGCTAACTCTGGTTGTGTACTGCTAGTTTTTTTTCCCATAGAACTGTAACTGTAATAAAAGTCTGAAACTGCCATGACAATTTTGACAGGCTGTATGTTTGGTGGTAAGATCTTATATTGCAGTTGCCTATGGACGAAGAAACCTGTTTCTGCACTCAATTTCACAAAACCATTGATGTATATAACTGTAATTTTGGTTTATAAGGAACATCACACATCATGGCATTAATACTTGTTACCATATTGTACTCTGTAGTGCTTGCGGAATGGAAGCCACCGGTATATGACAATGCAAGGGGTATAACTCTGGTGACAGCTACTACACGCCGTAATTCCCCCAATGTAAGGCATTCGTTTATACGGTTTTTTTTTCCTCTTTATCATTGTGTCTGTTGATTCGCAAGATTGTGTCAGCTGTTCTGTTTGTTTGTATTTTCTTCATTCATTAGGTATGCATTTCATTCTGCACGAAGGTATGGTTCAAGTAGTATAATTGGTGTAAATTGACACCACATAACTGATAATTATATGATGATCATCTTTTTATATCATTTTTGTTGTATAAAAATCAAGTAGCTCAACCAGTACTTCCATTGTTCTGCTTCTTAAAACTTACATCTGAAATGATCTGCATTGCTCACCTGACTTGATACACAAGTTCTGCAAAAGTATTTTGTGTGGGTGATTTATGACTGAAGAAGCTAGTGTGGGTGACACTTAATATAAACGTCAATATTTTAAAAGGATATTATTATAACGTTTAATTATATATCTCCAAAACAACTCCTCATTTGCAGGTTGATTTCTAATCTCGCGTGTGGAGATTTTTTTAACAAACTGGCAGCGTTTATGTTTTAAAAGCAGGACCTTTGATTTTGTTTGACAATAGTACCATGTTATATTACCACGCCATTTTAAAGCTCAAGTTGTATAGTGCAGTATCATTTTTGCATTTAATTTAATATCTTCCTTATATTATTATGGTTTCATGTGTTTGATTGCACGTTTGATGTTTATGTTATCTCAAGAGTTGGAACTCAAATCTAGTCCTTTAATATGACAACTTATGTAAATGTGTATACTTTTAACCACTGATGATTTGCAGAATTTGGATTCAAAAATTCACCACAACAACCTCCTTAACAATATTCTTGCCAAGGTAGGATCTATCGTATTTCCATCACCTTTTTATGGCCAGTTGCGAATATTTTTACTATTTATATATTATTATGCACGCCATTTGTTGAATAATGTTCTGTTTAGTTTGACTTGGAATTCTAAACTGGTGCAGATAGAAGGGAACAATTCACACGCAGGTGATGCCATCATGCTTGATAAGGATGGCTATGTGTCAGAAACAAATGCGACAAACATTGTAAGCTTCTGGACTAGACCAGAAACAATTTTTAATGCATCTGTCTAAGCTACGTCTGCTTAAAATGAGCAATAAATTTACTTTCATTTGACAGATAAAGTTGATATTACGAGCTAATAAATTTCTCTATGCTAAAAACTGGACAATTACATTCCAATTGAAATATTGGCTGATTAATTCCTCATTTCTTTTTCTGTCTCTTTCTCTGACTTCTTTGAGATCATTTTTATGTGAAGAGAGGAAAGACGGGGGCAATAGGTCTGGAAGCTATTGAACTAAAACCTTGATCTGTAATTTTTATGTATTTCAGATTGGTTTGTACTGTTGGTTTCTAGATTTCAAATTATGAATTTATTTGGTTATACATTCCTTTATACATGCTTACTGGAGGCTTTAGAGGGTTCAAAGTTTTTGAGTTCTGAATCGGGCTCTAAATTAAATGCCTTAATCCTCTGATACTGCAGTTTTTGGTAAAGAAGGGCCATCTAGCTACTCCCCATGCTGATTACTGCCTTCCTGGTATAACACGAGCTACAGTAAGATCCATATTACTCAATTACGGAATTTGCTTGATGTCTATAATTCCATTATAGAAATAAGCGTACAATTAAATACTTTGCAACATGCCAATTTTCCTACTTCTTTCAATTCAATAATATAAAACTTGAGATTCCAAGTTTGCATTATGCTTTTAAGCGTTTATAAAAATCTAATAAATTTAATAAATGTTCTAGTAATATAATTTGCATGATGGTCTTGTCTCTCCAACTTATTTTATCAATTTTTGGCTGCGTTGCCAAGTATAGACTAGTTAGAACAAATGTCTTGCTTCTTCAAGTAATACTTCAAATATGCCCAATCATGTCGCTATTTAAATGTAATGGATGTACACTAATTCTGTATCTAGGTGAAACATTAGTCACATTACAATTTGGTGTAGGATATCATAATTCTTCTTTTGTCTTGAATGGAAGTGGGAATGTGAGAATTTGCACTTCTCCTTATAAGTCCATCTTCGATATTTGTAATGCTTATTTTGAAACTAAGCCTTTTTGTCCCATAATATGCTTTATGGTAAATATTTATCCATATATTTCAGGTCATGGAACTAGCAGTCAAGGAGAACTTGCTTTTGGTGGAACGACGCATCAGCCTGTCTGAGTTTCATACTGCAGATGAGGTCAATATATTATATTCACTGATATATTAATATAAAAAGTGATTTCAATGTTATTGTTATCTGTTAATTACACACCTCACCACAATAAGGATCCTCGAGACCCTAAGCTTAGTGGTCTTCAATAAAATAACTTGGGATAATATCAGAAAGTCTTCTGTTATCTCGGACGCCTTTTGTTTTAAAGGCAGTTCTTCAAAAAATGCCATCTCTCATGTTTTGTAACTTGTTCTGGGTGCTATCTTGAGGTGTTTGTTCTAAGTTATTGACAGACTTTCTTTTTGTCATACAATAGAACGTAATGGCTCTTCACTTTCATGTCTCGTCTTGTTTGTCTTCTTCAGTACACCAAATTTTATTTCTATCAATCATCACAAAAAAATGTTGTTTTTCTTCACTCGTTTTCAATAAACGCGAAGCAATTCTTTGCTCGTGATATTTTTCCTATTACGGTGCAAGTGGAATAATATAATACTAACTTTTTGCAGGTTTTCACAACGGGAACCATGGGAGAACTAAGTCCAGTAAGTAATTCATATGAAAACATTGTGTTCCATGCATGTACTCCAAACAGTTATTGTAGTTTTTAAATTAGGGTGGATTTGAGTCTGAGTCTGAGTTGACAACTTACATAACAAGAATATGACACTAGTTAATTGCTGATGTTAATACTCTACTTCAACTATATTAGGTCATTAAAATTGATGGACGCACAGTCGGAGATGGAAACGTGGGAACTGTGACTCAAAGACTGCAAAATGCTTACGCCAAACTGTGCTTAGAGTCGGGCGTGCCTATACCCACTTATCAACATACTTGAGAGGATATATTCTTCCTGCAGTTGTGAGATGCAACGTTGATTTTTCTCGTCTCGTCGTGTTTTTCAGGGCTCGGAGGCGCCCGGTTCAACGTTGGTGGCAGAAATAAAAAGGCAGGACTGTGTGAAACAATCTTATTTGTTTCCCTGTAGTTCTGCAACTTAATCATCCATTTTCAGTGGTGAATACTAAATTAATTAGGCTTTTAATGCTTTAAAACTTAGTTTGATTTACTTAAATTTAAGTTACGTGAACCAACTCTACTTTTTCATGCATGAACATTTATTTGAAAAGCTTTTCATGCTGTAATTTTCCTGTGTAACTTTTATTTTGCCTTTTTTTTTCATGCACGAAATGTTTTTTAAAATTAATTTATTTCACGAAGTAAGAGATTTTTTTAATCGGCTTCGTTGCAAAAAAAGATTTGTGTTCCTAAATAGTTGAAGTGATAATTATTAATTAGTGTAGGGAAATTAGTATGAATAGGCGTTGGAGCCCATCACTCAGTTGGGCCGGTTGAGCTCACGGCCCATCTTATGTGGCCCAAATGTCTACAACAAAAAGCTGTGGGCCGTTAATTATCTGTTGCCCAGCCCAACACATATTCAGATACCCATCATTCAAAACCCCACATCACGTGCCTATTCCCCACACCGGGTTTCAATAACAATCTCCACCGTTGGATTAGACTAAGCAAAACTTGGACCATGTAACAACACGTGTGCAATAGAAAACAGTTGCCACGTCGCTTTCATTTCAATACACAAAATTACAATTTCCAATACACCGTTTTGGCAAAGCGAACCCATTTCGATTCACCGCGTAATCTTTAAGCTTCTCTGTTTGTTGTGATACTTGCCGGTTGTCTTGATCTTCAAACAAGACACTTGATCACACACACGAACTTCTCAGTCGTTGCTTCTTCGTTAGAGAATTGATCAACACACACTCAATGAATAAAAACCAGCAAGAAAACCCCAAAACACAAAGGATGAAAAGAAAGATTGCACAAGAGGATTATAGTGGTTCGATCTTCTTGATTTACGTCCGCTTTGAGGGAAAGTAACTTTCTTATTGATTGAAGTACTACATGAAGAAGATGACAGCTACTCAAACTAGCTCTAAACTGTAAGGCTTGCTGATGAAAAATGAAATAATGCAGCTTGTAAAACTACTTTGCTGTGAGTTTGTGTGTGTGTATTTATGCATCTTCCTCACTAATAACCGATCGCCATGTGCACCAATGGAATGATCACACCTCATGTGCTCAATAACTAACTAACTGAAGAGCACATGGTCACTAACAAACTCAAAACCGATCAGCAAACAAACCAAACTGATCTAAAACTCCATGTGATCACAACTGCCACATGTATACTATTGCAGCTGATAAAATGTCTCTAATGCAATGTGTATGACTCATGCATTACGTCCATTGCATTCTTCACTCCCTCAGCTTCACAGCAACACCTCGTGTTCACATGATGAATCAAGATTTATACACCATTCTTCAACATACTCCACCTTAAATTAAGTATCCTTCTTCAACTAAGATTGCTACCTTCCCTCTTTTACTGCTCATATTGAGCAGCACTTCAATTTTCATTATACATACCAACTAAGCCTAAGCTTAGTTCAAATTTAGAACTAGGCAAGACCTTAGTTAGACAATCAGCAGGATTGACAGAGGTGTCAATCTTACATACCTTGACAACACCACTTTCAACAAGATTTCTCACAAAATACATCTTGACATCAATGTGTTTTGTTCTCTCATGATAGCCCTGGTGTTTTGCTAAATGGATAGCACTCTGATTATCACAGAATACCTTCACTGTCTCTTGCTTCACACCAAGCTCTTTAAGCATACCACTAATCCAAATTCCTTCCTTAATAGCTTCAGTTAATGCCACAAATTCAGCTTCAGTTGTGGACAAAGCAACTATGGATTGATGACTAGCCTTCCAACTTATAGCAGTTCCATAAAGAGTGAAGATATAACCTGTTAAAGACTTCCTAGTATCCATGTTAGCAGTAAAATCTGCATCAACATATCCACACAAAACTTCACTGTCTTGACTGAATTTTTGAAACTTCAATCCTCTACTGACAGTGCCTTTTATATATTTCATAGCCCACTTTGCTTCTTCCCAATGTAGTTTACCAGGAGATCTCATGAACTTACTTAAAACACTAAGTGTAAAAGTCATGTCTGGCCTGTAATAGACCATACAATACATTAGACTTCCTACTGCACTAGCATAAGGAGCCTTGTCCATATTCATAACTTCTGTTTGAGACTTAGGTCCCTGCTGTAGAGTCAATTTTACAACTTGTTTGAATGGAATAGAGACTGTCTTACACTCATCCATATTATATCTTTTGATAACCTTTAACATATAAGCTTCCTGATTCAACATTAAAGTACCACTGATCCTGTTTCTGTTAATTGACATTCCTAGTATCACCTTGGCCTCTCCAAGATCCTTCATGTCAAATTCAGCTTCTAACATTCTTTTTACTTTCAGAATATCAACCATTGTATGACTGACCAACAGCATATCATCAATATATAGTAATAGATATGTGAACAGACCACTTTCCTCCATGAAGTATACACAACTATCATGTAGACTTCTTTGAAATCCACACTTAACTATGTACTCATCAAATCTCAAGTACCATTGCCTTGGACTTTTCTTAAGACCATAGAGAGATCTTTTAAGCAAACAAGCTTTTGAATTTGAGTTTTGAAGTTCAACACCTTCTGGTATGGCCATGTACATCTGCTCCTCTAACTCTCCATGTAGAAAAGCTGTAGTAACATCCATCTGATGAAGCTCAAGATTCCATTGAGTAACTAATGAGAGAATGATCCTTATAGAACAATTTTTAACTACAGGTGAGAATATCTCATTGTAGTCAATGCCTTCTTTCTGTGAAAAACCCCTTGCAACTAATCTTGCCTTGAATCTAGGCTTTCCACCTTCAACTGTAGAAGGTTTCTTTCTGAAAATCCATTTACAACTTATCAGCTTCTGATGCTTTGGCTTCTTCACTATATCCCATGTGTGATTCTTATCCAAAGATAAGAGCTCTTCTTGTATAGCCATAATCCACTGATCACTATCAACACTACTTATAGCTTCCTTGTAATTCCCAGGTTCAAGTGATTCAACTTCAGAAGCAGTATACAAAGCATAAGAAACAAGATCAGCTTGGATGTATCTTGCAGGTAATATAATTTCTCTTCTTTGTCTATCTCTAGCAAGATGATAGGTGTTTTGACCTTCCAAAATGCTGTCACCACCACTATCTGACTTGCCAGACTCCACCTGAGGCTCAACATCATGATCAGAACTAGTAGTGGTTTTCATCTTTTCAATCAGTGGCATTTTCCCTTCATCAAAGGAAACATCCCTGCTGATCAGAATCTTCTATTTGTCTGGACACCACAATTTATACCCCTTTACTCCAGATGGATAACCAACTAGCACACACTTTAGAGCTCTTGGCTCAACTTTCCTTGCTTTATATGAGCATAGGCAAGACATCCTATTACCTTCAAACTATTGTAGTCTGCAGGTTTACCACTCCACATCTCCTCTAAAGTTTTAAAATTTAGTGGTGATGATGGACATCTGTTTATAAGAAATGCAGCAGTAGTAGCTAACTCACCCCAAAAACTCTTAGGAAAACCTCCACTGCTTATCATACATCTGACTCTTTCAAGAATGGTCTGATTCATCCTTTCTGTTGTTCCATTTTGTTGTGGAGTTAATGGAACAATCTTATACCTTTTAACTCCTCTATCCTTACAGAACTGATTGAACTCATCTGACAAATATTTCAAACCATTGTCAGTCCTTAAACACTTCAACTTCTTATCAGTTTGATTTTCAACCTCAACTAACCACTCTTTGAACTTGGTGAAGGCTTCATCCTTGGATTTCAATATATAAATCCATACCTTTCTTGAATAATCATCTATGAAGGAGATGAAATATTTTCCACCCCCCTTTGTGATGTTCTTAGCAGGTCCCCATAAATCAGAATGAACATAATCCAACACAGATGAAGAGTTATGTTCACCAACACCAAATTTTAACCTCTTTGCCTTACCCATCACACAATGTTCACACTGACTTAAAGTAATTGAAGTGTGACCACATAATAGCTCTTGTTTATCTAATTCTTGCAGACCCCTCTCACTTATATGACCTAATCTTCCATGCCATAGTATAAAATTGTCTATTTTACTAGTGCTACAAGCTTGAGCAGTGACAGTATTTCCACACAAGAAATATAGGTCATGTTTCCTGATACCTTTCAAGAATACATCATTCCCCTTTGTGACAGTCAAACAACCATCAGTTGACTAAAAACTATATCCCATGGAATCAAGATTTCCAAGTGAAATTAGATTTCTTCTTAGATCAGGAACATACCTTACATCATGAAGCATTCTTGATGTATCATCAGTCATTTCAAGCTTGACAGACCCTCTTCCCATGATCTTACATGTTTGATTGTTTCCAAGAAGTACAGAGACCTCATTCTGATGTTTAAATCCTATCAACTCATGCTTGACTGGTCTCATATGGAAAGTACAGCCAGAATCAATCACCCATTCAGAGGAGACTTCAGATGCAGTGACTGTCAACACTTCAACAAACTTTATAGTATCTTTTTGTGCAGGGGCAATTTAATTTACTTGGTTTTGTTGATCAATTTCTTTCCCCTTCTCAATACCTTTTCCTTTGCTAGTTTTTCACTTGTAGCAATTCCTTCTCATATGGCCAGGTTGATTACAATGATAGCATTTCCTTACTTCACCTTCTTTGGCATGCTCACCTTCCTTTCTGTCTTGTTTATTTCCATCAGAACCCCTCTTCTTCTTGTTATTTCTCTTAGCTTGATTGTTCTTCTTGACAACCAAACCTTCTCATCCAGAACTCTGAGTACTATTAGTTACTAATTGTAGTTCTCTAGACTTGAGTGCTAGTAACACATTATCAAACTTGATGGAACTCTGATTTCCATATAACAAGGTATCTTTGAAACTTTGAAAAGATCTTGGAAAAGCTGTTATCAACATGAGAACTTTCTCTTCCTCTGATATCTTTGAGTCAACTGTTTCAAAATCATCCATGATCTTGACAAACTCATCAACTTGATCCAATATAGGCTTTTCATCAGTCATTTTGTATGCATTTAGTTTCTGCCTAATGTGAAGTCGATTTGCTAATGTCTTGATCATGAACATGGATTCTAACCTTTCCCAGACTCCAATTGCAGTAGTTTCCCTAGCTACTTCCCTTAGTGCCTTATCCCCCAAACATAGAATAATAGTAGAATGAGCTTTTCTAAGTACCTCATCATCTACTTGTACTCTTGGAGGTCCAGCTGCTGATGGATCTTTTATTATCTCTGTCTTGACATGTGGAGGTGGCTTCAATGCATCAATGAGCCCTTGCTGTGTCAAGATCGCCTTCATCTTGAGTTTCCAGAGACTGAAATCCGTTTTTTCAGTGAGCTTCTCAATATCAAACCGTGTGGTGTTCATCTTCTCAGAATTCAGCAGCTGTTTGATGGTTTGTTTCCCACAGAAGGCGCCACTTGTTGTGATACTTGCCGGTTGTCTTGAACTTCAAACAAGATACTTGATCACACACACGAACTTCTCAGTCGTTGCTTCTTCGTTAGAGAATTGATCAACACACACACACACTCAATGAATAAAAACCAGCAAGAAAACCCCAAAACACAAATGATGAAAAGAAAAATTGCACAAGAGGATTATAGTGGTTCGATCTTCTTGATCTACGTCCACTTTGAGGGAAAGTAACCTTCTTATTGATTGAAGTAATACATGAAGAAGATGACAGCTACTCAAACTAGCTCTAAACACACTGTAAGGCTTGCTGATGAAAAATGAAATAATGCAGCTTGTAAAACTACTTTGCTGTGAGTTTGTGTGTGTGTATTTATGCATCTTCCTCACCAATAACCGATCGCCATGTGCACCAATGGAATGATTACACCTCATGTGCTCAATAACTAACTAACTGAAGAGCACATGGTCACTAACAAACTCAAAACCGATCAGCAAACAAACCAAACTGATCTAAAACTCCATGTGATCACAACTGCCACATGTATACTATTGCAGCTGATAAAATGTCTCTAATGCAATGTGTATGACTCATGCTTTACGTCCATTGCATTCTTCACTCCCTTAGCTTCACAGCAATACCTTGTGTTCACATGATAGATCAAGATTTATACACCATTCTTCAACACTGTTTTTTTTCCATAGTTACAATTTTGTGTTGTTTGAAGGAAGCCCGAACGAAGATGGCCAGCCAATCGAACAGTCCTCAGTCAATCCATGATTTCACTGTTAAGGTAATCGCTTTGCTTCATCTCTTTAAAATTTCCTAACTTAATGATGTTGCGTATTTAGTTAGAGGGTTTTGGTAGGGTTTGTCTGTTTACTTCCGCCATGGCTGATTCTTGATTTTTTTTTTCTTTTTGAATTCAATCTTTGTGAGTATTAATCATACTATTCTGCAATATATATGCTTTAGCGTATTAGGATTAGTAATAATATTTTTTGCTACACCTGTTCTAGTTAAACTTGCTATTTTTTACCATGTAATTCAAGAAAATGGTGTTTTGGTGTGATGATGGTGAAGAAGAGGAGTATTTTGGGTAATTCAGTGAGATAAAAAGTTTGATATTGCTGAGGTTGACTTGTAAAATCATGGACAAATTTTGTAATATTTCAGTATTATAAGGATGTTAATACAGTGGGATGTTTTCAATTTTGGAGTGTGCAAGTTTAATGGAAGGGGGAGTTTTATTTTTCTTATGCGATTTCGAATTCACGTCCTTTGCCCAAAGTGCTCTTAGCTGCAAATTAAGTTGGTCATGTCGTTTTAAACGATGTTGCTGTTGTTTTTTTCATTTTCTTGGTATTTGTATTTGCTTTAGAATTGTATTTTAAGCTTTGTGCTTGCAGGATGCAAAAGGAAATGATGTTAATCTCAGTACTTACAAGGGAAAGGTTCTTTTAATCGTCAACATTGCATCGCAGTGGTACGAATATATTGGCTTCTCTCCTATCTTTGAAATTCTCAATTTTAAAAAGAAATGTCTTGCAATTTTCCTTTGTATGTTTGAATTTTAGGGTCACATATAACATCTCACACTTGCTATCCTACTTGATAATTGTGATGTGTGTATTTGGAAACACTTTTTTATCATTTCTCGTGTAATTTCATTACATTTTTAGTCTTGTGATGAGGCGAAGTTTGTATTGTCCTACTTTTGTGCAACTCAACTGAATACACACACTGTTTATCGTATGATGAAAGGAATTTTTTTACGAATTTTCTACTTCGTGATGCATTAATTAATGATTTTTCTATGGTATTGCCATGTGTGTCTGTTTCCATCTCTCTATAAGTATGGTTACCAATCTCACACCATTGACTGCTGCAGTGGCTTGAACAATTCCAATTACACCGAGCTGACGCAGTTATAGGAGAAATACAAGGATCAAGGTTCGATTCAGTTTGCATTTTCATTTTGTTTACTGCACTTGTTTTTCCTTCTGAGTAGATATCAATTTGAACAACCCTTTGAAATTGGTTAGTTTATGGACTCCTGTAGACATTGTGTTGGTTAGTGCATCTCTTAAGACTTAGTGACATTGGGGTTGCCCTCGTGAGATTTTGTGTCATATGTATTAAGGGAAAGAGTTGAGGATATTTTTGTATGTAGATATTGTATATCTTTGTATTTTTAGTGTTGATTTATTCTCTCCGTAATTTATGGAGATCTTGTAATCTCTCAATTGTATATATATATATAATGATATACACAAGAGATACTGGCATTTCCCTGCAATCAGTTTGGCTCACAAGAGCCTGGCACCAACGAAGAAATTCAGAACTTCGTTTGCTCTCGTTTCCTGTTTTTGACAAGGTAAATTTTGTATGTCCATTCTAATATTCAACTACAATACCTGCGTCATTTTTATGCTACATCATCGAGCATATTTTTTCTTTGCTTTTACTAGAGCAGGCAAGATTATATTTGTTTGAGTCGAACGTGAAATATAGAATCATGTTTTGTTTACGCAGGTGGATGTGAACGGGGATAATGCTGCTCCAATTTACAAGTACATGAAATCAGGGTTGTTTGGTGAGAACATCAAGTGGAACTTCCTTGTTGATAAAGCGTCTCCTCTAAGCATAGAGGTACATAATACTTATCATCACTTAATTTCTACTAAATGTGTATCGGTTTCTGATGTTGGTTCTTGTTTGGGTTTGCAGAAGGATATAAAAAAGCTGCTGGACAAGGCATAATATGGCGAACTCTTGTGTTGAGTATGCTATAAATCATGCCACTGAAGGATGTCTGTTTGAGTAATCTTGATGTTTTAGATCTTAATTTTGTGTAATTATAAGACATTTCTGTTGGTGTCTATATCAAATGAACCATTTGTTTTACTGCAAACGTGTGCAAATGAGTCTGAAATGAAAACTGACATTGGTATAGTAAACACATTCTTACTACTATTTAGCAAAAAAAAAAAAAAAAAACTCTCCCCGTTTGTTTCAAAAAGTCTCATTTTTTTTTTGTGTTTGTTCTAAGGTTTTTTTTTTAAACATATGGAATCTACATACTCCCCCTATTAAAATATGGGCTCACACATCCACTAATACAACTACTGACTATACATTAGTAATAATATTCATTAATTTACATGTAAAAATAAATGACTCAAAGTAAATAAATATTTTTGACATGAGGGAGTAGTACTCTTGATTTTCCAATTTATAAATTTATAAGATTAATTTTCTTCTAAGTTTACATTAATATTATAATCTGGAGTATTATTTAATAAAAAAAAAACTCGTATAAATTAAATACTCTACAAAATAAAATACATACTACACTTGAATATTCTCGTACAATCTCTCGTCTTGGAAGTTGGTTGTCTGTTCCGACTTCAAAGGTGAGAAACCACACAATTGTAAAATCAAGGGACTAAACCGAAATATACCAATAAATAGGGGTCGACAGTGCAATATTATAATAAAGCATCAAATTCTAAAACCTGAATAAATACCCACTAATTAATACCCGCGATCATCTCTCTCTTCTTGTCGCCTCTCTCTCCATCTCGCGCACTCCCTTCTAAGGTATGAATCTATGTATTGTGTGTGTATAATTGTGTGCTTGGTATATCTTGGAAGGCGCTAGGTTTTTTCCCTCACAAATTCATCCAATAATATTACTGAGTAAGGATGAAACTATTGATTTTTGGTTTTTTTAATAACAATTCTGAAAAACTGGGAGCGGAATCCTAATCCTACTCTTTGATACTCTTTCTATCCTATATAGCCTTGGGTACCTCCACATTTCTCTCATTCTTTCTTTGCTTTACTTTGCGTTTACAGCTTAATTCTGTGTTTAATCTACTGATTCTCATATATCATGTTGGATTCCATTGTTCCAGGAGTAAGCCTTTGCAGATATGGGATAAAGAAGGTTAGTTTTTTTCATGGGTGTGATGAATTGATTTAAGCATATTAATTTGTTTATGTTGGTGTCCTCATCTGATAGGGTTCTATTTATTTGAACATTAAAAAGTGAATTTTTACCCTAAATTGATTCAGAGGCTTCTTATTGAGTATTTTGCTGTTTGACTGCTGTCAAATTAAGTGCATAAATTTGTGCTTGTGCACTTCCTGAGACGGCACTTTTCTTATGTTCTTGTAAATTGTTGCAGTTGTCAATGGCCAGGTCAAGCGACTCCAGATGATGACATACAGTCCAATGTTCTTGAAATAGTTGGCTCAAATGTCCAATCTACTTATATTACGTGTCCAGCAGATCCAGCTGCAACGCTTGGTATCAAGCTACCGTTCTTAGTAATGATTGTTAAGAACATGAAGAAGTACTTCACGTTTGAAATTCAGGTGCTGGATGATAAAAATGTCCGCCGAAGATTCCGGGCTTCTAATTTTCAAGTCTGTAAGTTCTCCCATAAGTGATATTGTATTTATAATTTACTGGCTGATGTTGCGTACTACATCCAAGTTATTTATTATGATTTCTCGAGTTGAATAATGAGTGTGAGATATAATTATCTTTAAAAATTGAAGTTTACGTATGATTTGGAAATGTTTTATCAGTGAGTATGTAAATAATTCCTTTGCTTGTTTCTATTTGCTTTGTGCTTCTGTTAGTTAATGAATTCGCTAAGAAATGTTTCTATTTAAGAGCAAGTACAACGTTTACTTATGTTCAGTTTATACTTTAAACTTTTTTTATTTGGGTGTGTATCTATGTAGTTATGCATTGGAATTGGACCCCAATTTTATTTTTTCTTTTGCTTTGCTGTTCCTCTCCAATCACGTGGTCATTATTTGAAGTGGAAAAGAGTGTTTTGACTCAAGATGATGTATCTGCAATTGTATTTTTCCACATCATAATGTCATTGAGATGAAAATTGGAAAAAACCAAACAAAGAATTGCAACTCTATTATACAATTTGGTGTGATCACCTTTCTATGCTGTGATTATACCTGTTTTATGATTGCTGCAGTATAACAGAGGATTTATAGAAATATATAATCTACCCTGTACAAATGTAATTACTCCTGTTGACAAATTTTGCAATCTGGTTTGTTGTGTTGAAGCTCGGGTTTAATTAACTTTTACGTGTTTTAGTGAGTGTATTTGTAGAGGAATCTCTGTACTTGTTTAATTGGAAAGCTAGTGATTCATGAAGGAGGATTCTATTTATTTTTAATTATTTTTGTCCTCGTATGTGTGACAATGTTAAATTTTAAATTTTAGGCTGTCACAAGAGTTAAGCCTTTTATTTGCACAATGCCTTTGAAGCTGGATGAGGGCTGGAATCAAATCCAGCTAAACCTCTCTGATCTCACACGACGTGCATATGGAACCAATTATGTTGAGACTCTAAGAGTTCAGGTTCATGCCAATTGCCGTCTCAGAAGGATCTATTTTAGTGATCGTCTCTACTCAGAAGAGAAACTCCCACCTGAATTCAAACTATATCTTCCAATGCAGGTAAACATTTATCGTGTAACCAAAAATTATTGTACTGTTGGAATCTCACCGGAAATGGTTGACCATTGAACTCATATGTTCACATTCCTTTTGCAGAAGGGCTAAAAGAAGGATCTATGGCTTTGGAGACAAGTGGTTTAAAACAATTTTGTCCATCTTTTCTAAAGGTTTTATCAGTTGTGGCGCGTTTATCTCTAAATTTGAAAATGATTATCTTGAACCTGAAGTAGTCATGCCTGGACTCCGATATATGACAGTTAGTTCGATTGGTAGTAAATTGCGATATTACTCTGATTGTTCGGTGGTGTTCTGTGCATGTCATTGTGTTGGATGAGCTGTTGGCTCACTTTTACCTAGTTATGCTTCTTGTAGTTTAATACTCTCTCTTCATAATAGTTGCTTCACTATGGTTGACGATTTAGCATAAAAAAAATTTGTTCCACAAGATGATTTCAAGATAAAAATTGGCTCAATCTACTTATAATACCTCTTAAACTTTCTTTTACATTACATTATACTTGTAGTTTAATGCTCCCTCATAATTGTTGTTTCACAATGATTGATGATTTAGCCAAAAAAAAAATTGTTCCACAGTACTTGATGTTATTACATGATTTCAACTTTCAAGATTAAAATTAGCTCAATCTAACTATAATACCTCTTAAACTTTCCTTTACATATATATAAATATTTTCTTTCGAATTTTTTCAATCAAACGTTTGAAAACTAGTTAACTATGAATTTGAAAATTTTTATTCCATCAATTATTATGGGCTTAAAAAAATATAAAACCAACTAGGATGAAATGGAAGATGAACCTCAGTGCAAGAGATAGTATCTAGAAAGATATTAATATGTTGTACTATTCCTTTTACGCGAATTTTTATTTTCACCTAACAATTTTATATCTTTAATTCATTGAATTACTTAAATTATCCCTTTTTATTTTAAATTTGTTCACCTAAAAATTAACTATTATTAGTATTTGCATATATAAAATAAAGGAACGAAAGCTGCTTAATGGATTTTTTTTAATGAACAAATATCTATCTATAAGACTGTATCATTAATCATCTTGAACGAATTTAAGTTTGAGATTCTACACAAACACGGAGATCTCTCAGTCCCTAAACCGAGAACAATTTTAACTGCATCTAGTTGGATTATGTCTACAGATGAAAATAAGGGTATATCAAGCCACAACATCTAAATCAACGTCAGCATCTGTCTCCCCATCAACCATTCCCGTCTCTGCTTCCGCATCTGCCTCAATTTGCCCAGCTTCCAAACCAAAGTCCTCGTCAGGGCTCTGCTTCTGATGATCCTCAGGGGTCGGAGTTCCACCCTGAGAAAGACTAACAGATGCTGTAATAGCATCTGTGTCCATCGGGGCTGTTGAGGCTTCCCCATCATTTCTACTTCCATCAACATCAGTCTCACTCACGGGTGTTACCTGCTATGAAACCAAGTCATGATACCACAGGAAAACCAGAAAACAGATCAATAACCTGGAAATGCAGACATTTACACATGCAAACTGTCGGCAACACAGTGAGGAAAAATGAAAATGCCATGATAACCTCAAAGTATAAACTGTGATAAAGTTAACTGAAACAACCATGGTTACTAACACTGCTTACTACAGGGAAGTTTTAGCTGTTACAATTTTTTGGGTGTTCTGCATTCAAGATTCTTGCAGTACATTCTTAAGAAATGTACTTATTGAACAACAGTCATCTTTGGGTACTGCAAAGTAATAGCCTTTAAAAATATTCAGATACCTGAGATTCTTCCACTTGTAGAGAACCCTTTGTCTCTTCCTTCTTTGCACGCTTGGAACGATCACCTGGTTTAGCTTGATATTTGGATCGCACCTCAGCTGGCAAAAGTTCCAGAGGAACAACGCCTTCGATACCATGCTCAGTGAACTGCAAATAAAATAATTCACAATTTGAGAAGAAAATTCATTTTTCTACAATACTTTAGATCGTACATATTGGCCACAAAAGACATACTCTAGAAAATCCCTCCAAATCTTGCCGAGCAGAGAACCTTAAACCTTTCCAGCAGTATACCTGAACCAGTAATGGAAACATTAGGGTAAGTTGACGAAATAAACATAGGGAAAAAAAACTCACTATTTCTTAGTAAATGTAAGTTCATTAAACCATCAGGTAGAAAATAAAAAGTGATACTAACTCGATTGTTTTTGTGATGATATTCTTCTTCTATTCCAGCAGATTCGTCCATCTGTTGTTTCAAAGCAAAATAATTTATTAGATCACAAATGGGAATGGATGATTTACAAAAGACTAATAGGCAAATTGAATCAGAAAGCAAACAGACTACAACTACAGAGATCAGTCAATAAAAAAAGGCAATGAGCTCACATCTTCAGCCAATGGCTTCCAGTAATCCATAATTGCAGGAGTGCGAACACGTTGAGGATCTGTTAAAGCATGCTGAAGAAAAAAACCATTGAGCAATAACAGAGTAAAAAAAAATGGTATTAAGCAAAACTTAATAACTAAAATTAATGATAAGCACAGTGAAAATGAATGTTACAAGATATTGTTACTATTCTACTTTATTGACCAACCTTATTGACTTTGAGGGGGTAATATAATCTTTAGGATAATAAATGTGCAATAAATAAAGTTTAAAGTAATGAGTATTACGTGGGGATGGCCCTTTTTTAATAAGGTGTAGTGAGAGGTCATTTATGTTGAATACTTTTTTACAATTATTGGGGCGTGATGATAAGACGGACACACGAGGAAATGTTTAAAACTGTGTTGGGATAAAGAAAGGATTGAAGTTTTGGAGAAATCTCTTATTACAGATTCAGCACTAAACCAAATCTTAGAAAAGACATGAGAATTAACATTACTGTCTTGAATTGTAAATATAATTTGACAATTTTGGAGATGTTAATGCTGTGAGGTTTGTTGCTATGAATTGAACCATATTGCTATGAGGGTATGTGAGTTTTTTTTAGTTTTTTAGCAATATTTATTGCCATGAGTATTAACCCACATTGTAATGGGGGGTGTCCACAATACTCTATTTTTTAACTAAATGAAGACCTAACCTCTATTGCTAAGGCCAACAACCAATCAAGTCATATACGTATGCTCATGATCCAACACCCCATACTGCAGAGAGAAATGAAGACAAGAAATCCATCTCCTAGAAAGATTTCTGCACTAAAACAGAGTAAGATCTAGAGTATGAGATCTTGTCAGAAGACTATTGAGCTGGTCACCAATTCATCTAATACTATGAAAATAGTAACAGATCATTTGTTTATTGATCAAATAATGGTTTTAGACATCCTTCATCCTTTCAAGGATATAGCATTTGTATTTAAGAAAATACAGAGAATAGTAAAAATAATCTAAAATCAGGCAATAGCATCTAGTAAGTACTTCTTTTAGTTAACCAGAGGATGACTGCAATCGCCACTTTAGCACTTATCCATCTTGACTTGGTAATTAAAAGAACTGGAAAATAAAATTTACCGGATTCTGATCAGCCCATTTCCACAACTGAGAAAGCTCTTTATTTCCCAGTCTCCAGCGAGGCCGACTACCCATAGGAGAGAGAGAGAGAGCAAGAGAGACGCGGGGGGGGGGGGGGGAAGAAAAAGGAAAATATTTCAGTAAACATATAAGCGCAAAAGGATAATTACAAAGATATGCATCAGATCATAAGAATTACCACCTCAGCATCCAGAACTTGAATTAAGATAAGTGCACGAACTATGAACTAATAGCTTGAATAAGATGATTACATATAAAAATCATTAATTACAAAACAATCTCAGAATCAAGATCGACATAACTTATACGAATGTATATAGTCTTTCTAAGTTATAATATTTCCCCATCAATTACTCCATATCAGATCTTTATAACAATTTTTAATACAAGCCATAATATTTCCCCATCACTTCCCTAAAATCTTATCTATAGAATATTTTTATTTACCAAGGACAATAAAACATTTCTACTAATTAATGATCATGATAAATTCAAAACCAAGTCTAATAAGTAGGTTCCCCAGAACATGACTCTTCAAGGAAAAACATCAACCTTATATAACTCAATGAAGCTTGAGTCAATTCTTTCATTTGTAAAAAGTGGTATTCCATCCACAAACATCAATGTTATTATTATGTAACATCAGTTGATTACCGTTTTCTTCCACCATCTTGTGCTAGCTTTTTTTCTGTTGGTGGTTTTTCAAATGGAGGGCAACCATCACGCTTCCACCAAACCTGGATAAAAGGGAAGAAGATAGTCAAGAGTACAAATGGAGATGCAAACTATAAAGTAAAGAAATAAATAAGAAAAATTTTAAAAAGAACATAATACATGCAAAGAATGTTCCAACAGATTATTACTTACCCAATTCTTCTCTCGCTCCAATATATGCTCAATGCTATGAAGAAATTCTTTTCCACTAGGAGGGGTCATCTCTAAAAGCTTCTTGACCCGATCTTCACAATTTTTTATTTCATCCTTCTAGATTTTCATGAATGGAAAAGAAATTCTTCTAAATTTTAGTGCAAAATTATAAATAGTTTAATAGAAAGCAAGAATAAGTATTGTGCTATAATGTTGAAAGCATATAACTATTTATAACATTTTCAACAAACAAGAGCAATATATATTTTGAGGCATTATTTGTTACATTTTTTATGAATTTTTTTTCTGGGAGGTGAGTATAATTCCACTTTGTTCTTTGGGAATAAATCAAAGCGTGTTTGAATAAGTTACTTTATCTATATTCTATTGACAACAGACAAATGGGCCATTTGCTTAAAGATGCAACTTTCGATCTGTTTACTATTTGAAGTTTCTTATAATCGCAGTTTACCAATTTTCATAGGAAAATACTTTTTTTCCTTTTCAAATTTTGTCAAAATAGGAAATAGAAAGGGCACATACTAAAGTACCTTCACAACCTAATACTTCACATCTTTCACCCAGCCCGTCCACCTATCTTTTCTCTTACATCTTACTACTGCCACATTTCTCTTTTTTCGCTCAGTATCCCTGTTCCTTTTTACTCTCTCTGAGCTAACTCTCTAAATCCTGCCATCTCTACCTTCTTCTTCCCTCATTCTCATTTTCTCCCCATTACAGACCTGCCCGTCATCTCTAGGTCCCTACTTGGGGCCACTCTATCCTCTCTCATCATTCATATTCTCACTCTTAAATCTATAAAGAAGTCAAGATAATTTAAGTAAATTGAATATTAAGGAAAATAAACTGAAATGGATAACACGGAGAAGTATCCTTATTAAAATAGAAGAAATTTAACCGGTACCCTTTTCTCTTAAGAAAAATATCATAGTTGGTGTCCAATCATTTTGTTTGGTTTCACCTGCCCCCACCCCCAAAAAAAAAAAAAAAAAAGGAATATATTAATGTATTAAATGATTTTTCTGAACAAATGCAACTCTGACATATGGACTAACTCTTTAAGTTTATGCGTGCTAAGGATTTAGGTTCAACAATTAATACGGACAGTTGGGTCAGGACAAAGTTTTTGCTGGCATCATCTTTTCTAGGTCCAAAACCAAAATCCTATGAATTTGGAAGATATATTATTATACTCCCTCCGTCCCACGTATTTTTACCCACTTTTCATTTTGGAGTGTCCCACGTATTTTTACCCATTCCATTTTTGGCAAAAATACATAATATTTTATTACCTACTTTTTACAATCCCAACAACTTCAATTACTTTTTTACACTTTATTCATCATTCTCAATAACTTTATTCACTTTTTCTTTTTAAATTACTAATTTATCTCTACTTTCTCTTACATTATATATTAAAAAAATAAAACGTCTTAATCTCCGTGCCCGTACAAACGGGTAAAAATACCTGGGACGGAGGGAGTATGATAATTATGAACAGTATTATCTGGTATTTAAGGAAATTATATTAAAATTCAAAATATAGTACTAACCATTGTATCTGATGGCAAGTCTTTGTCATTTTTCCCAGGGGACTGCAGGATGTAAGATATTAAGTATTTTGTAAAAAAGCACATGCTGTAAGCAAAAAGAAAAATTAGAAATTAAATGAAAATAAAAAAGATGTTCCGACTTCAAAAAAGTACTTAATTGTAAAGCTAAATAGAGAGCATTTTACCAGATATATTTCAAAAAATAGGGCAACAGCTAACAAAAATTTGAAAAAAAAAAAAAAAGAACAATCACATCAAGTATGATTCTCGTCAAATTATCCACTCTTTGGAATTAAAAAGTATATATGTATATTGATGCTCAAAAACTAATTAAGGTAAGTCAAAAACATGAAATATAAAATGTCAACTTCAGAGGGTATATACCTGAAAATGAATGATATTATATAACACTGATGCAAAGTAAACCATAGTCATTTAAAGAGTAAATAAATCTCTTATTTAGGGCCACAAGCAGCACCGAAATTTAAAGTAGATCAATAGATCGTCGAATCAACGAGTATATCACCTAATGGAAAAGGAAAAGATAAGAGTACCTTTAAATAATCAAATAAAATTAGACACTGCACGTATATATGTCGTCGAAAGCTTGGATCTTTTAACTGTGTCAAGTTGGAAATGAGAAAAGACTCAGAATCAAAGGTAAATTGATTAGTCAGTTGCTATAGTGCTATACTGAAATAACTTATCTTGCAACATTTCCTACCTCCAGACCCATTAAATTACTGCTGGTGAGATACTTAATACTGAAGTTTGATGCCTCGTCCTCAAGGTTAATAGCATTCCCCCCTTCATCACTCAAAGGCTGAGCCTCAAATGTATTCAATACAACCTAATATCCAATCAGTGGAGGATTATGCCATGTACTGTGTTGATGGATGTCCACATAAGAATTAAACTAGAGAAAGTTTACCGTCAAACTGGAAGTAAATTTATGCCACTTCGTAGCAGGAGTAAGAGAAGAAGGATTGGAAAAGGACTCCTGAATATTAGACGGAATTAAGATATCAGCAGATAAACATCAAAAAAATAGATTGTCAATCAGAATGGTGAAAAGGATAGCTGTGCATTAAGTTTTAAAACTTCAAACAATTGCCAAGTATCCTATTTTTTTTTTTTTATATCATTTGCATGATACTCGTTTAATTTTATAACAACATATTATCTCCTCACGGAAAAGTACGTAATAGGTCTAATATTACCCAATTTTCTTCTTATATAAGCGCAAGAGCAACAGGTAAGATTTTCATTGGTACGTGAACAAATTAATGCCTGACCAATTAGGATCTTATGCTACAGATACCATGTTCTACAATGGCCCAAGAAACCTGGGTTGCATTATGCATGCCTATTTCAGATACCGGTTCATTGCAATTTTTTTCCAAATGCATAGTGAAAAAAAAATGCCAAGCAGCTTAAATTAAATGAAATTGTCCAGACAAGTTCATCTACCAACCTGTAAACTCCAAAAGGTTTTGTAAAAGTTGAAATCAATAGAACTACCTGAAAGAAACCAAGTAAATAATTATTGGAAAAAGAGTAATATGAACTTGGTAATAGCATGGGAAAGAAAAGAAGAGCTTCGAATCAAATGTCAGAGAATTACTATCTGGAGCTTCTTTCTCATATTTTGTCTCATTTGACGTATTAAAAACTCCTTTGATATTGACCGCTGTCAGAAAGATACAGATGACGGGGTAAGTGCTTGTAAAGATTAAAAAAAGAACTACATCCCAGTCTATTGATAGCAAGGATTACCTGAACGTTCAGATAATGGAAAAAAATGAGCAAGAAACATGATAATTCGTCCGCAAAACACAACATCGTTTGCCTGCAATACCAAATTATAAGCATGATCATGCATTTTAAAATTCAGAAGTATGATATACAACGTCACCTTGTCAAAAAACATGCTCTCAAGCAAGGATTCAACTGGGTTTGAATATTTAGATGGGCAAAGCACAATTTGATCTCTAAAGAGTAAAAAACAGGATAAGGATTTGTCAATTTGAAAAACACTGAAGAAATTGGACTTCTAATGATAAGGAGGCAACATCTTCCCTTTCCTGAATAACAATCAAGGGCAAAAGGACTAAATGTGTAAAGATATATATCAATCCTTAACGTCCCTTATAATTGATTCTGAACATAGTTTGAATTACAACAAATCATGGACAGAAGGCATTGGGGGGGGGGGGGGGGGGGGGGGGGGGGGGGGGGATACATGAGTTTACTTTTTATTTTATTTTGTATTTCGATTTCAAATTGATTATTTCCTTGGTACCTTGGGTAGAGTTCTGAAAAAGATGTGGAAGAAAAAAATATGCATTCTAGAGAGTCAAACCTTTGATAGACGACGAAGCAGCTGATTGCATGTTCTCAGCATCACAAGCTTCCCTCTAGCAAAAAGCTCTGGCTATATAAAATGTGAAAGTAATACTTAAACTCTGACTTAAAACACTTGTGACTTGACATGAATCAAAGAAAAGATATTGATGAGTCTAAAATGCAGTACATGAAATAGGAAACATAGAAGCACTATAAAGAGAATAATGATACCTACCTTGCCAAGAATATCTTGTTTACTCTCAATATACCCAAAAATATCTTTACAGTTTCTCATTGTGGACATTTCTGTCAAATCTTCCAAAAGCTGGAAAATCATGCCACCTTCAATATGTTCTTTCTCACAGAGGTACAAAACAATGTCTGCCAGAAAGAAAACAACATACTAAGAGAAAGGGGTGATAGAATGACCATCTAACCATCATAATACTAATGCATTTTTAGGAGCAAAAGCTGAGCCTGCTAAAACCAGTTACCATCTTTGATATTATAACTAAAGGGTTGAAGTCAATTTAAGCTAAATTGATTATTTTATTTTGTATTTTGATTTCAAATTGATTATTTCGATTTCAAATTGATTATTTCCTTGGTACCTACCTTGCCAAGAATAATAATTGAAGGGTTGAAGTCAGACTAAAGCTAAAATCGATTGGTATTGATGAATGCACTCCAAGTAGTTACTGGACTTAAAAGTCCTCATGCATTTTCTCTAAATTATGTCAATGCAATCCGTCAGGCTTCAACTAGATCTTGGTCTCAATATTATGTGTATCAATTCTCTCATAAACAAAACTAACCTCTTAATAAGCCCCACGTTAATGAGTGCACTCAGAACATCCACTATTTTGAGCAGCAAAGCTAGTTGTAACGAGTTACAACTATCAAATGTTAATAGGTAATTGTCCACCAATGGCTAGCTAAGCTTTAATCTGCTCTTAGAAAGACAATAAGTTATTGATAAAACGAAGTCCCATTCAATGATTAGTTATTGGGCTTGCTATCACTTAAGTTTACAACACATAATTCAGAGGAAAGCATGGAACATTTGACCTTTCCTACCCAAAAATACAAATATAGTCCATAATCAAGAGGAATATCTGGAAGAAAATAATGGACTTCAGTAGCTGTTTTGCATGGACTCAAGGGTTTCGAATCTTTCATCTACTACCAAGATTGATAGTTTCATTTTTAAAACTGAAATGACCTGGCCTAATCCAACTATTTTTATACAATTCCATTAAGATTCGGAGGACTTCCTAGTTTCATCATCCTTCCACAGAAAAATAAATATATAGAGACACTTAAACATATATACTGTGTGTGTTCAATAATTGTAATGTGCACTCACCGAGAAGACGGGGAATTTGACCAGGTCGTGAATCCCCCTCATCTATTGATTGACCGTACTGCATAATTTCCTCACCTGACTGAACTGCAGCTGACTGCAACAAGGTGATATAGCTTGTTAATATTCAATTCACTAAAGACAATGATACAATTAACACATGAATCTCTCAACTATGAGAAAATTATCCTGACACTAGAGAGAACCAAGCAAAGCTAACTTGTATAAATTAAAGATTTCCCTGATATATCAGTAAGTTTTTTAGCATAAATAGGACGAGAGCCATTAGAATTCCAATAAGTGCTCAGAACAAATAAGTGAAGATATTTATATTGAAAAATTGGAGCTTGTCAAATTAAGTCCTGCAGCACAAATTAACAAAAGTCTACATCCCAACAGCTGTAGTTCTTAATAGGTTTCGTGAAGCTATAATGTTTTTCATTGTCATGCATTGCATTAACTCATGCCAAATAGCAACTTAAGGCTTCATAATTTTTATCACTACCACTTGCAACCCTTCCACTTCAACAATATTTTCTCTTCAGAACGTGTAAACCCACAAATTATCTGATACAGAATGTAACACAGCTTTACCACCAACTCTTGAAGCAAAGTCCGCAAAATATTTTCCAACAACTGATTTTCATCTTGAATGAGTTTCATCTGCTTCTGCAAAGTGCATAGACTACACATGTAAATAGATTGAAAAAAATCAACCAAGAAAGATTGCTAAAATTTACACCCAAAGCCATACATATACAAGAATCCATAAAGAATAAGGCCACCCAAACAACAAACCAACATTTAATAGAAAAAATTACGTCAAATGCACATTAAGGGTTCCATGAAAATTCCACAAAACTCGAATTTTTGCAATTCTGCACACATCAAACCTGGGGTTTAATGGCTTGTTGCACTGTCTGGAGAGCAAAATCTTGAGGCGGACCCGGATGTAGTATTGCTTCCCTGAATAAATCCTGGGGGCGATATAAAACATTTTAAATCTTGAAATAAAAACGAATTAAAAAAAATATTTCAATCCACTCAAATTAATCTATGATTTGGCCTGAAGTTCAGAAATTTGGAAGAAAAGAAGAGCTCGCACCATTGTAAAGAGAAGAGTTTAAGTGCGCAATTTCTCGAACAGTAGGGCTTGGCCAAGAGCAATGTGTTCATACAATCGCCAACGAAGAACTTATAGAACGACAGTTGTAGTAAGAAAGAACACTCATGACAACTGATTTTAAAAATTCTAAAATATTCAAAACAATTAGTATTAGGAGAAGTTATCATGAAAGATTAAGTATTATTAAACCCTCTAGATTTTTTTGAAAATTTCAATTTTAATTATTTTTTGTCCAATTTTGGTCATTTCTGTTCAATTTTGGTCATGAGTGATTAAAATTGGACAAAGAATAACTAAATTGAAATTTCCAATAGTTAAAGGTCGAATGCGAATTTTGTAATAATTTGACAAAAAATTTAATGGACCAAATTTGATAATTTGACCAGAAAAAATTATAATTTCTCACGTTATATTAAAATTCTCACAATATCATAAAAAAATTAAGATATTATATTTAAAACAATATTTTCAAAATCGGATCGGACCGGCCGGTTCAACTGAAAATTGGAGTCGAAACAGTCCGAAACACCCAAAAAACTATTTTTAAGGTTGAATCGGATTGGACAGGAAAAATCGATTGAACCGGTCCAACTAATTATCTATAAATTTTTGTTTAATTTTTTATTTTTAATTTTATGATGTTTCACATGTTAGATCGGTTCAGCCAATTTTCTGGTCCAACTTCAACCTTAAATTTATTTTTTTAATATTCTGGGCTGTTTTTTGCTCCGATTTATGGTCAACCCAATCGGTCCGACCTGATTTCAAAAATATTGCTTTAAATATAATATATTTAAACACCTTTTTATGATATTGTGAGAAATTATATTTTTTTCAGTCAAATTATCACATTTGGTTCTTTAATTTTTTGTCAAATTAACACAAATTTGCATTTGGTCCTTTAATTATTGAAATTTTCAATTTTAGTTTTTCTTTGTCTAATTTTAGTTCCTCATGACAAAAATTTTATAGAAATTACTAAAATTGAACAAAAAAAAGACTAAAATTTAAAATTTCAAAAGATACATAACTATTTGGGAGTTTAGTAATACTTAGTGGACAATTTGTGATAATTTCTAAGTCATGTTTGTTTAGTGGATAAGTGGGGTAGTATTAAGTAAAAATCTATAGTGATAATTTAGGTTTTTTTATTTTTATTTTAATACGGTGAATTTAAAATTTATGTTAAATCAATAATTTTTTAGAAATTGGTTGTAATATGTTTAACGGTTATAAATTTGGACAAGTATTATGTGAGATCATTTCACGTTAGACAATTTTATATTTTTTTAAATTAATTATTAATTTTACTATAAAATATTAATATTATTTTTCATTTATAGTATAAATTATTTATGAAATTACTTATACACTTTGTTAACAAAATTACTATTAACTTTTTTAATGAAAAATTAAAATTAAAAAAAGGATTACATTTATTAAATAAAACATATAAAATATTGAATAAAAATTAGTAATACATAAATAGGTTTACTTATGCATTCAGGTGCACATGATTTCAACTCATAAATTAATGAGAGATGATAAAGAAAGAAAGGAAAAAAAAACTTGATGAGGGGTAATATATAATATGGGAATGGTTTGATAATTTATACTACTTCATTCGTCCCACAAATGTTTGTATCCCACTTTATGCTTGGATATTAAGAAAAGTGATAACTTTTAGGGGTATTATGATATTTTTGGTAATAAATAAATGATAAAGTATGTTATGTGTGTTAGATATGAGTGTTTTTTTTAAATAAAGTGTATGAGAGAATTGTGTTTGTATTTGACTTTTTACTTTTTTAAGAATGATCAAACTTTTGTGAGACAGTCCAAAATAGAAAGTACTTCATTTGAAATGAGATTGAGGAAATAGTATTTGTAGGTGTGTAGGTATTTTTTCTAAATATAGGGGTCAAATTTATAAATCTAAACATGAGTATAGAACCTAAAACAAATTAAGTCTTAAATATTCAATTCTAAAATAAACAAACCAGTTTCTTACGGTATAATTGAAATTAGTCCTGAAAAATGGTGGAGACCATAAATAAAGGTTTAATATGTAATCGATTTAATAGGATATTTCCTCTTCTTTTAATACCACAAGATTGTTTATAAAATATTCACTTGAACAGTTATTATTTTTCATTACTCACATAGTATTATTTTTTTATTGAAATGCCATTATTTTGTGTACGTCTTTTGAAGCTCATTTTGTACAATGTTTTTTGTATGGCCAACTGAATATTCATTGCACCCAATATTATTTTTTTAAAAAATTACCATTGCCATGTTTTAGAGTGATATACTATTACCTTTGTTGATGATTGCTTTCGTCCCTCGATTTCCATTGGAGGAAACTCAAGTTTTACCGATCAAATATAAAAAAAATTATGAAAATGAAGAATACTCTCTTATTGATAACGTGGAGCTTAAAGCTCAATTGAATACATGCATTCTTACCCAAACAACTCTCTTGAAGTGTACAATAACAAATAATAAAAGGTGTGTTTGATTTTGTGTTGGGCTTTATTTATACATTCCTCTTATGTCACCCCTATGTGTGTGAATTCATTTTCATGCTTAATGGTACCCCACCATTAGGGGCCTCCACCGCCCCTATTCTGGGATTGGTAAAGGAGGTAAATCGCATGATGTGCTTCAAGTGGCTTATAGAGAGGGCTCACTGTTTAACTTGTGCTTGAAAGAGACCAAATCCATGTCAGATTCGAACCCCACCCTACAGCAACCAAGCTCAGTTGGAAGGTCTTTCCACCCTCCCTCCACATTCATGCTTGATTTATGGTCTTTTGAACCTTCCAACGAGCATTCGACAAGTGTTCCTAGAAAAAATCATTAACCAACTAATTTTATGTCATTTACTTTCTAAGTTTTTTATTGGTGGAATGTAGAGATAGCATTCGAGGTGTAGAATGAATAGTGCATTAGATTTCTAGTCAAGCATAGGTTTTATGGACTATTTCTTGGTTTGGTGTTGACTTTTTTTGGAATCTTTTCGTAATGGGCCGATTCATTTTGAATTTACTTACTATTCCTTGATTTGGTGTTGACTTTCTTTGGGGTCCGTAATGGGCCTAGTTATTTTGGATTCGCCATGAGCTTATGTGTATTTGGGTTTCCAAACCAAGTATCCATGACGTCCTTAAGAAAAAAAAAAAAGTTACTCTATCAAATTTGGGGTTTGTGCACCCCTATGTTAATAATGTAAAATAAGGGTAGTGGTGGTTTTTGAAAAAAATAAATTTAATTATATTAATTTATTTAATGGGTGAAATTAGATTAAGAATGAATCTAACGGTTGAAATCGTCAAGGTGCACCGGTGCAGGTGCACTGTAGTTGAACTCTTAAATTTGATAGGTTTTGAATTTTTTATCTAATATATAATATTTACAATTTAAATAGTTAGAGCTTTATATGATATTGCGACACAATGTCATGAAATACGTAATACTCTGTCTTGTGAAATGATTTCACAAGCTTTGACAAAAGTTCTATCATTCATAATAGCATATGAATATGACACTTTTTTTTAATAATAAAAATATATAGATTTGTAATTTATTGAGAATCTGAGATGAAATTAGAAGCCCAAATTCTAGATTGACTTGTTATATCTTTAAAAAAATTATACTCCCTTAGTACCGACCACTATTCCCGTTGGTTGTACACATTGTTAAAATGGTTGATTTTAAAGAATGTTGTAGTATTCATAGACAATAAAATATTATAAAGTAATGGTATGTGTAAAAAAAAAGAGTGACAAAAATTGAGATTAAAGTAACTTTTAAAATTGTTGGATAAATTGATGTTTATTTTTTTAAGTATAAAAGATACTGTGGAACGGACGAATAAGAAAAATGTGAAAGGTGGTATGAGGCGAAAGGGAGTATCACTTGTTATAACCTATGTATAAAGTTTAAACTAAAGGGAAACACATGATTTATAGTGTAAATCCAATTAACATGATACTAACTCTTCTATTATTACTATTTATTTATTATTATTATTATTATATTTTGCCTGTTGTGTTATTTTAAGATTTACTTTTTTTTTGTTTTTTTTCTTTTAATTACACACTGTTTTATGCAAGGTTTTTATAGAATGAAATATTAGTAGTCTCCCTAACAAAATAAATAAATAAATAAATCATTATAATTATATAAGATTTTAATAAAATATCAGTACTTTAACTCTAGCCCTGCCCTCTCATATTTCATGTGAACCACTAATATCATAAATATCAAAATAGGGTGCTCCATTTCCATTATTTTCTTTTTCTTTTATTGGACTTGTGTGAGGAGGTTTAATTGAATCTAATTAAATTTATGTTTAACTTTGTAAGATAAATAAAAATATGATACACATTTTTTTCCTTATAAAAAGTATCACTCAATAAAGAAATGTGATTCTCACATGAATAATAATTATGTGAGCAATTTGATGAACAATCTAATAAAATAAATTATATGTTTTTAATAAAAAAGCTATATTAAATTAAAAATATTGTTTGACACGAATTTTAGTCATAATTAAATTATTATAGATAATCTTATAAATATTCACAAACTATACAATAAGAGATAAATGTATTACTTAAGTACTTAAGAAAATCCAAATAATTTTTCATGTATTTATGTTCTAAACAATTTCAAACAATGGGATTAAATTTCAAACATCTAAACCTAACACAAATTTCGAATTATTTATTATTCAAAATTATTTAAATAAAATATTAAAAGGTGGAATTTTCTTTAGACTCCTCCAAGTTTCCAACAATGGGGGAATACAATATTGTATTTTATTAAGTTCAAATCATAGGGTGGAGAGTTTGAAGTTGGTCAGTATGAATTTTTACCCAAGTTATTCGAATAAAAAAAAATCCAATTAATGAAGTTATGAATTTTACTAAATATAAATAAAAATAGGATTTGTTAATTAATTCTTAATAAATCATCCTCTATTCATAAAAAGTGTTTAATCCATTTTATTTATGGCGAAAATAATTACTTAATTGAAAGAATTCCCAATATTCCATTAGATTTATCTCTAAAGCTTGTGCACAAAGTTATTCAGATATTATATTTAAGTAATTGGATATTACCAACTAATTTCAATCCATTCGTTCCAATCTAACGTGTTAATTTAATGCTTTAAAAATGATGTATTAATAAGTAGAATCAATCAATATAATACATAAAAGTATAAATTTACTGTAAAATTTATGTACAAATTAATATTGTAAAGTCAATATTGTATGATTAATGAATAGGATCAAATACAATTATACGAAAAGGATAATGCTGGCATGCTTTTTGTCATGCTTTTTGTTTTGTTTTTATTTAAGTTTTCATTTTTTATAAAAAAAAAACATTATTACTTATTCATTAAAAATATTGTCATATTTTTTATTTATACTACTACTAATCATTCATGAAATAATTATCTGTATTATTATTATACTTCATTAATTTAAATATTACTTTTATTAAAATATGAGTGTTTTAATATAGAACCCAAAAAAAAGTTAATTCAATTAGCGTTTCGAAAGATTTTTTTCTATCAGTTTGAAATTCGAAATATATGAATTATCAACACAGGACCTAAAACCATAAAATTAATTAAAATAAAATAAATAATAACTACAATAAAATTTTAATTATTTTTAAGATAATATAATATTTTATAATTTATTATTACTAAAATAACATAATTAATTAATGATAAATTTATATGATTATGTTATATAAATTTTAATTTAATAATTTAATGATTTTAAGTTATAAATTGATAGTATCAAATCTTACAAGTTTTGAATCGATAAAAATATCTTTTTATCCTTAATTGATAGTTAATCGCATCCTTCAATTTTGTAAAAGCGTTTGTTATGCGAAAATTATGTACATGAAAGAAGCGAATAAATGCTACTTTTTAAACTCTTTATTAATTTATTTTAATTAATTAACTAATTAATTTTGACGGTTTGCAAATTATTTCCCAAAAAAAATTAATTAATAAAAAATTGATTAATTAATTACGAACGCCGTAGTATTAAATCAATTGAAGCCAAAACCTAACCTTGTTTTACGTCGCAACAAAAAACGTTCTCTTCAGTTTCACTCCCTCTCCAACTCGCAAGAGTAAGAAGGTAACACCCCACCCCCACCCCCACCCCCCACCCCTCGTATGCATAAAATATCTGTGTATTTGGCGTGTATGTACAGTTTCTGTATGTATTGATGTTTTACTCTGTTTTTGAACTGTAATCGTAGAGAGGAAATTGAAGAGGGAGATCTGATGTACTTGCTTGCGGATCTTAATTTTGTTCAGAAACATGATGATTACTTTAGAGCATAAAGGTATTGTATGTCTCTTGTATTTATGTTGCCAATGTACATTGCCCTCTAATTGTTTGTTTTATGGTGTTGAATTGTGATTTTTCTCTGTTTGTTTGTTATGGAGATTAGGCGAAGTGAGAAAGATCTTTGTGTCTGTCTCCCTTTTTGTGTGAGTGTGTATGGTGGTGGTTTGAAGTAGGAAGATCAGTAATCTTTGAAAAGTTTGCACATGTTGGCTATTCGTTTGTTGTGGGTGTGGTTTATTGGTGATCATGTTGGGTTTAGAATGTGCCCGTCTTACGATTTTCAAAAGAATTCTCTATTGATGGACTAGTGTTTCTGGGTTTATGTTCTGTAGTATGTTAAAGAGTGATGGCTGCGATTGTGAAGAAAGTGATTAAATTATGTCTAATTCTAAATTATGATACTACCTTCTCTGGGAATTTGTTACTTAAATTGATCTAATGGTTGCGCCTAAGAGAATTTTTATCATATTTGTGTTTGGATTATAAATAATCTAGGGGTTTTCTCACCTGAGTGTCTCCACTCAAATTGAGTTTAATTCATGTGATGTATTGTAGTGTTACATATGCCTGAGTGCTTCCAATCTTTGACTATAAGAATATAACTCAAACTCCTGATAAGACTGTTAAAGTTTTATATGCAAAAGTTTTTGTGAGAAGATGATTTGAGGTTTTTCCCCTTATTTATTAGTATTTCAATGTTGTAAATTATGGTTTCAACTCTCCTTTATGTTCTCCTTTCTTATGTATCTAGTCTAGGGGAAGAAACTGCAAACTGTTAATATCTCTCATCAAGATTACTTCTTTTGCTTGTCAACATAGAAGCGATTATATGAAGATAAGCGGTAAATTTATGAAAGAATACACTGCTAGCTTCAGTCGCTTGCTCTCTCGGATAATATTTCATGGAGTAATTTTTTTAAAACCTAAGGAAGTTTAGATTTGAAAAATTACTGACTGCAATGCAAAATTATTTCTATACTTGCTTCTAGTTCTTATATTGCACGTTGAACTGATGTTTTTCTCAACCCTTTGATATGCAGATTCTGCTCAAAGGAGTTATGAGGCGTCCATTAAATGCCTCCAAAATAAGAGTCACCCCTGCACTCAGCAATATAATTCTACATACGCTGAAGGCTTTCAGGAGCTTCAAGATGAGCTTTATGGTCAAGCAGCTGGTAATGCTATAGATCCTGATTTCTTTTCAAGCAGTGAGCATAAAGAATCTTGCAAAGAATATACACAACGGCCCGGCTATCATCGTGACTTGGGCTCATGGTCCACCAATCCTGACTGTAACAGTGTTGCAATGTGCCAGCTGAATGCCTTTCAGAGACAATTCCATCCATTTGCAGCAAATTACAGATACCAGTATGCCCCAGTAAACATGTTTGCCCATAATTATCCTTATGATCACCTACTCCAAGATTTTCAGTATTTTGTTGTGATCGATTTTGAGGCCACATGTGACAAAGAAAACAATCCTCATCCACAAGAGATAATTGAGTTCCCGTCTGTAATAGTGAGCAGCGTTACTGGGCAGTTAGAGGCTTGCTTTCAAACGTATGTACGGCCAACATGCAACCATGTCCTGACTGATTTCTGCAAAGATCTGACTGGCATACAACAAATTCAGGTTTACATCACTTGCTGTATTAAGTATGATATGCACGTATGTGTGACTTTGCCTTTTAGTATGTATCTATAGTTTGATTCGATACAAGTTCTTGCTCATTCTTTTCATAGTCGAATTAATCAAGGAACAGCATGTGCCATAGAACAATAATACGTCTTCAATCACTGGGTCCAATTTTAGTAAAAATATCATGCCAATGTCTTTCTTGTCTGATAAATGGTTTATAGATCAATGTATGACATATATATGATGCCATTCTCAGAGCAGTTCTCTTTTCATGGACCATGCCAAAAATGTTTCTTGTGAGAGGGGACTACACAATGCATGATTGCTAATACAAATTGGAATGCTATGTATTTTTTTTGTAGTGCTTTAAGTTTAGTAATGTTCACTTCTTGTGGCAGACTTCTAAAAAAGTTGCATGAATATTGGAATTAGTACTTAAATTAATTCTCATTAGCAGGTCAAAATTAGGTGAAAACATGCTATGAATCTTCATGTCCTAGAGCATAAAGTTGTGAGCGATGTTATGGAAGGTAAGTTGCAAAAATTGTTTTAGGGTTATCTATTATAACCTCAAAGGAAAATGATTGGACACATCTAGAGCATAAAGTTGTGAGCGATGTTATGGAAGGTAAGTTGCAAAAATTGTTTTAGGGTTATCTATTATAACCTCAAAGGAAATTGATTGGACACATCTAGAGACCTTGAATACCTGTGGCTATTTTGAACTTGTTCCCTGAGAACTCTGTGATGTCTCTTCAATCACTAGATAATCTTTTGACTTTTCTAGGTGGACAGGGGAGTTACACTAAGTGAAGCTCTTTTTAGACATGACAAATGGCTTGAAAAGAAAGGCATAAAAAACACCAACTTTGCTGTTGTAACATGGTCTAACTGGGATTGCCGGGTGATGTTGGAATCTGAGTGCCGTTACAAAAAAATTAGGAAGCCCCCTTATTTCAACCGGTACAGTACTGACTCTGACCTTTTTTGCTGTAAGAATTTTCTTAAGATCATTCATTTCAGATCAACTCAACCACACACTGACATGAAATTGGCTTTCTTTGTACAGATGGATCAACTTGAGGGTTCCTTTTCAAGAGCTCTTCGGTGATGATAGGTGCAATTTGAAACAGGCTGTGGAAAAGGCTGGTCTCACCTGGCAAGGTCGCGCTCATTGTGGTCTTGATGATGCCAAAAACACAGCTCGCTTGCTCGCCTTGATTATGCACAAGGGCTTTAAGTTCTCAATTACCAACTCACTTACTTACCCCACTGATGATGGTTCTTTCGCATGGAAATCAACACCAGAGAAACCTCTTTTTATGTCACCTCAATCTCAGAAGCTTCAGGAACCGCGTCCTCCACTGCCTCAGTACCATCACTTTTGTTACTGTGGGGTGACAAGCAGCAAAGGAATGGTCCGAAAACCAGGCCCCAAGCAAGGTAGCCTGTTTTTTGGATGTGGAAACTGGACTGCTGCTAGAGGCGCTCGTTGCCATTTCTTTGAATGGGCTTCCCAATGACTATGACTCCCTGGGAGCATAGGTACCATTATCGTTCTGACAGTATAACCTATGAATTATTAAGGTTTATAGTAAGAACTACTGAAGTCTGAGTTATCTTGTGCAAAAGGCAAATGTGCATTTGCTGGGGTAGAATGTTGGTTTCTTTATCGGGTTTGTGTAGATAGTCGTCTCTGCTGTTTCGATGAATGAGTGCTCCAACAAATCCAGAATGACATTGTGGTTGAACATGCGCTTATGACATGTTAAATTATCTTTCATAATGTGTGAAACATTAGGGGTCCCTTGTATATTGTTGATGGGGAAGACTTATGTTGTTTGAATCGAAACGCTCCGTCTCGTCTGCTAGTTTCAAGTATTGCCTCTGAATTTGATCATGTGGTTCTTCATTTCTTCTCATTTTTGCTTAGCAATTCGTAGAGTTTGTTTTTAAATTCCTTTTCAAGCCTTTTGGCATCCTTAGATATTTGATGGTGCTTTGAATAACAGAATTATTTTATGTTGCATTCAAATTTGGGAGGATTTTGAATCTTTCCTCCCAATTCCCAAATTTCACCAGAATAGAGACCACAGTTTGACCCTCCCCGCATACGTTGGGTTCAGATCGGACCCACCTCTGTGCCCACATTAGTTGGGTCCAGATCAGATCCACATGTTTTGCCTCCAAACAAAAAGTAATTTTGAAAATTTGAATGAAGTTATCATACATTTTCTTGTTGATTTAAATTATTTAATCAGTATGCTTTATTCTTAATATTCTTTTTGGTTATCTTTGCGTTGAATTTATGAAAACGCTTTCAAAATCTTTCACTTAAATTTTAAAAAGCTGGTCTCTTATGCACCGGACACAAGACGTTCAAGGATATAACATTCTACTTAAAGGGTATTATTCACTTTAATAAGAGTATTATTTTTCCAAGAGTTAGTTGAAATATGAATGTTATTAATCTTTGAATAAAAATATTTTTTTCTTCGAAAATTAAGGGTATAAGTTTTTATACTGAATGATACAACTTTATGTCACACAAGTTTGAATAATAAAAATAAGGGTTAGTTGCGAAAAAAATCTCAACATTTACTTCATTTGCAATTTCGTCTTTAACTTTTGAAATTTAACAAATAAAACCACCACCTTTTAAGTCATTTGCGAATCACACCATTGAAAAGTCAATGTTGACCGACTTCGTGGCTAATCTTTGTTACATCAGTTTCCATTTTATCTTTGATTAATTACATAAAAAAATTTAGTCTTTACTTGAGTTGCGATTTAGTTCAAACTTTTAAAATTTTTGAAAATTGCATCCATTTAAAAAAATTAAATAATTTTATATTTAAACTTAAATATTCAGAAATTAATATATAAAATAAGAAAATTCTAAATATTAAATAATTTTGAATGCTGACACATTGCACTGGAAACTCGGCACCTTGCAAGAAAGCGAGGGGGCTTTTATTTTTACCTTCGAATCTTCTATCGCAAATGCATATTATCGATGTCTTCTCTTTCAATATTTCTAAAATTAATTGATATATTATTTAGATTAAATAATTTTGCCAAATGAAATTAATAGTCTCATGAAAAAGGAAGAGCAAATTATATGAGTTACGGTTTCTTTATATGTAATTTTTTTTTCATTTTGATGTGGACATAGTTACCCTTGTAGGTCAATTTTTTTCATTATTATTATATATTAATTTCTGAATATTTAAATATGAATATAAAATTATTTAAATTTTTTAGATGGGTGCATTTGCCAAAATTTCAAAAATTGAGATCAAATCGCAATTTAAATAAAGGTTGTGGTTTTTCATGCAATTAATCAAAGATTACATTTATATACATATGCAAATTTTATTAATTCTCAAAACACTCACATATTATACATTATATTTTTTTCTCCATTTATATTTCTTTCTCATCTCCACTCTCACATCATCAAACTAAAACTTAAAAGAAACATATAGTATCACTATTCATAATTTTTTAAATTTACATAAATAATAATTAAAAAAATCTGAATATCAATAGGTTGAACATAATTTTTATATATGCGAGTGATTGCTTAATTTCAGTCCTATTCTCCAATTATAAGTTCTCTAATAGGAAGTAAAGTTGGAAGTTACTTGGACTTCTTGTGGAAGTCGTTATTTTAAATTTATAAAAAAAATAAAAATAAAATATGTAAATAAATTGTTGCTTGTTGGTGCATAACATAAAGTAAAGAATAAATATAGTATTATTCATTATAGTTTTAAATTTAAATTTTGATGCGTTTCACAAAATTGAAAAGAGAATTTCTCCCTCATTTGCTTTATTTTCTACTAATGTCCACTCTTGGACCTGCCATCATGCCATGTTCTTTTTTTTTTCCTAGTTTAGACTCACCTCATTCTTTGCCTCATTTAATGAGCAAGAATCCAATGAAAAAGTACCACAATAATTGGGGTGTGACAGAGACCAAAATTTGAAAACAAACACATGGAGAGCCAATGTGTACCATTCTAGTGTAATGGCTTTTATGTTAAATAGTTAAATAAATGATACATATGAAAGAACAGAAAATCATACACTAATTAATTAGGAAAGTATAAGTCCCATAAGTTTTGGGGCGATTAAATTTTCCCCCTATTATGTATCAATCATATAATTCCGTTTACATGATTTTTTATCAGGAGATAACCTTTATTTTAACCTTTGACCACTCTGTTTACATGGATGGTTAATTTTGAAAAAATTGGCAAGGGCCTTTGTCGGCCCGGCTCAATCACACTGTTAAGGAGGTCACACTAACCGCCCATCTTGGGCTGATAAAAAGAGGAATCGAGGATTAAGGTGGATAATTACATTGCTGCCCTTTCTTTTCCTTCCAATTTTCATTCAGGGTTTTTGTTAGTTTCATCTGCTGCCTCCACCGCTTCTTTCACATACTTCACGCTGCAGGATGGCGGAAAGGGGGCGGCCGTACTCAATCGCCGACAAGAGAAGAGAGTGTCGTGTGAGGACAAATCCGAATTACATGCACTAGCTCGTAAATCTGATCAGTTGAAAGAGCCCGACACATTCCTCCTCGCTGCGCCGACTTTGAGCGCAGATCCGCCGCCGGAGTTTATTACCCGCAGTTGACTCATTCGCAGTGCCTCAAACTCATCCAAACGTTCTGATTTCTGCCAATTGGGTTGTTGGAGGAATAGCACATGGTGTTGGGCCCTTTGGGCCTATTGGCCCAAATGTTGGTTTTCTATCTCAAAGTATTGGGCCAAATGTGTTTAACTCATAGTCTTACACTAACAACTCATTTAATCCACCAATTCGTGAGCCCCAATTGTGAGGTGTGGGCGGGATTTTGAACTCTTGTGTGAGTTCAACGGGATCTGAGCACCTCCCGACCACCACCTTCGGCGATGAAGATCGGCGAGACGACGAGGACGACCGCATCCACCCAACAGTTATATCAGAGCGGGTTTCATCGTCCGTCCGTCTTCCGAAGCTGCTGACCATCAGCCGCCGGTGGGAGATCGCCACTTTTCGCCGCTGCTCGCCTGTCCATGAGCCGCTGGTGTCCGTCAGCCGCCGTTCGTCGAAGGTCACTGCCCAGCCGCTGTCCGCCTCAGCCGATGGTGCCGTCAACGTGAAGAGGAGAGGCGCTGCTGTGCGCCGCCGCTCGTCGTTTATGGTTGCTGTCCGACGCCAGCCTGGAGTCGCCATTGACCACCACCGCTGAGTAGCGATCTGAACGCGATCGTTGCAGATATGCTCAGCCCGGTCAGATCGTGCCATCCCCATCGAGATTCCTCCGCGCTCAGCACCGCTCGCCAGCTTTTCGTCATGATTCGCCGCCGCTTCTAGCTGCCGGATCTTCACGGGATCACGACGCCAAACGCTAGGGTTCCATCGCTCGACGCCGCCGCTGCACATCCGCCTGTCAACCGCCGACGCCGCAGCTGACCATCCGCCTCCAACCGCCGCCCGCTTCAGCCGGAAGCGCGATCCAGGTGGGAAGAAGCGCGACCGTCAGCCTGCTGTTCCGGTCAGTTCAGCCGCCGGCGAGTGTGCACCGCCGCTGTCCATCAGCCATCTCCGCCATCGTCAGCCGCTGTTCCGGCTAGATCTGTCCGGGGCCTCCATTCCACTGAACAGGGAAGATTGGTTCCTAAATTTTCAAAATTTTTTTGTTTTTATTTTAGACCTGTTCCTTTTTCTGAAAAATATTTTCAGATTGGTTCTTCTACTCCCCACTACTGTTTGTCTCACTTTGTGTGTAGGGTTCAAGTTTGGTAGTCATTCGGGGTGTAGCTCAGTTAGTGGATGCACGGGTGGGTTGCTACTCGAAGGGGCTGTGGTGAGTTCAAGCTTGGTAGCGGGCAGGGTGCGGCTCCAAGGTGGAAGTTGCTTGTCCGATTGCCGCTTGAACAAGCCTTCGAGGAAAGCCGGTGGCTCGTATGGGTGGTACAGTGTTCGTCCACAGCTTCAGGGGAGTTTTTTGTTCCTTTAAATTTTGTGTTTTCTGCTTTCTGATTTGTTCAGTTATGCTCTATCTGTGTGATACCCTAAGGCGGTTGGTCCTCCTTTGTGCTTTGTGTTGCTTTGAGAAAACTGGTCCTCCCTACTTTTGTGATTTCTGTGCTATAGAATTAGGGATTTTTTGTGATTTGTGGCCCGTATTGGTCCATTTCTGTGGTATCTCTAACTTTTATTTGCTTGAAATCTCTCGTGGGTATATCTGTGTGATATCTTGGTTTGCTTTCGCTGCTTATCTGATTTTCTGGAATTTTTTGCTCTTTTTGTTATGTGTGTGAATTGAGTTCGTTACCAGACCCTAAGATAACATTTGCTCACCATGTGTATGTGATTGTGTTGTTTGTATTGTTTCTTGAATTTGTGTGAGTCGATTCACTCAACTTTAAGCACCTATGGTTTCTCCTAATGCATTTGGGCAAGGAGACTTCAATATCTGTTTGAAACAGAAGATGAAGTATGAGAGGGTGTTCAAAGTTGTAAATAACTCTTATGATTAAGAGATAATTTCTTGCGTTGATTATTTAGTGCCTTTTAAACCTTGTGTGTGTGTGTGTGTGTTAATTGGCTAGTTAATTCTGCATGTGATTAGAAAATTTATTTTTCTATCTTGTTTCACTTTGAATCTATGTGCTTCTTTGTGAATTTATGTTTTCTTGTGTGAAAACTTGTTAGAAATGTGTTTTCTACGTTTGTGCTTGTTTATGTGTTAAACTTACCTTGTTTACATGCTTATTTGTTTCTTTTAGTGAGGTTGAGTATGTTGTGTGCATTCGAATGTGGTGTAACATTTGATTGTTGATTGTCTGTGTGACTTTTATGTCTGTGTGACTGTATGCTTCTGTGTGAAGTGTCTGTGTGACTTTTGTTCAATGTGAACTGTTCGTGTGTCATGAGAACTGTGAGTTTTAATATATGTGATTGCATGACTATGTGAACATTGTGTTTTCTTGGGCTGTGTGCTCTGTTTATTTTGTTCTTTGGATAATTTAGACATTTTATGACTATGTGTCCATGATCTTTGCTCCGGCTTAGATTTGTGTATCTTTTGTGATACCTTGACTTTGTGTCAAATTTTCTGGATCTTGCATCTAACTTTGTGTTTTTTTCATTTTGCAAGTGTCCGGAAAAAGGTGCGATGATGAATTCCCATTTAGTTAAACACGAAGGTGGATGATTTGGGCCAAGGTGGAGATTTGTTGGGTCCGTTGGGCCTGTTTGGCCCATAGCCTTGCACCAACAACCCATTTAATTCACCAATTCGTGAGCCCCAACTGTGAGGTGTGGGCAGGATTTTGAACTCTTGTGTGAGTTCAACGAGAATCTGAGTACCTCCCGACGCCACCACCTCCGGCGATGCTCCGATGATGAAGACCGGCGAGACTACGAGGACGACCGCGGCCGTACTCAATCGCCGACAAGAGAAGAGAGTGTCGTGTGAGGACAAATTCAAATTACACGCACTAGCTCGTAAATCTGATCAGTTGAAAGAGCCCGACACATTCCTCCTTGCTGCGCCGACTTTAAGCGCAGATCCGCCGCCGGAGTTTATTACCCACAGTTGACTCATTCGCAGTGCCTCAAACTTATCCAAACGTTCTGATTTCTGCCAATTGGGTTGTTGGAGGAATAGCACATGATGTAGAATTCATACCTTAAAACAGCCCGATTCTAATTCGGGCATACCCAGAGTATTTCACGCGACAAGCCTTCCACACAGGTGCGGCACTCATGAGGTTTCATCAGCTCTGCAGAGGGCGAAGGCTTAGGGCTTGTGGCGGATGGATGAGGTGTGGAAGCGGAAGCCTACGGGGGAAATGTTAAGAGGGGGGAGATAGTGAAGTAGGGCCTGCAGATTTGTTTTGGATTCAAACCAGAAGTGACCGCCGCTGGTCTCATTCCATTACCGGAGATTTCGCTGAGAATAGAGGAGATTGAAGGAGAAGAACAGTAACTGTGAAGAAAATTGGATATATATTTGGGGCAATTTTGTCAAATTCCTCAGTCTAGAACCTTCTATGTAAACAGAGCTTTAAAAAAGGTTAATGTGTGTTAACCTTGATTCAAAGGTTTAAATTAACCCTGGCCAAGTTAACCCAACCTTAAAGATAAACGCCCCTTAATGGTATAAGAGATGATATAAAAAAGGACACGTACCAATCATATACTCTCTCCTTCCGATTCCAATTTGTCCATTTGCTTTTTGCACATGAATTAAGAAGTATTATTATTATATGTAAAGTGGGTAGTTGTATTAGAGGGAAGTGGTGGATCATATTGTGTACTTTTTTACTAAATAGAGGAAATTAATACCTTTGAACCGAATGCCAAAAATAGTAAAATGAATACCTTATAAGCGGATGAATGAAGTAATTTATAATGGTATAAAAGATGATATAAAAAAAGGACACAAATGACATGAGTATCCAATGCCCTTACCCATAAATGCTCTTCACATCTAGATTGGCTTGCTATGTCTTTTCCACTCATACTATAGTTTGAAAAACTACTTCTATTTAAAATATTAAGAGTGAGACTTTTGTGCTCGGGGGTACTGAGTCTCTATGCAATTTTTGTGCCCCTTTACAATTTAAATTACATTGCAATACATAGGTTTAAATAAAATATGAAGGGGGTTGTGTTCACATGGGGACACGGCGTGCTCGGGAGCGCATGAGCTTTTGCTATTTATTTAATTTATATTGGGGTGTTTATTTTTGTTTTAACACTAATGGAATAGTAATAGTTGGCGATGCTTTTTGGGCATAAATCGATACTGAACCCGCCATGTTATATTCTTTATTTTATTTTTACCGTGAATATAGAGTTTAAAGTTTTTTATTTTTATTTTTTTTTACTTTTATTGATTTTTAGGACTACAAAGTATTTTTAGTAGTATAATAAATAAATAAATAATAAAAATAAGTTAGGTGTGTTAAGTGAAAATAAAATTTTAAAAAAATAGTACTCCCTCCGTCCCATTTCAATATTTACGTATTTTCAATTTGGGCGTCCTATTTCAATATTTATATTTCCATTTTTGGTAAATGGGTCCCACACAAATTAATTATTTCTCTCTTCATAGGCCCACACATCACACTAATATACCTACCCACTTTATATTAACATAAGTATTATTTCTCTCACCTCACTACACATTAAAACACTATATTCTTTAATTTACGGTCTACGTGCAAAAAACAAACGTAAAGTTTGAAACGAGACGGAGGGAGTATAATTTATCAAGAGTTGATTTGTTTTAAAACTTTTATGCAATGCGAATGGGTACCATAAACAATGTTTTTTATTATTTTAAAAAATTAAAAAGCACCCAATATTATTTTGAAATGTTACGCCCCAATTTTTCTCATCAATAATAAACAATAATAAATATTTTTTCCTTTATTTTTATACAATACAATTTTCACAAAATAGCTCATTACACCGGTCCGGCCAACATGTCGTCATCCATGTATACAACTCTAGGATCTGACGGAACTCCAACCACCATCATCATGTACGATTTTACCTACAATGCATAAACTAGTGAGATAAAATCTCACTAAATAGAAATCATGCATGACAGTGCATGAAAATGCATTTATTTTTCTAATCTTTCTAGTTAGTCTCTTTTATTTTTGAAAACTGTTCACGTTGCGGGATCCTCACGACACACTTATGATATGCACCCCAAATTAGTTCAATGGGGACGATTTTTCCGAACCCCGAATATAGTGCCCAGAACGATTTTTTCGAACCCTGGCAGAGATGCATATATAGTGGCCGCACACACCATTAGTATCTTATAAATTTTGGGAAAAACATTTTTTCATGATTATGCATGGTATGCAACTAAGACAATTAAATATGCATCATACCATTTACGATATCAATATCAACTTTTAATCACAAAGAATTCATGACATATTTATCACATAATAATCACAAATAATTCACACAACAATATGTTTATGCATTGTAGTTGGATCTCTAATTACTTGAACTCTGATAGTAATAACACCACAGACCTTGTGAAGAACTGTAACTACTTATCTTCCGTCCCGATTGATCGCTATTTTCTTTCACCCTCAAGTATAAGGAATCGATTGTAGTGTGCGTGACCAAGTGAATATCGTTTCCACGAGATAGTTATAAATTTAACAAGTAATTCTATATGATAATTAAATTGCAAGACAAATCTGGAGGTTTTTGAAAGATGATAATTAATTAACTAAAAAAATAACTTAAATTAAATAATAAACTAATTATGAAATAAATAATTACACAAGAGAAAACGATTTAAGAGTTCAAGGATGGTGAATTGGTAATGCTCGGGCAAACAGCTTGACTATGTGACTAATTTATCTAAACCCAAATTAATTACCTGCAGACGTTTATAAGAGGATCACTAAGCCTAGTTAAATCACATTGATCGGGTAAGATCTAACACTTATAATGAGTTGAAAATCCTTGGATCAATAAGAACTCTCTCCCTCTATAGGTACTTCATGCTAAATTCTATTAAAGGTTAGAGTACTAGACTTCCCTTTCTAGGTACGCGATTGTTAATCCTTTTGTCTCCTTACCAATTACTTAATAATGATGTTTTACCAAATAATTAATATTCCAAATTGATTGTCTAACACTCTTAGGTATTATAGGTCAATCCCCTAAGATTGTCACAGGAAATAACAATTATTATGCATAAATAGAAAATCCTATTAACTATCAATCAGTGATACCGTCAAGAATAATTAAAGGAATCAAAACTCAAAATCACAATAATATGAAGTCTCAAAATATCCTCTTCAATAAGGAAATAAACAATCTGCAAAATAATAAATCCAAGTCTAAGGCAATCAAATCACATAGTCAAAATTGTATTAATGCCCTAACATTACCAACAAAGAATCTTAGCCCATGGATTTACTAGGGCAAATCACAAAGATATAATTAACCCTAACCATTATGCTAAAATAACAAAAGATAAATAACTAAAAATAAAGAATCCATTTGGAGGATTTCGCCTCTTCAATCACTATCTCCGTTAGGATCTCCGTCTCCGGTGAATGGATGAAAGAATATGGGTTAATGGTGGAGTTTGGGCAACAAATTATGTTGTGTGGTTGAATGGGTTGTCCTTCCCTCTCTTCCCCATTGAGGGAGAGGGACCTACTCTCAAATTGTGAAGGGATCCTCCCTTTTAAACTCTAACCTACTATGCTGCCATGATTTCAAAGCATGTGGTTTGCATGATATGGGTTGGACTTCACATGTGGAATGAGTGCACATGGCTTCACATGTGGGATGAGTGCACATGGTTTCACATGTGAGATGATGATTAATGGGCCAATTTGATCAAATAATAACAATCATGGCCAAAACTTGGTGAATTTCGTCCATCCTGTAGGCAGTTGCACGGCTTTACCAATTAATTCATAACTTCTTCATCCAGCCTTCTATTTGAGTGATTTTTGCGCTCACGCGATCCTATCTTCTTTGGCTTTCTATCCATATATAGAAGTCATAGAAACTCTAATATTTGTAAGTGTAACAAGTCATGCAAAGGTGCACAGTCGTGCTGAACAGAAACAGCTTGCGCGACATCACCGTTTTAATCATAACTTTCTCGTTTCTAATCCAATCGAGGTGTTCTTTGAGCCAAAATGATCTTCTATTCTGTAGTTTTCCAACTATATATCACATGACCAATTTGGTTCTCCATAACAATACAGAAAAATTATGGAAGTTGGACGTCTGTTTTTGCACAAATTCACCTTTCACCCCAACTTTGCATTTTCGATCATTTTTCCTATCAAAATACAATAAAATACCTCTCATGCATCTTTTAGTCGATAATAATCCAAAATATAAAGATTTGTACAAATAATAATAATTATGCACTCAAAGAGGTATCAAATTGGATCCGAAAATACATAAATTTCTACTCTCATCACCGACACGAACCCTTCCGTCTCTCCTTTCTATTTCTCCCTCCCTCTATCTTTCTCACGACTAATTACTCTGAAGTGGAGTTAAACCACCTTTATATATGCATGAGGGTGGTGAATGGAATTGGTAAAATAGCCCCACGTAGTCATTATACTCCTTTGTAGGTAAAGCTATAGATATTACTAAACAAACTTATCTTCATGTCAGATTCGTCGGGGAAGAAGAATCGTGAATTTTAAACGACGTCGTTGATGTAATTACATGTCATTTTTTTCTTTTTTTAGGTGGAGGGTGACGTGGATAAAAAACGGCACGTCTGCCACTGGGTAGACCTTCAGCTGCCAGTGGCTTGATTTAAAAAAATGGGTTAAAGGTCGAGTACTTATTTGTAAATATTGAAAAGTTTGGACTAATTTGAAATTCGCGAAAAGGTCAGGACTTTTGGTGCAATTAACCCTATAATAAATCATATTAATTGCACGAAGGAATAGTTCAACGGGGTAGAAAGAACGATAAAAAGACCATTTAAGTTGGTAATAATATGGTTGGGGTTGAATCCTAGAGACTTCTAATGCAAATACAATAAGCTCTCCCTTTAAGTTATTTGATACACATCTATCATCTAACTCCTTTCACTTATTCCAAACCCTCGTCAATTTCAAGATAGGGATGGTGAGGATGCAGCACAATAAATTTTAACTATAAATCACTTGAATCACATCTTACAATTTAATACAAAGTCAAACAATAAGTTTTTTTTCTATAAATCATTTGAAGCACATTATTATCTCTAGTTAGTTATAATTATGAGCCACTTGAGGTACGTCTTACGATTTCACTCCTCTACCAATTTTCAGAGCAAGGCACAATTTGAGACGCATCCTATGATTCAACTTTTCTATCAATTCCTAAAGTAAGGTGATGAGAGTGGAAATATACGTCTTTTCGGTCTCACAATACACTATTTTTATTAGAAAAATGCCACATATTCGTGTGGGATTGCGTGGTTTACATATTTTGCATGACTATGATACTACTAAGATATTTTGTTATGTTTTAATAGGAAAAAGGGATAAATAATGCAAAGTTGGAATGAAGGGTGAACTTGTGCTACTTGCAAGTATACATGCATCCATTTTCCATAATTTTTCTATGTTCGTGTGGAAGTCGAAACTGGTCGTGTGAGATATGGTTGGAAAGCCACAAAAGAGAGGAACACGTGGCCGCAAGAATCATCTTAATCGGAATTTGAATGAAGAAGTTATGGCCAAAACGGTGGGACTACGCAGCTTTTGACAAAATTTTCGAAACTTGATTTTGGCCCAAGACCCTCATGCCATGTATGGGATTTCAAATGATCAATTGATATAATTAATATACTAGTTGGTTGTGAATAGTCAGAAGAATGGAATTGCATTGTCAAATCCATTGGTGGGCCCAACTATCATACATGAGTGGAGAAAAAAAAGCCTGATTCCATGATAATTAATGAAAAGAATTGAAATCCAATTCTTGGAGTGGAAAACGTGGGGCCATGAGAAATTGAATTGTAAAAATATACGTGAGCCATGGTTGGAGATCAATTATTATGTATATGTTTCAATTTGTTGGTGGGCCCTATGAAAAAGTGAGAAACCCCCATTAGCCCATTATCACACGGGAATTGTGGAGGCGGAAAAGGGAGAAGACACCCCAACCATTATTTTCTGCCCCATTACACACACACATGGGCACCGAAAAGAAGAATAGGAAAAAGGCAAAACGCGTTCGAGTGAAATAAAAGGGGAAGAAATTCGCTATCATCGTCCGGAACGCCTCATCGGCACTCTTCCACCACTTCACCCATTCCACCCACTTTATATATTCATCATCCCGGTGTGCTCGATTCGAGGAAGAGAATCATCACGATCGGAAGAGACTGAGAAGGAACTCAAACCACGCTGATACGAGGGTTTAGTATCTTTTTCTTTAATCTTCTTTTGTTGATTTTGATATGTAATTATTAGCCATGAGAGTTGTGTTTAACTTCATGGGCTAAATATTTTACAGTTCTAAGGATTGAAAGTTTGGTTAGTTGATTTGGAAACCTAGACAAATATTTTGAATTCATGCTATTAATAATTCTTGTTTATTTGATTCTATAAGATTTTGTTAATATGTGTGTAACGTTTTCATAATATGTTATTGATGTTGCCCGTGATGCTTGATATATTGTGTTAGCTTGTGTGCATACATAATTAATATTGTGTATTTGCTAGAGATTATAGTAATTTGCCCGTGAACACGATAATCATAAGGGCTTATAAATTAGATACTTGATTATCTTAGTGGAACAATGCAATTAGGAAATCAAGTAGGAAGTGAATAGATTTGAGTAGTATTTTCAGAGAATATATGTTAGTCGAACTGGCCATCCGGAGGTTTATTAAGTTTGCCTTATTAGTATCTAGAAAGGAGGTTCAAAGTTGTTCACGCGTCATCTTGTGATGTATTTCCATTAAAATAGCATGAATGAATAATAGGACGTCTAGGAGACCAAATCAATTGCACTACACTTGAAACCTTAGAGCTGTCACTTCTCTCTTGATTAAATCTTAAATATTCCTTACTTTTATTTATTTTGTTATTTATTATTTAAAAACTTTAGATAATAATTATTCAAATCTTGGAAATTGATTACAATAATTCTGATTGAATAGTAATTAATTATAAAATAGATAATTAACTGTCTCAGTGGGAACGATATTTTTAACTGGGGTACTTGCCTCTACAATTGATATCCCTACACTTGTAGATCGTAAATTGGGGTGCAAAATTAGCCTAACATAAGGGCGATGAAAGCCTCTAATGCAAGCACAGTCAAACAATAATGTTTTCCCTCACTATATATCACTTGATGCATATCATACGATTTTCACTCTTCCACCAATTCTCAGGGTAATTCACATATTGAGACACATCATACGATTCAACTTCTACACTAATCCTAAAGGCATGGTCGGTGGGCCCCTAATATAAGCACAGTGAAACAATAACTTTTCCTATAAGTTATTCACTTATTTGAGACACACTATGCAATTTAATTATTTCACAATTCTCAAGGTGTTGTGGGCCCCTGATGCAAGCAAGATTATACTCTAAGCTCTTTCTATAAGTCACTTTTAGACGTATCATGCGATTTAACTCTTCCATAATCTTTAGGGACAGGAGCGGTAGACCCACTAATGCAAGCATAGTCAAATAGTAAGCTTTTTCTATAAGCCAATTATGGTACATCTTGATTATTGCCATTTAAATCCTCAATGAATCCATATGACAGTGGTGACGAGGGGCTCTAGTGCCAGCAAGTCAAACAACTACGATTTAACACCACCACAATCCTCAGGACAAAGCGGTGAGGGCTCCCAATAGTGAGATACACCACACATAATATTAATTCGTAATCCACACAATTTTTACACATTTTTCCTTAATTAAGTACTCTCTCCGTCTCAAAGAACAATTTTCATTTTCATTTATCCCAGCACATTGAGCACAATGTAAAAATGATAATATAACTCAATTTAATAACAACACAATGCACTTTAATTTCAAAATTGTATTTAATATTTAGCACGCATAACATACTTCATACTTTTTATTATCTAAAAAGACTACAAACCCTTAAAAATATCAACAAAATTGGTTAAAAAGTGAATTTCTTTAATCTACTTAAAAAACAATCATGTGCAATGCACCAATACAGAGGAAATATCATTCTTCTCTCTTTTCTCATCTATTATTATGGATGAAATTGGTGATATTGAGTCATGTTTCATGTTGAAATAATAGTGACACAACACGATAAAAATTCGTCCCGACATGATACGAATATGAAAAAAATTGTGTTGACACAATATGATAGCGACACGATAAGAAAATAAAAAATATATATTAAAAATATTGGTTAAATTTAATAAAAAATTAGGCAAAATATTTTAAAATTATTAATGAGTATTTTTATCATATAATAACAAAAAGTTACTCCCTCCGTCTCATAGAAGTTGACACACTTTCTTTTTTGGTTTGTCTCATAGAAGTTGACACAATTCATTTTTAATACATGAGACCCACACAAAAATAATTAATTTATTCTCATGGGACCACATACCATCTCTAATACAACTACCCACTACACATTAAATATTATTTCTCTCACTTCACTCTATATTAAATTACTTTACTCTTTAATCCCCTTGCCAAAAAAGAAATGTACTAACTTCTCAGTATGGAGGGAGTATAAAATAATATATCTTTTATATCAAGTTGTTTACATATTAATGGTTATTACACTATAAAAAAATATTTTTTAGCAACCGAATTTACCAACGGAATTCAATCCGTTGCTAATTTCCAATGGATTAGCAACAAAAATAACATTTTGTTTTAGCAACGGAATGTCAACGGAATTATTCTCTATTTTAGCAACGGAATTCAATCCGTTGCTAATTACCAATGGAATCATTATTAGCAACGGATTACTAACAGAATTATTTAGCAACGAAATTGATTTTTCGTTGCTAAAAATTTACCAACCACCACTTTACCAACGGGTTCCCGTTGCTAATTCGTTGGTAAGTCAATTTAACAATGAAATTAAATCTTTTATCAACGGAATATTCCATTGGTAATTCCGTTGGTAAAAAAATAGTTTTTTTTATAGTGTTAATAGATTAATGGATTATCCATTAATATTAAGAGTGATGCTACTGTGCACCCGGTCATGTCCCTTTGCAATTTAAACCCCTAGCAATACATAGATTTAAATGGAATTAGAAGAGGAAGAGTTATGTTCACATGAGATACGTAGGACGCATGGGCTTTTGCCTAATATTAATTTAATGAACATGAGATGAAATTTCGGTGTTTATATTGGGTTAACACAATAACGAGTTAAGGCCACACTTATAATCCACAATTATCGTGTTCTATACTCCATATCATATCAATTACTAATTTCACGATTCACCATTTCCATATTGACATAAAATTAGTATATTTAAAAAGATTAAAAATATACTCCATTTGTCTCATACTTATATTTACCCTTTCCGTTTTCGTCCGTCCCACACTTATATTCACCACCCAAAAAAGGAAACTCCATGTAAATCAACAACCTTAAAAGTTATTTTAATTTAAAAAATATCACTCTCACCTAACACACATAACATACTTTATAATTTATTTGTTACCTACAAATACCACAATACCTCTAAAAAATCAATAAAGTTGGTCAAAAAATATTTTTTCTTAAACTCTGTATCTACAGTGCCGATGAAATTAAATCCGAGACGGAGGGAGTACTATTTTTCATAACCCATAATTTTTAGAACCAGTTTTCAAAATGGAAGATGCTATTAAGATCAATTTGATCCTGATCAAATGCATTTACTCTCTCTCAAATTACTATTATATCCCTGATTGACCATTCATTTTAGTTAATTATTTCAAGATTTAATTGGCTATAAAAATTCTCTTTCCCATATTCCAATATTTAACATTTATTATGTATTAATACTTCTATTGAAAAATTCAAAATTTATCTATGGTTCATGCATATAGTTATGCGTATTCATAATATACATAATAACTTTTGAATATATATATATACACACTATACATTATAGGAATATGATTCCATTTATTAATGTTATCAATATTTGTTAATTAAAACCGATTATATACAAGTCATTAATATTAATAATATAAAATAGAAATTGAAATAGCTATCTCACATTAGAGATGTTTAATTTTTTTAAAGGGAAAGACTTGTCTAAAACATGGGATGGATAATAAGTAATAATATCACTAATGAAAAGTGATACTCAATCAATAAAAATGATAATAGCTCAATTAACTATTTAATGAAAATTTTATAGTATATAAATAAAAAGTGATAGAAAGTTATAACATTATATAGCAAAAGTGATAAAAAATTTGTAGTATCATTTTTATTCGTCTCACGTAAAAACTTATGTGATATGGTCTCACACAAGACCTACCTTTTATTAAAATATGATTATTAAATAGATAAAATAAAATATTAACATAATTAAAATAAGATTCATTAAAGATAAAATCTCTTGAAATATGTTAGTAATGTGAGATAATTTGTAAGACGTGTTCAAATATTACTATTATATAGATAAAATATATTTAGTGTTTAAAGTATGTTTTTTAAAATATAATGGACAATGAATAAAGTGATTTTAGAGTATTATAATATGATTTATTATTGATATACTTTAACTACAAATAAACATATTTTACCTATATAATAAGTATATTTTAGTAATGGGTCAACCCGTCTCAGTATAAATGGTTTATTGAGGTAAGTTTACTAGAACATGAAAATATTTTTAAAAAAATAGTATTTTTTTACTAACGGAATATTCCTTTGATAAAAATTGGTGATTTTCCGTTGATAAAGTGGTGGTTGATAAATTTTTAGCAACAAAAATTCTAGTATTTTGTTTGGTAAATAATTTAGTTGGTAATCGATACTAATAATTTCGTTTTTAATTTATATAATGATTATGTTGATAAAATAGCAATAAATTTTATTTCGTTGGTTAAAATGTAATAAATTCATTGGGATTCCATTAATAAAAGAAAATTACTAGTATAATTTTAATTGGTAATCCGGTAAATTACTAACCAATTGAATTCTTTTAATAAAATCCATTGCTTAAAAAAAAAAAATTAAGTGAAGTCAAAGTATAACTCAGTAAAGTAATACTTATAGTCGAGTGAAATCATATTCTAATGAATTATACTTTATTAACTCTAAAATCATATTTAAATGAATCACATGTCATACCTTAATAAATTAATCATAATATTTATATAAATAAGTTATTATGCTATAATTTTCATTCTCTTCGATAAATCAATTTTAATAAATAAAAAACAATAATAATAATAATAATAATAAATTATCAACTGTTCATCAGATAGTTCAATTACACTATTATCATTGTATCTTAATCGAATATAATTTTATATTAATAATGTTATCATTTTTTTTATTTATCTTACGAATTGTTAATAAATTTTTAATTAAATGGTTATCACCTTTTCATTATCAAATTATTACATTTTAAAATAATAAAAATCTATAAATTAAATAATAAAAAATTATATATCCTAATTTCCTTCTATGGTTAAATTTTCTATTTTTTAGCGATAACAGGACTTTTAAAAAAATTTAATTAAATCAACGAATAATTAATCTCACGATTTAGGCTCTGTATAATGGTCTCACCCAATCCTATTATTATTAATAATACGTGAATTATTTAGCAAAACATAATAATTATTTTCTAGTTGTTATAAATTGAGGAAATTTTAATTGAATTTGTCTATTGTGTTCCCATACACACAAAGTGTGTAAGTGTATAATATTTTGTTTTAAATAATATTAATTATTTTATGAATAATTAATAAGAAGAATAAAATATTGAAATATTTTAATTGATTTTAATAATTTAAATTAATAAAAAAAATTAGTAATTTTAAAACGTTTTAATTTATTTTAATAATTTAAATTAATCAACAAAATTAGGAATTTTAAAACATTTTATTGAAAAGAGAAAAGAGAACATAATTTTTAAACGTTTCATTGAAAAGAGAATATAAATTATTATTATTTTAATTTTAGACGAGATATCTAAAATGAATAATCTGTATATAATATATGATATTCACTTAATAGATTTAAAATACTTCATAAATTATACATCATTTATGATATAGAGATTCAATGTATAGAATAATAAATGCAAAGAGATAATCATATTAAAATTGAATAAAAAAATTAATTATAAACATAAGGGTATTTTTGGCCTAAGATATTATTAATGGTGTGAAATGGACCATTATAGCCCTATTGAGATGGATCAATTTGATCCGATTAGATTAACCCTTTCAGAATTAAGATAAACCTAAAACAAACCTATTTCATACTCATTTCAATTTACGTGGGAAGGTACAATAAACATTTTAAGTGTATTCAATGAAAAAAAAAATTAATACTGTATGTTTGGTATTTAATCGTAATAGACGCTTAATTAAAGATATATGCTATAACGACCAAAAATAACGTAGCAAACGTGCATATTACCCCTAATTATTGTGTAAAATATAATGTCACATATATAGATCATGAATTTTAATAAATATAGAGTAGTATTATGTTCTAATTTTTAATATAGTGTAACTTTCCTTTCCTTGAATTGATTCGAAATTGGCAAGAAAAAGTTGAAATAGTGAACAAAAAGGTGTAAATAATGATAAAGACTTGATGTTGTTAGCATCGTTACCATTTTTGTATAAAAGGATTACTTTTTCTATAAAGTATAATTTTTTTATACTATAAAATGTTTATGAAATAATAATTCATTGTATCATTATTATTTTTCATTAATGATGTTATCACATTTTTTTCCATCTCACTTAAGAGTTTATGTGAGACGGTCTCACACAACATTTAGTTAAAATAATACTTTCTCCGTCCCACATTATGTAGATATGAAATTTAAGAAAAGTTACTTTAACAATTGACTTTTGAAGGGTAATGTAGTTTTTTTAAATTAAGTTATAAAACATGTAAATATGTTATGTGTGTTAAATAAGAATGATAATTTTATAATTAATACGATGTGATATAATGATTTAATTTAAAATGGAATGACGAAAAAATTAATGTAAAATTAATGTGGTGCAGATGGGAAGTAAATGGAATTATTAGTAGTAAGAAATATCGTTAACTTATTTAGTTATTCACTCTACTAAAATAATTCCATTTTCTTAAAGAAACAAAATTTGTCTTCCTAGGAATTCGCGAAAAAAAAAAAAAGATTTTGGCGATATTTGGGAAAGTAATTATTGTGCATGGAGCGTGACGAGATGCGACATTCAACCAACCCCTCTCCTCTCCTCCTCACCCACCCACTCGACGATTACTCTTCCCGCTTATTTCTCTCTCTCTTCAAATGTAAGACAATATTGCATTGTTTATGTCTACTGCACTGCCCCAAAAAAAAAAAAGGAATTGGAAAACAGCAATTCACCTCGGCCACATCTCCCCCTTAATTTTCAAGATTCCGGCCAACCTCCGGTGGTAATTTTTCTCTCTTTCTTGCTAACTTGTCACTATGCTTGATCTGTGATCTGTTTTTTTTTTTTCGTTTCTGTTCTTCATTTTTATGCTTCATTTTACTGTCTCAATATCTGTTTTGTAATTAAAAAGAAATCTTGGTGGGAGATTGTGAGTTTGTGCGTGTAAAGATTGGATTTTTTTTCTTTCTTTTTTACCTTTTTTTGTAAAGTGAATACATGGGAGTGTTTGCATGAATTTGGAAATGGGTTTGTTTGCAGGTGAGATGGCTGGTAGTGGATCTTCTCCACTGGATAGTGTGCCAAGGAGAACCAGAAGTAGGTGGGATGAATTTTTCAGAAGCCAATTAGAGTTGAAGGAGAAGAAAGAGAAGAATCAAGAATGTGGGGGTTCTGATCCAGACCACACTGTTAATGATAGTGTGGAAGGTGGAGAAAGGCTGGATTCTGGTTCCATTGGTAAGAAATCTAGAAAAACAACTGGAGAGAAAACGAAGAAATTGGGTTCTAGGGCCAGTGGAAGTAATGCAGAGCATATTAGTGGGAGACTGAGATCAAGAAAAGCTGCTGGAGAGGTAGAGAGTGAGAAGGCTAATGGGGTGGATTTACAGAAATTAGAAGCGAGGAAGGGTAAAAAGGTTGTCGATGTTTGTAATAAAGGGGGTGGTGGAAAGAATTCAGACAATGTTAGTGGGCGTCTTCGATCAAGCAAAGCAGCAGCTGAGGTGGAGAATGAGAGGGCAGATTTGGGGAAAAAGAGGAAGTTGGAGATGAGGGAGAGAAAAAAAGCTGATGATGTAGTGGAGAGTTCAGAGAGGTTGGATTCCGGCATCATGGTTGTTGAAAGAGGTGGTGGTAAGAATACTGAACATATAAGCCGGCGACTTCGTTCAGCAGGTGGTGTGGAGAACGAGGAGCACAAGGTGGATTCGGACAAAACAGGGAAGAATACTCTAACATACAAGCCGGCAACTTCGTTCAAAAAGTGCAGCAGGTGGTGGGGAGATCGAGGAGCACAAGGTGGATTCGGAGAAAACGAGGAAGAATACTGAACATATAAGCTGGAGGCTTCGTTCAAGAAGTGCAGCAAGAGAGTGGGAGAACGAGGTGGATTCGGAGAAAACGGGGAAGAGAAGAAATGTTGATGATGATTTGGGGAGTCAAGAGAGGGTGAAATCCGGGATCAGTGGTAGTAAAAGAGGAGGTGTCTACAGTGGGAGACTTCGACCAGGAAATGCAGCTCGAGAGGTGGTGAAGGAGATGCCTAAGGTGGATTCGGAGGAGAAGAGGAAATCGGAGAGAAAAGATGTTGATGATGATGTTTTGGAGGTGCATATTAAAGTGGATGTGGAGGAAAAGAGGGAACTAGAGATGAATGAGACAGTAGATGCTGATGATGTTATGGACTGTCTTGATGAGCATGTTGTCTCAAATAACTCCGATTTGAAGAAGGAGCCTGATACATCTGTTTCCTGGTCGAAAATGGATAGTCTGGATGAGGTTGTTTCCACTATCTTGAAGAATATTGGGAGTGGGAGTACAAATGAAGAGGGAGACAGTGGATTATGCAGTACAGAGGTGCCTCAAATTAAACCTCTGGATGGGGAGCAGTTTCTTAGTGATGTTGCTGTAGAACTAGAGAACTCGATGATTAGACCTCCGGTTGAGGAACAGATGCTCTGTGATGATACTGTTGAATTAGAGAGCTCAGATATGAAAACTCCGGACAGGAAACAGATGCTTTGTGATGATCCTGTTGAGTTAGAGAACTCAGCTGTGAAAACTCCGGACGGGAAACAGATGCATTGTGATGTTCCCGTAAAAGTAGAGAGCTTGACTAGTTCAGGGGAGACGAGTGACAGCTCTGATGGACCATCAGATGACTCGGATGATTCTGATTCAGATTCAGATTCAGAATCATCAAGTTAGTATGATGAATTCTCGGATGAGGATTACAAAGTGGATCAATCTTCAGTTGACGGATCATCATCAGATGATTCGTCGTCTAGTGACAGTGATGTTGCATATGACCGTGCTAAAATGGGTTCCCGAATGGAATGGCAGAAGGAAAGAGTGGTGGTGATACCGGATGATGATGAAAGTAATGATGCTTACAAAAGTGGTCGTTCTGATCGACGAAAGACGGTGGATGAGGAGGTAATTACCATTGATGAGACGGAGTTTTTACGTAATGAAACTAGTAGAAGCCGATGTAAGAAAGTTGTATTTGATGATGCTAAGGTTGATGAGGGCGACCAAGAAACTCAACACAACAAGTATGAAAATGAGAACGAGAAGGGAAGTGGTGAATTGGATGGTATTTTGAAGAAGAGAAGTGTTTTTGGGTTAGAGTCGACTCAAGAGAGTTATGAAAAAGAGAGCCAAAGTGGTGAATTGGGAGATAGTTTGAAGAAGACAAGTGTATTTGGGTTAGATTCGACTATGAGGTGTGATAAGAGCAATATAAAAGAGGAAGTCGATCTGTCAAAATTTCTAGGACCAAGCACAGAAAAATGATCTACAAGAGATCAGCATTAAGTACTGCCACATTGATTGGGAGGTTGGTTGGAACGAAAGAGTGAATTTCGAGGAAAAAAAGTCTCCTAGAGCAAAAGAACTCGAATTGATCAAAATTTTATTAGATTCCTTAAATGCAAATAAGTTTCAACAGTTTACTGTCAATAAGGATGTCTTGATCCCAATCCTTCCCACGAAGTTTACATTCAAGGATGAGGTGTTGCCACCCTTGAAAAAATCTGAATGGGAGATATACACAGATTCACTTTTTCGCGAACTAGATTTGGGCATTCTTAAATCTAAAGTGGATTGCACTACTCGTCTGAGGTATGTTTGCGTTTGCTTCTCTGTTATAGCCTTATTTGTTATTTCTGTCAGTATCAAGTATAATGTTATATAATGTCATTTGTTCGTATCAGTGATTAATAATGCCATAAACTAATACTAAATTGATTAATTTTTGAAAGCTACTATTTGCTATTTTTTGTTGATGTTCAAATTTCTTCAATGACAAACAAAATAAAAAAATTAAAAAAGTGTTAAATTAAATAAAATAATTTTTTTTAATAAAAACTATAGCGAAATAAAAAAATATCATATTTTATGATATATTATATTTTAATTTTAAGTTATTTTCTCTTCAACTATATTGTACATCATATCATCCTTTATATATTTTAATTTTAAGATATTTTCTCATAATTATATTGTACATCATATTATCCTTTATAAATTTTTTTAAATTATTTTATCCTTTTGTCATCTTTGATCAATATTCCAAGTATAGCCAATTTACTAAATTACTCCAGCTTGGCTGATTTAGCAGTTGCTCATTTCCGTTAGCAAAAATAATCAAATTAATCTTATTCAATAAAAAAATTAAAATATTAAATTATTTTTTTAATAAAAAATATATATCAAGTGTACCTCTGTTTTCAAAATTTCTCATATTAGGAGTCGCATCATTAATGCTTTTCTTAATCAATCCATGTAATTTAATTTGATAACATAAACTTCATACTTACTACTTTACTAAGTGATCTTTATGAGTCATTTCTAATGCAGACTACAATTTATTAGTTCATGTGTTCCATATGTTGTTATTTGACTATGTTTGTAAATGTTCAGAAGGAAAATAATCACATCACTACGGAAAAAATCAAACTTCAGCAGCTCGTTGTGGCCGTGGGGAGCATCTCTCGGTTCTTGATGAACAGATTGGAATAATTTGTAAATATTGTGGCACTGTCATTTTGGAAATCAAATATGTCTTACCACCTTTTGTAAGTGATATTTAAATTTTCCTAATGTTAATAAATATTTTCTAGTGACTTAGTTGTAAATTTTGTGCAAACGTCCCTTTAACAGGCGCGACTGGAGGGAACCTGATGAATCACGAGCTTCTTTTGCGGGTGATATCTATTTGCCGGACTCTAGTTATAGAACTAATTGGTCAACTACATCTATCAAAGGAACAGTGTGGGAACTGATTCTTGGTATTGAGAAAGGTATGTTTCCTCACCAACGAGAAGGTTTCGAATTTATATGGAAAAACATAGCTGGAGGTGTTATTCTTGATGAAATGGAAAATGTCTTTGGTGGAAATGGGTGTATCATATCCCATGCTCCGTACTGGAAAAACCAGGCTCACCATAGCGTTCCTCCAGACGTTTCTCAAGTTGTATACGGATTGCTGCCCTGTGGTCATAGCTCCAAAAGGCATGCTTCTGAATTGGGAAGCTGAATTTGCTAAGTGGGATTTCAACGTACCGTTCCACAATATGAATATCCCTATTCTATCAGGGAATGAGAACACAGCTGCTACACATATCTTGGGGCAATTCGGGGGTGGATTTTCTAATAGGGATGTAATTCGTCTCTTAAAGCTGTATAGTTGGATGTGGTATCTTAGCAGTCAGCTACCAGTTGTTTGTGAAGCTGACTAGAGAAGACAAGAAAGATAATTGCGTGAGAAGATAAGAGATGTGCTTCTCAATCGACCTAGACTCTTGGTGCTTGATGAAAGGCATACCCCTAGGAACGATCGAAGTATGATATGGAATGCGTTGTCTAAAGTTTCTACACACCGGCGAATTATTTTGTTGGGTACTCCTTTCCAGAACAATCTGCTTGAGTTGTTCAACACACTCATCTTGGTTAACCCAAAATTTGTGAACCAGATTGGACTTGGAGACTTCACATTTTGCAGCACAGATGAAAAGAACTAGTTAGCTAGAAAAAGGTGGACTGCTATGACAAGCTCGATTGGTGAGACGAAAGACCGTGGATTGAGTAAGCTGAGAGCCATGCTCGACCCGTTCGTTCATGTCCACAAGGGGGAACTGTACTAGATGAATGTATACCTGGACTCAGACACACTTTTGTGTTCTTGCATCCGACGCCTTGTCAAAAAACCCTACTTAAGATTTCTAGCAGAGTGAGGAATGTCTTTCATAGGGTGCACTTTGTTTCCTTGGTCTCCATCCATCTTTCGTTGCTACCAAAAACAGACAGACAATTTGTAGAGTTGAATAAGCTAAAAGAAGTGGACGAAACAAATGTTGATGCAGGGGTGAAAATGAAGTTTCTACTTAAATTGATAGTGCTAGCAGATGCACTAGGAGAAAGGGTGTTAGTGTTCAGTCACCCTGCTCTTCATTCGGAAGCAGATAGAGTCGTGTCTCTCTTGGTCTGAAGGAAGAGAGCTTCTCTACATGGATGGGACTCTCGATGAAAGACAAAGACAAGACTCCATCTCTTCTTTCAATGATTAATCTAGTGAAGCAAAAGTGCTTCTTGCATCACAAAGGGCTGAAGTTATAAACTTGATAGGCGCTTCCAGGGTTGTACTCCTCGACACCGTTTGGAATCCTTCTGTTGAGAAGCAAGCAATAAGCTGAGCATATCGTCTAGGACAGAAAAAGGTGGTGCATGTCTATCCCCTGTTTACGTCTGGAATCGAGGTCAAACAGTTTGCTCAACAGATCAAGAAAGTGCACCTATCTAAGCTGATATTCTCCCCTGGAAATGAACCAACTTGCCAGGCGAAAAGCCAACTGTTACGTCGAAGGACGACAAGATTCTAGAAGCCATGCTTGGTCTTGAAGGATTCAATGCCATTTTTGAAAATATTATTTACCAACCAACTGAATTCCAGCTCACTCAAATGTTTAGGTTGGGTAAATGAATTAACAGGCATTCATCAAATGTGGTTATGTTTTTTTTTAAAAAATATTATGACGTGTTATCTTTGCATGGTTAAATATGTGAAAAGAATCGAATCTATATTTTGTGAAAATGATTTTTTTTGGCACATAAAATATTAACCATGCTAGTATCAATTTTATAATTTTACAGTTTAAATTTATATTTCATGAATATATTATAAAATAATTCTCTATTGATAAATGAGTGAAGCAGACAATATCATGGAGTACTATAGCATATATATACACTTGATACGATGAAGAGGGTTGATATTATAAACAAAACAAAAAATAATATAAAATTTAAGGAAAGTAATAAAACTAAATGAAATATAAATATAAATAAAAAATAAAAATTTAAACTGAATGAAATATAAATAAAAAATATATATTATATTTAGTGAAACTAAAAATATCATATTATGAATTGTGAATACAATGCCTTAAATAATTACTTTAAAATATGATATGCTACGACGTGGTTAATTGTTGTATTTTTTTATTATTTTTATTTGAATATAACATATATAATCTTTTTATTTTTATTTATTATTATAAATTAATATTTATAATTATATCACTATTGTACATGATACATCTCTAAAATATTATTTTTTATCTATAAAATATTTGATAAATTTTTATTCAATTAATTATTTTAATAAGATAATTATTTAAATATTATAATATATTGAATAAAAAATGAGATCCGGCAATTTTTTTATTTATAATTTTAAAATTTAATTACAATCCTTTCATTTATCGCAAAACTACACTTAAAATTAATTACTTAAAATTTAATTACTCTAAAATTATGTAATTTAATCACCATAAAGGTCCACCTAAAAATTAATAATATTTATAAAAATATTTATTTAAAATAAAATACTATTTATAATTATATATATATATATATAACATTGTTTAATTAATTTAAATTTAAAATAAATCAATTTTGTACTCCTATTCCAAAATATACTTATTATATAAGTAAAATACTCTTATACATAGAGAATATATTTTTAATAAATTATATTATAACACTTTAAAATGTATATTTTAATGCATCATTTTTCATGCTTTAACAAATATATTTTTAACTATCAATAAGTATACTTTAAAAATATAATAATTATACTTTTAACATGTGTTAGTATTTATTTCACAGCAGACTATGTAATGAAAATGTTATTTGAAAAATTGGAGAAAAATACTATTACTTACTTATAATATAGGTTACGTACAGTTAATTACATTCTACACGCCAATATTATTATGAGGGAAAATTTTTCATTTTTTGTACCATAAGAATGTTCAAATGTCAAAAAGGTCTTTTTGTTACAAAATTAGTACCATAAGAATTTTTTAACATTCTCCGTTAGAAACTAACAGAACGAATCACGTGACACATCACGTGTACTACTATTAGTAGCCCACGGACCACGGACGGACGTCATTTAACTCAATAATAAACAAAAAAAAATTTCAAACCCTAAATTTGAAGAGACAGATCGCAGATCCCTTCCAATCGCCGCAGCTAGTTCAGAAAAGAACCCAAAGTTCAATTCCTCCATCTCCGCGGCCGTATCTGGGAAGCTCGCCGTCGCCATGCCTGCGTCCGTGGTGCGTCCTGCGCCTCCGACGAGGCGCCGCCGAGCTCTTTCGTTTGATGATGTTAGCACTGTTGATTCATTGGATGAGGATCGGTTTGTTGTAAGAGGAGCTTGATCTGGATGGGTCGGGTAAGGTGCCGGGGAGTTGTTTGTGAGAGATTATGAGGAGATAACTTCCGGAGGTCAGAGTGTTGTAGGGGGTTGGAGGGATACGAAGCGGTGGATTTGGCGTGCGGCGGAAGAACTTAGGCTTAGGGTCCCAGCGACTGCGCAGATTGCAGAAATGGCCTGTGCTTTTGAAACTCTCTCAGAATTGAAAGGTCAGGATTTTGAAGATTGGTGATAGATCTAATTTTTTATGAACTAGATCCGGAGATTATTCAATTACATAACTAAATACTCACTGTTTGTGGTCAGTGGTGTGCTGCTTGGACTTCAATTTTTTGTATTATAACTGGGCAGCCGTTTTAATTTTAATTTTGTGCCCACGTTTATAAGTATGTTTCTCTCTTTATTGTGTCTTGGACTTCTTTAACCTATTCATCTATATATATAAAAGATATTCTTATACATGTATATATTTTATATTTTGGAGTGGTGGTGAAGATCACGCCGGCTTGAAAGAGCGGGGCTAGATTTGGCCAGAAAGGTGCAGATATTCAATGAACATGGAGAAGAATTTTTTTTATCTCTTTTTTAAATTTTATTTAACGTTTTCCATTCATAAACTAATGGATGAGACTGAAACTGCAACTTTTAAGACCAATTTCTAGGTATGAGACTATTTTTGTAATCCAACAATTCTCATGGGACCAAAATTGAAATTTTCCCTTATTATGAGATACAACTAATAAATTTAATTACTCCTTTAAGGGGTCCATTTTACAATTTTTGGCATTCGCTTCAAAGGTATCTATTTCTCCTATTTAGTAAAAAATACACAATATGACTCACTATTTCCCTCTAATACAACTACTCACTTTACATATAATAATAATACTCCTTAATCCACGTGCAAAAAGCAAACGGACACCTTATAACCGAACGGAGGGAGTATATTCTAAGTACAATTTTATCCTTCTTCTTGATATATTTAATTTTGGGTTAATTGCATTAAAAACCATGACCTTTCAACGAATTGCAAATTAATCCCGACTTTTTAATGCAATTAACCCTCAATTTTTTTTTATCCCATACACGTTATTTTTTCTATAAAATCCTAGTTGATTTTTTATTTTCTCTTTGTATATGGATCTATTTTTAAAGAAAAATAATACAGAAAGTCTTGTGTGAAACGTTTCACATTATTCTTTATGTGATGTTAGACAGATAAAAAGTAATAACATCATTAAAAAAAGTAATAACATCATTAACGAAAAGTAAAAAAGTGATGTAATATCACTTTATAATAAAAGTGATAACATTTATAACAAAAATGATAATGATGTTATACGTAAGACGGTCTCACACATAATTATATACGGACCTCTTCCATCATTCTAAATTTTTTAAAAAATTGTTCATGAAGAAATTTCTATATATAATTATTGCACATGTGTAAAAATGATAATCACATCATCAAGGCACATGAACATAAATTTGTGCACAATTCTTAGTAATTATCATACATGTATAATAAAATATGCGTTGATAAAATTTATACGCTTTAATTTTCGCTATTGATTTTTTATATATTTTTTTTCAACGCGTTTAATTTGAGTAAATATATGAAGAGATATAATAAAAGTTTTTATATAATTGTAGGAAAATCTGTAAGATAGTTGTAATGGGAATGGGCAAGAAACTCAACTTAAGGCTCTACCCACGAAATCTCATTGTGGGATAGAAGAAAGAAAAACCGATTTACGTGGTTCGGTTCATGAAGAATGTACATCGACGGAGAAAGATTTATCTTTTCATTGCTATGATGTGAGGTGATTACACGCTGAATAAACCAGCAACCAGAAGCTATATATACAAAGATAGCAACTTCCAAACTTATGGGACTAATATGAGTATGCATCAGCAAGTGACGGTGAATTCGAATCAAAATAGCGTGATAGTTAGCGTTGTCACTTATCAGCAGCGTTGAGTATATTCATGATATCAGTGTTGAAGTCTTAAAAGAAGTTTTTCATTAATCAGTGTTATAATCTTCACAAATTTTAGAGTCTGTGTTTTCACTAATTAGTTTTGGAGTCTTGAAGTTTTCACTATGTCTTTAATCAGTGTTGGAGTGTATGGAGTTTTCACGGTGTCAGTGTTGGATCGTTAGAGTGATAGTTGTTTTTCATTAATTAGGGTACCATTAGTTTTGGAGTCTGAGTCTTTAAGTTTTTATTATTCAGTTTTGGAGTATTCATGGTGTCAATGTGGAGCCTTGGATTGTTCACTAATTTCCGATTCTTGAGTTTTCACAATCAGTTATGGAGTCTGAATCTTTGAGATTTCACTAATCAATTTTGGAGTCTTGGCAATCAGCTTTGGTGTTTTGATCAGTGTTGGAGTCTTAAGAGTTTTCATAATCAGTTTTCAAGTGTTCACGGTGTCAATGTTCGATAATTTTCATTAATCAAACCAGTATTGGAGAATGGAGCCTTCAAGTGAATTTTCATCCCTATAGTTTTCCTTTAATTAGATTCTACGAGTTTTCAATATCACAATCACTTTTGGAGTCTTGAGTTTTCATATTAATCAGATTTTGGGAGTTTCTGTTTGTGAAATATCACAATCACTTCTGCTAATGAATATCACAATCACTTTTAGAGCCTTGATTTTTCATATTAATCAGATTTTTCATTAAAAAAACTAACATTCATATGTGTATAACTTTTTATTCAATAATATATAAATGTTTTTTTAATAATTGTATATTTTTACACTCAATTTTTCATTAAAAAAATTAACAATTAAATTGTACTCCTATACATTATTGCTCATAATTGTATGGAGTATGTTTTTTGTTATATTTGTATATGGGTGCATCATATCTTAGAGTGCACCCGGGTGCACACTATAATTAACCTTGATATATTAATATATAAAATTAATAAATTAATTAAAAAATAGTATATATATATATATATATATATATATATATATATATATATATATTTTTTTTTTTTTTTTTTTTTTTAAAAAAAATTTTAAACTCTACCATCCAGCCTACCCGATACCCCCTCCCCCGTCACCCCAAACACTGCCTCCTAAAAAAAATTTATAAATTTTTTTATTTTAATATTTAAATAATAAAAATATTACTGCAGTGATGGTGAGTTGGAGTCAATTTTGAAGTATTGGAGTTTTCATGGTATCATTGTGTCATGGAGTTTTCAATTAATCTGGAAGTTTCCATTAGTGAATATTTTCACAACAGCGTCAGTTTGGAGTTTTCAAGATGTAGTTGGAGCTTGGAGTGATACTTTTTCCTTAATCAAGCTCCGATAATTTTCCATTAATCAGACACCAATCAATAAAAATAAATAAAAATATATTAAGAGACATATCTTTTAGGTTTTAAATTAAAAAAAAAATCGTAAAATAATTGACCCAACTGATACAAAATTTTGCAATCATGTTGTAATGTTTAGATGGTATATACTCCTTAACAGGCACGATTGTTTTCCATTAATAAGACCCAAATTGAATTGATTAAAAATAAAATAAATTTCAAGACCATAATTTGACATCTTTCAGAGACATCTTTCAATTCTTAATAAAAGAAATTCATAAAATAATTGACCCAACTGACAAAATTTTGCGTAATGTTTAGATTTTTTATACCAATGAAGATAGAATTAAAAATAAATGATTTTCAATATAAACTCAGCATACATTTAGAATAATTTCTTGTAAGAGACGACTCAATAGCAAAATCAACTATATAATGCTATATTTCAATACCAAAAAAACATAGAGATCTCCCAGTTTCCACAAAAATATATCCTTTTCCAAGAACAAAACGTTGGAAGAAATATTGAATAAAAACGAAACTCACATGTAGAAATGACAATTGTTTGTCGGCCTGCATCTGCATGGCATCCACAGAAACAGATTTATACATTCTGAAGCATCCTATTTCCAATTTAAAGCATTGTGTGTCGCAAATACTCAGCATCAAAATTTTTTCCATCAATGTTAACATTGATTACAGAGAGTACCTTTTATTCTCGAAAAAGCCTGCAGTTGAAACAAAGGGTATTGCAAAAGCTTCAGATTCAAGATTCGATTGGATCGGGCTGTACGGCTGTCTGCACTATATGGTTTTGTTCTTTCTTGTGAACTTCTGAAAAGCCAGTTGCTGTGGCAGCAGATGGAGCACGGCCAACATATTTGATGTCATCAATAGTTCCTCTACCCACAGACTTCATTGCAGTGCCAAGACGAGGTGCAATATATGAGTATGCTCCCATGTTCATTGGCTCTTCTTGACACCAAACAACCTCTGCATCTGTAAGAATCGAGGGTGGGGGGAATTTACGCAAAATTTTAGTTCATTGAGTACTAGTATGAATTATGAGTGACATAAATGGTTAGTCACAACGATTAGAGGTAAAGATTATAAGTTATTTTCATACTTGGATATCTCTTTAGTTCACGTTGGACGAGGTCATATGGGAAGGGACAAAGCTGTTCCACTCGACAAATTGCAATGTCTTTTCCATCAACATTTTTCCTTTGTTCAGCAAGCTCATAATACAACTGCAAAAGAGATGTGAAAGATTAAACGAAACCCTAAACGTTACCATTGATTCAGACTTCACTTTCAGAGACTTTTCTATAAAGACCAACAAAAGAAACGAAGAAGAAAGAAAACAAGAGAGTGTACACATAAGTCAGAAATAAGCAAGGCAAAAATAAATTATTCATACCTTTCCAGAGCAAAGAATCAAACGTCTAATACCCTCTTCAAAATCTGAGTGATTATTTTGGTCCTTTATTAGACGTTTGAATCTGGTTCCTTGTTTATCAAAACCTGGGTGACCTTGAACATCATCAAACTCAGATAAATTAGATTTGCAGTCCTTATGCCGGAGCAAGTTCTTTGGTGACATCACAACGAGAGGTTTGCGGAATTCCCTGTGTATCTGCAACACAAAAAGATAAAATGTGAGAAACATAACTGCACACTCCCCCCCCCCCCCCCAACCCCCCAATAGCACGAAGCTTAGCTACTAAAATCCACTGACCTGGCGCCGCAAAACATGGAAATAATTGGCAGGCGTAGTTACATTCACCACCTGCCAGTTGCATTCCTGAATCTGTTTCCTGAGGGTAGAGTCCATCTCAGGTATAACATAAGGATTGTCATCACTCATCTGCAGTAAACCATAAAGGTCAATTTTCATGTTCACGGAATAAAATATAAAGTAAATAGTAAATTAAAATATCTAGAAACATAAATAATTGGTAATTGGACTATTACCAAAATTCCAAAAGTGACTATCGACTAAGCAATCTCAGGAAGTCAAAACTGAGGGTTATATCAGTTAGCAGAGCAGAAAAAATGTAGAAGATAACCTAAGAAAATAATTTAACTGTGGCTCATGAAAACCAAACAAGATCAATGAAGTGCTATGATTAGGGCAGAACATCACAACAAAAAAAAAAGTAAAAAAGGAGAGTACATCCTAGAAGAGATATCAATTTTCAAACGGACTATGTGAAAAACGTGATCAATGGAAGGAGCCAAGTTCCAACAACAGAGAGTTTATTCTTTGAAATCCACAGGAAAAAAAATCCACCAAAACATACTGAGGTGAAACCACTAAAACAAGGATAGGCCACCTGATAATGTTGCATCACTTCCATCACACAAAGTTCCACCAGTAAGTTGTGGTCTCTCAGAACTATAAGAGAGCACACGACTGGGATTTTTAGGCTAAGTAAAGAATATGCACTTACTTCAAGAATTTCCTATAAGCAATCTTTTGAATATTTTGAAGAGCCACGGGACATGCCCATAGGCAAAGGGAAAAAGAGGTTGAAAACAACAAAGTTTGGAGGTTAAAAGCCATAACTTCTGGTGTTGTGGCATCCTCCTCTTAGATTGTCTGACATCTATATATTCTTTCTTACTTCATATGAGGCTATAGGCAATTAGCAGAAATGCAGCCTGAAAAAGATGAAATCTAAAAGAATTTTTAAGAAAAGAAATTATAGACGAGAAAAGTTTCATTAAATTTTTAACTTTTCCTGTACTTGCAGATGTATGTAAATGCAAATACATGATCAATTCCAACTGGATAAGCAGTATTGTAATGGAGAATATTAGCAAAACCTGAAGATAGCGCTCTAATCGTGCACTAGAGTGTTCTGGGCCTTGTCCATCGTATCCATGAGGTAGGAGGAGAACCAAACCAGTTTGACGCAGCCATTTGGCCTCTCCACTGCTCACGAATTGGTCAAACATCACCTGAGCCCCATTTGCAAAGTCACCGAACTGCGCTTCCCACAGTACCAGAGAATTGGGGTTTTCCATTGAGTATCCTAATTCAAATCCCAAAACTCCAAACTCTGAAAGAGAGCTGGGTAGGACAAATTAAAATCAGATTAAGTTATAATTTATAATAGAAAAATTTCAAATTAGTTTAGATAAAAGACAATGGAGGACGTCCTAGAATTAGGTGCTAAGGATTTGTCATAATCCTAGATGCATCCATTTAAAGGTGTATTTATATATTCAAGGATATTTGCATTACCAGGAATGTACTTTCAGTCTCTGATCAGAACTCACACTAGTAAAAGGGTGTGAATCTAACCAAGAGTCATGCAGGTTGCAATCAGATTCTTTTTCTTTTTTTATCAGGTACAAAGTAAACACATTTAAATTTTACAAAATGTTAGTGAAGTTTCCTTTGAATTCTCCACAGAATATTCTCACCCTCGAGTAAGTAAATATCAATATGAGGGAATCCATTTCCCCTATAACATTTAAAGGATCAATTTTAATCCCAATATTCAAACTGAATGATAACATATTTGAATGTTTGGTTTTATAAAAATGACCTATCAGGCTAAAAGACCAATTGAAACAAACAGAAAAACTAGCACGTAACTGAAAAGGTAAAATGTTTGCATGCATGAGAATTGATGTAGAAAAAACATTGCAACACAAATCACCTGTTGCTCACAGTAAACATCTCTTCATTTTGATTGATCATAACATGATCTAAGGGGCAGTATACTTCCCCTGTTTCCTGATCGTGAAGAACAGCATGCCTATGGCTAAAAGTCCCACGCTCAACGTCCTGCCCACTCAACCTGACATGATTTCCCTCCACAAGCAATGTTGCAAAAGCAAGTGCTTCACCAACTGCCCAGTCAATGCCCTCTCCTGTCTCAATCATTTTTGCGCGGTCATCAAAAATCCTCTTAACTCCTTTATGAGGTTTAAAATTTTCAGGAATTGATGTGATTGCCTTGCCAACATTCTTCAGAATCTCTGGTTTGACTCTGCAAAAATGTAAACATCTTAGTGCTCTATTGATAAGCAGCAAGAAAAACGAAGGTATTGGCTTATGAAATAAGGATTACCCCGTGTTACGGATGCGTGAAAGCTGCTCAGGAGACTTGAAACCCATCCAGTAAGCTGAAAGCCAGTCCCTTCTTTGAGGCACATAGTCTTTGCTGGCCAGAAATTCTTCATTCAGAATTGAAGTGACTTTGTTGTTTATCCGATCAACATCTTCTTTTTTGACCTCACCAGATTCTAGAAGTTTCTTTTGATAAATCTCAAGGGCAGAAGGATGGCTTTTTATAACCTAAAATCAAGAAATAAGGAGCTTTAACAGACAATGAAAATAGTAAATTTGAGCTTCTACGTAATCAAAGCAAACAAAAACTTGGCCAAAATCAACTTTATAGAGAAAGGCTGAAATCAGTATGCTAAAGAATAGAAAATTAGCGCAAATACCTTGTACATTTTAGGTTGAGTGAAGAATGGCTCATCAATTTCGTTGTGCCCAAATCGACGATAGCATACAATATCAACCACAACATCAGTGTGAAATGTCTGTCGCCATTCTGCAGCAAGTTCACAGGCATGAACAACGGCTTCTACATCATCACCATTAACATGGAAAATAGGTGCGCTCAGAGCTTTGGCAACATCAGTACAATACTGGGAGGATCTTCCTGATCTTGGATCAGTAGTGAAAGCCACCTGATTGTTCACAACTATGTGAATAGTCCCACCAGTAGTGTAATTTGGAAGAGCACTAAGATGCAAGGTCTCATAGACAACACCTTGTCCAGCAAAACTACCATCACCATGAATCAAAATACCCATGTTTTTTGTTCTGTCGACGTCATTAGAGAAGTATTGTTTGGCTCTAGTTTTCCCAATCACAACAGGGTCCACTGCTTCCAAGTGACTAGGATTTGCAACTAGGGACAAGTGAATTCTCTTACCACCCCTTGTTGGGCGATCATAGGAAGTTCCAAGATGATATTTTACATCACCCGTGCCAGTGTAAAGGCCAACCTCATCCACAGGTTTTGTACCACCACTAAACTCACTGAATATCTGTCTCAGAGGTTTCCGGACAACATTACCCAGAACATTCAATCGTCCTCTGTGTGACATCCCAATGACTATGCTTTCCACCCCAAGGTCTGCTGACCTATCAAACATTTCCTTCATGCCAGGAATTAATGTCTCGCAACCTTCAAGCCCAAATCTTTTGGCAGCAGTCCATTTGGCAGCCAAAAAGTTCTCAAATTGGGTACTCCAAATGAGCCGATCGAGGATCACCTCACGCCGCTGTTGATTATATTGAGTTGGTGTCGGAGTCTCGATTTTGTCCCTCAGCCAATTACACTTGTCGCGATCAGTAATATGCATGTACTCATAACCTATATTCCCACAATAAGCTTGTTCTAGTCTTGTCAATATTGCCCTTAAGGTCTGAACAGGACGATTCTCAGACAAGAACCCAGACATCCTCCAAACACCAATAAAGAATTCTCTATCAAGATCAGCCTCCGTAAAACCATGAAGGGTTGGATCAAGATCCTCAGGAATAGGTCTCTGTTCTAAACCTAATGGATCTAGCTTGGCCTTCATGTGACCATACACCTGGTAAGCCCTCACAAGCAACAGCAGCCTCATACTCTCTTGAATTGTTTGACCAGAAATTCCAGCAGATGTTGTGACCTGGCCTACAAAGTTTTTGAAGAAATTGTCCCACGACTCATCCACGCTATTGGGATCCTGCTCCCAGGCTCTCTGTAACTCCTCCAGATAAACGCTGCTTGTGCCATCCAAAAAGCTATCAGTCAACCTGGAGAGAGGAACAGGACGAGGAACGGGAGCAGCTTGGGCCTTTGACCGAAAAACTGTAGTGTGAAAGCATCGGTTCTGTGCGGGAGCAGCCCGCACTCGTGTTGTGTATGAACCAGTTTGAGACAATGTTCGCTTAATAGCAAGCTTTGCCACAGTAGAGCCAGCTCTAAACCACGCCATTGATACGACCAAATCCAATAAATTAACACCACAACAGCAAAAAATCCTACGCCTTTCCAACCAAATTAAATGCTGTGAACTGTCATTCTATCTCCTAAACATCCTGACCAAACAAAAGCAGTTCAAATTCAAAAAATAAAAAATCTAGACGAGTAACACCAAATTCGCATGATATTTAAAGGAAATACACATCATTAATGCATCATTACATCAAACAGAGAAAATGCCATTCAATGTAAACTTAATACCGAAATACAATCAACCCAATCTATAAAATTGATAAAGAAGCACTGAAAGATATATTTTTTTAAAAGATAGTATAAAATTAATCGAGCCACCAAAGATGCGGAAAAAGAAATCAAAATTACAGATTTGAGGGAAAATCAATGGCGCAATAAAATCGTGCAACTGAAAATTGAACTAGAATTTTATTATTATGCTATAAATCATAGAGATTTGATACCTGGGAGGGATAGACGTAGGTTTAGATAATAAACCCTAATCTGCGAAGACCCCTTTTAAAAGAAAGTTGTCTTGATATTACACGATTTTTGCATTTATGGAATTTTCCCCCTTTCTATTATTTGACAAATGAAATATCAAAAGTTCAAGATTGACTTTTCGTCTCAATAGAAAATATCATGCTCATTCTAAATGTTATTATAATGACACCATATATATTTATTTAATTACTATAAATAGATAGCAAAATTGGACTTCGAAATTTTTTTTGACATACTTAAACTATCTATAAATATATTTTAATAAATATAAATAATAGAAATATATTTAATTTTAGGATCTACTACATAAATGAATGACTGGATCATTGGAATGAGCTAATGCCCAAATACACCCTACTAATTATCAAATTTATCGAAAATATTAATATAAAAATTATTGGTCAATAAACCGAATGTTGTGCCACCTTTCAATCACATCAAGAAAATGAAAATTATTTATTTTGAATTAGTAATTATTAATTTAAAATAAATATCACTCCAGAGTCTCCTAAATTTAAGTAAGAATTGGCCAATGACGAATATTTATATATGTCTAAAGATTGACATTTATATTTTAAAAAAATTATGCACTCCAAAGTTGTAAGGGCAACACTAGGTCTATACAATTTGTCAAAATTCATAAACTAAATCATATAGAAAAATAATAATTTATGTGTTTTAGATGTTAATAATAATTTATGTGTTTTAGATGTTAATTAATTAATGTTGCGATACACTCAAGATAATATTAATTTATAATACATATTTGATACAAGGTGATTTCAGATGAACAATATTAATATGTCTTATTACTTTAAATTTGACTTTAATTCAATTCAATTTTAGTTCGGACAATTCTTGCATCGCTTGTCTTTGCCAATCAAAACTTGTCAAATCAATTAAAAAAAAATCACTTTTGTTGATAAAAAAAAAATAAATTAAAATTTTCTCCCAATAAAATAAAATGTTAAGCTGAGTTTCCTTAAATTCACCTCCACACCAGATAATATATCAAATAATTTAAGTTTTTAGGTAAAAATAACAAACCAAAAAATATATGGAGCAAGTTTTTATAACCTAAAGAATAGAAAAAAAGAAAAAATCATTCAACATTAACAGCAAACACTACACGCACAATATGTGATCCATCAAACCATCTTATATCTCCAAAATTGTATCCCTTAGATGCTTGTTTTCCATCAAAGAAAACTTTAAAAGATGTTTTCTTCAGACCTTCTGAAAACACAATCTTCTTAGGTACAACCTTAACAAGCAAACCAGTGGGTGCATTCACTGAGGAATAATATGTAGCATTTGGTGATGATCCCATGTTGGTCACAATTCTTTTCACCTTTCTTGGTCCCTCTTGCTGGTTCAATCTAGAAATGGATATGGTGGGGTAGTTGATGCCCGAGATGAGCTCGTCGTTCAACCCTTTTGGACAGCTGAATCTAGTGTTTGACATTGATCTTATTGTTCTTTGTTTGTAGCCATAGTAACAGAGGAAGTAGAGATGATCAATGGTGGTGGTCTCGAATGCTAGCCCCGGATCAAGAGCTTTCGTGGGGCTGATCTCTCCGACTCCAACTTCGTGTGGATTTGATGAAGAGTGTGAGGTGTTTGTTAGAGTTCTTCCCATGTTGTCTGATGTGGATGCTGCAAGAAAGATGTAGAATGTTAGAATGATTTGTTTAGAACTAGCTACTTTAAATCTTGTGTTCTTCTTTGTAGTGTTTTAATATCTTGTCACATCTATTTATACAACATAGTAGTTGTAAGTTGTAACTATGTTGATGTAACCTGTTGTCATCAGTGCTGATTTGATCACGGAGGAGCTCCAGTCGGGACGAACGGATTTGATGAACGCCATCGCGCCAGTGACATGAGGACAAGCCATGGAAGTACCAGATTTGATGCCAAATGCTGATGATTTATTACCAGGTGCTCCATAAAAGGACTCTATCTCTGGTACAGTTGCTGCTAAGATGGCCACCCCTGGTGCCATGATGTCCGGCTGAAATTAACATAAAACCGACACGCATTTTTGAGTGATCATACAATGTACATGAGTACAGACTCTTTTAGTTTCTGTCAAGACTTGTTACCTTGAGAATGTTCCCTGTGAGGCCTCCAGGGCCTCTTGAAGAGAAGGATGCAACGACCGGAGCTGGTCTGAAGTTTCGAATTTCTTTTGCTGGAAGTATAGTGGCAGTAGGGTTCCTGTTTGAAGCATCAGATTAAGGATATGGATACATTACATTAAAAGTTGCTAACTAGTGTGCTAAGATTACTTGGTGGAGTTGATGTAATGAAGGATCTGATATCCTACTGCCTCTCCAACTTCTGCATAGGGGTAGGTTCCTGAATCAAATGGTGAGGATTCTGTTTCTCCGTCTATGATGATCACCCCTTTGGCTTTAGAATCTTCCACGACGAGTTTCTTGATCTTACGCGAGATGGTTGGTTCATCATTCATGCAAACCACAATCTTTCCAGCCACTTTTGTTGGATCCAATGATCCTGGTATGCAGTTCCTGCATGCATAGTTTTTAGAATGTGGAATATAGTCGAATCGCTTCATTTTTCTCGCGTAGTCCGTTTAAAAATGAGAAGAGAACCACCTGGCATCAGAGGGTGAAGTGAACTTAGCAGCAACTTTGTCTCCAAATGCCAGAGTATACCTTTGATGATGTCCTAAAGGAGAGAAGTTGATTGCATTGCCCTGATTAACATGAGATAGAATGTCATACAGATTGATGTGTTATTATCATTTTTGGACAGAAATCATTGTCTGATTCAAGATACCTCCAAGGTTTTGTTGTTTCCGAGCAGTATAGTCGACTGGAAAACGCGATCAATGGTGGATGCAGCAACTGTGAATATCCAAGGAGCAGAGTTGACAATGGTGTAAGAATCAGGTCCATCATTGCCTCCTGAACAAACCACCATGATCCCATGTTGCTCTGCATGGAACGCTCCAATGGCGATAGGGTCGTTGAGATAATCGGACTGGAAAATCGAGCTCAATCCAATGGATATAGAGATGATATCTACTCCATCCTTGATAGCATCATCAATTGCTTTTAGTATAACAGAACCAGCACAGCCATCCTGTGTGCATGCCTTGTAGCTCGCTATACGAGCCGAGGGCAATCCACCACGGGCCCTGCCACGTGCAAGCCCATAGTAACTTGCATTAGCAACTGACACACCGGCTGCAATGGATGCAGTGTGAGTTCCATGGCCTATAAAGTCCCTTGGTGAGCCACCAGCTGCACTTGGGCTCGTCTCGTTTGGTTTTGTTAAGACTGGTTGGTTTGCGTAGAAACGAGCGCCTATCAACTTCCTGGATTAGGCAAGAATGATACGAAAGCAAACGATTATTGATAGTTCAACAATGCACATTTATCTTTGAAATTATAAGTACATAAACTAGAGTATACACCTGTTGCACTTGGACTTGTGGAAATCTGAACCTTCCATGCAAACTCCTTTCCACCTCGACGGGATTTCTCCGATACCATGGTCGTTGAAACTAGGCGACTCGGGCCATATACCTGAAATGAATCAAACGATAGCAACGTACATCAACTGATTCTTGGAATCTGCTAAACATAAGACAGCATGAGTAGATCAAAATAGAGTAGGTTGCATTGCATGCACCTGTGTCTATGATTCCGATTATAACATCAACTGACTTTTGCTCGTACGGGTATCTTGATCTAGCCGTCGACTCTGTATCTTCAATAAAATCCCACGAACGCGTAGTGTGGAGCTTCATATGTGGGTCAGAAAAGACAGACACAACCTCATCATAACCTGCATGTAAATGTACTTCAAAATTGTGTTCTAGCAGCAAATTTAACTCAATTCTGGAGTATAAAGTATAACAAGTTCATCATATTTCAACTTATTTTGATCAATCCCATAAAAAATCATTCAAAGGTTGTAAAAGTACCAGATAAGACAGAAGCTTCATTCTCTGTAAGCATAGCAGAGAAGCCCTTGAAAGCATGGTTATAGGAGTTCAACAATGACTTTCTCTCACTCTCTTCACTGTCAAAACACATTCAAGAGAGAGAAACATTAAGATGAGATATAAACTTATATACTATATACAACTCTACTATCATCCATCAATAGTACAAGATTAACCAACCACCTTGGAATCAATGATGATAACATCTGCAGATGGGATGAATCATCACCTCCTCTTGCATTAGAACTCCCCATATAAACAATATAAGGCTGCAAGATGAAAAAATCCAAGTCGAAAACGAACTTCATCACAACCACGCTTCATCATTTCAAATGGCAAGACATCATGTGATCATAAGACCAAAATGGAAAACTCTAAGCCAAGATCAACTTATGTATATGTACACATATAAAAATCAGATGAAATCATAAATAATCGCGTTTTTATTATAATTTACGGAGTTTTTCGTGTACTTGCCTGAGGGCCTTTTTGTAGTCCCACACAGCACTTGATTGTGAAGGCAAGTTGCAGCATGAAGAACAAGTGCAACACAGAAGCCATAGTGTGTTCTTTTTGTGATCATTTGAGTAATCAACTATGTTGAATATATATACAATAAATGTGTTTGTATAGCTTTTTTCTTGAACAAGACATCTTGTAAAGAAACATGTTTCATGTAAGTAAATAAAGATCCATTGACAATAACAACAATTCTTTGCTTTGATTACAAGATTTCATCACTGCACAATTGTATGTTATATATGCATATGATTTCTTCATTTACCTGTAGTTCTTTGATTAGTTGAATTATTTTATTATTAATTTTTTAACATCCAAGTAGAAACATAGAGAATTACATAAATATTTTACTAAAAAAACAAATGGTAAATGAGGACATTTGGATCTTTAACTCATGAAATATATATCTTGTGGTTGCTTCATCTTTAGACATTATAATTACCTAATGTTATGAAATCAAAGACACATCAAATTTGGCCCTACATGTTAAGAAATTCTCTTAATAGAAATTAAAATATAAATAAATAAGCTACCCCCCACTCCCCCACCCCCCAATTGAACTTGTTGAATACAAAACCCTGAAAAGTAATTCTTGAAAACTTATGTTTGAACACTTGACTATTTTATTTATTAATCATTATTATTATTATTATTATTTTGGCATTTTTTGTCACGAGGTGTGAATCTAGTACCAAACACCATGGCTCTAAAATTATATAATTCAAAGATAAAATCAAAATTTCATTAAATCATGTAGGGTCCGGCGTAATTTGTCCTCAGAGAGCAAAGTAATTAAGTTATAATATCGTGTATGACCAAAAAAAAAAAGAAAAGAAAGAAAACTTATGATGATATTCGTTAAGATTAATTAATCATCTTTAATAGGAGCATATAATATGATAATTTTTTCAGTAAAGTTAGATAGTTAAATGATTGAAGTGTAGATTTTATATTATTAAAGATACTCATATGTTGCCACAAAGTATTTCATACTTTTTTATTTATTTTTTATTTTTTCATAAAATTACCTAAAATATTTTTCATTTTTCTTTTTTATAAAATTATATATGCAAAATACTTCTAAAATGGAGGGAATACTATTGACAAAATTTTTTTCAATTTTAATCATTTACCCGCAATTAGAACCCTCGTGCACTATAACTACTATAGATCATGATTGTAATGAATCATTTTTCATGTCCAATACAAGAATCAAAACTCTAAAATTACTGTTTGGTTAAGATTACAACGAGTCATTATTCACATTAAATGGTTATCTCAATAAGTTAATAACAGTTATTATTCAATTTGTATTTCATAAGTTATTTTCTATTAAAATATTGTACCATATACTTAATAATTATTAAACATTTGCATATGTGATGTTAATTTAAGCATCAATTATACATGACAAGGTATATAAGACGTGAACTAGATGAAACACGAAAATTAATTATAGGTGATGTAATTTTTAATAACTCTATCTAAAGACTTTTTCATGCACATTTCTACCAATTAATCTTTTTTCTTAATTTTGATATACTGAATACAGTATATGTATAATTCCCAAGGCCATGTGCAATATATATTCTTTTGTTTTTTCTAATAATTAATTTTGGGTATCTTACGCTTTATTCTTATTTGTTTTTTGTTTTTCTTTTATCCACAAACCTCTTCTTATCCCTTTAGATGATACATTGCGTGTTTTCATTGAGTATGACAGCCTTGGAAACGCGCTTTTTAAAGTTGCTTTAAATTTTATTTCTCTACTTTTTTAAATTCTAGGTGACTGCTAATAGTCGGTGAGTTTTCTTATACAAAATCATGATTTAATTTACATTAATATTTATATATTGTGGTTGACTCAATAAGAAAATATAAATATTTTCTCTTAATTATTTAATTATGAAATTATATATAATAATTAAAATTAGTAATTCAATTAAACATAATGTGAGTAAAAATAAATAAAAAAAAACTTAAATAAAAAAAATCAATATCAAGTTATTGAACCGAATTTTAAAAAAAAAAATTATTTATTTGAAGCTCTTATGGGCTTCTAATTTTTCTGGGCCTTAATTGGAAAGCCCAAAAATGAAAAGCATTGGACATGGTGACAGGCCCTTGTTTTGGGCCTTGTAATCACCCTATTTGAACAACTAAACGTTTAGTAGCTCCTTTAAACACAACACATTCAACAATAAATCTTAGTACTATTTGAAAAGCTTAAGTTCATAAAATTTTGTTTGATGAAAAATAAGGAGTTTGACTCAAAAGGTAGGTTATCATCTCACGATGATTTTACACTTTTTAAACTAGTTATTACTTTCGTTATTAATTATTATTATTTTTCATTTATACTATAAACTGTTCATGAAATAACATTATCACTTTTCATTAATTGAGTATCACTTTTTATTATAAAATTATCACTTTTTATCCATCTCACATATACTCTTACGTGAGACGGTCTCACATAAGTCTTAAATATCAATACTTAATTTTTTAAATAAATGGAGTATAAAATATGAAACTTTTTTATGAATAAAAATATATAGTTTTTCCCATTTTATTTATATGTTTTCCATCTCATCATCATATATCAAATCATTCATATTTGATAAAAGAAAAAAAAAACTTACCTCCGTTTTTCACTTTTTAGTTAACTAAATTTGAAATTAATTCCTAATCGCAAATGCGCACTTCTTTTAAGGCAGAATCCAGTGTTTAAACACTCTTAAAAAGAGTTTTAGCACTCAACGGCGCTCTTGAATCTTGATTCTGATTTTGCAGTTGCCCCATCTCGGCAGCAATGGCTGAGAGCCTCCATATCCATACGTGCTAGTACTCAATTTGTTTGATTTAAATTTGATGAACTGAAGACACTTTTCGAACCTGGTAGAAGAATCTCGCCATGCAGTATGAATTGCTGGCTGGCATAATTCTTACAGTTGAGTACTAACGTGCATGAACTAACTACCTTAGGTTGCTTCAAAAATTCAAAGGATACGTAAAATATGATGGGTTTCTTGTATGACATGTTAAAGAAAGTATAGTACATCACAACATATCATATCAGGAAGTATGCTAGTCTACGTAGAAAAGAAACTATGGCAAGCTAGAAAATTTATTAAAACTAGAAAATTCTCCAAACTAATATTTGCGAAAATAGGAAAATCATCCAAACGTAAAATTTTCTAAAACAAGAAAATCCACCAAATTGAAAATTTATGTTAAAACTAGAAAATTCTCCAAACTAATATTTGCGAAAATAGGAAAATTATACAAACGTTAAATTTTTCAAAAACAAGAAAATCCACCAAATTGAAAATTTATGTTCGGTATAAAATTATTCAGTTAATATTGAACTTACAAATATGTTGTTGAATATTGAATACACCACCCGTTCCTAGGTGCAAGCCTACGTGGAGGTCTGTCCATTGACCAATTCAACCCTCGGAATTGGCCAATCATCTGAGAGCTTCATCATCTTCATCTCTTTATCCGGAATCTCTAAATCAATCTTGTCAACTTTTTAAAAGTATGTATCAGCAAGAGGAAATTTTTTTTTGCTTTGAACGTCCCTCAAGTGCGAATGATCTTCCAACCGCGCGAATGATCTTCTAACTGCAGTTCTGTACCCGCAATTCAATCGACATATTTCAATCGGAGATGATTGTGCGATAAATTTATCAAATTGATATTATTAATTAAAATTAAAAAAATATTATTAACAAATAAATTCATGGAGATTAAAAGTATTAAATGGTGATAAAATTTGATGCACATTATTAAAATTAAAATAGTTTGGGTAATATAAATTAATCTAGAAATTCTAAATAGGAACAGATTTGTCTAGAAGTTAGTGTGTGATTTTAATCTAGAATATTAGAAGTACATCTATATATAAACTACAACATTCAGCTATTAAAATCTTTAATAACCTCAAAAGTTTAAGAGTAATATTTGAAAACATTAACATTACATGTTCAGGTAGTAAATTACCCATAATTTGATTCAAATACTAAATCTTTATGACATAATTTACCTAGCTAAGATAACTTAAAATAGCATACACGAAAGATTTCATATAAAACTACCACAACTTTTGATTAGTGCTGTAAGTCTAACCTATAATGTTTTCTGGGCTTTGAGTAGTTTTGTTAATTTAAATATTAATAATTAACTTTTAAAATAATAATATATATATTTTATAAAAATATTAATATTTAATAAATATTTTATTATGGCGGTCGGTACAGAGCGATTTTACTAAAAAAATGAAATTGCATTGCATATGCGGTGCGGTTTTATGAAAAATAATTAACAGCGGTTTATATATCATAAATGCTCGTCGCGGTGCGGTTCGGTGCAATGCGGTTGATGAGAGTGAAAATGAGCGTGTTTGAGTGTCCAATTTAACACCTTTTTAATGAGAATTATTGTTATATATTAACACAAATGTCTTATATTCGATATATATGAGAAAAAGGTGTGTTTGAGGTGTTTTATTGTATTTTAGGTGGAAAAATGATCGAAAGTTCAAAGTTGGAGAAAATGTGCAACTTGTGTATGAATGCTGAAAAACGCACGTCCAATTTGTGTAATTTTTCGATGTTAATGTGAAGCTCTGAACTAGAAGTGTGATACATGGTTCAAAAGCCACAGAAGAGAGGATCGTTTTGGCATAAGGAACACCTCAATCGAAATCCAAATGAGAAAGTTATGATCAAAGTGGTAGCGTCGTGCAAGCTGTATCGAACAGAACGACTGTGTCTCTTTTCATTACTTGTTACACATTCAAATTTTGGAGTTTCAGTGAGTTCTTTATATGGATAAAAAGTCAAAGAAAAAAGATCGCGTGAGCGTAATAATCACTCAAATCGGAGCTTGGATGTGGAAGTTATGTGCGAAACGGTGAGACTTTGCATGTAGCTCGACCAGCCGTTTGACCAAGGCCTCCCGTTCGACCAGAACCACTCTGGTCGAACGGGGACACGCAGATCTGATTTTGACGGGATTTTTACCCCCTATTCGTGAATTTTTGTGTTTTCCAAGAAAAGCTCATCCAAGGTCCATAAGGAGAGCTTACAAGTATTAAAGGGGATGTAAATCACATCATTATTGATTGGATTGGATTGGAGAGAACACAACACAATCATCCTACACCCCACAAGGGTGGATCACCCCCAACCATCATCCACATCCTTTCCTCCATCCATCCATCACTTTGAATATTTGTTTATGGAATCAAGAGGAGAACCAAGAGGATGATTCAAGACGGAGAAGGACGCGACGACGCCCACATCTAGGGTTTATTCATTTTCTAATTTATCTTGTATTTTCCGGACTACGAGTAAGATCTATATAATACCCATGATTGTTCTTCGCAACATCATGTGCTAAGGCCTTTTTGGTAGAACTAGGGTTGTGAAGGTTTTTACGAATTAATTAAACTTTTGTGTGTATACTCCGTACAACACTACTTGTGGTTTAGTTTATATATGACTATGCATTTTTAATCCATATTCAGAGTCGTTTTGTGCATCATTAACTGTTGAATAGAGTCTGAATGTTCATCTTGGTTATTGATTGAGTGCGTTCACTGCTGAACATGATTTCATATTATGATTATAAGTGAGGGGACTCCGAAACTTCATTAGAACTATTATATATGAATGTTTATTAATTGAATTGAATTCAAGTTAGTAAGCAGGATAAAGAGGTTAACTTTATAGTACGTATAAAGGGAGATCATATCGAGTTAGAGTACCAATCCTAGGGGGAAATAATTGATACTGATAGTACCTAGAAAGGGTGGTGAAGTTATATCTCTTGCTCCAAGGTTATTCACATGTGTTACACGCTTATTTACTTGTGTCTATAGAGTAGATTTGCATGGTTTAGTGATGCGTCCATATTTCACAAGGCAGAGTCGAACATTGATACACGAAAGGGAGATTAATGAGTGAAACTAAATTATTCTAGAGCTACTCATTCTCCTACTTGATCCACTTTCGTATTCTTCTAAAGTGCTTTATTTTAATTGTTATTTTAATTAATTGGTTAGAAGATTATAATTAAATTCCACAAACTATATTTCCACAATTCGTCTTAATTAATTTAGTAAATAATTAAATTGATAATACGCCGTCCTTTGGGTTCGATATTTAACTTGGTCACTTGCTTAAGTTGCAACTAATATCCTTCATACTTGGGGATTAATTTTGCGTGCAAAGAAAATGCGCATCAACGGTCGGTTTAGGCGATTTTTAAAAAAAATTGCTCACCCCTAACTGTGCCCTCAAATTTCATGATTTTTGAAAGTTGTACTCTTTAGTGTTAAATTTTATACCTTTTAGTATAAGAATTTATACCTTTAATTTTCTAAGAAAAAACTTAATTTTTTTATCAAACATTTAAACTATTTATATTTCAGCAACATTTTCAATGAAAAAATCATATCTTTATTAATTAAAATGTATTACCTTTAAAATAAAATACTATACCTTTATAAATTTTGTATACATGAGACACAAGAGACTAACTATTAAACTATTATGATCGTTAAATTATTAAGAGTATTTTTAAAGTTAAAATATTTTTTCAATACAATAACTTCTTTAACAAAAAAATATTTTCGTAAAGACAGTTTCTTGTGAAACACTAGTTATTATTTGAGACAATTGGTGAGACGTGTTAAAGTATGCCTAAAATATACTCCTATTTTATACCTAGAATAAATATATAAAAAATAAATTCATAATAGCCCATTAATTTTATTGTAGATGGGGTACCCACAGATAATCCCTTATTAAGTGTAGGGTAAGGCATTTGAGGTTGAGGTTTTGGGTAAGGTAGTACGAACATTTGCATGAAAATGTTAAGGATATTAATGGTAGAATATAAATTTTGTAAAATACCGATTATGCATATATTTGTTTTTTATAATTGTGTTATTATATAATATATGGAGTATATATAACTATGTATTTGTAGTTGATTTATTAAGTATAGTTGGATTAGTTTGACAAACTAGGTGACAATATATTTGAGTGTAATAAGGTAAAGTAAGGGTAATAAAAATACTATGATTGATGATATTATATAAAGTAGACATATTTATATAAAGTAGATATACAAATATACCACCCCATCCCTCCATTCCATAAAAAATATTAAAGTAACCAACTTTAATAAAAAGAGTAAAAAATGACCAACTTTAATAAAATATTACTCCCTCATGTTCCACGTTATTTAAGAAAAGTACTTTTTGACAAATTTTATTGACTTTGAAGTGTATTGTAGTATTTTTAGGTAATAAAAAAGTATAAAATAATGAGATGTGTGTGGAAAAAGAGTGACAAATTTAAAATTAAAATAACTTTTGAGGTTATTAGATAAAATGATGTTTCATTTTTAAGGTGTGAAAGATTTTATGGGATAAACAAATGAAAAAAGTGTGAAAGATTTTATGAGATGGAGGGGGTATTATTATTTTATTTTATTAATTAATATTACTACTTCATGAAATTTATTGTATTACTATCGATGTTAATTCTAGGGTAGGTCTTGTGTAAAACGTCTCATAAATCCCCTTATCCTTTTATGTGAGACGAATTCCTAAACTTTCTCTCAGTGAAGCGGAACCATCCACCTTCCACACGGATGAACTCCCTGCTGATAACCCAGATCTATCAAAATCCTTAGTTGGAAAAATTCTCGCCCCTAGAGTCTTCCCCCCTGAACATATTGAAAAACTCTTTTGGGGTATTTGGAATAAAAATTCTAAGAATCTTACCTGCAAATCCCTCTATGATAATGTTATGCTCTTCAATTTCTCAAACTTGACTGATTTGCGAAAAATCCAAGAGGGATCTCCATGGTTGTTTGATAGACACCTTTTGGTCTTAAAAGAAATAGAATATAATGTTGTTGCCTCAAGAATGAGTTTCGATAATGCTCCATTCTAGACCCACATTCTTGGAGTTCCCTTAGGCCTCATGACTGATTCGTTTGCCCGATTTTCAGTGGAGCAAATTGGCAGTTTCATCAGTGTCAACCGAGACAGAAATGGCTCTCTATTGGGGAAATTTTTACGCATCAAGGTGGATGTTCCACTAGGTAAACCGCTCAGAAGAGTCCTCCGTGTTACACACCAAGGCAAAGTTCATAACTACATTATAAAGTATGAACAGTTACCCTGTTTCTGTTACTACTGTGGTATTATTGGACTTGTTGAAAAAGATTGTGATTCCCACCTTCTACAAGATTCTGCTCCAACCAGTGATGCTCGATACGGGGCATGGATGCGTGTTCAATCTCCAACCAGCCCATTCACAAACTCCAGAAATTCTCAACAATCCTCACCACACTCTAAAAAAACCACACATGTTACTATTTCGCCCCCCTCCCCTCCACTATCATCTCTCTCCATCTCCTACAAGTGATGCACTTCTCCCCTCTCCCACAAATAATAAAGTTTCCTCTAACTCATCCCCACCCAACACTCATCTACCTTCTCATCCTTCCTTAAAGCTGACTGATATTCCCTCCACTCCATCCAAATCACCATCTCCTATACCTTCAAACCCCTACAAGTCTCTATTCTCATAAATCAGACAACCCTCCTCACAAGACCCCTTCCAACAACATCAGTACCCCCCTCCTCTGAGATAAATCCTAACATACCTCTTCTTTCGCCACCATCACACCCTTATGCTCACTCTATGGAGATATCTCCTTTTGCTCAAATCAAACCTGAGGCGCATGAATCTTCTAACTCTTCTCAATTCCAAACATATCATTCTTCTCCATCTAAAACTCAAAATACCCCAACACCTCAAAGCCCATCTGATCAATTTCTTGTCTCTCTCCCATTTCACTTGACACCCATGCTAAAAAACTTGCCAAGAAATTCACCCGTTCTAAAAAAAAGAACCCCCCATAGCTCAGAACCTGAAACCAAAACTTCTCTCTCACTCAAAAGAAAACTCCTGAATCCCTTCCCTGATACTGACTCTAAGAGAAGTAAATTGCTGATTGAAGAGGGTTTCAATGTTAGTGTTGATTTGATTTCAGCAGTTGATGATCTCCTTATGGCGGACCGCCAATCTTTATGAATCTCTTAAGTTGAAACTGTAGATGGCTTGGGAACCTAGCTACAGTTCGTGAGCTCCAATGCCTATTCCGATCGAAGCCCCCTGAAATCATATTTTTATGTGAAACAAAGTGTAAACTGCGACTATTGACTCTCTTAAGACCCGTTTCAACTTGTTTGGCATCTCTGTCCCTGCTCAAGGTCGCTCTGGAGGTCTTGCATTACTATGGAAAAAAAACATATCTGTCACCATTAAAAACTACTGTGCTTGATTTATTGATGTTGATATTCTTTTACACAATAACTCTCTCTGTGTTACTGGTGTGTACGGAGAACCTGATCTCTCAAAATGCAAAGTTTTTTGGAATAGCTTAAAGAATCTGTTCCCTTCTAATGTATCTCCATGGATTTGCCTAGGAGACTTCAATGAGGTTTTTTTCCAAAATGAATTTTGTGGAAATGGAACAAGACCAGAGTGGCAGATTAATATTTTTCGGGAAGCCCTCAATTTTTGCAATCTCTCTGACATGTGATTTAGTAGTAACACATACACTTGGAGCAGGCTTCTAACGTCCCCACGTACTCAACGTGCGCGTCTCGACCGTAGCGTTTCCAACCAGTAATTGAGAGATATTTTTTGGTGGCACAGAATCTCTCATATCCCATCCTTCTAATCAGATCATTCTTTCCTCCATATTCAGATTGACACTCGTTGTAGAACCTATGTTCAGAATTTTAAAAAACCTTTTCGGTTTGAAGCATTATGGATCAAATCTTCGGAATGTGAGGAGATCATTAAGAAACATTGGGATAACTCTCTCATCTCTCTTCCAGATACCATTAACAAGTGTGCTCTGAGATTACTTCGTTGGGGAGGAACTGACAAAAATCTCATCAAGGAGAGAGTTATGAAAACCAATGCTGATATTGAGAAGCTTAGAATTGGAATTATCACTCAAGAAATCAAAATACAGCTTTCAAACCTCCAATCTCAGCTTAATATTCTTCTGGAGCAAGAAAGTTTCTTTTGGAAACAAAGAGCCAAGACGCACTGGTTTCGAGAAGGAGATAGAAACACAACTTTCTTCCATGACCATGCTTCCAAATGGAGAGAAATCAATCATATTGAGTCCCTGAAAAATCCTCAAGGTATCTCAAAATTTGAGAAACCCGATCTGGAGAAAATCATCTTGGATCACTTCGGTGACATCTTCACTTTCTCCCACCCTTCTGACTTTGACACCAGCCGCTGTCTTGAAAGAATTTACCAGCGATTGAACGATGTGCAAAAGGCACTTCTGCAGCAACCTTACATAGGTGATGAGGTCCTCAAAGCATTAAAGTACATGCACCCTTTCAAATCCCCCAGCCCTGATGGTATGAGCCCTGTCTTTTTCTATAAATTTTGGCATATTGTTGGTAATGATGTCACTTATTTTGTCCTTGATTTTCTCAATAACAACTCTTTTCCTACTACTGCTAACAATACTTTTGTGGTTCTTATTCCAAAAATTAAGAAACCTGAGCTTGTGTAGCAATTCAAGCCTATAAGCCTTTGCAATGTCATTTATAAACTCGCTTCTAAAGTCATTGCGAATAGGCTTAAAACTGTTTTACCCCATGTTATCTCCGAGTCTCAGTCAGCTTTTGTACCTGGTCGTCTCATCACTGATAATGCTCTTATGGCTTATTAAACTCACCATTTTCTCAAGAATAAACACAGGAAAAATAGGTTTAATATCAATCAAATTGGACATGAGCAAGGCCTTCGATCGGGTAGAATGAGACTTTGTCTACAGAGTGCTGATTGAAATGAATTTCCCTAAGGTTTTTGCAAATACAGTGCATCAGTGCATCTCTACAACATCACTTGTTTTCCTACTTAATGGTAATCCTTTTGGTAATCTTGTACCTCAGAGGGGATTGAGACAGGGAGACCCTCTTTCTCCCTATCTCTTTATCATTTGCTCGAAAATATTTTCTTGCATTCTTTAGGATTTGCAATCATGTGGAAAAATTCAAGGCATTAAAGTTGCAAGATCAGCCCCTTCAATTTCTCACATATTCTTTGCAGATGACACCCTACTCTTCAGCTTAGCAACTTGTAAGGATGCTATCCACATCATGGAAGTGATCAAACTCTAAGAGAAGGCCTCAGGCCAATGCATTAACATCGAGAAATCAAGCGTCATTTTCAGTCCAAACACGACCCCAACTATGATTGATGATATTTGCAATATTCTTGGAATCCAAAGAGTTAGTGGCCACCACAAATACCTGGGTTTGCCTTCTATTGCAGGTAGGAAAAAGGCTGAGGTTTTTCTCTCCTTGAAAGACAAGGTCAAGCGAAGACTAGAAGGTTGAAAAGAAAAACATTTATCTCATGCCGGAAAAGAAGTGTTAATTAAATTTATCATCCAATCAATCCCCACATATGCCATGTCATGCTTCAAATTACCAGACAACTTTATCTCTGACATTGAAACTCTTGTTAGGTCCTATTGGTGGGGTAGCACAACAGACTCAAAAAAAATTCATTGGACATCTTGGGACTCTCTCTGCAAAGGTAAAAAAGATGGTGGATTGGGATTCAGAGACCTTAGGGCATTTAATCTTGCACTTCTGAGCAAACAAGTTTGGCGCCTGCTAACTTCTCCTTCATCTCTCCTAGCTCGCGTCCTCAAAGCTTAGTATTTCCAAATTCTACTTTTATGGATGCTCAGGTGGGACCTCGTCCTTCATGGACTTGGAGAAGCATCATTGAAGGTAAAAAAGTGATTGTTCTTGGTTGTCGGAAGTTGATTAACGGTGGTGTTAATACTAAGATATGGCATGATTGTTGGCTTCCAAAACCTTCTTCTTTTCAAATTTCTAGTCCCTGCAGATTGCTTCCAGATTCTGCTTTTGTGAATTCACTAATCTTGCAAGATTCTCAAAGTTGGAACATTGAGTTGATTCGCAACATATTCTCCCGTGAGGAAGCGGCCCTCATCATCGCTATGCCTCTTCGGAATGTTACAGCTCTTGATTATTGGATATGGTACTACTCAAAAAATGGCAGACACACTGTGAAATCAGCATATCATCTTGTTAAAAAAAATCCATCTCTTGGTTTCTCTTCCACTCCGCGTTCTTCTAGCAATGGTCCGGATCCTATCTAGGGCTACCTATGGAAGCTCTGAGTTCCAGGACGCATCCAACACTTCTTATGTAGGTGTTGTACAAATACCTGCCTTCACCTGATAATCTCATTCGAAGAGGAGTGGAGGTGCCTCGTTCTTGCCCTCTTTGTGCTATGAACAACCCCATCACTGACCCACACATTCTTTACTTGCTCTTTTGCTTCTCAGATTTGGACAGCTGTTGGTCTTCACAACACCATCCACACTTTTGCACAACTTCTATGTGAGCTGTGGTTTTGAGATTTACTCTCCTCCGGAGACAAATGCTTACACGAAATTTTTGTTGTTATTTGTAATTACATTTGGTGGAGTCGAAATAGAAAAAATTTTGCTAATGAACAGTCTGACCCGTCATCCATTTATTTGAACTCGATAGCATATCTTCACGAGTTTAAATCATCTAGAGGCTGGCCCGAGCGTCCATCTCCTTCTATGAAGTCAGCAAATATCCTGTCACCTTCTTCTGGTGTGAGAGTATACTTTGATGCTGCAATCTCAACTAAACTCTCAAAGGCTGCAATCGAGGTCTTTATTGAAAAGGAAAGAAGGGTCTTCTTTTTGGGGTTTGCTAAAGTATTTTGGGGAATCACCAACCCAGAAGTTGCTGAATTTCTTGGTCTTAGAGAAGCTTGCACTCTAGCGAAACAGATGGAACTTCATGACATTTCTTTTATTGGAGATGCTGCCTCAGTCATTTTTGCTGCTCGAGATTAGATGGATTGTGATTCTTGTAGCATCCCTATTCTCGAGGACACCAAGCTTTTACTTCAAGTTCTTCCTATTACAGGCATTTTTTGGGCCCCTCGAACCCATAATTTTGTTGCACATTTTTTTGCTTCTTATGCAAAATGTAATGTGGCATCTGTTCATACTTGGTTGGACCCTCCGACCTTTCTCTGTCACTCAGTGCTGGCTGAATTCCAGCGATCTTAATTGAAGTTCGTTTTTAGTTTAAAAAAAAAAATAGGTATATGCGTTAATTAGTTAGGCATTTTTTTAAAAATAAAATTTTAATATATTATTATATTCATTTTAAATATTTCACTGTTCACAACTATTTTTTTTAATGTTATAAATTTTTTAGAGTCTCTATTGTGAGACGGGTGTGAGACGGATTTACCCATCACTAAAGTATGCTTATTATACAGATAAAGTATGCTTATTTTTAGTTAAAATATGTTAATAATAAATTATATTATAACACACTAAAATTATATTTTAATGCATAATTCAATATATTTTAGAAAATATATTTTAACAACTATTAAACATACTTTATCTATACAATAAGTATACTTTAGTAATGGGTCGACCCGTCTCACAGGAGACTTTGTCTAAATTTTTATTAGTTTTACAAATTAATTATAAATAGTTTAATTATACAGATATAATTTTTAAGGATAGGTGATCGGTGTGAAATTCACCTAGATTTTAAGTGGATTTTTGTGGCTTTAATTTAATAATTGAGCATGATTTTAATGAAAATACTATTAATTGCTTGATTATTTGGAGAAAGGTTTTTTTATTTATTTTTGCAGAAAAATGGGTTATTTTGATAAAAATGGATTCTACAAGTGAAGAGGAAGATGTGAGAGAAAACGAAGCTCGATTTGAAGTTGAAACGAGCAAGAACGGGCCAAAGGAAAATTTGTTATAAATCTCATTTTTGGTCCCATGAGCTAAATTATCTCATATTTATTATTTACCACAAATTTCTCCCACTCTACCGCTACATGAACCCACTTGTCCCACTTTGGAAACTCACTCAAATTTCTCTCATTCTTATTACTATACATACCCTCTTCCATGAAAGCCACCAAAAAATAATTCTTTACCCATTTAAATTCCATTAAATTGAATCATTTCCAAGATTCAATAGTTGAGAGGGCTTTTAAGTAAGACCTCTATAGTTGAGATTCCTCCCCTTTTTGGGGAGAGAGATCCGTAGTTTTAAATGTTTTTCTATATTAGGAATTTAATGTTTTTCAAGAAGGTGGGGACACCAAGGAAAGGATGAGCTTGGTGGATGTAAAAACTTCATTCGGTAAAATCTAATCCTACTTATTATCTTTTTATTTTTTATGTTTTGGATGTTTAAGTGATGTTTAGATTATGAATTAATTTGTGATATTATTTAAATTGTGATCCCGGCTTTGATTGATTTCATTTATGGATGCTTAATTGCTTAATCTATATGTTTGATTTATGTGGTTAATTATCTAGTGCATGTAGTTAGAACAAGAGTTCAATTATGTATCTTAGTAATTAATTGAATCATTTCATCATGTGGGTTATATGGATTAATGTGGGAAGAGTTGGAGACGACCTCTCATGTTTAGAACTGCATAAGTGAACACTAGAGATGTTAGATCGAGAGGTCAATTAATCTAGTGAGGAGAACCCAACCTTAGTGAATTCATAGTACTTAGAAAGAAAATATTACCTATGATTTAGTACCTTTTAAGGAACTCGTACGTATAATTAGTAACTATTGGGAGATGTTCGCTATGGTATCAATCATATATGCCATTTTGGGTCTTTATAAGGGCCTATATCCTCTTCATCTCGAGAGAGAGTTTAGGTGGAATTTGTGATCGCTCTTACTATGATAGCTTAAATTGGGAGGCAATTAGATGTGTTACATGATTGATTCATTTGAAGTGCATCATGAAAACATCCTTTACATTGAAAATTCTAAAAATATTGTAATTAGTTTCTTTCCATGCTTTTTATCTCTCCCTTATCGGTCGTCCCTAACTAATACAAGACTATAACTTGAAGGCCATAAATCCTAAATTTTTTTGGGTTCGATAAATTCTTTAATTGGTCATCCCAACTATTAATGACCAATCAGTAGGTCTTGCGTGAGACCGTCTCACGTGAGACCATTTTTTTACTTTTTAAAATAGTTATCACTTTCGCTATTTTCGCTATAAAATGATATCACTTTTTATTTATACTATAAATTGTTCATGAAATAGCATCATCACTTTTCATATTTTCACTTTTCTGTATAGAAGTTGTCACTTTCTGACGGTCTCACATAATCCCTTGCGTGAGACGGTCTCACGTAATCCCTTGCGTGAGACGGTCTCACACAAGTCTTTGCTAATTTTTAATTGACCTTGTTCCTTTTTTATTAAGAATATTATCATTTTTTCCTTTCCTATTAATCATTCATTAAAAAGTTCATTTCAATGGATATCACTTTTACGAGTATCAATTTTTATTAAAAATATAATCACTTTTAATTCGTTATATGAATTGTTCATCAAATAGTATAATTGGATGGTTATAACTTTTCATTAATTATATATCACTTTATTCGTCATATTTATTGTTCAAAAAATTATTCACTTTAACAAATACTCCATCATTTTTCATTGATCACGCATCACTTTTTATTAAAAATGTTATCACAATTTTATTTATCTCATGAATTTTCTATAAAATAGTTCAACTCAAGGAATATCACATTTCATTTATTTAGATATCACTTTTAATTGTAAATGCTATTACTTTTTATCCATCAAATTATTTCAAAAAAATAGTTAAATTAGGTGGTTATATTTTTTCTTGATCATGTATTACTTTTATTAAAAATATTATTAATTTTAATTATTTCTACGATCAAATATCATGAAAAAGTTTAATTAATTTAGGAATGGTTTATGAAATTTAATTGTACGGGTTATCACATTTTTATTAAAAAAGCGCATTTATTACAGTTCGAACATCGAACATGCGGCCACAAGCTTGAGTAACTGAATGGCGATCAAATTTGTTATTTGGAAGATCCATCTCACCGAATAAGATCCGTGATCCGTGAGACGGTCTCACATAAGTCTTTATCTTAATTCAAATTTAACTATCATTTACACCCAAATCTATAAAATATCATAAGATAAACATTTTTACAAGATATGTATTTTTTATGGCCAATTTTACATGTTTTAAATAGATATATTACTTTTTATAAAAAAATATTAATATTTTTGTAATACCCGAGCATCTCACTACTCATGTGCTAATATAATTTAATTTGTATTATGTTCATTTTATAATTATGTGATAATAATGTAACAATTATGTGGTAATTGTCTATACATTTTATTTATCTTTATATTTTATTTGATGCATCCGTGCTAAAAATGGTGACAATATGTGAATATATGTGTGCATAAATATTTATGTGCATTAATTTGAAAAATATAATAATAATAATAATAATAATAATAATAATAATAATAATAATAATAATAATAATAATAATAATAATAATAATTAGAAGGTTGAGTGGTTGAGTTAGTGGAAACTTTAGTTGAGTGGAATGACACATACATGTATATCTAATTATTAATAATAATTATAATAATAATATTTATTATTATTATTATAATTAGAAGGTTGAGTGGTTGAGTTAATGGAAACTTTAGTTGAGTGGGATGACTCATACATGCATATCTAATTATTAATAATAATAATAATAATAAATAAATAAATAAAATTGATTGGCTAGGGAGCGGTTGTTCGCCGACGCGCCCCAGCCCTTTGCCTATATAAATGGGTGCTTGGGGTGATGACCTTGCACCTAAAATTATCGAGCAGAAAAAAAAAGTGGAAGGAGGGTGTGTCGGAGCGGGAAAAGATTAGTTGCGGTTCTTCACGGGTCTATAATATTACTATTATCGGAGTCTAAGTAAGCAGATGTCCAACTACAATGCATAAACATATTGTATGTGAATTATTTGTGATTAATATGTGATAATTATGTTATTAATTATTTGTAACTAGTTTAATTACATTATAAATTATTTGTGATAAAGCTATGAATTTATATTATTTGAATTATTTGTGATTAATTATGTGATAATTATGTTATTAATTATTTGTAACTAGTTTAATTACGTTATAAATTATTTGTGATTAATTTGTGATACAAACTGTGAATTTATATTATTTGAATTATTTGTGATTAATTATGTGATAATTATGTTATTAATTATTTGTAACTAGTTTAATTACGTTATAAATTATTTGTGATAAAGCTATGAATTTATATTATTTGAATTATATGTGATAATTATGTGATTAATTATTTGTAACTAGTTTAATTACGTTATAAATTATTTGTGATACAAGTTATGAATTTATATTATTTGAATTATTTGTGATTAATATGTGATAATTATGTTATTAATTACTTGTAACTAGTTTAAAATTATTTGTGATTAATTTATGATATAAGCTATGAATTTGAGGTGAAGTTGTTATTCTAGAAGTGGATTGGTGTGAATTGAAGTTAAATTATTGTTTTTATTTTGATTAAATGTTGATAATGGTGTAGTAAATGGTTTATGATGCATATTAATTGCCCTTGTTGCATACCATGCATAAACATAAAAAATATTTTTCCCCAAAATTAATAAGATACTAATGGTGTGTGCAGCCACTATATATGCATCTCTGTCAGGGTTCGGAAAAATCATTCCCGACACTTTATTCTGGGTTCGGAAAAATTGTTCCTAGTACTTTATTCGGGGTTCGAAAAAATCGTCTCCAACACTCTGCCAGGGTTCGGAAAAATCGTTCTTGGCACTATATTTGGGGTTTGGAAAAATCATCTCCATTGAGCTCATTTGGGGTGCATATTATAAGTGTATCGTGGGGATCCCGCAACGTGAATAATTTTCAAATAAAAGAGACCAATTAGAAAGATTAGGAAATAGGCGATAGAAAACTAAATACATTTTCATGCACTGGCATGCATGATTTCTACTTACTGAGATTTTTGTCTTACTAGTTTATGCATTGTAGGTGAGCCTGATGATATTTGAGTATGTGGTGTGTTGTGCAAGCTGTAGAGCTCCTACAGGGTTTTGAGAAAATGTACATAGATGACGACCTGTGGACTAGGTCGTGGTTTTATTTTATTTCCGCTGACGTTTTGATTTTGTAATATAACAAATATTGTCACCAGTTTGTGTGGTTTGAAGTGGTGTCAGAAATCAGTCACGTATGTTGAACTGGTGTGACCGTTTGGTTAATAAATATATATAAAAAAATATATGCAGTTTTATAATGATGATTGTTATGTTAATTAGTATATAAATTATAAGTTATATAAGATAGATCGTGACAGAGTGGTATCAAAGCACGGTTTAGGTCCTGCAGACTGTCTATGTACATGAACTCATTCCTTGGGAGAGCAGTTTTGCATGTAAGTATTATTTTCCTTCAGTGTTGTTATGTGTTTTATAAATTATATTGTCCATGTGGTGTAGGACTCGTAGTTGGTAGACAAAATGGTAAGGACTACAGGTGAAAGTTCTAAAAATGATAGAACTGCTGAGCAAGCAGCACTTACTGAAGAATATAATCATGATACGGTGATTACTCGATTGATAGAATTGGTAGAACGCCAGTCCCAACAGATACAATAACTAATTCAATAAAGAGACATGAGTGGACAACCAGAGGTTAATGCTAATCAAAATAGACGTCAAGTGGAACGTGTGGAAATGGTTTGTGAGAGGTTTCGAAAGCTGAACCCTCCGATATTAGAGGATGCAGCAGACCTCACAGATATAGAGGATTGGTTATGTACGGTGGAAAACATGTTTCAATACAGTAGAATTCCAGATGGGGATAAAGTGTTGTATTCTTCTTTCATGCTACGAGGAAGTACAGACCACTGGTGGGATACCATTAAAAGTATCGAGGATGTCACGACTACGACATGGGAAAAGTTTAAAGAACTTTTTAGAAATAAGTACTTTACGGCACCAGTGAGGGTGATAAAGATGAATGAATTCATACAGTTGAAGCAGGGTGGTATGTCAGTCACGGATTACCTTCGTAAGTTTGAACAGTTATCGAGATTTGCAGAACACATGGTGAGTACGAAAGCATTGAAAGTGGAAAGGTTCGTGGAAGGCTTAAGATCTGAGCTTTTCAGAGATGTGAGTATGACAGGATTGCAAGGAGCAACATACTCACAAGTTGCAGAAAGGGCCCAAATTGCTGAACAAGCAGAGATGAGGATCAGGCAAGCGCAGGCTATCAGATGCCAGATTCAGCAGAAACCAGTGCAGCAGTTGGGAGAGATAATAAGAGGCCAATGCCATTTCAGAGGCCGAAACCTAATGTTCCAGTGGATCAAGGGCAAACACAAGGGGAACAAAACAAGCGTCTCAAATTCGATCAGGGTAAGGTGCCGCCGCTGCCACCACTACCCAGATGTCCTAATTGTCTGGGACCACATAATGGGAAGTGTCACATTCCTCCGAGAACATGTTACACATGCGGGGAGAAAGGACATGTGACTATTACTTGTCCTAAGAAAGGGAAGCAAGGACAGCAGGTGAGAGTTCTAGCAAGAGTATACACTTTGACGCGGGAGGAGGCAGATGCGAATCCCTTAAGTATCACGGGTAAGTTTGCTATTTTTGGCACTTCTACATATGTGTTATTTGATTCTGGAGCAACACATTCATTTGTATCCACTGAGTATGTGAGGAAGTTGGGTAGAACATCTAACTTAATAGAAGCTAATTATGAAGTGATGATACCTTCTGGTGAACCAAAGCAAACTAATCAACTTTTTCGAGGTTGTGTTATTCCTATTGAAGAAAGACAACTCCTCGCTGACTTAATTATGTTAAGTATGATTATAATATCATATTGGGCATGGATTGGCTGTCAAAGTACGGTTCTACAATAGATTATTAGAAAAATAGTATCACTTTTCAGCTATTGGGTGGAGAATTATTCACTTTTGTTGGGATTAAGAAGAATTTTAGATTTCATGTTATATCAGCAGCAAAAGCACAGTGGTTGCTGAAAAGTGATTGTGAGGGTTATTTGGTGAGTGTGATGAATGTTGAGGGATAGCAATGTCCAATCCTCGGTGATGTATCAGTAGTTCGGGAATACCCAGAGATATTTTCAGATGATCTTCCAGATTTGCCACCAGACCGGGAAATAGAGTTCGTTATTGAAGGAATTGAAGATACAATTGTAAGAGTTGCTAGACAAAAGATTTATCCGACCTAGTTTCTCACATTGGGGAGCATTGGTTCTTTTTGTTCGAAAAAAGGATGACACATTACGGATGTGCATCGATTACCGGGAGCTTAACAAAGTTACAATCAAGAATAATTATCCATTGTCTCGCATTGATGATCTGTTTGATCAATTACAGAGTACAATTATCTTTTCAATGATTGATTTGCGGTCGGGGTATCATCAGTTGAAGATTAAGGAAAATGATATTCCGAAGGCTGCATTTAGTACAAGGTATAGACATTATGAATTTTTGGTGATGTCGTTTAGTTTGACAAATACTCCGACAACATTTATGGATTTGATGAATAGAGTATTTCAGGAATTTCTCGATAAGTTTGTGATTGTGTTTATCGATGATATTCTGATTTACTATAAGAATAAGGAGGATCATGCTCTACACTTGAGAAAGGTGTTGGAGATTCTGAAGGAGAAACAGTTATATGCGAAGTTCAAGAAGTGTAAATTCTGGTTGGATCGAGTTGTTTTCTTGGGTCATGTAGTATCGGGAGAAGGAATTTCGGTGGATCTAAGTAAAGTTAAAGCAATCCATGATTGGCTACAACCCTTAAATCCCACTGAGGTTCGTAGCTTTCTTGGATTGGCTGGATATTATCGAAGATTTGTTGAAGGATTCTCTAAGATTGCTTCACCATTAACACAGTTGACCAGGAAGAATGTGAGGTTCACATGGACGGAGGCATGTGAACAGAGTTTTCAGGAATTGAAGAGATGGTTGACATCAGCACCTATCTTAACTATTCCTACGGAGACAGAAAATTTCAAGGTTTATAGTGATACTTCAAAGAATGGTCTTGAATGTGTATTGATGCAGAATTGAAAAGTAATAGCATATGCATCCAGACAATTAAGGGAGTACGAGAAGAATTACCCAACTCATGATTTGGAATTAGCCGTAGTGGTGTTTGCACTCAAAATTTGGAGGCATTATCTATATGGGGAATGTTGTGAAATCTATACTGATCATAAGAGTTTGAAATACTTCTTCACTCATAAAGAGTTGAACATGAGGCAAAGAAGATGGTTGAAACTGGTGAAGGACTACGACTGTGTTATCAATTATTATCCGGGTAAAGCCAATGTCGTTGCTGATGCATTGAGCTGAAAGGCAACACAGAGTGTGGCTGCTACAAGCCTAAATCAGAAATCAGAGTTGCTTGATTTACAAAGGATGAGTATGGAGATCATTCAGAAAGGATCGTTGGAAGCAAAGATGATAGCTTTGACACTTCGCCAACTTTGATGGATAAGACTCTATAGGGACAAGAGGTGGATAAGTTGTTTGACAAGATAAAGAATAATATATGCTCTGGAAAGTCTTCTGACTTTCAATTAAGAGATTATGGCGTGATTCGTTATAGATGTCGATTATGTCTGCCTGAAGTGGATGACATTCGGAAGGAAGTAATGACAGAAGCTCATTCAACACCGTACTCTGTACATCCAGGAGCTACTAAGATGTATAGAGATTTGAAGTTATATTTTTGGTGGCCAGGGATGAAGAGAGATGTCGCTCAATATATGGAGCAATGTTTGACTTGTCAGCAAGTCAAGGCCGAGCATCAGAGACCAGCAGGAACTTTACAGCCTTTATTTGTTCCAGAATGGAAGTAGAAGAATATCACTATGGATTTGTCACCGGCTTACCAGAGACAGTGAAAGGTCACAATGTCATTTGGGTTATTATTGATCGTTTGACTAAGTCAGCCCATTTTCTTCCTATTAGTTCTACATACTCTATGGATCGTTATGCCCAACTATATATTCAGGAGATTGTCAGACTCCATGGAGTACTACTTACCATTGTATCAGATAGAGATACGAGATTCTTGTGTGCTTTCTAGAAGAGATTGCATAAGACGTTGGAGACACAGTTATCTTTCAGCACAACATTTCATCCACAGACAGATGGTCAATCGGAGCGTACAATACAAATTTTGGAAGATATGCTCAGAGCATGTGTGTTGGATTTTCAAGGTCAGTGGAGTAAATTTTTGCCTTTGATAGAGTTCGTGTACAACAACAATTATCAGTCTACTATAAGGATGGCTCCATATGAAGCATTATACGGGAAAAAGTGTAGGTCTCCAGTACATTAGGATGAAATTGGAGAGAGAAAACTTTTGGGTCCAGACTTGATTCGTGAAATGTCAGAAGCTGTTACCCGTATTCGAGCAAAGATGAAAAGTGCTCAGGATCGACAGAAAAGTTATGCAGACAAATGGAGAAGGGAATTGGAATTTGAAGTGGGTGATCAGGTATTCTTGAAAGTATCTCCAATGAAAAGGATAATGCGGTTTGGAAGGAAAGGGAAACTCAGTCCAAGATATGTTGGACTATTCACTATCATTGAGAGAGTTGGAAGTGTTTGCCTATAAGTTGGAATTACCAGCATCGATGTCTAGAGTACATGATGTATTTCATGTGTCTGTGTTGAGAAAATATGTTCCGAATTCATCTCATGTTCTCAGGCAGGAACCAGTTGAGTTGAAAGAAGATTTGAGCTATGAAGAAATATCAGTTGAAATTTTGCGGCAAGAAGTGAAGAAGCTCAGAAATAAAGAGATACAATTAGTGAAGGTGTTGTGGAGGAACCAGTTAGTTGAGGAGGCTACCGGAAAGAGAGGATGAGATGATGGCTAAGTATCCAGAACTCTTCAAGTAAGTAAATTTCGAGGACGAAATTTTTATAAGTTGTGGAGAATGTAATTCCCGAACTTCTCACTACTCATGTGCTAATATAATTTAATTTGTATTGTGTTTATTTTATAATTATGTGATAATAATATGACAATTATGTCGTAATTATCTTTACATTTTATTTATCTTTATATTTTATTTGATGCATCCTTGCTAAAAATGGTGACAATATGTGAATATATGAGTGCATAAATATTTATGTGCATTAATTTGGATAATAATAATAATAATAATAATAATAATAATTAGAAGGTTGAGTGATTGAGTTAGTGGAAACTTTAGTTGAGTGGAATGACACATACATGCATATCTAAATATTAATAATAATAATAATATTTATTATTATTATTATTATAATTAGAAGGTTGAGTGGTTGAGTTAGTGAAAACTTTAGTTAAGTGGGATGACACATACATGCATATCTAATTATTAATAATTATTATAATAATAATAAATAAATAAATAAAAATTGATTGGCTAAGGGGGCGGTTGTTCACCGACGCACCCCTAGCCCTTTGTCTATATAAATGGGTGCTTGGGGTGATGACCTTGCACCGAAAATTATCAAGCAGGAAAAAAGTGGAAGGAGGGTGTGTCAGAGCGGAAAAAGATTAGTTACGATTCTTTACGGGTCTATAGTATTACTATTATCGGAGTCCAAGTAAGTAGATGTTCAACTACAATGCATAAACATGTTGTATGTGAATTATTTGTGATTAATATGTGATAATTATGTTATTAATTATTTGTAACTAGTTTAATTACGTTATAAATTATTTGTGATTAATTTGTGATACAAGCTATGAATTTATATTATTTGAATTATTTGTGATTGATTATGTGATAATTATGTTATTAATTATATGTAACTAGTTTAATTACGTTATAAATTATTTGTGATTAATTTGTGATACAAGCTATGAATTTATATTATTTGAATTATATGTGATAATTATGTGATTAATTATTTGTAATTAGTTTAATTACGTTATAAATTATTTGTGATTAATTTTGTGATACAAGCTATGAATTTATATTATTTGAATTATTTGTGATTAATATTTGATAATTATGTTATTAATTTTTTGTAACTAGTTTAAAATTATTTGTGATTAATTTATGATACAAGCTATGAATTTATATTATTTGAGAAAAGTAGATTTCATATGCAACTATATTAATTTGTAAACTATTTGTGATAAATTTGCAATACAAGTTTTGGATATATTTAATTTGAAAGAATAATATTATTATTCTATATAGATCTATGTGATTGGAAACTATTGAAAACATATCTGTATGATTTGAAAAGATATTGGTTATAAGGATCTGTGTGATCCGAGATGAAGTTATTTTAAAAAGGGGATCAGTGTGATCAAGATGAAGTGTTTATTATTCTATGTGATTGAGGTGAAGTTGTTATTCCAGAAGTAGATTGGTGTGAATTGAAGTTAAGTTGTTGTTTTTATTTAGATTAAATGTTGATAATAGTGTAGTAAATGGTTTATGATGCATATTTAATTGCCCTTGTTGCATACCATGCATAAACATTAAAAAGTGTTTTTCCCCAAAATTAATAAGATACTAATGGTGTGTGCGGCCACTATATATTCATTTCTGTTAGGGTTCGGAAAAATCATTCCCGACACTTTATTTTGGGTTTGGAAAAATCTTTCCCAGTACTTTATTCGGGGTTCGGAAAAATTGTCCCCAACACTCTGCTAGGGTTCGAAAAAATCGTTCTCGGCACTATATTCGGGGTTCGAAAAAATCGTCCCCATTGAGCTCATTTGGGGTGCATATTATAAGTGTGTCATAGGGATCCCACAACGTGAACAATTTTCAAAATAAAAGAGACCAATTAGAAAGATTAGGAAATAGGCGATAGAAAACTAAATGCATTTTTATGCACTGACATGCATGATTTATACTTACTGAAATTTTTATCTTACTAGTTTAAGAATTGTAGGTGAGCCTGATGATATTTGAGTATGTGGTGTGTTGTGCAAACTGTGGAGCTCCTACATGGTTTTGAGAAGATGTACATAGATGACGACTTGTGGACTAGGTGTGGTTTTATTTTATTTCCGCTAATGTTTTGATTTTGTAATATAACAAATATTGTCACCAGTTTGTGTGGTTTGAAGTGGTGTCAGAAATCAGTCACGTATGATGAACTGGTGTGACCGTTTGGTTAATAAATATATATAAAAAAATATATGCATTTTTATAATGATGATGATTATGTTAATTAGTATATGAATTATAAGTTATATAAGATGAGTCGTGACAATTTGTATTTTTATTAATATTACTACTTCGTGAAATTTATTGTATTACTACCGCTTTTCATTAATTCAAATTTCACATTTAATTACTTCTTTAATTTACTCATAGTTAATTATTTGTTTTTTCACATAAATTAAAAAAATACTATTATGTTATATATAGTAAGTTTTTTTAATAGCGAAGGATGAATTGTGGAGATATTTTATTAAAAATAGTAAATAAATATATTTGAATTGAATACAAAAAAATAAAATAAAATGAGGACTTCGTAATTTTGACCTAATCTTTGTGTGTTAATCAAGATTTAATTGTAGGCAGGATGCTCGAGTTGAAAAATGGAGCACCAAACATATTATACGTGAGTTTAAATATTCAATTACACATTATTGTCATGTAGTTGTTAGATTAAAATTCTAACATGAATTATTCTACTTTTCAAATTATTTATGAGATATATCAATCAATTAACATAAAAATAAAATAAAAAAGGGAAGAAAAATATACTAGATATGGATTGGATCCTCTCCCTTTCATACTCGGTCAAGTACGTGAGACTTGTTAAAGTATGTCTATTATTGGATCATGCATAAAGTATGATTTTTAGCGTAAAATAATATGATTCATTATTGACATACTTTAACTACAAATAAGCATACTTTACCAATATAATAAACATACTTTAGTGATGGGTCAATCCGTCTCACACCTGTCTTACAAAAAACCCGTCTCACAAGAAAATTTTTCGACAACTTCATATTCACATATATTAATTGAATGACCAGATTAAAAGAAATTTGACAAAATTTGCAGAATAGTAAATGGATGGAGAAGATCCAAATCCTACTAGATATTACTTGATATTATGGAATAGTATGAATAGGGATTTGGTGACTAAAAAATCTAACCAACTCCCGTTTTTTCCATATATTTATGTTTTGTGTGAGCTTGTCTCATGTGACATCATTTTACATATTTTAAAATAATTATTATTTTCACTATAAAATATTATCACTTTTCATTTATATTATAAATTGTTCAAATTATAACAGACAAATATTTGCCTTAATAAATAAGGTAATCGTTAATTTATATTTTTGGAAATAAAAAGTAGTCCATTTCTGTTCATTACATTAATTAATTTAAAAAAAGAAAAGAAAAGAAGTTATACTGTACATCTCTCTGTTCACTGTTCTGTTCATCTCGACTGTCTTCTCTCACTACAATTTTCTCTCTCTGCATGTGTGAACAGAGGCTAACCAATGCTTCACATCTGAAGTTCCATTCAATTCCATTTCTGTATTAGTTCTCCTCGAGCATTATACAGTGCCCTATCTCAACAATTTATGTGTACTTAGTCTTAATTACTGCTCTTTGATTAATAATTTTATTTGAATCCCAGTTTGAGTTTGCTGTTAAGTTGACATTTCACTGTAAGAAATATGAAATCTTGCGCCCTTGTTTTTGTCTGTTGCTGAGTTCTTGAAGGTCGCCGCGTTCAAGTCTCAATGGATGAGTATGTTTTGACCTTTTGTGATTTTGGATCTTGCTTTAATATCATTGTGTGTTGCGAATTGAATTCATCTGTTTTCTATGATTTGAATTGACTTCATTCTTGAAAATCCTACTGAAGATTCATAGTTTGTGGTGAATGCTAAGTAAATCCAAGTGCCTGATTGTGGTTTAATTCATTGGTTGCTTTAATGAGCATTAAGATTTCCAGATAGAGTTACTTAAGAATTGTTTATCTGTTCAAAATAGGGAGAATGAAATCGAACTTGTTCAGAGGTATCGGCGGGATAGGCGGGTACTCTTAGACTTCATACTCGCTGGCAGCTTGATAAAGAAGGTAGTAATGCCGCCAGGTGCTGTGTCATTGGATGATGTGGATCTGGATCAAGTTAGTGTTGATTACGTCCTAAATTGTGCAAAGAAAGGTGATGACTTTTGGACAGAGATTCTTTCACCATTTGGCATTAGATGTTTTCTCACATTTTTTTAATATAATTTGATTACTGTAGGTGGTATGCTTGAACTCTCAGAGGCCATTCGAGATTATCATGATAGCACATTATTCCCTAGCATGGTAAGCCTAGATTTACTGACTTCCAAATTTATGTTGATCCGACTATTTATGTTGTGCTACACTTCGCTGTTTTCTTCAGTTGATCTTTTATCTTTGATGTATTCAAGTGATGGGATAGTGAAATACCCAGACTCTTTTAATCTCTTTAACTCTGCTATTATTTCAATAAAGAATAATGCAGGTTCCTCCGGCGAATTCTTTCTAGCCACGAACCCTGAATTTTCAGGTTCTCCTCCTCGAAGACCCCCTCCGGCGGCCCCATCCATGGCCCCAACCTCAATCTTATCGAGCCTCTCAATTTCGGAGCCTCTCGAGAGTGAAGAAGTTGAAGAGTCACCAAGCTTGACAAAATCACAGTCTTTTAACTCATCACAAGTTAAAGAACTAATGGTGGATGACATTGACGATTTTGACGATGATGTTCTGGAGGTGGTTGAAGGCCGTAGATATTCCAGAAGAGTTCTTAATGATGCCTCTGATTTTGTTCTGGAATTGCCTTCATTTGTTACTGGTAAGTGTAATAGATGGTTTCTGCCTTCTGAAAACCTTTTAGTACAACTTAATTATTTTCTGATGAGGTTGTTCTTACTTTCTTTAGCTGTACCATAACATAACACTTATAAGTTTTGGACCTGTTAACAAGTACATTCAAAGTGTTCAATAATGATTATTGTCTTGTTCTGAGTGCAGCCAATTTATGTGATTGATTGGATTTTAATTCAATTAACATAAAAATTCTCAACCCCAAGTACATATGTCTCTCAGGTTCAACTTTTCAACTATATAGGTCATAAAAATGCTGTTTGGGGATAAGTTATGTAAGAATGGAGTAAGATTTAATAATTATGATCAAAAGTTTTCTGGTTATTCTATTGCAGGTATTACAGATGATGATCTCCGTGAAACTGCATATGAAATCCTCCTTGCTGCTGCTGGAGCTTCGGGGTACCTTCTTTGTATGTTGCTTGCCTCTTTATTTACTGCCATCTCAATAGCGACTGAATTCCGTGTCTCTGGCATGCATAAACAGGGGACTTATTGTTCCATCAAAGGAAAAAAAGAAAGACAAGAAGTCTAGATTGTTGATGAAGCTAGGACGAAGTAAGAGTGAACATGTAGCGACACAATCTCATAATTCTCATGGTTTAGTTGGCCTTTTGGAGACAATGCGTGTCCAGATGGAGGTACTTTATTTGAACTTGATGCTATATAGAATTTTGAAGCTTTAGTAAAGTGCTAAGCTTTGTTGTAATGCTACCTTAGTAATCAGAAGAATAAACTTCATTTAACTTTATTCTACTAGATGAACTAACACTACTTGTGCCGCCTGTAATAGCTCAAATGTGTTGGTTTACAAAGTTCTTTTTATTTTTCCTAATAGGTTCAGATGTGTGGGGAAATATTGGTTTGGTTTATGAACTTATATTAGAAGGTTTTATAGTGTTGTGACATTGTCCAAAAGTGATATGTAGTCCCCATTATGGTTACTAGTCTCTTGTTCTAAGAAAACCTAATTTTTTTTCCTAGACTGGAGTTTTATGGTAGAGTTTGGGTGGGTGGGTGGGTTGTTATGATAATTATATGGTATTATGCACATTTGTCTTGAGAACTGGGAATAATCCTTTTCCCTTGTGTGGATAATGAATTAAATGTATAATAATTACTTTGGCTGTTTCTGAAATTTAACCCTGGCAGTGTATTTGCCTATAATGCTTGGCATATATATTTTTTTTTGCGTAAAGAATGTTAACAAAGATATCTTTGCTAGTTTCAGTTTTGTAATAATGGTTCTTTGACTCTTTATTTGCCTTATTTAACCTTGGTGGTTCTAATTGTGCATTTATCCCTCTAATTTGGTTGATTTTAAACAGATTTCGGAGGAAATGGATGTTAGAACGAGAAAGGCACTATTAAGTGCGATGGTTGGGAAAGTTGGAAAAAGGATGGACACTCTACTGATCCCGTTGGAATTGCTATGTTGCATATCACGTACAGAATTTTCAGACAAAAAGTCTTATATTAAATGGCAGAAGAGACAGGTGAGCTTTCTTTCTCTATTTCTTTCATAAATCTTCTCCCTTCAATTTTTTAAAGTCATAAAAAAATTGGAAATTTGAGATACTTTCGTCATTTGGTGAGGGTGAAGGATGTTAATTTTTGAAGCTTTCAAGATCTATATTAAAACCTTTCATTTTCACTGAAGCAGTTATGCAAGCATATGCTCATTGATAATACTACGTATCACAATATACTTTAACTTCAGTCTTATTTTTTAATACTTGTTAATTTGGTGTCAGCCCAGTTAAATATGTTGGAGGAAGGGCTTGTAAATCATCCTGTCGTAGGATTTGGAGAATCTGGGAGAAAAGCAAGTGATTTGAGAGTTCTTCTGGCAAAGATTGAAGAGTCTGAGGTGTGTTTGAGTGTGATGAACTTTGTTATACCTAGACATTGGTAATTATTTTTCAAATTGTCTGTGCTCTGAACCTAGTAAACCCAAGTAGGGGAACTGGGCTTTAGTGATCATAAATGATGTTTTCTCCACCTTCGCTTCACCTTTGCTTGCAAACATCCTTGCATAAACTTTTTCAATTAGCATTTCAAACGTCCTTGCATAAACTTTTTCAATTAGCATATCTAATGCTCAGAGTTATTAGCTTCTGAATTTCTTCTATCAATTTCTGTCTGCTTATGGTGTTCCCGAAAAAATTTTGCTTTTTAATTGTCTCAAGTGTGATTTTACGAACCAGAGTATTATTGTGTTGTTTCTTTCCTCATTCCTCTTCTCCTTTCTCCATATCTCTCTATTTTTTCATTCTATGTTTCTTTTAATTTTCATTAACTTCATGTGAGGCTTTCATGTTCATCTGATATTTTAGTCTGCTTAAGGTAGTTTTGATAGATTTTTCATTCATGCCATCCTAATTTTGTAGAATTCTGATAATGATATTTTAACATGTTCTTATACTAGTAGGTAGGACTTATGTTGTGCTGCTGCACAAGATAGTCAATAGATAATTCTTTGGCACCTCCGACTAAAATTTTGGTTTTTTATTAGTCGCTTCCATCAGGTGAACTTCAGCGGACAGAATGCTTGAGATCTTTGAGGGATATTGCTAATCCACTTGCTGAGAGGCCTGCAAGAGGTGATTTAACCGGTGAAATATGCCATTGGGCAGATGGTTATCACCTAAATGTCAGACTGTATGAGAAACTCTTGCTTAGTGTCTTTGATGTTTTGGATGAAGGCAAGCTTACAGAGGTCAGTGGAATATCTGCGCTAAGAAGTTCTGTTTTGAGGTTATCTATGGAACAACAATTTCATACTAAATGTTGAGCTTCACTATTGCTTCCCAGAGTTATATATTATAATAATTATTTTTTGGTTAAAAAAACAGCTAGTTAATCTGATTAAGAATTACGTTTCTTGTTAAGTTTCCTTGGAAATTACATGACTTCTTTATGGCAGGAAGTGGAAGAAATGTTGGAGCTCTTCAAGTCAACCTGGCGTATTTTAGGAATCACAGAAACAATCCATTATACATGCTATGCGTGGGTGTTATTTCGGCAGGTATATGAATGAGACTGAAGAATTTTCACTTAAGGAGTTGGTTGGTACAATTATTAATATCAAATGAATAAATGAATTTTTTCTTTTTTTATTTTTTAAATAACTCTATCTTGAATGTTTGTAGTGGTCTATTTTCTTTTCCTTTCCCTATTATAAAATAAATAATGTAATTATCAATGCACACCATTCATTTTATATGTTGTACTTTACTTTGGCTTTGTTGCTGAGCGGCATTCAGATTATGTAGGCTCCTTACCATGTTTATTTTTCACTTATGCTGTGCATTTTACTTTGAGTAACTATGGCCCTCTATATATTTCAGTTTGTCATCACTGGTGAGCAAGAGATTTTGCAGCATACTATTGACCAGTTGAAAAAAATACCTCTAAAGGAGCAGAGGGGCCCACAGGAAAGACTACACTTGAAAAGCTTAAGCTGCAGAGTTCAGAGTGAAAAGGGTTCTCAGGAGTTGACCTTCTTGCAATCATTTCTATTACCTATTCAGAAATGGGCTGATACACGACTGACTGATTACCACCTCCATTTTCCTGAGGTCCCTCTCTTTCAGGAACTTACTTTTTCTTTAGTTAATTTTACTTCAAAATATGAGCTATAAAATGCCTCTGATTTTTCTTTTTGTTGTAAAATATCAAAATTTTAGTTCTGGTACTGTTGGTTATTCTTTTGTTCTGATATTGCTTATCATGAATCACTATTGGAATTTTGGAAGATGATAACTGGGTTAATTGTTTCTTTCAACCTTTATAGGGATCAAAATTGATGGAGAATGCGTTGGTTGTTGCAATGGTTTCTCGGAGGCTTCTTCTTGAAGAACCTGAGTTGGTAACATGGTTTTCCTTGTTCATCTCATTATAACTTTGCCTTCTGGGGGTCTTCAACTATATTTTATTTTTTAACAGATACCTCATTATTTTTTCCTGCAATCCTCCATGAATGCTGGCTAACTTGAATTTGCTGTGAATTATTACTATTTGCTATGTTTCTGTTTTATTCATTAATTTGTCTCTTGATTGATTTTGAAATGCCTATCCTGGCAATAGTGAATGCTTTAGTTTGTCAAATTGCATGCATGTTGTGTGGAAGAAAAGAAAGAGGAACCTCTGTCCTATGTGGTGAAACTAATTCTGAATGTCGAGAATGGTGAAATATGAATTTGACTGCTGGGTGTAGAGTACCATGTATTCATGCATGCTATTGAATTATTATCTAGTCTGCTAGCATGCCTTAACTTGAAAGTTATTGTACTGACCTTTTAATTTTTTCTTTCAGGCAGGGCATGCTGCAGCTCTGACTGATATAGAGCAAATCGAGATATATGTGTCGTCTTCAACCAAGCAAGCATTTTCCAAAGTGAGCGGTTTTATCTAAAATATCATAGTTTTAACTTAATTCTCAAGTATTTCTGAATTGTTGATTTTGTAGGTTCTTACTTCTTATTAAAAGCCAACAATTTTTGTTTGTTTGTTTGAGTGTAAATTCATATATTTTAGTAGATTGGTAAACAATAGAGGATCATCTGTTCACATCCTTGAGTATTATTAGGAAATATGACTCCTCTTTGAACCCTTCAAGGTAAAGAATTATAGTCTATATTCTTAACTGCGGGGAAAGTGTTTTACTGTTTATGCTTAATAAATTCGTATCAAATCTATATCTGTGATATTTGATAATTAGAGGCTCTTCATTATTGCTTCGGGATTGTTCATCAAATTTGAATCATGGCTTTGCTAATGCTTTTGAGAATTTTATGTTCCGGAATGGATGACCGGTAGTCATATTATTTAATTCTAAAAGTGCTGCATATGCTCTATCAGTGTTCTCCTTTAGCTCTATAGCCTTTTAAAGTCTGAAAATGATTGAAAATGAATAACTGCATGCTATGATATGTAGATAGGGGTGAAAGAAAGGTAAAATGAGTCCTGATAAACTAATCAAAGAAATGTCCTATTTTTAATTTTGTAACTTTGTGTCTGATATATCCTGGCCTCTCCTCTCCTAGCTTTAGCAAGGAAGTTTACGATAATACTAAAAGCTAAAACTACTCGATGGGCATCATGAGTTATTTATGGGGTATCTGGATTGAATGCTGCATCTTTGATTATTCAATGGCATTTCTACATCGCATATTGCTTTTTTCTGATCCAATTTTTTCTGTATCACTACAAACTGATAGTAGATTCTCGTATCATTATACTTTTAGCATTTTAACTGTTGAGCCTTTTCTTGCTGATATCACTGCAGTTTACTGGTCCGAAGTTGATTTTCTATCTACTAAAATAAGAGCATCTTATTTTATCTTGACTTTCTTCTTTCCAGATTATACAGGATGTTGAAACATTATGTGACACAACAAATGAACATCCCTTAGCACTACTTGCTGAGCAGACCAAGAGGATTTTGAAAAAAGATACGACCCTGTATTTACCAATATTAACCTTGAGGCATCGCAATGCAAGTTCTGTTTCAGCATCTCTTATTCACAAGCTTTATGGGATCAAACTGGTGAGCTTGTATCTTTATATTTCTTCACCATGTTGAGTAAATCTGAACTCTAACTATCCTATTTCTTCAGAAACCATTCCTTGATAGTGCTGAACACCTTACAGAGGATGTTGTATCTGTATTTCCTGCTGCTGATAATCTTCAGCAAAATGTAATCTCTGTCATCACATCTAACTGTGAAGAGGGAACTGCAGAGGCTTACCTCAAGAAACTAAATTTATATAAGGTGAAGGCTGACTTTTAACAATTATTGCAGATATAATTTTAATATTATGATTCTTATAATTTTCTTCTTTTTAGCTGATGCAATATGCATGCTTACCTAATTTCATGTTTACCTAAATTTTTTGGGCTGAATAAATAACGTTAGGTACTATGATGAAATAAGTGCTTTTGTGTTTTTAGAGTGCAGAGTTGTGAACATATGGTTTAAATTTGTAGTTACGCGCCCCTCTCCAATTTATCTCTCTGCATGAGCTATCACCCGTCTCTCTTGATCTCTCTTTGATCTTTTTATGTTATTCTTATTGTCGTCACTTCATAATCTCTCTTCTCTTTGTGATTACAAACCTACTTGTCTCTCCTCCACCTTCTCTTTCTAGTATCACCTTCCTCCTTTCTTTAATGCGTTTACTTTCTCTTCTCTTTTGCATCGCCTTCATCTTTCTCTCTCACCTTGATTGCTCTTCTCTCACATTGTGACCAACCTCCTTTTCTTCCATTCCTTCTTTCTTTTCTCTTGTTACCCACACATATTCTTGTCTTTACTCTTCAACCTCCCTTCATTGACTTCCCTATTGTCACCTTCAAGATAGAAGATTCTTTGTCTGTAGGATGAAGAAAGTATTGGAGGGAAAGAAACAGAAAAGAGAAGTAGAATGATAGGAAAAAGCTTAGGACAATATCTAATTATTTAATATATATAAATTTCATACATGGTACCTCATTTTGTAATGTTTCTATCTTTAATAAAGGTAGAGTTGGTACTTGACTAAGTAATTTTTCTCTAAATTAACTATTTTTCCACGATGTATTATGTAGGCTTAATAAAAAAAACCTGCTAATAGTATTTTATTTCCCCTCCTGATGACGTATCTCTTTTCCCATCCAATTCTTGTGTATATGGTGTAGTGTTTCTATTCCCATCTTTATACATATCAAACTGTTGGATTATCACTTCTCCCTTTAAGTGTTTAATCTTAATGATTGTAGTTTAGTAAAAAATGATTTCTGTTGGATCATGAGAAGAATACAAGGTTTCCTAAATTTTTGCTGATATCATCACTTGCCCACCACCATACTGACAAGGGAAGCATGTAAATGTCGTAGACTTGGCGGTTTTTTCCTCTAAAAATGAAATAGGGATGAGTTTATAAATGCTATTTCAGAGAGAAAGTACTGTAGTTTCTCTGACTGGAATTGTGGCTTACCCCTAATTATCTAATGACCCTGTATCAACCGTTTCCATCGAACATGAAATATCTCGTTTTCTGTATTAAGGGATATTACATGTAGTTTCCTTTTGAAAGAAAACATAAAGTTCATGTCATCTTATTCAACTTTTGTTCAGATTGAGGTCATATCTGGAACATTGGTGCTTCGTTGGGTTAATTCACAGCTTGCTAGAATTTCATCTTGGGTTGAACGAGTTATTCAACAGGAGGTAATTACTTGCATTGCATTCATTTTTACCAGTCATGGAGTATTGCATTATTGATCAACAATGAGAATCATAAAGTTGGTTGTGGCAGTCTCTCAATGTTGATTCCTCGCTGAATTTTGTCAATTAGGGTATCATGAAGTTTGAAATCAACAGCCCAATTTTTATGAACTGATATTTTGATGTTTCTCAGTTGGCTGCCTTTGTCATAGTTTTTCTATTTGATCTAGTTTATTTATTTATTTGTTTTTGGGTTTTTTTTTTTTGGGGTGTGGGGGTGGGGGTTGGTTCAAAGCCCTGACCTCCTCTCTAATAGAGGAGGCAGCAGATACCTACTTTTCTAACAAGAGTTGTTGAGTGGTGAATTTATTATCTTTTGCTGGATAATTGGTCTGTTCCTTATGATTTTAATGTTAGAAATTATCATAATTCTGTTGTATTCTTCATTTCCTCTTGTTCCAAATTAAGCTGCAACTGTTCTTTTCTTTTGTATTTTGTCAGAATTGGGTCGCAGTGTCAGCTCAGCAAAAACATGGGAGTTCAGTAGTTGAGGTCTACAGGATTGTTGAAGAGGTTCGCTTGTTATCATATCCTGAATTCTCTTTCATTCTTTGTTTCAAAATTATTTTCTAGAACCATATTTCTGTTGTAAACTTGTCTGGTCCTCAAGAACCGTACTGTGAATCTGTATTTCTGATAGCTTGCCTGCTCGTATTTCTGATAGCTTGCCTGCTCTATTTGAGTGAATGTTGTAGAACAAATTCTCAACTCTGGCAGAATGAGAGGAGTCATTTTCTTAGGTAGCTTCTTTCCTAAAACATGGCTTCATTCCGAGTCAATAATTTCAATAAAGTAAAATAATTAATTTTGGCACATTTTGATAAGGTTAGGGTCTGTGAGAGGCAATATTCGCAACTATGGGAATTTGAAACCCTAATTACATTTCACTATGATGTCATCAAGATGAAAATGAGGGGATAGTCTCATGTTGCTATGTTCTTTTGATTCCTTTCTACAACAACAGAATCCCTCCTTTGATATGGGAACTGTTAAGAGTATGAAAAGTAACTATTATATGACCAATTCACCTGAAACTGTTATCGGGCTGAAGTGTCATATGTTTCACATGGTTTAAAATATTCTAAATTTATATTACACCTTAATATTTGTGGCGGTTCTGCTATTCTACGGGTTAGTCTGAGTGTGAAATCATGTGCACGATGTCCTGTTCTTAGCTGTCCTTAGATTTTTCAGTGACTTGTAAACATTGCCAATGTAGCCTCAAAGAAAATGCTGCTAGAAGAGAAAATGTATTAATCTTGATGATAATCTAGCACAGAAATAAACACATTTTTCTCAATTAGAATATAGATGCTTTTGTTTGCTACATCCCTGTGATCAGTTTGTGTTATCATTCATTTTGTCTACCATTTTAAGTTTGAGAGCTTGTCTAATTTCTAGTTCGACCAAAATTGATTCCAAAAATGGATGGCCTATAGTTTACATATGCCACAATCCTCTAAAACCTGTGATGCTCGGATTTTGCAGAGTATTTTAAGTCATTCCTTTTGCATTTGTTGTTCCAACTCTCTCTGTGTGTGTGTGTGTAACTCTCACCTTTATCATTTTCTTCACTATTTCTCTCCCAACTGAAAACAGAAGGAAAACAGAAAATCACATTCAACCTTTATTAATTTTGTAACCATAAAAATTCAATGGCACCATCAAAAAACTCAAATAAGATGCAATAATATCAGTTTCTTTGCAGACAGTTGATCAATTCTTTGCTTTGAAAGTGCCGATGAGGCCAGGAGAACTCAGTAGCCTCTTTCGGGGGATTGACAATGCATTCCAAGTATATACCAAGCATGTTCTTGACAGCATAGGTATGGAATATGCCGATGCCAAATGATAACTTTGATTCTTTTTTGAAACTAATGCAGGAATAATCCTTAGAACCACAAAATGGTTTATTTAAAAGATATGCAAAAATGATTATTAACTTGCATTATTGGACATTCCTGGAATGATGGCCACACATTCATATTTATTTAATTGTGTCATGTTTTGCAATTTTTTTTTACTCTCGTGCTTCAATACATGTGTTATTGGTCAAGATGTGTTTATATTTTTCATATACTTAATATAATTCTTAAATGATTTTACATCATTATGGACAAATAAATATTTTATTTCATCAATTTTCTTATTACTAGAAGATTTGTATATTTCTGTGTTCTCTATCTTTCTTTTGTGCACAACCAATAATTCCAGTATCTGATGATGTCAAAGTTCATTTAATTCTAAATAATATGTTAACTCCAACTCACAAATCATCTCTGGTTTGCATCAATTCGCTTATCCTCTACCCTGTCATGACCACTTTTTTTTTATGTGAAAAATTCCTACTACTCTTCACTCTTCAGACTAGCATGCTTGAGTTGTTAAGCATGATCATTCAATTGTAGAAAACTTTTCATCATTACAGACAAATCGTTGTTAACTTGTTACTGATGGTGTCTTCATTTCAGTGAATTCAAGTTTCTCTTAAGAAACATCTTTACAAAATTTCTAACCCTACTTGCTATTTTGTTTAGTTCTTTTCTGAGACTTTTGAATTAATATATTCGGTTGAGCACATTATTTGTCCTGCAGCTGACAAGGAAGACATAATTCCACCTGTACCTGCGCTTACTCGGTACCGTAGAGAAGGTGGAATCAAAGCATTTGTGAAGAAGGAATTTGCAGATCCCAGGATGCCTGATGTCAGAAAGTCAAATGATATCAATGTTTTGACCACACCAACACTTTGTGTTCAATTAAATACTCTTTATGTAAGTAAAATTAAATCTGATCCACCTGGTGGCTCTGTGTGTGTGTGTGTGTTTTTTTTTTTTAATTCTTCTGGGCCTTTAATTCCCCTTAAGTCTAAGGGAAACAAAACTATTTGGGGTAAAGCAATGTATTCCTAATTATCTCTACTTATCCTGAAGCATTTTCCTAGGAAGTTCTCCAATGTCTTCCTATTTATGCTTGTTTTTAATTCTTTCATTTACCCACACTTTGAGTGATTTCATATTACGTTTTTTGTATATATGGTTACATCTACTTATTGGCACTAATGAAATCTTTTGATGAACCTCAGTATGCGATTAGCCAACTGAATAAATTGGAAGACAGCATTTGGGAACGTTGGACCAAGATGCAACATGGTCACTCGATAAGTAAGTAATGCAAAGAAAAATGCTATATTAGAACAATGTTTCATACCTCCCATTTACGGGTCTAGATCTTCTGTGCCACTTTGGTGTGACATCTCTTGTGCCACTCCGTTGGATGAGTGACACGTAAGAGAGATAAGGGAAACTATACCCTAAGTCAATCAGTCAACCCTTGGGGCAAGAGATTGGATTTATACACAGCGCCACGTGTCATTCAATAAGAAGATGTTACAGGAGATGTCACACCAAAATGTCACAGGACATCCCGTGCCCCCATTTACGTAGTTACATCTATCTTTTTCTTATTTTAGAGTGCAGATGGATAAGTAAAAAAGCTCTCCTAGTCCTACAATGTAACTGAGATGGCCAACTATTGATAAAGTTAGCATTTGTGAATAATTGTTGTCTGTGCTCTGTTTTCTTCATATCATTTAGTTCTTATCGTTCCTCCAGCATGTGTCTCCTAGTCTATTTCATGATCTATTTATGAATCCAAGCGGTCACATTTCTCGTCCTTCTCATCAAATAAAATAATTTACAATGTCTTGATCATTTTCTGGTCCCTGAAGATTCTGGCTACGACGACTTTAAAACTCTTCAGTTGAACATCTTTCAATTACTTTGCAAACTCTCTAGATCACTAATTCTGTTGTAATAAAAGCATGTGAAAGTACTACCAAGGGGTGCTTGGAATAAAAAATGTTTACGCAGCTCTTCCTTGTTTCCAGGTAGACCCATGGAAGACAACTCAAGGAAGTCCATTCAAAAGGATAGTTTTGATGGAAGTAGAAAAGATATTAATGCAGCTATTGATGAAATATGTGCATTTACTGGTATGTTTAATCAAAGTGTACCTTTTCAAGTTTGCAGTAGATATACTTCTAAATTTATTATATGTCCTCTGTTTCCATTGTAGGAACTAAAGTAATCTTTTGGGATTTGAGAGAGCCATTCATTGATGGTCTCTATAAGCCAAGTGTTGCTCAGTCTAGGCTGGAAACTTTGATCGATTCTCTTGATTCAGTACAGTTTACTTGCTTTGAAGTCAAGATTAAAAGATTTTGTTTTCTACCACTGTACACTAAATTGTTTTCTGGGGCCAACACGTTTCTGTGATAATGGCTGTAGGTGCTCAACCAGTTGTGTGATATCATAGTGGAACCACTTCGGGATCGTGTCGTAACTGGACTTCTTCAAGCATCCCTGGTTTCATCTCTATCATATGCTTGTTTTAAATCATGAAATTAGTTGGAATACTAGAAATCTATTAATATCTTGTCTTTTGTCTCCTAGGATGGCTTAATCCGTGTAATACTAGATGGAGGTCCGTCACGTTTGTTTACACCAGCAGACGCCAAGTTACTAGACGAAGATTTGGAGGTTTTAAAGGTACATCATGAAATCTACTTCACTTTAATAATTTGTCCCTGTTTTGGGTCCCTGTGATAACTAACTTGGAGAATTCCATTATAATGTAATGTTGAAGGAATTTTTCATTTCCGGAGGAGATGGCCTCCCACGTGGAGTTGTGGAAAACCAAGTAGCTCGTGTTCGAGAGGTGATAAAGTTGCATGGCTACGAGGTAAGTACAGTGAATTGTATAGATATATGACCCTTCAGAGGTCTAATAAGCAAGTTAATGATATTCGTCTAATTGTCTATCAAAATCTAACAAGATTTTGCTAGTTTGATCAATTTTTTTTCTTTTGACATTAGTTTGATCAATTTTAGTTGATCAAAATCTAGCAAGTTAATGCACATAAACATCTGACGGTAGTTGTGTTCTCGGGTTGATGTCCTTGTTCTCTATGTTTTCTATGAATTTCAGACTCGAGAACTGATCGAGGACTTGAGATCCGCCAGCGAGATGGAGTTGCATAGTGGGAGGGGTAATCTGGGCGCGGATACGAAGACTCTGATACGGGTTTTGTGTCACCGGAGTGATTCGGAAGCTTCACAGTTCCTCAAGAAGCAGTACAAAATACCCAAATCTGCTGCATAGAGTGGTGGTCAATGGGTCGAGTCGGGTCTTATTTTCACGCAAATGGAATTTCTTGTGATTTTGAATTGCGAAAGTAGGTATTGGTTGCTTTCAATCTAATTGAAGTTTGAAAAGTTTTTTAAATTACAATGCTTTAATTTTTTTATTGACTTGTTAAACTACAATTTCCTCAAAAAATAGTAGTATTACCTTGTTCATAATGACGTGATGGTATTTTATTTGATGGAGAAAATAGTAAACATTATTTGAATGTCTAAACATGTAATTAAAAGTTTAAAACAATATATCTCCATAGTTGTATACTTAAAATTTCAAATCTATGAATATTCTTAGTAATATATTTCTAAGTAATGTTATTAAACGGTCATGTATGCATACGTTTCTTCAAAAATGGTTCCAACGTGCGTATGTGTATATATTATTCGCATGTGCACAGACATTCCCCAAAACAATACTGGTGCACCCTATGATAGTGTGCACACACTTTAAAAAACATATATAATTATAAGCAAAAATGTATACAATTTAATTGTTAGTTTTTAATGAAAAATTGAGTATAAAAAGATATATAATTATTAAAAAACATGTATACACTATTGAATAAAAAATTATATACATATGGATGTTAGTTTTTTTAATGAAAAACTTAGTGTGAAAAAAGTATACAATTATTAATAACATGTATACAAAATAGAATAACATGTATACAAAATAAAATAAAAAGTTATACATATATGGGTGCACCCGAATGCATCTAATATCAATTCAATATCATGAGTACATCACGTGATATATAACTATATTACTTATATGATATATTGTTATATAGGTAGTGTTATTCTTAATATCAGGTATTATATACATATGTGTTATATATATTAAAAAAGGGCGGCGATTAAGAAGTAGATAGACACTTGTGTGAGATTTTTTTTCCGGAACTTATTCTATGGAATGGATTAGAGATTCTAACATTTAATAAAAATTAATAATCCATTGAAGAAAAAATGATGACGGTGACTTTTCACGATATTAAGGGAAGTGGTTTATTTGACTTATTTTAATAAAATTTTGCACAAATTTATATTTTTATTTGACTTAATTTAAAATTCAATGACTTCTTACCTAATTTAAATGAACTTTATTAGTTAATGTTTTTAGATAAAAAATAAATTCTAAAATAAATGAAAAACTTGGAATTAACTTGAACTTTGACAAATTTAAATTAAACAATTATGATGTTACATGAATTAATTTTATTTATAAATGTGAACATTGAAATTACTGAAGAAAAGTATGAGCAAATAAAGTTGTTAAAATCCACGCCACATCAACAAGAAAGATTATATTGAGATTTAAAAAATAATAAAAATATATTTATAATTTTGTCTGCACGCTATTATTAATTTATTCATACCTCATAATGTATTAATAAGCCGATCTAAACATTAATCACATGCCATCTGCAACTAGTGAGATTATACTAAATATTCCCAATTTCCCATGTTGTATAGATCTAAAACCATAGTATTTTCATACTTAGAACTTTAATTATTATGAGACCGAAGACGTTATTTTATGAGTTAGTTTATTATATATAACTCCTCTTACTATATATTAATAAAATAATAAACAATTTTATTATTATTAACCTGTAAAAAACACAATTGAATTTAATTAGGGATAGACGGTACTATAATGTTACGATAATTAATTAATATGGATAAAAATTAAAAATGTGCATATATAAAGGTTGGTGGGAAGAGTATTATTTATAAAAAATGTTCCACGTCAAAGGCCAAGAATGGGCCAAATTTCCGACAACTTGAAAACTTAGGATCCAATAAAATCGAACACATTCATATCTTCGCATAAAATAATGTAGTGGGTAGGTGGTAACGTGCTCACATGTCACCTACCCCCATCCATCCGTCACCAAAAACCACCCATGAATACCGAAATTTTGAAATACCATTTCACATTAAAAATTATAAATATAGAAAATACAGATTTATCGAATTATATAATAATACTCCCTCAAAATTATCTTAATTTATATTACTCCCACTTATCACATACTCCTATAACATATATTATACTTTAATTTTTATCTATAAATACTCTAAAAAATTAATAAAATTAGTAAAAAGATAACTTCTCTTATACTACATACATATCTATAGTGATAGATAACTACGAGAGACGTATTTAATTTTAATTAAAATAATAAAATTGACATGAAAATATTTTAAAAGGACAAAAACTTGTGTACACCCGGGCGTATGGGAGCACACTTGCCTTTAGAATTTTGTGTTAAATTGTATACCCATTAGTATAAAGATGTGTACCATTTATTTTTTGAAGAAAAATAAAAAAATATTAATGAAAAGTGTATACCTTTTAGAATGTAATGATGTACCCTTATTAATTAAAGCGTATACCCTTTCGAACAAAACAATGTACCCTTATCCATAATACTAAATTCTAAAAGCCCACAGTGTATCCCAAAAACACAAGAGTCTCTCTTTCAAAATAATCTTAACATGACTTCTCTTAAATTACGTTATAGTATGATAACTAAAGCATGAATGAAATATTTAATTTTAATTAAAATAATAAAATTAACATGAAAATATTTTAAAATAATCTTAACATAATGTTGCATTCCAATCTACAAACACTTACAAAAGCATTCTAATCCTGTATTATAAAAGTACTCCCTTTATTTTTAATCCATTCACTCTACTATTTTGGATCATTCATTTTTAATCTATTCAATTCATCTTCTAGATTTATGGGATCCACATTCTCACTAATACAATTAAAATATGGGATCACACCTTCCACTAATACAACTACCCACTACACATTAAATAATAATATTTTTAATGCACGTATAAAAAACAAATGAATACATTAACAATGAAAGGAGTGAGTAGTATGTTACATTCTAGAACTTTTAGAAAATTTCTTATCAAGTTCGGAAATTCTATATCTTCGTTGGGTCGTTGATAAATTTAGATTTCTTTGTTTTATATATTAGAAATTCAAGATCATTGTATTTTGGAGGCGATTGCTATAATCCGTAAACATTTCATGTTAATGAAAAAGAGTGTTAGATTTAGATTTACAAGTTTATCTTAATCTGATCAGTTTTAAATATTATCTCATACACCCAACATTACGTACTACTCACTCCATCTCATTTTAAATGACACAATTTTTATTTTGGATTGTTCTACAAAAATTTGCATATTCTTGAAAAAGCAAAAAGTTCGTGCCGGACAAAGAATACAAACGGCGAGAGTAGTCACTAATTAATTATATCTATATTTCATTTTAATTATTTAATTCTAAGGTAACATTACTTAAAAAAATAATATCCATGTGACTCTACTCTCTTTTCAACACACACACACACACAAAAAATCAAAATATATAGTCCGACTTCAACCATGCAATAATTCAAAGTTGCCCCGCCATCGCCATGGCGACTTTCTCTCTCCTCATCCTGTTCCCACTCTCTCTCCCCGTCATCCTCCTCCTCCACCACCTCTACTTCCGCCTCCGTTTCAGTCTGCCGCCGGGCCCCCGGCCGTGGCCGGTGGTCGGAAACCTGAAGGACATCAAACCCGTCCGGTTCCGGTGCTACGCCGAGTGGGCCCAATCGTTCGGCCCAATCATAACGGTTTGGATCGGGTCGACCCTGAACATCGTGGTATCGAACGCTGAGCTGGCGAAGGAGGTGCTGAAGGACAAAGACCAGCAGTTGGCGGACCGGTATCGGAGCCGGTCGGTGGCCCGGTTCAACAAAAACGGGCAGGACTTGATTTGGGCCGATTATGGGCCTCACTATGTGAAGGTGAGAAAGCTGTGTACGCTTGAGCTGTTTGCCCCAAAGAGATTGGAAGCATTGAGGCCCATTAGAGAAGAGGAGGTTTCTGCCATGGTGGAATCCATCTACAGAGACTGCACTGCCCCGGGTACGTCTAAATGGGTCATCCAGAGTCTGACCCGTGTAGACTAATGATATGGTCTTTTATGTGGAGGATTAATTTTGTTTTACTAATTGGTCATCTATGGTATCAATATGGGTCATATATTGCAAATTAATAATGATAAATATATATCTATAGGTTTTTTTAATAATTATTATATGACCTAATTGCTACTATATTAATTAGGGGTAGATATGTGCGAGACAATTTTACTATTTAATTAATTACTATCATTTTTTTTATAAAGATAGGGTGTACAACCTCCAATTGTTATAATCTCCTGTATAATCTCCCTTCTTCATATTTGGTGTGTGTGTGTTTTTTTTTAAACTATTGTTGCTGTTACTATTTTTTTCATTTTTTATTTTTTAATTTTAAGAATATAATTATAATTTTACCCTTGGTTTAGGTATAATTTATCCCTTAGGGTTTAGGATATAATTGTAATTTTGCCATTGTGGTTTAGTTTATAATTTATTCCTAGTAATTTTACCTTGGATTTAGGGTATAATTGTAATTTTATCCTTGTGGTTTAGAGTATAATTTATCCATAAGATTTAGGGTATAATAGTCATTTAAATAAAATAAAATAAAAAATAAAATAAAAAACAATATTAATGATGAAGCAGGAATTAATTAAGAAGGGTGAGACCAAAGTTGTACCAATTGAATTGGTACAACCAGTTTTATCCTAGTCCCTCTCCATTTTTTTAATGCTTTTTCTTTTAAAATGTTATCTAAGTATTATAATTTGTTCATAAAGTTATATTTTTCATTCAATCACACAATTCTTTCGGGGTAGGCTTGGTTTGATTATTAAATTTTGAATTTGTAATATTATGATTGTAAAAATGTGATTTGACTTTTAAAATAGGAGTATTTGATTTGTAGAAATAGAATAGATTATGCAATATTAAATTGTGGAAAGTTATTTAGGAATTATTGAGTGATTGAAAAGTATAAAGAAAATATAAAATCAATGAAGTAAAAAAAAAGTGTGCTTAAATTTGAAAAATATGAATATTTAAAATGTGTAGTTGGCCCCAAATAAATATGGGGCAGAAGTCAAAATCAGCATAACTTACGCACACATCTACAAATTGAATTTGAAATACTACAATTTTGGGATAGAGTTGAAAATGAAGTGATATTGGTTGTAATTTGGACAGATAAAGTGGGAAAGAGTGTAGTAGTAAGGAAATATTTGGGATCAGTGGCATTCAACAACATTACAAGACTTGCATTTGGGAAACGATTTGAGAATGCACAAGGAGTATTAGACGAGCAAGGACAAGAGTTTAAGGGCATCGTGTCGGATGGCTTCAAGATTGGTACATCCATTTCCATTCTTGAGCATATCCCGTGGCTGCGTTGGCTCGCCCCGTTTGACGACGAGGTGTACGCCAAACACGAGGCTCGTATCGACCGTCTCACGAATAAGATTATGGAGGAGCATGCTCTCGCTCGCCAACAAACCGGAGGAGCTAAGCAACACTTCTTTGATGCATTGATAACACTCAAAGACAAGTATGATCTTAGTGAGGACACCATCATTGGTCTTCTTTGGGTAAGTATATATTATTACATCATATCTTGTCCTACTTTGTGTTCTCTGTTTTTCCTAGATGATCACACATTCACACTAAATGCTTTATTGTTTTAGTAGGGTTTTTTTTTTTTAATTCAATTTTCTAAATTTAAAATGTTGCTATTTGTGACATGACAACCGCATATATATAGATAAATAGTGTAATAAGAAAGGGTTATAGTAGTGTATTATTGTGTTTTTTGATTTGTTAGATAGTTATAGTTCATATGTCACCGTATTGGATTACTTGACTAAGTGAAGAAGAAACTCTAAAAACAATTAGATTAAGATTTTTTCTTTAATCATCCAACGACTTAACATAAGAGACGTTACACTAGCGTGTAACAAAAACATTCATGGTGGTAAAAAAGAGTTTTATCATCACCTAATGTCAATGCTCTCTGTTGCAACAATTACAGGACATGATTGCGGCGGGAACGGACACCTCGGCCATATCCGCCGAGTGGGCCATGGCGGAGCTGATGAGGAACCCAAGGGTCCGACGGAAGGCTCAAGAAGAGCTGGACCGTGTGATTGGACACGATCGTGTGATCACGGAACTCGACTTCGCCAACCTACCCTACTTACAAGCTATAACCAAAGAATCATTGAGGTTACACCCTCCAACCCCTCTCATGCTCCCCCACCGTGCAACTACCAACTTAAACGTCGGAGGCTACGACGTCCCCAAGGGCACCATTGTGCTTGTCAACGTTTGGGCCGTTGCTCGTGACCCTACGGTGTGGAAGAACCCCTTGGAATTTCGTCCCGAGAGGTTCTTCGAGGACGATATTGACATGAAAGGGGCTGATTTTCGGCTCCTTCCATTTGGTGCGGGAAGAAGAGTGTGCCCCGGGGCGCAACTAGGCATTAACCTGATCATGTCGATGATCGCTCACCTTCTCCATCTCTTCGATTGGGACGATGTCGAAGAAATTGACATGGAAGAGAGCCCAGGTCTAGTGACCTACATGAAGACTCCATTGGAGGCAGTTCCCACGCCAAGATTACCATCCAACTTATACAATTGTTCTATCGATCATATTTGAATTTGAATTTTTTAAAATATTTTGTTGACAGGACATTCCAAATGTACTATAGCACCAAATTTATGTTGTTTGTTTTGTTAATTTAAAATGAAATGTAGGGTTGCAAAAATTTATTTAATAAAGGCGGTTAATTTGCACTCATCGTGTTGTTATATCTTCTATAGTACTATTTTAAGTTGTAAAATACGTGTAAAACTTGTGTGTTCCTAGTGTGTTACTAAATCTCATGTTCGCTCATTGAAAGTAGTACTTTTAGTATTAAATGTTATATTATCCTTATTTTTTAAGAAAAAAATTAGTGTTTTTAATCAAAATTTTATATTATTTATATTTTAGGGATCTTTTCAATTAAAAAATTATAGAAATTCTATGATTTTAGATCATGTATTGATAGTTTTATATCTTTCGCGTTCTGAATTGATAGCAAAAATATTTCAGGTTCCTAATTGATAGTTTACATATCTTTCAGGTCCTGTATTGAAAAAACTCCCACTACAAAAAAAGTATTTTTAGCAACTGAATTTACCAATAGATTAGCAACAAAAATGACATTTTTGTTTTAGCAACGAAATGCCAACAGAATTATTCTCTATTTTAGCAACGGAATTCAATCCGTTGTTAATTGCCAACAGATTACCAAGGAAATCATTATATAAATTACTAACGGAATTATTTAGCAACGGAATTGATTTTTCGTTGCTAAAAATTTACCAACCACCACTTTACCAACGGAATTTTACCAACGGATTCCGTTGCTAATTCGTCGGTAAGTCAATTTAACAATAGAATTAAGACTTTTACCAACAGAATATTCTGTTGGTAAAAAATAGTTTTTTTTGTAGTGTCCTTAATAAAAATATACTCCCTCCGTCCCACTCAAAGGGTTCATTTTTTCCATTTTGGTCGTCCCACCCAAAGGGTCCCAATTTCCTTTTATATACACATGGGACTCACACACACCCTTTAATACAATTAAAATATGAGACTCATACTCCTACTAATAGAACTACCCACTACACATTAAATAATAATACTCCTTAATCCACGTGCCAAAAAACAAAAACAACCTTTTGGACGGGACGAAGAGAGTATTCCATTTCCTTATACACCTTATATAATAATCGATAACACAATAGATTAACTCATTTTTCTTTATTCTACGGGTGTTTGTGTCAGGGGTCGAGCCATGATTAATATTGTACACGAGTTAGTATTTTCTCCAATAGTGTTATATTATTTGTGAATTAATACTAGGATTATTCCTCTGATTTTTTTTTTGTTTTTTATAATTGTGATTTAGTGATAGTTATTTCCAAAGTTTAAATACGAACTATTTATCCAAAAAAATTAAAAGAGATCGACCTAACCCCATTACTCAAACCTTAGATGTACGTGAACCCTATACTGCCAACATAGCATCTCCCAACCCCATATTTATAGATTTACTTTAATATACTCCCGAACAATCAAAGTATCAATTTTACCCTCAATTTGAAAAATAACCAATTTTTATTTTCAACATAAGAGCCTAACACATGTTCATCATATCTTCTAATACTAACTATTTACTATATATATATATATATATATATATATATATATATATATATATATATATATTTCTTAATTTATACCTGAGTGTTTTAATTGTTTTGTTCCATCCTTTAAAAAAAATTGTTCTTACTGAAGGAAAAAAAAAAACTCTCTAATATTTGGGTAAAATTTCATTATTATCCCCCTTCAGTTAGCAGTTTTTCTATGCCTCCTAATATATAATACTTCATTCGTTCCATGTAAAGGGTAGTTTTTGCTTTTTACACGTGGATTAAGAAATATTATTATTTAATGTATAGTGAGTAGTTGTATTAATGGGTGTGTGGGCCCCATATCTTAATTGTATTAGTGTGGGTGTGTGTGTCCCACATATGTAAATAGAGAAAGAAAACTCTTCGAGTGGGACACCCAAAATGGAAAAAAGAAACCCAAGGAGACGAGGGAGTAAGTGATTAAATTCCCAAAATAACGAGATATTCTTAATTCGATTTAAAATTTCTAATCGAGTCATAAATACGTAAAATCAAGTTATAAAATATGTATAATCAAATTATTTATTTTGATCGGGTGAACACTTAATAAAATCAAATTGAGCATTTAACTAAAGACTCATAAAAATATGGTAAATTTTTATTCTTATTTTTAAAAAGTGTAATGGGCTCTTGCTCGTTAGCTCCTTAAAATTATTTAGGCCGAAAAAATGAATTGATTGTAAGTGAGAGGGGTGAGGGTTGCCCAAACCAAGGCAAACCTAATTAAATCTCATTTATTGCTTCTTTCTGCTTTTGCGTCTCTTCTTTTCAAACACATATCTCTATTACACTCATTGTACTCTAATTCCGCTCTGATGGCACAGATTGTGTAATAAATTTTTAAAGAGTAAAATTCATTTTTAGTCCAAAAACTAATTCAAATTTCGATTTCAATCCCAAATTAGTTAATCGTTTCAATTTAGTCCTATAACTTCTTAATTTGGTCGATTTTTGTTCAATTTTCGCCGGAATTTAAATTTTCTACAGGGAAAGGCCACGTCTAATCTTCAAATTTGGGGGAATCCGGATTACAGGGCAAACATGACGTACAAAATTGAATTTTAACCAACAAAATTGACATGTCAGCTTTAATTAAATCATTTTCCACATCATGTATACTTCAAATTTTTTTAACAGAACATCATTTATGTTTTATATAGAAATAGAAGTATATGCAGGAATAATATATACTCCATATTAATTATTAAAAATCAAGCAAAAATAGATATTAATTAATTGGAAAAAACCTAATAAAATCTAAGAATCCTAATTTTATCCCCTTAACCAAACAAGATGTATGATAGTTGGTTTTATGTGAGTATTCTTTTTCTTTTCCATCAATCTGGTAAATTGGTTTTATGTGAATATTCTTTTTCTTTTCCATTAATCTGGTAAATTTATTTTCTATTTGTTAATCTGAATTTTTCATCTTCTAAAACAGTAGATGATATTTAGAGGTGCAGATTGGATGGCCTTGCCGACGGAGTGGGTAATGAGGGAGAGCCACCTTAGCAACGGTTTGGTTGTTCCCTCTAGCACCACCGCCATGGTTTAAATCACTCAAAACTCAACAATTTGGGGAAATACTCTAGAATTTTGCCTAGAAAATTCCTGGGTAAGAAATTGGGGATGGGGATTGTGGTGTTGTGGATTTCGGCCTGTCATTCCAGATTCGATAAAGAGGATAAAATATAGGCTTCTTAAATTTTGCTGTTTTGATTTTTTTTTAAATAAATGTATAATTATTCCGATATGATGTGTAAAATGATTCATTTATTTACTTAATTAATTATGCTGATGTGGCAATATCATTCGTCAAAATTCAATTTCTTATGTTATGAAGTCGGATTCCCCTAAATGTAAAGATCACGTGGGCAGAAAATTCACTTTCCGGTTAAAATTGGATATTATTTTACCAAATTAAAAAGTTATGGGATTAAATTGAAACGATTAATTATTTTGGGATTGAAATCGAAATTTACATTAGTTGTGGGACTAAAAATGAATTTAACTCAATTTTTAAATATGATAATTCATGTAAAGTAATACTTCTCTTAATTAAATTAATTTATTAATAATTCGTATAATTGAGTGAAATAGTCTCTCACCATTTGATTCAAGTAAGACTTGCTCTAGTTTGATAGTTTGAGGGGACGTTTGGATAACTACTTTGATAATAAAGGAATGGGAATGGAATTCATGTTAGTGTTTGATTCAATACTTTAATTCCAATACACAGTAATTTTATATCCAAAATATTGGGAATTCCCATTCCTCAACATTTTGAGGGGAATTACTTTCATTCCCACCTGTATGCTCTCTTTATTCTTTTTTTGTTTTTTCTTTTAAAATTATTTTCATTTTTTCTAATTTAATATTATTTTAAAAAGAAAATTAATTTTTTATTCATAAATATTTTTTTAAAAATAAAAATATATCATATTGATTCCATTCCCAAAAATTTTTGAAACAATCCAAATAAAATGAATGACTATTATAGTGATTTACATTTCAACCAAACACAATACTCATAATGTCCATACTCATTCCCATTCCTTAACACTTTCATTCTCATTCTTATTCATATTCCAAATGATATACCAAACACCCCCTGAATTTTCATCTATTTATAAGGTTTGTTGTATTTTTTCTTAAATTGTTTTAATGTCAATTTATTAAAAATTGGATTTATTATAGAAACCCGTAACAACGTCAATTTTAATTTTACTTGGATACATTCTCATTTTCTATCTCATTCACCTCTTATATATTGATTTTTACATAAAATGAAAATATACACAAAAAAAAATCAAAATAAGTATAGATTATTATTATTATAATTATTTATTATTCTTATTATTATTATTATTATTATTATTATTCCCAAAATTCTTTCATCTTTCTAAAATTGATATTTGAAAACCAACGTAAACAGCAACCAAACATGCCTTTAGGTTCAGCCCTACGCATGCATGAAACGGTTCCTATATGTATCTATTGTATCTTCATTCATGCATTGAGGTATATTCCATACTTTTGTGGGGGGTAGCTGCCCTAAATTAAGCATAATTTTGACAAGCAAAAGTCTTGTGAATCAAATATATATATATATATATATATATATATATATATATATATATATATATATATATATATATATATATATATATATATATATATATATATAATTATTAAAAAATCTAAGTATATGGGTTAAACGACCACCTCATCTAAAAATTTAATACTTAATCAAGTCACTCTAACACGGGGAATTTTGCATCAAGCAGCTTGCATGTGGAATTTTTTGATAAATGGGTGGCGGTGAGGTTCAAACCCCTGGACTTTTGTTAACCATGGGCTCTGATACCATGTTAAATGATCACCTCATCTAAAAGATTAAGCTGGTAGAAAAATAAATCGTTTAATACTTAATCAAGTCACTTTAACAATATGTTAGATGGAGCAAGAAATTTCTTCAAGGCACAACTGAACTAACTACTTTTGTGATTAATACAGTAAGATCATTTTATGCTTTTGTGGTTAGTTATTTTTTTTTATTAAAAATGTTCACTTTTTTCTAAAAATGTTACTTCCTCCGTCCTAAGAAAAATTGAATAGTTACTATAGACATAAAGTTTACGAAATTTTACTTTTTGATCAACTTTATTGATTTTTTGAGGATAATGTAATAGTTTAGGTAATACTCCCTCCGTCAATTCTCAATGTATCCATTTGCTTTTTGCACGTGGATTAAGGAGTATTATTATTTTATGTATAGTAGGTAGTTGTATTAGTGGAGGGTGTGAGTCCCATATTTTATTTGTATTAGTAGAGTGTGTGGGTCCCATAGTCCAAAAAAGGAAATTGATAAATTAAGGATGAACGACCCAAAATGGTAAAATTGATAGATTGACAGTGAACGGAGGGAGTAAATAAATTATAAAGTATATCATGTCTGATAAGCGGGAGTGATAAATTTATAATTAAAATATACTCCCTTAGCCCCATGCACAGAGTTGTTTTTTGTTTTTTTCATGTGAATTAAGGAGTATTATTATTTAATGTGTAATTGGTAATTGTATTAGTGATGTGTGAGCCCCATATTCTAATTGTATTAGTAGGTGTATCTCATATGTGTAAAAAATGAAAGATTACCTTTGAATGAAAGACTCAAAATAGAAAAAGGGAACGGTTTGAATGGCACATATAGAATAGTACTTTTAAATGAGGATTGATGTGACATTTCAAGTAAAATTAATACTCCCTCCGTCTCGCCAATAAGTGTCCATTTGTTTTTTGCACGTGGATTAAAAAGTATAATATTTTAAAGTGTAATGATATGAGAGAAATAATATTTTAATGTGCAGTGGATATCTGTATTAGTGTTGAGTGTGGGACCCATGTGTAGTGGTTGAATATAATAATATTATTGTGCGTGTCACATCAACCAAAAAAGGAAATGAACACTTTATATTGGAACGGACCAAAATGGTAAAATAGATACTTATGAGCGGAGTATAAGATAGATGAAAACAAAAAATGTGAAAAAAGAAAATGAGGTTTTTACACCCTTCAATTTCCATGAACCTACCTCCATAATTACCAAGCATATATATGTATGTGAACTTCACACTGCCACCATGCACTCCACTCTTTCACCATAATAATATTAATGGCACTTTTCTCTCTCCTCCTCCTCCTACTCCCCCTCCATTTCCTCCTCCTCCGCCTCGTCTACCACCGTCTCCGTCTTTCGCCGGGGCCCTAGCCGAGACCCAATGGCGGACCCGGATTTTGGATTTGGGGGTGCAGAATTGTTAAAATTACATGCAATGTATTCCCTCCGTTTTTCGCAAGGTTGTTATTTACTTTTTACACATGAATTAGAAAGTACTCCCTCCGTCCCAGCTTTAACTTCACACTTTCCATTTTGGACCGTCCCAAATTCAACTTCACATTTCCATAAAAGGAAAAAACCACAAACTAATATCCCTCTAACATACTTTAATTTCAAATTTGTCATCACATTTTTAACACACATAACATACTTTATTATTTATTTATTATCCAAAAATATTATACTACCCTCAAAAGTAAGTCAAAAAGTGACTTTTCTTAAACTCCGTATCTACAGTAAATGCGAACTTGAATTTGGGACGGAGGGAGTATTATTATTTAATTTGTAGTGAATAATTATATTAGTGTCATGTATATGTCTCATATTTTAATTATATTAGTAATGTGTGTGGATAACATATACAAGATACTCACATTCGAAGTTCAGCATTCTGATAACATATATTCCTCTGTCCCGTCCTAATTATTACGTTTATTTTTTGCACGGGGATTAAAGAACATGATATTTTAATGTGTAGTGAGGTGAAATAAATAATATTTTAATGTATAGTACTGGGTAGTTGTATTAGTGTTGTAGGTGGGCACCCCCATATACCAAAACGAGAAATGTAACCATTAGAATGTGACTCTAAATTGAAAATACGTAACCATTAGAATGAGAAGAAGAGAGTATTTTCTACATTAAATTAATAGGAGAAATAATTATCTACTAAAAAATCATATAAAACCATGTAAGAAAATAACTCAACTATTAACTAATCATTTTTATAATTGCAATATTAGTTATTATTATTAATTATTCAAAAATTACTTAAAGGATGTCCACAATAATTATTAAATAAAAATTAAAATAAAATTAATAAAATAAAATGTAGAGCATAAAATCAATAGAGTTAATGTACCTATTAATAAAACAAACTTAATGGGGTATATATAGTGGTATATTTTTAATTTGGGGTACATTTGTACCCCAATGAACCCATACTCGGTCCGCCACTGTCGAGACCTGTGCTCGGAAACCTCGGCCAGATCAAACCCGTCCGGTTCCGCTGCTATGCGGAATGGGCCCGGACCTACGGACCCATCATCTCAGTGTGGACGGGGTCCACACTGAACGTCGTCGTTTCTAACACGGCGCTGGCGAGAGAGGTGCTGAAGGAGAAGGACCAGCAGCTGGCGGACCGGCACCGGAGCCGGGCAGCGGGTCGGTTCAGCAAGGGCGGGCAGGACCTGATTTAGCGGAATATGGGCCCCACTACGTGAAGGTGAGAAAGGTGTGCACGATGGAGCTCTTCTCTCCTAAGAGACTGGAAGCGTTGAGACCGATTCGAGAGGACGAGGTTTCGGCCATGGTGGAATCTCTTTACACACATTGCAATTCCCCTGGTAGTATACACGCTTATTCTACACTTTTATTTATTTAATATTAATTATTGTTAAACTACGCAAATATTTGGGTGGGAAAATAATAATATTTTAATAAAAAATTATAGTGATAATCGTATTTTGAAATAATTTCATGAATAATTTATTGTAGTTAAAATAAAAAGAAATAACATTGATAACTAATTAAGAAAAATAAAATAATTTTTTCGAGATGTTCTCAATCAAGACTTTCTATAATAATTATTATTATTAGTCTCAGTGAAATCGATTTACCATGCATATATATTGTTTTCACAAAATTATTTTTTAGTATGTGAAATTTTAAAAAAATAAATTATTTTAGTGAAAAATATTACTCGTCTTAAAATAAATATAAAAATCAAAATATATAAAAATTTAATTAAGAATAATATTTTTTTAAAAAAATATAATAATTTATTACTCTAATTAAGATTTCTTTTATGTACTAAAATGTGATATTAGAATATTGAATACTTTGTGAATGATAATAATAACAATAATAATAATTGTTTTGGGATAAGCAAAATGTAATTAGATTTATAATAAGGGACCATACACGAGGCTATGAAAATTTCCTCCTTTAGGGTATGCACTTAATTTTTAATTAATTAATTATACTTATAATTAGTGTGGTTAAACAAGTATTTGGGACCATTCTTATGATTAATACATGTGTATTTTAAATTTTTTTATTTAATTCTAAAATATATATGAATAACTTAATCTAATCATTTAGATCATTAGTGTAGCGATATTTCAAATGTACGTAGTAGTAACTCTGTCTAGTTTTAATTTTATATCAACTTAACAATAACGTGACATATATAATCAAATGCAATAAATTTGGGCAGATAAAGTGGGAAAGAGCGTTGTTGTAAGGAACTATTTGGGATCAGTGGCATTCAACAACATTACAAGACTTGCATTTGGTAAACGATTCGTAGACCAACATGGTGTGTTGGACGAGCAAGGGCAAGAGTTCAAGGGCATCGTGTCGAATGGGATCAAAATCGGAGCGTCTCTTTCGATAGCCGAGCACGTCCCTTGGCTGCGGTGGTTCTTCCCAGTAGACGAGGAGGGGTTCTCGAAACACGAAGCTCGTAGAGACCGTCTCACTCGAAAGATAATGGAGGAGCACAAGCGTGCTAGACAAGAGACGGGAGGAGCAAAACAACACTTCTTTGATGCGTTGTTGTCACTTCAGACCAAATATGAGCTTAGCGAGGACACAATCATTGGCCTTCTTTGGGTGAGCAATCAATCTTTTCATGCTATAAAATATCATGAGTTTTGATTAATTCATTTCTTTGTTTAATCATATGGGATTTTATTTATATATTGTTTTCATGCATCATAATTAGTTAGTTTTAAGGAGTTAAGATAAATGCTACTTAAATTTGCAAGCCTACGAAAGTGTGGAATGCTATGGGTAAACATTGATATTCTTTGTGCATTGTATAGAAAGGAAGAAGAAACTGTTTCACATATTTTCTTCACTTGCAAAGTAGCTCATAGAATTTTATCAAATTGTTACAAATGGACAAAGATGAGCATGGTACCCCATATTATTCATGAGCGACATCTTCTGCAACATGACAATCTACTAGGAAATTCAAGAAGCCAAAATTATCTACAACAATTTGGTCTGCAATCATCTGGTCAATATGGAATGGGAGAAATGAGATTGTTTTCAAAGGAAAAGAAATTGATACTTCTAAGATATTTTCTGAAGTCAAAACAAAGATATGATCTTGGTTAGTCGTTAGAGGAGAATTTGTCAATAAATTTTTATTCAAGGAATGGATTTTAGATCCTACAATATGCTGTAATTGAGTACAAGTTTCACTGAATATCTGTATTTATAAGGGTTGAAGTACCCCTTGTACTTCAATTTAATAATTTCCTGATAAAAAAAATGCTACTTAATTTGGAAAATCCTCATTTTTAATATTCTGTTTTGAAGATTGCCACCCATATTAAATTTTTTAGAGGAATGTCACTTTTGAAAAATTTTAAAACACAATTATTCTTCTTTAAATTTGGGTAACACGCGACATTAAGTACGACTATTTGTGCGATAAAATGTGTAACTATGGATTACTGCCAATAGTATCATTGTTGGTCACACAATCAGTCGTATGCAGGGTCGTGTATGGTCTCATAAACAGTTATGATTAGTTACATTATATATAATAGAAAACCGTAGTCACATAGTTGGTCGCACAAATGATCGCATATAATTAGGTTGCTTAAATAATTTAAGTGTGAGGGTAATTATGCCTTAAAAATCTTTTAAGGTAGCAATTTTCATAAAAATGTCCTTAAATAGACATTTTTCCAAATTTTACTAAATTCTAATCCTATAATTTTTTTTTTCGATGATTCAATATTAATCCAATAATTTTTTTCACATCAATTTTGGTATTTTTATGGGAACTTTACTCATGTGCTTTACTATATATTTTCCATCAGTTATTTTTTTATGATCAATTTAAGTCATTTACCATCAATTTTTTTTTAAAAAAATTCCCAACTTTTTTACGTTTTCAAGTTCACTTCAATCTAATCTAATATTAATCTTGTGATTTGAGATATATTTGGTATAATTTTCATCTCCTTCCTTTATGCTATCACAGTGTTGTCTGATCGGGTCAGCTAAGTACACCTCTATATCTCCTTATATAAAATAACATTTCAAATTTAAAATATCAAATTGTGAAGTGGCATTTAAACATTGAATTAGCATTTATGATTTTATGAAATTTGTGAGGTGGCATAGCGTAAGTTGATTATGAGGAGGTTGCGGGTTTAAGCATCAATTTACACATAATTTTTTTTACTTACTCTTTTTCTTTAAACTTTCAATTGAATTTTTTTAATGAGATTTGATACAATTTAAAAGTCCAATTATCAAACATTCCATTTTTCATTTCTTAATTTGGGTGAGGCATTTTGATTTTGTGCTAAACAAATGGCGCCTGGATAAGAAAGGAGAGGCTGCTAGATCAACATTCTCATTAAAATAACCATCCTCGGTGGCTGCATCAGCAGAATGACGCTTTGGAGATGTAGTAAACCGTTTCTCACTCACCCTAACATCCACATCCTTGTCCATAGACTGACCAGAGCGTGATTAGGACCAGAACTCAAAGAGGTAGCAGCAACAGCATGATCAGGGGTGTTAATCTGGACCTGGTTCAGATCAGAATCGGGACCAAAAGCAATGCATCCTCACCAGCAAAACTATTCGAAATAGGGGTGGCGTTGGTCCTGTCCAGCCCAGCCCCTTACCAGTAGAAACATAACTATCCACACGTACATCAGGGGGTGAGGTTTAGACCCCCAACTGATAACCAAAGGACCAGCAACAGCAGGGCCGCGCGTTGCTTTACCACGTTTTTTATTGCAATCAGCATCCAAATGACCAAAAGAATGGCAATCCAAACAGCAAGAGGGGGCATTTTCATATCCTACAGAAATTTCAAATGATCTAGAAGATGTTGCCAAGTTAACCACAGTCGGCAGAGGGCCGTCCAAAGCATCATATTCAACAAGGAACTCTTGCAAAATGACCAAGTCAACCACTAAGGGCCCTTTCATCAATACGAATAGGAGTACCTATTGCTGAAGCAATCGATCGCAAGATTCGCAAAGTCCAGAGCTCGTAAGGAAGCTTGAAAATTCGTATCCATACTGAGGTAATGGTCGATTTCACTCTATAATGATTAAATGCTACCCATTTCTGGATCCGAACTTTACCTGAAGCCAGATCGAAGAAGCGCTCCTTGAGTAGGTAATTTCTGCGATTTTCATCAGGAAGAATCTATTAGTTGTATTATTTTTATTATTATCTAAGGGTTTTTTAGTTTATTTACTTTTCATTGTAATCCCTAATTATATATACTCTTTATTGTATTCTATTTCATTAAGCAAGTCAATAAGAAATCCCTAGTTCCTTTTTTCTCTATGTTATCATGGTATCAGAACCACCATTCATCGATTTCTCTTTGCTTGATTGAAGAAGTTATAATCCAATCCACAGCTTTTGGGCGACGTCCGTACAATTTCGGCGTCTGTACGAGTTCGGCATCGGTGTCCGTACAGTTTTTATGGTGGTATTTTCGATTTTCCCTTTGTTTGTTCGTACTCTCGGTGTTACAGTTTGAATTGGATTCGATTTATTTGGTTGGATTCTGTTGATTTGGTACTTTGGGGATTATTGGATTTTGTTGTTTAGTTTGATTTGGTGTGCTCATAGAGTTCTGTTTCATCATGGCTAGTCGTAAGGATGATTCACTTCAGTCGATTAGCGTTCAATTGGATGGTAAAAACTATACGTATTGGAGCTATGTTATGAAGAATTTCTTGCGTGGAAAATCTATGTGGAGCTATGTCACAGGTGTGAGGATTAAGCCTATAGACGAGAAGGAGACTAATTATGCGGCCTTGGTCGACAGTTGGGAGGCTGATAATTCGAAGATCATTACGTGGATTAACAATTCTGTTACCCACTCCATTGGTGTTCAGTTGGCTAAGTATGAGATGGCTAAAGAGGTATGGGATCATCTTGCTAGATTGTACACGCAGTCTAATTTCGCCAAGCAGTATCAGTTGGAGACAGATATTCGTGCTCTTCAGCAGAATGATATGAGTGTTCAAGAGTTTTATTCTGCCATGTCTATTCTCTGGGATCAGTTGGCTCTCACTGAGTCCGTAGAGCTGCGAAAATTTGAACCGTATATGGCTCGTAGAGAAGAACAACGTCTGGTACAGTTTTTGATGGCTCTTCGGAATGATTTCGAGGGATTGCGTGGAACAATTCTGCATCGTTCTCCTCTTCCGTCTGTTGATTCTGTGGTTAATGAACTGTTAGCAGAGGAGATTCGGCTTAAGTCTAACGCGAATAAGGTGTCTGTCACACCTACAACTACATATGTCTTTGCTGCTTCACAACAGTCTACTCCTAGCAACCAAAATAGACCTGCCCCTAAGGTCTCTCAGGATGAATGTGCTTTCTGCAAGCAGAAGGGTCATTGGAAGGCTCAGTGTCCGAAATTATTGAGTAAAAGCAAACAACCACAGCATCAACGACCACCTCAACAACAACGCCCGCCACAGACTGCTCCATGGACGTATCGCCCACCTCAGACCAACAACGCAGTTGCTGCCCTGTCCTTGGATCCACATATGTTGGAGCAGTTTCAGCAGTTCCTCGCCTCACAGCCTCATGCCATGTCAGCCTCCTCTCATAAAGGTTTGTCCTTGTCTGATAATTCAGGTAAATCGTCTCCCATGTGGATCTTAGATTCAGGCGCTTCTCATCATATGTCTCCTGATATCGATTCTTTTGTATCTGTTAATTCTGTTCCATCTTTGTCTGTCATGACTGCCGATGGCACTCCAATGCCATTGGCAGGAATTGGCTCTGTTCACACATCTCATTTATCTCTTTCAAATGTATACCATATTTCTAGTCTAACTTTAAATCTTGCGTTTGTTGGTCAATTGTGTGATTCTGGTTTCACGGTTATTTTTATTTCTACCAATTGTTGTGTTCAGGACCCGCGATCTCAGAAGGTGATTGGGACAGGCCGTAGGGACGGGGGACTCTATGTTTTGGATGAGCTACAAGTATCAGATGTTGCTGCCTCTACTGTGGATTTGTCGTCTTTTCGTTTGAGTCGTTTGTCTTCTGATTTTTATCTTTGGCATTCTCGTTTAGGTCATGTGTCTGGGTCTCGTTTAAAGTTTTTGGTGTCACAGGAGTTTTAGGTCATTTGGAAAGTCATGATATTTCTGATTGTAGTGGTTGTAAACTGGCTAAATTTTCCGCATTGCCTTTTTATAAAAGTATTTCTCTTTCAATTGCACCATTTGATCTTGTGCATTCTGATGTGTGGGGACCCTCTCCTGTATCCACCAAAGGAGGTTCTAGATATTATGTTTCTTTTATTGATGATTTCACTCGTTATACGTGGGTTTATCTTATGAAACGCAGGTCTGACTTCCTTACCATATTCAGCAATTTTAGAGCTCTTGTGAAAACCAAACACTCATATATCATTAAGTGTTTTCGGTGTGATTTGAGTGGTGAATTCACTTCTAACGATTTTTCTCAGTTACTTGCTTCTGATGGGACTATCCACTAAATCTCTTGTACAGACACTCCTCAACAAAATAGTGTTGCTGAAAGAAAACATCGCCATCTTGTTGAAACAGGTCGTTCGTTCATGTTGTCAGCCGAGGTTCCTAGTGTGTTTTGGGGAGAAGCAGTCCTTACCGCTGCTCACGTGATCAACAGAATTCCAATATCTCATAATTCAGGTTTGTCCCCGTTCGAAAAATTGCATGGTCATTCACCTGATTATTCCTCGTTGCACGTCTTCGGTTGTACTTGTTTTGTTCTTCGACCATATGTTGAGCGTAATAAATTGTCTCCCCGGTTCGCCTTATGTGTCTTTTTGGGTTATGGTGTTGGTCAAAAGGGATATCGTTGTTTTGATCCAGTTAGCCAAAAATTGTATGTCTCGCGTCATGTTGTGTTTTTAGAGCATATTCCTTTCTTCTCTGTTCCGGCTAGTTCACATCATATGACACAATCAGATCTAGTGCGTATTGATCCATTCGATACTGACACCGGTGAAGCTCTATCTGATACTTTGGTTCATGAGGCATCCACCTCCCTTGCCCCTGCTCCTACGACTACCCAGTTGTCGGATGAGATTGTGGATGATCCTCCTCCGCTTCAGTCCACTAGCACTCGTAAGTCTACTAAACTCCCTGATTTTGAGTACTCCTCCTATTCTACTTCATGTGCTTCCTTTGCCTCTGTTCATCATCTTTCTGAGTCTTTATCCTATAGAGAGGCAGTTCGTGATCCCCTTTGGCAGGCTGCTATGGCTGAGGAACTTACTGCTCTACACCAGACTCATACATGGGATTTGGTTTCGCTGCCATTAGGAAAACACACCATTGGTTCTCGTTGGGTCTACAAGATTAAAACCAAATCAGATGGATCCATTGAGCGATACAAGGCTCGACTTGTTGCTAAAGGCTATTCCCAGGAGTATGGCCTGGATTATGAAGAAACATTTGCCCCTGTTGCAAAAATGACGACGGTTCGCACTCTGATTGCAGTTGCTTCTGTTTGCCGATGGAGAATATCTCAGATGGATGTCAAGAATGCCTTCTTGAATGGCGATCTTCATGAAGAAGTTTATATGACGCCTCCTCCTGGTGTTGCTCATCAGCCTGGTGAAGTTTGCAAGCTTCGCAAAGCTCTTTATGGTCTCAAACAAGCACCACGTGCTTGGTTTGAGAAGTTTTCTATGGTGATCACTTTGTTTGGCTTCCTTCCTAGTCATCATGATTCGGCTTTATCTGTCAAGCGTACACCGGCAGGTCGTATTCTACTATCCTTGTATGTTGATGAAATGATCATTACGGGTGATGATTATGATGGTATTGAATCTTTGAAGTCTGAGTTGGCACGGTGCTTCGCTATGAAAGACTTGGGTATGCTACGTTATTTCTTGGGAATTGAGATTGCCTATTCTCCAAAAGGCTATCTCTTATCTCAATCAAAGTATATAGCTGATTTGTTTGAGCGTGCTCGACTTACTGACAACAAGACTGTTCCTACTCCACTTGAGACCAATGCTAGATACTCTCCGTCGGATGGCACTCCTTTGGCGGATTCTGGTCTCTATCGTACCATTGTAGGCAGCCTGGTTTATCTTACTGTGACTCGCCCAGACATTGCGCATGCTGTTCATGTGGTTAGTCAGTTTGTCACTTCCCCCACTACAGTTCATTGGGCTGCCGTTCTTCGTATTCTCAGGTATCTTCGGGGCACCCAGTTTCATAGTCTCTTGTTTCCTTCTACATCTTCGTTAGAGCTGTGTGCTTATTCTGATGCGGATTGGGCTGGTGATCATACGGACCGCAAGTGGACCACTGGATTTTGTATTTTCCTTGGTGATTCGCTTATTTCGTGGAAGAGCAAGAAACAAGATGTCATCTCTCGGTCTTTTACAGAAGCTGAGTATCGTGCCATGGCCTCTACTACCTGTGAAATTGTTTGGTTACGAAGGTTGCTTGCTGATATGGTATTTCTCTTTCTCACCCTACTCCGCTATATTGTGATAACCAGAGCGCTATTCAGATTGCACGTAATTCAGTCTTTCATGAGCGAACCAAACATATCGAGATAGATTGTCATGTCACTCGCCACCAACTACAGATCGGTACCATCACATTGCCATTCGTTTCATCTTCTCTACAAATTGCTGATATGTTTACAAAAGCACACTCAGCTTCGCGATTTCGTTTCCTGTCTGACAAACTCTCTATGCTTATCGCTGTAGCACCGTGAGTTTGAGGGGGGATATTAGCTGTATTATTTTTATTATTATCTAAGGGTTTTTTAGTCTATTTACTTTTCATTGTAATCCCTAATTATATATACTCTTTATTGTATTCTATTTCATTAAGCAAGTCAATAAGAAATCCCTAGTTCCTTTTTTCTCTATGTTATCAGAATCAAGTGGTGGTACCCTTTGCCTAACGGAATGAGAATCAGATCAAGGACGCACCAGAGGGCCTTAAGTTGAGAAGTAAGATCATCTTGAGACAGAGCTTTTTGGCCTCCATCTAGTAACAATCGAAGGCCATAAGGTTATATTAGATTCTAGAGAGAAGGAGGAGGATTCTAGAGAGAGAAACTCAACCACTTACATATATTAAAATAACTTATTATATATTGAATTAGGCCTTTAGCGGGTATGATATATTAAAGCCCAATTATCAAACATCTCATTTTTCAAAATTAAAATTTAGAATGTTAGGTGGTATGACTAAGTTAATTGTGTATTTATGATTTTTACTATTTATTCAAATTTCATATATTTATTCCATTTTAAAATGATTAATAGCATCTATAATATTGTTGTTAAGAATAATAGCTATACAGTTTAAGAACACACTTTTTATTTTTTCCAGGAGATCAAGTGATCTTTAAAGTTTAAAATATGAATTATACTAGATATTCGTGTATTGTCTCCAAAATATTTTACACATCAATCATCACTCCTATTTTGATATATTCCAATAATGCTGAGGAGGATCACTTCAACCCCAATAATACATACCATAGTTTCTTATTAATGTGAAATAAATCGAGAATGCATGTTTTTCACTCGATTAAAGTTATATGCGTTAACTTTTTTTATTGGTCAACAATAAATTATACTTTCAATTATCCTAAGTTAATATGATTAATTTTTATTTAAAAATATTAATTTAAAATTAATAATAATAAATAAATAACAAACATGATAACCCGCATCGCGGGCACTGTACTAATTTTATGTTAATACACAATTATACATCATAAATTAATCTCTAATAAATGAGAACATATAATTACAGGACAGATAACTGCTGGAATGGACACTACTGCAATCACAGTGGAATGGGCAATGGCAGAGGTGATAAAGAATCCAAGGGTCCAACAAAAGGCTCAAGAGGAATTCGAGCGTGCGATCGGATACGATAGTCCGATCACAGAGCTCGACTTCCCCAACTTGCCCTACCTACAAGCCATAACCAAGGAGGCATTCAGGCTGCACCCTCCAACCCCTCTCATGCTCCCCCACCGGGCCAACGCCGACTTCACCATCGGCGGCTACCACGTCCCCAAGGGCTCCAACGTCCATGTCAACGTTTGGGCCGTCGCGCGTGACCCGGAGGTGTGGAAGAACCCCTTGGAGTTTCGGCCCGAGAGGTTCTTGGAAGAGGACGTGGACATGAAAGGGGCCGATTTTCGACTCCTTCCGTTTGGTGCGGGAAGAAGAGTGTGCCCAGGGACGCAACTAGGTATCAACCTAGTTACGTCCATGATAGCTCAGCTTCTCCACCACTTCGATTGGGCTGCTCCCAATGTCAATAAAATCGGCATGGGAGAGAGCCCGGGTATGGTGACCTACATGAGGACACCGTTGGAGGGGATTCCCACGCCAAGATTACCACCCAACTTATACAAAGGCGTGGCTGTGGATGTTTGAATTGTTTGTTTCACAACAAAATATGCATGTTTTGTTGAATTATGGTGTCTTTCTTGTTTTAATTTTTATTATTGCGGAGTAGTATTTTGATTTTTATAAGGCGAATGGGCGTCATGTTGAATTTCCCAAATTATTTGATTAGTTTCTTTATTGTTATTTAATATTTATATATATATATATATATATATATATATATATATATATATATATATATATATATATATATATATAGTTAACTACACAAAATATTTATAAGTACTCTTCATTTAAAAATCTTAATATATTTTACAACCTTTACTTAAAACGTATACTTAGATTTTAATTATTGATGTATTGACGTGAACAAAATTTGTGTGGGACGATCTCACGATAATATTTCTATAAAATGGATAAGAAAGTCGGACGCCTACGGACTGCTGCACTCTCTTATCAAGCACCAGCGGCTTCACTCCCATAGGATAGCCCTTTCCGGACTCTTCACGAGGTAGCCCTTTTCTCGCAGCGATCCGACCCCAGCTTTGATACCAATGTTACGTATTCAAGTCAGAAGCCCTAACTCCTCCTCAAAACCATGATCAAGAGGGGAGGATTGACCTCCAACTTAAACACAGTTCCCCGCCCATATAAGGAATCAATGTGGGACAAGCCCCACATCATAACAAGCAACTGCATAATGATACATCAGGAACATTCCAGAGATAAATACAAACTAAAGAAACAAAGCAAACTTCCTAGCACAGATGTTAATATTTCATCTTCTTCTTAGGTATACATTTAAGCTAAATCTGAATCTGATCCTAGTACATTAGATCCTTCAAACTATGCCTACTCTTCTTCATCGTAATCTTCGTCATCTTCATCCAACCTCGAGCTGAGTTGTGCAAGATGAGCAGGGTCGATGGCCATCCGATCCATCTCAGAAAGGCCCAGGTACTCTTCACCTTTTACATCTGGAGGTGGTTCTGTTGTCGATATGGAAACCATTTTTTCTGAACTTTCATCTACACCGGCGTTCAGATCAAAATTCCTCTTGTCCGATCCAACATCATCCTTGACTATGTTATCTTTCGGTGATTCTTTCATCTCTGTATTGTCCGTTGTTCTCCCTGGACTAGGGACTTGTTTGACATTTTGCTGAATGTTAACAGAGCCTGGTTCAACCTCGATTCGAGGGAGTTCTCTCTCTGCTGCTCTGCCCCTACCCCGTCCTCTTCCTCTGCCCCTCCCTCTTCCCCTTCCACTGCTACTAGCATGACATGTTTCCTGCTGCAATTTCAGCGTGAAGAATGATTCAGTAAAACGGAACATGCTTTTCATCCACAAGAGGGGATAATATAATATAGTTTCCACATTATTTCTCAAGGTTATTGAATTATTAGTTAACATCTATGCAAACACACTACAGAAGACTTGAATTTAATACAAACGAGCTTCATGAATGTAGGCATTTAAAGCACCCTCAAAACCATGGATTCTCTACATAGATAACAACTCAGACAGATAATAGGCATAGAATATTACCAACTAAATACAGGACGTAGAACACCAGACACATACTCTGGGTTCACATGAACCCATGGTTTGACTTCAATATAAACCCATCATGTGGCCCTTTAACCTTCATTTCTCACTAAGTAAAAGCTTCCAAATTTCATTTATTTTACCAAACCATAGTACTTCTGTTGTATAAAAAGATTGAAAATGCAAGTCATTCATGCTGTGTACTCTAATTATTATTTTATGATGCTGTTGTACTTCCTAGTAAAACCAAATGCGTTGAGAGGGTTCAGCAAAATTAATTAATAAAAGTACTAGAGCAAAGTAAACCAAAGTAAAAATACACCCGAGTTCCGGGTCCAAAAGTTAAGGTTTGCCTAAAATACATACATGCATTATTGCATTTATCAGGGTGAAAACATTAGCAACATGTCAGTTCCAGAATAAGTGAACAAAAAGCACCAGCTTTGATGAGATGAAAATCTACTTTAAAGGTTTTCAAAGGTGGGCACTATGGTATTAAAATAGCGACACTATAACTACGAAAATCTTACCGTACTGTTCCTTTTGGACTCTTCATTGCTCTCTTTATATTCATTGGCAATTTTCCTGGATTTTACAATAGGCAGATCAATTTCAACAGTTACTTTGTTCAATTTATTGAGGAAAAGGCGGAAACAAAATACCTTCTTTTTGATGCGTCAGCTGACGCATCAGAATGACCATAGTCAGGAACTTTGCTAACCACCTCTTTGAGAAAGTCAAACACATTATAACTATGTACACAATGTTTCCTGCACACAAGGATAGACACTTAAAACATGTAACAGATCAAACATAAACACACCTTAGCACATACTTTGAACTCCCAAAATCACTACGGGCTACACTCACCACAATGCAACTGAATAAATCATCAAAACAGTATACTGTATAAACTAACTGTTTATTGGCCCATTCCACAGGCCAATAAGCAGACTTAGCATATACTAAGGAAGTTTGACTTTTAAAACTGTTGATCTTGGAGAGGAAAAAATGACTTCATAGCTTACCGAGACAGATAATATGATTTCAATAGACATTTTCATCTTGAAAAGATGGCAACTAAACGATTTCACCAGATATGTATATGTTTTTGGGATATAGTGGATGGTGGAAATCCGGATTTTGAAATCCAAAGATGTCAAATCCGGACATGTATGTTATAGTGTGTTTCAGGATTTTAAGTATAGTGGAACAAAACTTCATGTCAAATAAAGTGTAAGAGTAAATGATATTGTATTATTATGTTCTTTTGTTGATTAATTCGGTGGAGAAAAAGAAAGTACTTTCCATTTCTCCAGTTGGTAGAGTGTAATAGAATGATACATTGGGTAATGTAGGTTTATAGGTATTTTTACAAATGTATAATCTTGAAACTGAGCATGAAGGGGAATGATGTGTCCCCATCTGGACATGCTAGTCTCAAAAGAAACATGCAGCCTAAAATGGGAAGAGCTACGCAATTGTAATCTGATAAGTAGTTTGTCTTTTCAGATGCACGCAGGCAGCAACTTTGCACCCTAAATAGTTATGCAGGTTATTAAGAAGCCCCAAAATCTATGAATATTTTTTAATAGATAACACCATTATTTCATGTGTTTCTGCTACCTGAGATTAATTTTGATACACATTCAAAGGAGAAAGGGCCTTAGTCATTATAAAACTTTAAACTTGCCTACACACTGATTACAATTTTAGGAAAAGAGCTAATGGGTAGACAAAGGCAAGTCATAAAACCCCTAAAACATAAGCACCAAGAGGATAGTAATATAACAAGAATACATCGATGAGAAAAGGGAATCAAGAACAGACAGGTTTTCCATAAAAGGCTGAATCGTCTCCTTCACAATTCACAAAGGCATGAGGATTATGAAATGCTGTAGAGAAAAACAGTCGCAAAAATTTTGTTAGTTTTACCACCCATTTAGCCACGACCTGCCTGAGGTGTTCCAGATACAAGCTTACAAACAATCCTAATTTGACTCCCCAGAAATCAATGGGATGTGGTATCGTTGAACAAATACGTCCTAATTGCTTTCCTCATATATTCCAAATCACTCTAATTACTGATTTGCCTAGACTCTCCATGACAATAGTCATTCAAGAGTGGTTTCGTGTCATTTTATCAAATCCCCAACCCACCTGGAGACTAAAAACAAAAAAAAAAGAGTTTGATGATACCTCCATCAGCAATGATTCTGTATTAATAATAGTTCTTCAAGCATTGTGACTAGAGGAGTTCACTAATACAAATTAATAAATGTTTACTCTCATAAACAATGTTTAATAATATCGAAGATATAACAAAAAATTACTCAGTAACCCTAAAAAAACTAAAGAGAAATTGGTAATTTACTAATTCATATCTTCTGCCTGTGGAGGTAAACCTTAAACTATTGGAGCCAATATATATTTTTTAAATTTAAATATTGATTTTCAGTAATCAAATGTTAATGAATTTATTGATTTAGGGCCCCATCATTGTTTTAAATTAGATTCATTGATAAATGTTACAAATTCTAATGTTTCCATCCAATTAGCAATAATTTGAAGACCGAATTGATTCATCAACTTAAAGAAGCAGCAATAATATTTAAGGTAGTTAAACTTATAAGTAGTCCCGCATAGACCACATATGTCCAAAAGAGAAGCAATGTTAGATCTAAACATTTGAGATATCATAATTACATTTTCTGCCAGCAATCTAGCACTGAGAAGCAACTTTAAATTAGTGAAAGATGCCAAAGCTCCAACAAGCCCCCAATTTGGATCTCGAGAAATTGAAAAATCTTTAGTACACAAATAAGACACCTTAATGGTATGAAAGAAGATAAGACTTAGGAGGAGAAGAGAGATAAAATGACCAAAGTAGTAGGGTTGAGAAAAGAGAAAAAAGTTAGCTCTCTAAACCAATATCTTTCCACATAGTAGAACTCCTTCAGGATCAAATAAAATTAGTGAAGCATTAGGATAGGCATTAGGGTAGAAATAAATACATAATTCAATTCATTGTAAAAACAAGAAGGCAGGCACTTGTTATTGTTTCTGGTTAGAATTCTAATTTCCAACATGTACATTAGAATTCTTGGTTTGATTCTAATGAGATTAAAATCTAAAAGATTATATATAATAACAAACAATTGTGGGCAGGCCATTTGGAATTATATCTTTTCAATTTAAATTGGTAATATTTTAATTCATATTGATAGACCCTGACCAGCAATACGAGGTCGTAGATAGGAATTTGGAATTGAAAACCTTTTTTTTTTTTGGGGAAAATAAGAAAATAAAATGGCTAAGTCCCAATAGTACTCAGTTATAAACATGATTTTGTTTGCTAAAAGAGGAACATGAAAACATCCCATGGACTGAAATCCAATGGCATATCAGTTAGAAACGCTTTGGTTGCTAGCAGCTACAAGAGGCATAATGAGTAACGAGATATATTGATTAAAACAGAACGAAAATACCTAAAAAAACTATAAAAAGACAACTGTATCTTTCCCAACTTGTAGAAATAATCAGATGTCAAGAGCAACTCTATTCCAAGAACACTTATCAAGAGCATTAAAGACAGGGTTGGATCACATAATCAGACAACTATGGTATTTCTTCAAAGTTATTAATATATATCACCATGACATAAACTCATATTGAACTCAAGGTCCATAATCAATGAATTGCATAAATAGGAAAGTCGAGAAGAATGAGCAGTAACTCACAGATGCAACGAATTAACAGTCTTTGCTCCTCTCTGCACAGTTATGTCATAAGTACGGTCACAAAGATCTTGTAGAAATAATTCCAAAGCCTTAGCTGCAATAATTTATCACAAAAGCTAATAATATAAGATTCACCAACATTGTGGAAATTGGCAGGAAAAAACATCCAACAAATACATACACACTAAAACAGGAACAGCCATTGCAATCTTCCCAACATCCTCATCAGCTTGCATAATCTTCTTGATCCGAGACTGAGATAAACGAATTTCCATTAGAATTTGGCAGAAAATCATGGGATCCATCAGTTTCTAGAAATAATATTTCAGAATACAAGTAGGAAAAAGCACTGTAATCCTAAATGTGGAATGGAACCGTATCAGGATGATATATGCACATTGTCACACATGAATTTTTTAATAGATTATTACAAATGATTAATTTACTAATTTAATAAATAATTTACGAGAAAAGGAAAGTGCACGGCTTTTGTCACCATTTAGACATGAAATAAATTAAATCCTCCTAAATGCTCACACCACCAGGTCTTCTAAAAATAAGCAAAATTTAAAACCAGAGCCCATTCCATCACAATGGCTAGGAGGCAATGGAGAACTACCAGTCTTGTTTCCTTCGTCTATCACTCTTTCACTAAGTTCATAACTCAATATCAGGAGAAAAGGAGGGGATGAGAGGGAAGAAAAAGGGTATGGTTTGATTAGTGATCCTAATCGAAGAGTTTTTTTAATGATTTATGAGTGTTGTATGGACCCACTTTTAGTGCATAACCTGACTGGCTTCATGCCCCAACTAAAAATTAAACCATCTGGTTAGGTTTGAATTTCAAAATGTATTCCAGACAATATAGTTCAAAGTCCTATCAATATGGAAAAGAAATGCCAAGGGAAAATTCTTAAAACAACAATACAAAATTCCACATGTAGCTGCTCGGTTTGGTAATTAGATGGCATCTTCACATTTTTTAGTATTTGAAACTCTTTAACAAGCATTTCGTTCACCTATTTTCACTCGAAAAAAGAACTGACTCTCATTTGGAACTTTGTCAGACACACACAATGCCACATTACCTAAAAACAACAATAATTCCCTTAATACATCTTTCCATACAGAAAAGCCCTAAAATTAAAATTATACCACTTATGATATTCTCAACATTGAATATAAGTAACCCAAGCATATTTTCATGTTCATATATAATCCATACGCAATAAAACTAATAAAAAATTCTTTCTTTTAATACAAAAGTCTACTCGAGGACTTCCGAGCCCTAAAGGATTTGAAGCTTGAAAATGAAATCGAAAGCAGGAATGAACGAGCTATAACCAACCAAATTCACGTTAGCATCACTTTTTTTTAATGAAAATAGATACTCCTACTCACGGTGCCGAGATACAAATCAGAAACCAGAAGCTACTGGTTCAAACTTCCACTAATCTCAAATTCAATTTTGAGAAGGGGAAAAAAACCCACAAAAAGCGAAAATTTGCAGCACAATCATGCACTTCAACCAAACAAGAAACTACAAAAATGGAACGAAATAAAGAATCTAAGGTTCAAAATAAACACGTTGGGTAACCTAGTATAGCCACTCCGAGAACATAAAAGAAACGCATAGAACGAAAACGAAAGCTAATACACCAAACGAAGGAGAAAAGAGAGAAACTTACAGCGGGAAAACGCGTATCGAGCTTCTTCCTCATGGCGTAGTCAGATTTCAGCAGCCATAACAAAATTCAACTAGAATATATAAATTTCTAACCAGAAAATAGAGAGAAAATATTCGAGCGACCCTAACTCAATCAATTAATCCAACTATTCAAACGTGATTGGAGACCCATCAACTAAGAAATATTTTGAAAATTTTAAAAATATATATATATACACAACAGAAAAATAGAAACAAAAGGAAGAGATTTAATCGGCTGCCTGAAAAGATGAAGACGAGTGAGAAACAGAATCTGGGATCCAGATCCGAAACTCAAACACTGCAAGCAGAATTCAGAAAATTTCATCAAGAAGTTCGTGCAAATGGTGACTTTAGAATAGATAGATACAAAAAAATAAAATAAAATAATCACAACTTTATGATGAGATAAAAATGCATGTTAAACACTGGGGGTGGGAAATTGATTTCTTCAGCTTTTGATGATTTGGGGGGTACAATCAATACTGCACGACGTACATTCCACGTGGTTTCATTTGTTTGGAGTAACTGAGCAAGCAGCTTGACACGTAATTGCGGGATAAATTGAATTCTTCCTTTTGTCTTTTTATTTTTTCTTTTTCTTTTTAGATATGAAAATTTACCAACAATATTATTTCTCATTTAATACCAATATATAATATGGTAATTTGTAAAGTGGTTAAAAAGTCCTCATAGGACCAACCCGATTGATCATAAGTAAAGTAGGGTTAGTACTTAGTACCGTGTTTTTCCAATTCATTTAAATTTGAGTTTTTCGGATCGGACCGGATCGATTATTCTGTGGGCCAACTGGCTCGTAGAACTGAATTATTTTTAATTTTTTTTACACCCTATTTTACATTCTCACTCATTTTATCCCTTCATACAATGATATATTCCCTCACCCATTTTGTTTTCATAATATAATATTTTGACAATTGTTACACTTTCTGTCACATCTTCTCATTCCCCTCATGCTCTCCCCTCCCTCATGCTCATTCTCATCACTTTTCTTTTTTCACTCTATACAAAAATAATTGTTATTAATACATTAATTAATTTTAATTATAACAAATTTCACTCTATACAAATTATCACAAATTCCATAAAAATATTGAAAGTCTGTACTTTCCAATATTTTTTTTGTGCATTAATGTTGCTAATTGTTTTAAATCCTAAAAATAATTGATGAATTAATTTTGCATTTATTTTGTTGTGTATTATTAATTTAAATTTTAAATTCATATTTATAATTTTTTTTAATTTTTATTGTATGGAGTAGCTCGTAAGGTTGACCAGTTTTGTCAAAATCCGTTAGATTTAGGTTCACCTTTCAGTGACCCGTTTAAACAAACCCAAATAGCCCAAAACCCATTTAACCCAAAACCCGATAAGGCTGACCCATTTAATGACTCTACCCAGGTGCACAAATTCAAATTCGTGTATCCACATTCAGAACACTCAGGTGCACAAGTTCAAATTAGTGTATCCACATTCAGAACATATACATAAATAAATAAAAATAATATATACTAATCTTAATATATTCTTGGTTAGAGGTATTAGGGGAGGGTAATGAGAATGAAAGGATATTAATTCTCATTCCTCATGCTTGGTTAAATGTAATGAGAATCCAATCCCTTAATCATTCTCATTGATTCAATGTATACCCCCACCCCTTCAATCACTTTCATTCTCATTATCATTACCCTACTTTGCCGGTGCAGTGTCACTCAAATTTCACAGTTAGTTGATAGTTGATTACCCTTTTAACATCCAAATATGTTTATGTATGTTTGACTTTAATTAGAAGTGTTTTTTCAGAACAAAGTATGAGGTGTTTTGAAGCACACGACATCGTAGTTAAAACGAAGAAAAATGACATCAATCATGACTATTCATAGTATGAAGCCTAAGATGGGAGAGGAGCCTTTGTGGAGCTCTATAGAGGTCTTGGATTGCTCAAGATGAAATAGTTTGATTATCAGTTGAGGTGATGTTGATCCTACTTTATCGTCACCCATTGGGATGATATTAGCACCCTTTATTTTGTATAACAAGTTTTCCACTGTCTGTACGATTCAACTAAGTATTCAATTCAATTTGAAGAGAATTTCTTAAGTTTGCTTTCTTTCTTTTGTTCAGTGTGACATATATATGTTAATTGTATGCTGATGAATAATTCGGTTCTTGAATAAAGTGCTTATTGTTTATATAAAATTCGTTAATGATTCGATTTATTTGAAACATGCTAAGCTTGCATTTGTTTGATGACTCCACCTAATTGTATTGTCCACTACTTTACTCATCAGGTTGACTTCAGACACATTCAGCAGAGATCATATGTTTGTTACCATCTTTACTTAGCTTATACAAAGGTTTTAATCCCGCTCTTTTATGGAATTATTACAGGATTTTGTTCTGCTACAGATTGTCCTACTTTCTTAGAGTCGCACGCAACAAATTCAACTCTGTTAAAATATATGACCAATTTATTTTCTTGATTTCTTGGATTGTTATGTTCTGAAGCACCTAATTTTGAGCTCAAAATTGACCAATACAAAGCATTTTATCATGATATGATCATAAATGGTATGCTTTTTTTTTTAATCAAAATTTGATAAGAGGTAAATTTTTAAATTACATGTGTTTTTATTTAAAATAGGAGGTAAGTTTTTTCAATTTTATCGTGTCTTTTTAATTTTTACAATTCAATAAACGAATTTTTTTTATTCTTTCAAAAATTAAAAATGTTCGTACCAAATTAAATGAATAAAAACAACGTGATAAAATGAAGGATTTAACCGAAGGTAGTGAAAATTAAAGAAATTAAGCATTATATATATATATATATATATATATATATATATATATATATATATATATATATATATATATATATATATATATATATATAGCTTAAAAGTCAACGACATTTTTCACACCAATTAATACAAAAAAAAAAAGGCTAGACGCTTTCAAATTAATTAATATAATAAAACTTTAAATTCAAGTTCGGACAAATTTTAATTGAAGATTTTCTCCAACTCAATTAAGTTAGCAAAAAGTCAAAATAGATTTGAGAAAATAATCCAAAGATAGAATAGAGAATGTCATTTATATATTTTTTTAAAATTAAATCTGTTTGAATTATCTTTATATTTCATTTTGTATTTATTTTATCATAAGTAAAAAAAAAAAATTATTGTTACGACATCACAAACCAAGTTTCTACAAAACAGAATATGAAACGTATATAATCTTTTGAGCTAACGAAAATGCATAATGTGAAGTAAGTAAAATGGCAGAGGGATAAGGGTATTTAAATCTAAACACTTTATTCTAACATACTCTTAATTGTGTAATATATAATAAAGTGATTCGGGTACAAATAATGGTCTTGATTTTATAAAATATATATGTATTATACAGAATTGATTGAATTTAATTAATAGTAAAAAAACATGCAAATTTATTTAATAAAGATAGTACGTGTTGTACAATAATTCGAATACATTTTGAAGAATTTTTCATTAATAATCTAGTCTTTACTCTATATATACTATCATCAGCAACGATTAAAATAAATATTCCTGATGTAAATTTTCTATTACTAGGTACATTTTTTTCTCATTATATCTTCAATAGTTATAAAATTTAACATAAGTATTTACTAAATTATATCGTTTGGTTTCTATTTTGTTAAAATATATTATAAACACAAAAATCTAATTTCATACATAAAATATTATTTTCTTTGTTTATAGATTAATTGTTTTTATTTGTTTCAATGAACTCTTCTCATCTAAAAAAAATAGTAAGAACAATACTTGTATGACATCGTTTTTTTTTCTTAATTAGTAAGTTGTCACTTTTAAGTAATTTAAGACATAATAGTCAATGTACCAACATTAAATAGTTCTCTTATACTATTCTAATTTTTCATAAATCAAATGTTATTGTTTTATTAAAATATTTTTGTCACATGTTGCATAGTAAAAAATTTATGACTATTTGCACCCCAATATTACTATACACACCCCATTACTACATATACCTCAGTAGTATATTATTAAAAATAAAATAATTACTATACATACCTCATTCATGACTATTATACCCTTTTAATTATTAAAACTAATTTTCCATCCCATGAATTATTTTGCGATTTAGAATTGGAGATATGTACAAATATAGGATGATAGCGGTTCATCAAATTTGTATTAATTCATTCCAGAACTCCAACTTCTTGATGTGTGGTGACATGATAAACAAGTGACGGGAAAAAAGAAAAAAAATTTAAGAAACCAAATTTTGAGTGGCTACAAATTTCCTCGTGAAATCATAGTATATACAGAAACTAACAAAGAGAACATCATCAAAGAAATTGAAAAAGGAAAAATAGACATTCTTTTTTCTTCACCTCTCTGTAAAATATTTATGTATATAAACAAAATAATTAAAAACTAAAGTTTTAGATCTAAAAAGGGGGAGAGAAAATATATTAATTTCGAAATTAATTCTTAAATCAAACAGGCTCTTGCTTTGGACAATGGCCATTTAATTTTCATGGACATCGCCACCATACCTACCATCACCTTCCACCACTTGCCACCAATCCATCTAAACCAACCCCCATGTCCGCCGCGCGTTGGAGTCCATCAGTCGCTCCACCTCCGTCTCAGCCTCCATCGTCGACTTCTTCTGTTAAGGACGAAGAAATGGTTTTGCCCTACTTTAAAATTTTAAAAATATATTTGAGATTTAAAAAATATAAAGATATTTTAGTCTTTTTACTTAATAATATTTAAATTTAATTTTTTAATGGGGTTTGTCTAATACTTTTGGGGGTGTAAATAGTCATTTCCTATATATATATTAAATTGTCACCATCTTTGTGAAACATGATGCCTTATTACGATGAAAAAAGATTGTTATCTTCCCCCACTTTAAATCAAAATTCCCATAACTTACTAATTTATAATTTATTAATTATTAAAAAAAGGGAGGATTACTACTAGGTATACAAAAAAATCTTAAATTACTATGAGATACAAACATATAATAAAAATATTACTAACTACAAAAATATATAGTGATATTCCAATATTACCCCTTCAATGTACTGCACATAAATGTTGTGTGCAGCAAAAGTTCGTGTGCAGCAAAGTGTGTGCAGTAAAAAAAAAGTGTGTGCAGCAAAAAAGTATGGTGGTCCGGCGGTGGTCCGGCAGCTTTTCCGGCTGCCGGCAGGAGGTCCGCAATGCTCCGGCGTCGCTCCGGCAACCGGACGCCGGATCTCTGGCGAGGTTAGATTTCCGGCAGAGGCGGCGGCGGCATTTTTCAGCGACCGGCCGCCTGCGGCGGTCAGGCGGTCCGGCGGTGGGGGGTTTAGGATTTGTGGTTTAAAAGTGTATGGGTTTAGGGTTATATTTGATATTTTACTTAAATATTTTGTATGTGATAGTAATTATTTTAAATCAATGTATCTAGTAGTAATTAAGGGTACAAAGTGTATACCTATTAGTAATTATTTCTAAAAAGAAACTATATTGCCATCAAAGTTAATAAAATTAATAAAAAAAATTGTTATTAAAATTTATTAGTAAATATAAAAGCTCAAACAAAAGTATGACGTGTATACGATGTGCAATGCACGTCTAATACACTAGTGAATAAAAATATACACCCATTCTTAGAGAATTTTTAAATTTTTTTAATAAAAACTGAATATATAGAAAAGTTAATTCAAATTTAAAATTTTAAAAGTACACATTAATATAAAAAATATCATTCCTATTTTACACACATAACATATTTTATATTTTATTTGTAAGTAAAACTTGAAGAATATTTTTTTTATTGGAAAAGACTAGGGTGAGACAGTCTCACGGACCCTCTTATGTGAGACGGACTATTCATGAACCCAATTACAAAATTTTAAAGGGCTCTGTTTGGCTGTTATCAAATTTGAAAATTGAAAAATTAATTAAAGAATAAAATTAAATAAATTTAAAGGGCCTTATTTGGTTGATCAATAAAAATTTTTTATCAGTTTTTCTTTTTTAATTTATATTTTTTATCATTTAAAAATGTAATAATTTAAATTTTATTATTTATTTAAATTTTTTTTTATTTAAATATTATGAATTCATAAAATGTGATAATATTTTTAAAAAGTAATAACTTTTTTTATAATTATTTATTGATAAAAATTAAATAAAACTAATAACTTTCCACTTGAATTATATCATAAATAATTAAAAATGGCAAAAGCTTATTGTGGACCATCTCGTGGAATGACTTTTGTGAAATAGGATAAGAAGTAATAACATTTAGATTGAAAAGTGATGCGCAATTGATAAAAAGTGATAATTGTGCTATGAATTATTTCAATAATAATTTATAATGATAACAATAATATGAATTTTTTATTGAATAATTTATAGTATATATAAAAAGTGATAATATTTTAAAAGAAAAATTATAACATCTTTAATAAAAATGATAACTAATTATCAAAGTGTTCGTTAAATAATTTATAAAGTGAATAAAACATGATAATATTTTTAATATAAAGTGATTTTTAATCAAAGAAAAGTGATATCCGTATAATTAATTTAATTTACGAACATCTCACTGGAATAGTAAAAGTGATAGTATTTTTAGTAAAAAAATGTTATATAGATAAATAAAAAGTTATAACCATTTAATTAAACTATTTTGTAACTAACACTTAGAATGAATAATAAATGATATCATGTTTAATATAAAGTGATACCCAATTAAAATAAAGTGATAACAAAATTGTTGAATAATTTAATGGACAATTATCAATAATAATAATTATTATTAAGCAAAGACTTGTGTGAGATCGTCTCACGTAAGGGTTTATATGAGATGGCCAGAAAGTGATAACTTTTATAAAAGAAAGTGATGATAAATTAATGAAAAGTGATAATACTATTTCATGAACAATTTATAGTATAAATAAAAAGTGATAACATTTTATAGCGAAAGTGATAACTATTTTAAAAAGTGAAAAATGGTCTCACGTGAGACGGTTTCACACAAAGCCTACTCTAATTATTATTATTATTATTATTATTATTATTATTATTAAAATTGAAAAAAAAAAGTTGATTTAAGATGGAAAAGTGAGTGTTTAACGAATGGGGTAATTGCAGTCAGCGTGTAAGTTTATTTATGAACTAAAAGGGTTTAACTAATTAGCTGCCAAACAAGCCCCGTCTTTTATTTTAATTATTTTTTAATTTAATAAAAAATATATCTATTTGAGTTAATGGCAAAAATGGCTAACATAGAAAGTACATAATGGAAAATGCAACCACATAATAAGTATCATGTAGAGCAATGTCTAGCCCAGAATTTGCCAGAACTAGTCTCGTGAGTCCTCCTAGTGAACAAAAAGATGAACCCTACAGCAAATAACATGGGGGTTTTGTATTGTATCAAACCCACCCACATGGTAGAAATGATCCGTCTTACATAAGGGGATCCGTAAGACGGTCTCACCCAAGACATACCCTTATTTTTTATGCAAATAAATAAATAAATAAATATATATATATATATATATATATAAAAGACTAAAACTTGTATGTTTTTGAGAAAAATCACACACTTTATGAAAGTTAGAACTTTTAGTATTAAATGTAAGTATACTCTATAGTATAAAAACTTATACTTTTGAATTTTGATTTTCAAAGGAAAAAAATTAATTTTTTTAATCAAACATTTATACTACCGGGGACAAGCCGTGCCCTATGTGAACACAATTCTCCCCCTCCATGTGAACACAATTCTCCCCTCCATATTCTATTTAAACATATGTATTATTAGGGGTTTAAATTGCAAAGTGCACAAGAGCGTCAGTCATTACTTAATTAGGTCTTATTACTAAATTATTCTCTTGTACAAAGTAATGCATGAACTTACAATATGGTAGGCATATCGAGAATCTTTTTCAAATTTAAATCAGTTAATTGATTAAGATATGTGATTGCAATATATGGAACATTAAAATAGTAGAAATCTCATATCATCTAAGTTAATTGAAGATATGAAAAGATTACGTCACATGACACCTTTAGTTATATACAAAGCTACTTATACTAATTAATTAATATAACATTTAAATTACTATACATAAATTTTTTTAAGAAGCACTAATTTACTTTAATTAATTTTATTTAGAAAAAGTATATATAGCGATTCCAATTTAATAACAACTTAATACAAAATAATATTAATTTATGAAAATCATTAATAGTCAAATTAAACTAGACATGCACGCCAGTTTCGGTTTCCAGAAATATGGGGCCAGAACCGAACCTAGGACGATTTCGATTCGGTTTTGGAACTGCCGGTTCGATTTTTTTTTCACACTCATAAAACGCAAAAAAAAATAGGTGGAACCGCCGGTTTCTGTAAAGTGGTGGTTGGTAAATTTTTAGCAACGAAAAATCAATTCCATTGGGAAATAATTCCGTTGGTAATCCGTTGGTAATTTATATAACGATTCCCTTGGTAATTACCAATTAAGTGATTGAATTCCGTTGCTAAAAAACGATTCCCTTGGTAATTACCAATTAAGTGATTGAATTCCGTTGCTAAAATAGAGAATAAATCCGTTGACATTCCATTGCTAAATCAAAAATGACATTTTTGTTGCTAATTCATTGGTAACTACCAACGAATTGAATTCCATTGGTAAATTCAGTTGCTAAAAATTATTTTTTTTGTAGTGCGATTAGAACCGCCGACTCTGGTTATTTTGTGCATGTTTATTAAACTAACTAATCATCTATTAACAATTTATAATATAAATGAAAGATAATATTTAATGATAAACGAAAGCGTGAAGATGTTATCACATAAATCTGTGACGAAAATATATAAGCATGCAAGTTACATATTTTAGCTACCTAATTAATCAGCACTAAAAGGATAGCAACAATGTAAAATGGAAACAAATAACTTAAAACATAAGGTTATATAAAACTATCCTAAAGGGAAACAAATAACTTAAAACCTAGTAACAATTCATAAGAGGAATTAAAAATAATTAATTAAAGTAACTTAAAGCTTAAGATCCAAATCCAGTCCAGAAGCATCATCCATGGAATCATCATTTTCGATATCAATCAATCTCGGCCGTTGATTGGAATCGCCTTCGCCACCTTTGATTGCAAATTGTACTAGGATAGGGTTGGGGTTAGACTTAACTAATCCAAAATTAAGGGTTGAACCAAGCTTTTCTTTGGATTGAAAGTTACCAATCCTAAATCCATCATATGGTATTGATGATGGAGGCCTTATCATGTATGATCTCGGAATTTTATTCCGATGATCACGAAAAGACAAAGGCGACAATGATGACCACGGACTATGGTGGTACGGGTAGGGTTTTTGAATCATAGAATCAGACCTGACTCCAAGTGACCTATTCAACGTACCACCATAATAATTAGGAAGTTGATGGTACGTTGAGTAGGTGTTGTAGGGGTAAGATGGTGGGGCACCATCGGAGCGCGTCAAATCCACAACGTTGTTGCGGCTGTGCTTCGCTAGCGCCCTCTCTTGTTTGTGAGCGTTTTGATGGCCTCCCAATGCTTGAGATGTCGAAAACTTCCTCCCACAATAGTTGCATGTAAAACTTTTCGAATTTGAGGGTTTGGAATTGACGCCCTCGTTCAAGGAAGAGTTGAAAAGATTCAGTTCGGATTTAGGACTTGAGTACACTTTACTCATCAACTCTTCATTAGAAAGCTTGAGATCTAGCTCCAAATGAGACGACGTCTCGTTTTTCGACCCTTCCGCTTCATCCTCTTCCTCCTTCGTCACGTCTTTCTTGGCCGGCGATTCTTCCGATGTGACCGAAATATTCGAAGCCTCGGAGTGGCATGGCTCTAGGGTTTCCATAGACCAAACTTTTTTTCTTTCGTTCTAATCTTTTGAATCCTTTTTGTGTGGTGTTTGAATCTTGATTGAAGTTTGAGAGAGGTTATGAAAGAGGGTTATATACAAACTATGATAAAACTATGTGTAATAAGAGAATTAATTGATGAATCTCATCATTATGGAAAAAATAATATCCATATCTACCCTAAATGAGTGCGCGTTACATTTTGACAAATATGGAAAATAATAGAAATGTGTTTATTTTTGGAAATTTGTTAATTAACAAAGTAAAGATAGTTTAAATATCTTAAATTCTAAATTTAAAATCTAAAACTAACTTGTACATGCACTTCAAAACTTTGATACCCTCACGCGTATTTCGAAAATTATTTGTTTGACTTATTTACTTATTTACTACTATTAAATTGCTTTAAATATTTTATTATACCCAATATTCATTCAATGTAATGATAGTGAATCTTTTCTTTTTTTATCATAAAAAATAAAAATTAATAACAGTATCATGTGCAACTTATAACTTGAACAAAAAAACAGAATTTATATGTACTCTTGTATTATATTGTTATAATGCTTATGAATTAATTATATGTGATACTATTTTTATTTTTTTTTATTAAAGATAGTAGTATTACTTTTATTTATAATAAAAAAAATTATGAAATAATACACTTGGGACTTAAAATATTATCACCTCATGAATAATTACATTTACATATACACAATTCATTATATTAATTCAAGATTTGGATTAGAGGTGTTTTTATAAATCTTAATCACAATATGGAAACATCTTGTTTTTCTTTGTGAAGAAGATTTTATTTATTGATTGATCACTTAAATCAATTATTAAAATTTGACATGCATAACCCTTCTCCAAGAAAGTGTTGAAGTACAACTATATATGTAAGTGTTAATGAGTAAATTAATAAAAAAGATTCAAGATTTGATCTTATCATAAATGTATCGATCTTGCGTGGAAATACAAAATGGATGGATAAAGGTTTGTAGATTGTAATTAATCTATGTCTATACCTATAGATATATATTGTGGAATTTTTCGTCCATTATTGCAAGTGAAAAGTTTTTCCTAACCGATCAAATCTTTGTCTTTTTTTGTTTTTTATTAAAATATTTAAATGTTTATAATTTTTATTTGTTTTTTATTTTCAATATATAATATATTAATTTAATAAACTATTTATAAGTTATCAAATGAGATATTCTTAATTTACTAATACGAGTTGTCATCTTTAAATTTCATCCTCTCAGAAAAAAATTAAAAAATAAAAATAAACAAACCACTAATGTATCAAATTATGATTATTTGAATTAATTTACTTTATTTATTTATAATAATAAAATATCACATCTCCAAATGTATAATTGAAAGATAATTTTTGATTAATTACAAGACAATCATTGATTTAATTATTTGAAAATGGACTCCAAATTAATTTATAATTAAATAATCGTTATCAGTATTTACTTAATTACAAGATAAATTTTAATGATGTTTATTTAATTAAAATTATTTATAATTAGTTACTCTTCAATAATGTTTATTTAATTAGAGTTTAAAAAAAATAATGTTTATTTAATTAAAATTAATTATAATTAAATAATATTTATTAGTATTTATTTATTTAATTAAAATTAAAATTTTAACTAAAAGATCATTTTTATAATTAATATTATTTATAACTAGATATTCTTCAATTGTGTTATTTAATTAAAATTAGTATAACGTACGGATAAATTTTCAAATGAAAAACTAATAATACAGGAGTTGATTAAAATCGAGTTAAACCAAATCTTAACTATATTTATAAATGAGTTTTTTCAATACAATATCTAAAAGATAGATAAACTATCAATTAGGTCTTCCCCATTCATCTACCCAAAAAAACAGGTTTTTTGATTGTCACGTCAGCGCCACCTCAAAAGTAATATACATGTATCTCCAAAACAAAACTCATCTCCAACCCTCTACCCAAAAAGCAAGGTATTTTGGGGAACCCACTTCATTTTATTTAATTCTTATTTATTTTATCAAATACATTTATTTAATTTTCAAAATGAATTATAACTAATTAAATTTTCAAATTATTCAATTTAATAAATTTAAGAAAAAAATCGAAAAACATATTATTTATTTTTCATTACATAAAATATAAAAGCACAAATTAAAATAACACACAACGTAAATTAAAATGACACACAAATTAAAAAAATAAAATAAAAGCTTCCGAAAGTAACAATGTAAAGTTCGATCCGGCCAATTTTAATGTGTGAATAATATTCTAGTGCACACCACACACTAATTTAGTGCAAAATATACATATTTTATTAAAATTAAAACATAATTTATTAAATAACATAAAATACTTTATTAAAACTAAAACACACCGGTGTGTTTTTATGAAAACTACTCAAATATTTTATAAGTTGGGATTAGCGTTGATTTATGATAGAGATATACACAACAAATCACATTGAATACTGATAGAACAGACACACACGGAACTAAATAATAAAAAATAATATTTATTTATTTATTCTTTTAATTTAATGTATTTTTATAATTTATGATTTTAAGTGTTATATTTATGTAAATGTTTCTTAATTAATTATTTTTTATCAATAAATTATTAAATAACAAAAAATATTTTATTAAAACTTAAACACACTGGTGTGTTTTTATGAAAACTACCTCCACTTTGAAAAAAAAACTAACACTATATTAACGTTAATATTTGTATGTCTTCCTAACGGCTAATGTTGGTATCTTATCCAATAGAAAAGATGGAAATATATCAAAAGAAATAATTTGAAAGAAACTGAAAAAGGAAACAAATTAACTACAAACGAGAAAAAAAAAGAATATCCTGGGTGAGAAATAGGCGGGCCCCATACGTCTGCTCTCTCACTCGAGTGTGCGAGTGACGCGCTCGAAAACATGGAAAGTGACTCTCGCTCTCCACTTTCCCACTATCTTCATCTTTTAAAAAACCTGGGTATTATATATTATACCTGCCAAAAAACCTTCATGCTTTGTCATTAGTAAAAATCTGTGTATTTAGGTTTTAAGAAGACCACGTCATCAAAAAACCTGGCGTTGGAGAAGGCCTTAGGGAGTAAGAACCCAAAAATTTTTTTTTATTAATTCAGGACCCGAAAGATATGAAATTATCAATATAAGACCTAAAATTATAGAACTAATAAAAATAAAATAATAAAAATACGTTACAATTTCATGATTTTAGGTCATATATTAATAGTTTCATATCTTTTAGGTCTTAAATTAATAGAAAAATCTTTCGGGTCCCTAATGGATAGTGTACTTATCTTTCATATTTTGTATTGAAAAAACTTCATTTGTAAATCTTTACAAATTAAAGATATTAGGGTGGGTAATTGGGTATGGGTTACAAAAAAAATTGAGAGTATCTTAACCATTAAATTAAATTTTAATTAAAATTTTATAATAAAATAAAATAAAATAATTAAAATTTTAAATAAATAACTACTCACTATCCCTACCTTTAACGCATTATTCTTAGGGTGCACCACCCCCACAATCACCCATAAATTGATTACCATATCAATTCAATTTAGAAAATTAATATATGATTATTTTAAAGATAATATATAGGAAAAACAAATATACATATAAAAAGTTCTCTTTATTTTTAAGTATAGTAATTTATTAATAATATATTTTTTCGACTTTTCCATCATTACGCGGTTTCTACACTAATATAGACAAAATTTCACTTTTAACAATATAAAATTTTATTTCAGTAATTTATTTATTTATAAATTTAATAACTTCTTTACATTTTAATTGTAATTAATCTACACTTAATTATATGAATTGGTTTCATCTTGTACTTGATTTTATTAGAATTTGTACATGAAAATTTACTCTATAGATTAATGACTTATAATATTTTTTTTTAAAAAAAATATTTCTAATTTTTCATATTCTTATTATGATGAATAATATTTTTTATTTAAAGGAGTAAAGTTCAAGTAAATTTTCGTTTACTAAAAAAATAATTTTATAAAATTAAGGTGTATGTGAACCGAATTAATTGTAGTCAAGCTTTTTATTTTTTTATTCCGATCGAGAACTGATTCAATTAATTTACATCAAACTAATTATTAACATGTTAATTACATATATAGAACTTTTATTATGATGGAAATTTTTATAATGGACCAATAAGCTCAATTATGCATTCATTCATAAGGAGTATTAAATTATTGTGTTTTTATACACAAGTTTTTGCCCCATATATATTATTATAGTTTCGTCATAATTAAATCATAATATATTTCTACCGACTGTATTACTGGTGTTTCCTACCTATATATATGTCCACGCCCTATCAAAGAAACAACATTTATTATGGGAAAAATAATTATAAAGAGAAGAAATTAGAGATATTATCACAAGTAGTCTTCTAAGTATAAGAGAACCCACAAATGGTCCTGTAACTTTGAAAATTATCAATTTTAGTTTTTTTTAATCTAATTTTAGTCCACTTAATCTAATTTTAATCCAATTTCTTAAAAAAAATCACCGGAGCCGATTTTCATCCTCAATTTTACATTTCCAGCAGGCCACATTATGCAACATCCACGTGGCAACATCATGTCAAATTAAAAGAATAATAATATAAGGAAACCCGAAGTATTTTAAATAGAAAAGATAAGGGGGAATATAATAATATAACAAATAAATATTATAAGTAGAATAAAAAACAAATTAATGTTTTAAGTAGAATAAAAAAATAGTTGAACTGTTTTATTTTTTCTTAATTAGTTATTTTTTTCATTTAAACAACGATTTGTTTATAAATTAATACTTGAACGAAAACTATTTTTCATCAATAATTATATTTTTTATATTAAAATGGTTATCACATTTATAAATATCTATAATAATGGTGAACTTTTTATTTAATAATGGAATTTATTTTTATTATGTCTTACCTGTGAGTGATAGTTTTGGAATTAAAGTTTTTTGAGAATGATAAAGATGTAAATTTTCTTTTTAAGTATGTGAAAATAATATTATAAGACAAACAAATAAGGAAAATGTAAATGATTTTATGAGAGAAATGTATATATTACTGTTATGTATTTTAAATCTAATATTTAGTTACAATATAAATATTAATAAAAATACTTTACTCCTTATTTAATTATTATATAAATTATTACTATATTAGACTTATAATAACTCTATAATTATAAAATGATGAAAAAATTACACAATCAAAAATATCATTACCCTGGAGTAATAAATAACTATAATAATAATATAAAATTCACATATTTTTTATATAAAGAGAAATTAAAATCAGTTACAATTTGTTGGACTTTTCACAAGCCCAAAAAGCTTTTTTGCCATGATTATTAAATATTAATAAAAATATTTTACTCCTTATTTAATTATTATATAAATTATTACTATATTATACTTATATATAATTATTCACTAATTATAAAATGATGAAAAAATTGCACAATTAAAAATATCATTACCCTGGAGTAATATAATAATAATAATAATTTTTATATAAAGAGAAATAAAACTCAGTTACAATTTGTTGGCTTTTCACAAGCCCAAAAAGTATTATGGCTCATGATAATTACATATAGGCCCATACATTTACGCTCTCGTTACCTTTATAAACTTTACACATCCGTACCAACATAAATTTCACCAAAAGATAAAACATCATATTGATCTTATAATCTCAAAATCATCTCTCTCATCTATCACATATTTAATAATTTTTTTGTTACCCTAAAAAACTACACAAAAATTATTCTGTATGTAGGGAAAATACATTAAACAAAAACTATAAGGGTTCGTTTGGTTGCCCATATTACGAGCATTTCACTTTCACGACATTTATACAGCCTTTTAGAGTGTTTGGTAGAATATAAATCTTTTTGAAGGGGCTCAGTAGTTTTCTCCCAGCCCGGTGCAATGCACTGTTCTCTTCAACTAAGTCATACGGGGAAAACCGCAGTATTAATATTAAAAGTTTAACAGTGTCATGAGATAAGTCATTGTAATTACTATTTTATCCTTGACTTTCCAAATATTCCAAATAAAAGAATCGTATTTTCATTGCCTCTCCAACTCACCTTCATTAAACGGTAGAAATCACACGCATCAAATCGGATAATCAATGATGGGAAAGTCATCCTCTCAACTACAACAAGTATATATTTGCTTCACTCGAATTTCACATTTCGATTTTGGGCCTCTTTTCACGGTGCAAATTGGAGGTTTTCAATGTTTTGATTCACTTTAGTTTCAGATTTCGAATTTTCTAAGACATGTAATTTGGATGGCGCACAACAGGTTTCGATTTGGAGAAGGGTTTCCTCCTCTGCGTAATTGTACGTTTGACCAATGGGGATTTCAAATACGAAGAACAAATTGGATGGACATAACTTTCTTTTGATTTAGGGCAGCAAAAGTTGGAGAACTTGGGTGAGTGCTTCTTGAGGAATTGTGAGATTTTAGTAACCTGCGTCTGTAAGGAATTGAGAGGCATCCTTCTTCTGTAAGATTTTAGTAAAGATAGGAAATTGTAAATTGCAATTAAAGATATAAATGAGGGTTATAAAACTAAATTGGGCATTTATCATAATTTCTTTATTTCCTACCAAATATCTCAATTTTTGTTATACCAATTTTAATACTCCCTCCGTCTCAAAGTTATCTTCAAAGTGTGCTTTAAGTGAGAGTGGTATTATTGAAATTAAGGTAACTTTTGAGGTTATTGGTTAATGTGAAGTTTCCTTTTTTGGGTGGTGAAGATAAGTTTAGGACGAACGAAAATGGAAAGTGTGAAGATAAGTGTGGGACGGAGGGAGTACATCCTATCACATAATTTTCATTTTCCATATTACATATAAATATCTTTAATTATATCTCATTTCTTATATATACTCCCTCATCTCATCTTCCTTATCAAACGAGCCGTAATACTTGGGGACTAGAATCGCAATAAATAATTTTACAATACAACTCTATAACCTCTGGTCAGGGCTTCATTCAAAATTGTGTGCCTATTGTGTGTCAATGGCTACAGGGTCGGGTTGATCCACTGAAAATCAGCAGCAGCATATCAATAAAGGTTGGTTTTGTGCAGCAACAAGATGGTTTTTCGTGCGAATCTTTCGTTTAATGTCGTATCATGCTGTGATGACGAAGGAATACCAAGTCGAGAAGAAATGGAGAGCCTTACGCCCAGAGTAAGGTTACTATAACAAACATCATGAATGCCAAACCAAAGCAAAAACCAGCAATTGTCATAAAAGCCTGTAAAAATGATCATATGCTAGTCAAGAACTGAACCAATCGTCTAGAACTCACTGAGTTGCATGATTCGTGTACCTTTCCTTGGGACTCAAACCCGAACTTGACCGTGAACCATGATAATCCTCTATCTACAAACGGGGCAAGCGCCAGCGCCCTGCTTCAGTCGAAACACACAAGAAGCATTGTTCAACATTATGAATATAAACAAATCCAGTGTAAATCAAAATAGGAATTATCTCGTTGTATGACCAAATGACAAGGTCGCTCTCACTCGTCTGATTATTAAGAAGTCTAATAAAAGTCACTGTTCTGAGAAGTATATGCTAGTGCAGCTTAAGGAAAACATATATCAATCTGTACAATTAAGTGTCGAGAAAGATACGAAGAGTATCATTGGAATGAAAAGATCACCTTCTTGTATAGCTTTTATACAAATTCTACCGAAACGATTGGTTTACCCTCCATCCCATAGAATCATTCACACTTTTCCCAATTGATTCGTCCCATAGAGTCATTTGCACCCCAAAAAAGGAAATAACACCTCAATTCAATACCCTCAAAGTACACTCTAATTTTAAAGTTGTCATCCCACTAAAACAAAAAACATTATATGCTTTATTTATTACCAAAAATAACATACCACCTAAAAAAGTCAACAAGTTAATAAAAAAAAGCAATTTTTCTTGAATAATGAAAATATGCGGAGCAGTACACACAAATGATTTTATGGGTAGATGGAATACAATTTAAGAAAAAAATCACAAACATTGTTCTACTATTAGATAGTTTAAATCTACAGCTTGAAAAGACAGTTAACTAATCTGACTGTAATAAAACAGATAATAAATGCACAAATGGACTTGGGGAAGGAAGAGAAAGGCGAATGGTGGCATACATGGGGAATCAAAACAATTAAATCAGCACGAAATCAATAATTAGTTTATGATGAAAAAAATGGGGGAAAAAATGAGAAGCAGCCACATATGGTCAACAAACTGAATCTAACCAGTAACCCTATGAATGATAAAGATATGGTTGGGCAGCTCACCCTCCAGCTCGAATGAGCTTAGTTACTTGGCTCCCTGCCCACACCATCGCCATTACTTTTAGAAACCTACAAAAAACAGAACCTCTTGTTATACTTGAACCGTAGAGGAAAGATCAAGCGAAAATTTACCTTTCAGCAGCTGCCAAATAACCCATTCTCCCAGGTGCAGGAGACACATATAACCTATCAGCAAGAATACGATGCAATCATAATCATAGCATCAAGTAGCAGAAAAGAGAGGAAAAAGGAGTATAATAGAGCTCATTTAGAAACTAGCCCCATCACAGCATATAAGATAGAAATCAAATGGAACTGTCAGCTATTTAACACAAAAGGCTGATGTCATAATGGTGAAATATGCTCGATCCCATCCCAAGATCTCCGAGAGAGAGAGACCACCTAAATTATAGAGCAGTAATGTGGACATAACAATTGAGTGAAAATTGGTGTTTGAAAGAGAAAAAAAATAAAAATAAATAAAGGTTAGAGAAGTGGCTAGAAATTCTTGGAACAAATTTAACTTGCATTATCACATCTATTGCAGATCCATTTCCCTTTCCCGGTAATTTGGTTCTGTAATGCTATATGAAAAACATAATTAGAAGATTTTCCACAAGCACATATTCTCATAAAATTATAGCTAATTACATCAACATTAAATCAGCGTCTTCATAACCTTTTGCGATTTCCATAAGCTGTTCTTCTCTTATAAACTAACTGTTCATAATGTACTAATTAAAACCCTTCACTTGTCAGGTATAATTGGTGGAGAAGCCACCAGATCTAAATTAATTAGAACATCCTAATACATAAGCCAAGATCACAGCCTTTGATGGTTTTGCAAACAAACTACAAAAGCAGGTGTGCCAAAATGAAAAACAACACAAGGGCACACCCACACAGGCAGTTGAGATACCGTCTATAAGGGCCCATGAGGCCATGACACGACATCAAGCTGGGCTCGAGGGTCTCAACTTGTAGTAACCTTATTAAGAGCTATTGATCCTCAGAGACTAAATTAGAGCTGTTTTTTCAGGACATCAATAGCTCTTAACTGTCCTTGGCATTTTAGAGCCATGGTTAGCACTTAATCATGCCAAGGCAAATTGGTTAAAATGGGAGCAAAGCCTCATGCTGCACGCATTCGGAATGTTTAGACTTGAGAGGTGGGGCAACAAATGATCAAGCAGAAACCATAAAAAAAATTGTCCATCAGGCATCAGCACAAGCATTTTGAGTAAACTGGGACCCAAAGAAATAGGTTTTAAATAGATAAGACCACATTTTGAAAATGCATACTAATGATGCAGTTAAAAGACTTCAATAGTGATTGAAGTCCAAGTAAATCACTCACCAGACCACAAGAAAAGTAGTGAGATAGTAAACAGTATTTAGCAAGCCATAGGATAAAACTCCTGCGGTACCATATCTCTTCAATTTGGATAGTACCCTGAAAGGCACAGTAAACAAGAATGAGATATTAGAATCAGAAAGAATCATTAAACAATACACTTGGAATTTGAGGTTCATGAAATAAAAGAAATTACTCCACAAGGATTTTCCATCATTTTTTATATATAAAGCAGCAGAAAGTCAAAAAAGAAAAAAATGTACATGTAATTTAGGATGCAAAATTATGTCCATCGGTAAAATCATTCTCAGTCCAACTGGTTCAAGAATAAGAACACTTGAAGAATACAGGGTGAGTTCTTAGTAGTGAGAGAAATCTCAATTTTCTTTTCTACCAGAATTTATACTGAAGGGTGTAAGGATTTTAAGAGAAAATATCCTTTACGCACAAAATCTCAAGAAACACTTCGGTGTGGATCAAAATATTATGAAATTATTCTCAGTCTCTTTCCTTCTTACATCATCTTCTTTACTAATTGTATTTTCCAGAATAGTGAAAGCAACACACCTCAAATTGGGGTGCCAAAAATTCTCAGTATGATCATGTCTTCGAAACCCAACTGGTCCACACACATACACACACTCACATAGATTTGTTAAACATATGTGAAAGACACCAGTCACTCACAAAATAATATACATTCAAAATACTTAATACACATGACACTCTCATTTGAAAAGACAAGTCGTACAACAATAATCATTACACTTTTTTCAAGTCCAACACACTCTTACTCTTTTGTGCATTCTCTTCAAAAAAATAATAAATAAATAAATAAAATTGTGCATTCTCTTACTCATTGGGTGAGACTGCTTGGGATTTTTCAATTTTTTCATTTGAACCTATAACAAAAACAGTTGAAACTTTAGGAGCAAATAAATTAGCTTCACAAGTCATATATCCATCAAATATATATGTATCAAGATACCTGGGTTCTCCAAAGAACTGCTGTCAAAATCTGATGACTCTGGCCTCTGCAGTAACATCACATTTCAGATGAACATGCATCAAAAGGAAGGTAGGGAGAGACAGTTCCTCAATACAGAATGTAACGGAAGCAACAGAAATATATACAAAGAAAAATCTGTAGCATCTAGCTGATGGCAAGACAGACATACAAATAAATGACAGACATACAAATAAATAACACCAACGCTCCTAACAGCATAAAAATATCCATAAACAGAGCCCGATTAAACTTGCAACCACAATACCACAAAATAAAAGAATAAGAATAATGTATTAAAAAGATACGGAGATTATGTGCCAAATCTATTGTAAATTAGCAACTCTATCAGGATCCAATTTCTGGTAAAAACCATAACCACTGATAGTCAAATATAATCCACAGAAAGGTTTAGTAAAGTTCAAGGAAGGCTTATATAAGGGAACATAAAGAACTTGGTCAGTCAAAAATATTTTCTAACAAGAATGACTAAAGGACATTACACTAACCATCACCTGTATTATCCTCATATAACACTACATAAGAGTTAGAAAAATAAAAAACAAGATGAACCATATCCAATTCAAGAAACTTAATGAAAGCCTATACTTCAGTGAAATGATTTAGACTTCAAATGCATCAAATTCAATTCAAAGAAAAACAGAAACTCAGAGACTTTTCTTTCATTTGATGCCATCGAAATTTAATTTGGCGAACGTACAAATATAGGCTTTCGATATTGCCCAGAAAAAGAAAAAAAAAAAAGAATGAACCCATAACACGAATCATCGAAAACAAAATTCAGTTACCCCGTGGAGGGATCAAGAAACACTAAAGGGGGAAAGATAATAAAAAGTACTAATAATAATAATAAATAAATATAACACTCACACTAGTGTGGGAGCAATTAGCAGAACATAACCGAAGCAGATGGGGTTTCGCGGCTAACGGAAGGTGGAAGAATCGAGAGGAGGGCGACGCCATGGGAGGAGGAGGACCAAGGTTGATGACAGCAGAAAAAAGGGAAATGCTCATGTTGAACAGGACATGAGGCCCTACGCTACACTCAAATGCTCTGCAAATCAAATTTCTTCCACACAATCCATCGCCCGCTAAAACAAGAGAGTAGAAGCAGCTCCGCCAGATTGGTTAATGAGGAGATAAATTTTATCATTTCATCACCAACAAAATATTTGGAGCAATTAATTATTCATACAATCTTCTCTGTTCATCAATGGCACTTCTCGTTATACCCCATAACAAAATATTTGGGCCTTTTCTTTTTTTTATTTATGCCCAACTCTTCATGCCCAATTAATTCTCAAAGAGCAAATCGTGGGCCATTTCTTTTTTTAACTTACGGGCTGGTCCAATGTTTTTTTAATTTTTGGGTAAAAGCCCAACTCAGACGTAAAGCCCTTATTCACGCCCAATTAATTCTCAAAATTAGAACAAGAATAAACAGCAAGTTTATGGGCCTTTTCTTTTTTGTTATATTACAGGCCCAGACCCAATGTTTTTCTTTCTTTTTTGGTTAAAAACCCAGCTATATGTAATGCCCTTATTCATGCCCTATTAATTCTGGCAAGAATTAATAAGAAATTCATGGGCATTTTTTTTTTATTTACGAGCCGATCCAATGTTATTAATCTTTTATGGGTAAAGGCCCAACTCAGACTTAAAGCCCTTTTCATGCTCAATTAATTCTCAAAACTAGGGCAAGAAAAGACAGCAAATTTATGGGCCTATTATTAATTTTAACTTATAGGCCGATCCAATGTTATCCTCTCTTGTTTTCGTAAAAACCCAACTCACGCGAAAGCCCTCATTCACGCCCAATTAATTCTCAAAATTAGGGCAAAATTAGGGCTAACTTCCTCCAGAATTTCTGAGCGAGTTTCTTCTGTTATCCTTTTCCTTGTTCATGCAATCCCATTTCGGCTGTTTTAAGAAAATTAAACCGTTGGGACATACTGGTTCTGAGGATACATAGTTTACGATTTGGAGATGGGTAAGAAGAATTCATCCAAGAAGCCGCAGCTCAAACATTCGGACGAGGGTCCTTCCACCGAAAATCAGAAGCCCTCTTTGAAGCCGAAGAAGAAGGGCAGTGAGATTGATGAAATTTTTGCCGGAAAGAAGAGGAAGAAGCCTGAAAACGATGAGAAACCACCCAGAGTATCATCATCATCAGCTGCTAATGTGAAATCAAATGGCAAAACGAGGACAGTCAGAAATGAAGGTAAGAAGAGCAGGTCGAATGGGCCTGTGGAGCCCACGTCTCGTTCTCGAAAGAGAACTGCAGATGGGCTGACTATGTATACAGAGGGTGAATTAGGTTTGGGAAATCCTGATGCTGGAGGTACCCCTTTGTGCCCTTTTGATTGTCAGTGCTGTTTTTGATACAATTCAGATTGTTAATAATCTTGATGCATCTCAGTTTTGATCATTGTAATGTAATTTGTTACGTTGTAGTGAGAAAGATGAGTTTTTTCCTTTTTCTACATTCTTTAGTGTTCTTAAAGATGCTTATAGCCTTATATGGTGGAGTAGAACAGAAAATTTACAGAAAAATAATGATTTTTATGCGTTTTGTTTCATAGAAGTAGTGGGAGAGTTGAGTAATCTGCTACTACATGTTAGAATGTGCTTTCTTTTTTGTATTGTCTGAAATTAAATTGAATACTACTAAATATGAAAATTTCTAAACAGTTAACATGTTATTTGTTACTTTTCTATATAATGGCAAAAAGTGGGTGTTTGGCCAACCTTTTTTTAGAGATGTTTTAAGCCTGTAGGGAGTTCTTGGAGTAAAGATGCTAGATCTTACTTGTGGGAAAAAAAGTTAGTGTTTGAATGAAATGGGATATTTGAACTTTTGATATGTCTTGAATTTAGCCCAAACTGAAGGAGTTTGTTTATGTGTGCTTTTAGCTTTGTAGCTAGTAAATCTTGATGTTCTAAATGATAAAACCTTAAGTTTCAAACTGCCTTCTAGAGAGATTGTTATTTAATTTGCAGTCATTTTAGGTAATGAATAAAGATATGCATGTTGGGTGGAGAGTAGTTTGGGTTATTGGATTGAGGGTGAATTTCCTTCTTTTTCTTTTTGTTTTTTTGGTGGTGCATATTGATGCAGCACGGACGAAAGCTTGCATATTGTTCCGAAATAGGAGTACTTGTATTAGTGAACTTGATCGGATGCGAGGAGTGTTTTTGGTCTTGAACGATGGTGGTGGTTTCTTTCAATGACGTCTGAAGAAATGTAAAAAATTTAATATATCATGTTGAAATTACTCTGTTCTTGAACTTGATATTGTTGTAACAAGCTTTTTTTTTCTGGGTTTATTTTAAGTGATCTTTAAGTACTTACCATTTTCATCATGCCAAAATGTATTTACAATCATGGTGCGTTCTACTCCAAACATTCACTGTATTGTGAAATTCAGGAAATTTGGGTGAGAGATGGATTGATGGATATTTATATTTTCGTTCAAATATATCGAATCAATATCCAGTTTAAACAAATTATTAATATTTCATTAAAAAAAACTCTTATTGAGATTTGGATTTTAGTTCTTATAAATTCAGTCCCAAATTGCAGTAAAAGTCGAATGTTTCACTGTCACAATCAATGGAACTCTATTATTGAAATTAAGAGTCAAACTAGGGTGAACCTAAGTATCGCACCTAGTTAATATAAACCATTTGATTAAAAACTACTTCATAATCATCCTTTGATTAAACATAATAATTGAATTTAAAAAATAAAAAACATTATACCCTAAAAAACTACCTTTTCACCCAAGGTTTAAACATAATAATTGAATTTAAAAAATAAAAAACATTATACCCTAAAAAACTATCTTTTCACCCAAGGTGCACTGCAGAATATTCCTGAAAGTAAAATGGCAAAGATTTAGGAACAAAGCTATTATACCAATTCGAACCACAATATTTTTTTATTGGGATGATCTACCGTAGATAGGTGTACACTAACCAACATATCCATATTTTGTAATGGATCAAGTATAAAAATGTTGAACCCGGATGATGACGTTACTTTTCTCCTCATTTCTCTTGTTTCTCCTCATATTTCTTTCCATTGCACACTAATACAATTAGTTATTAATAAGTATACATTTATTAATAAAATGTAATACAATTGTTCAATAAAACTTTACACTTTAATTATAAAACGAGTTAAAATCAATCATTTCTCCAACACAATTCTCATTATGAATATACGATGAAACTCGTTATCAATTGCAACCAAACCACTCTTCGAACACTCCAACTGTTATTTAAAAAATGTTATACACTTATTTAATAAAACATATACGCTATATATTTAAAAAGTATACATTAATAAATCAGTCTTCGAACACCTCAATTGTTTATTAATAAAATGATATACATTTGTTCAATAAAACGTATATATTTTATGCTTAAAAAGTATACATTAATAAACATCTGCATTTTCCGCCACAATTCTCAATTCTCGGTGATTGTGAAATTGCAACCAAACATATTTTCCAACTCATTGGATATTTGACGAGATTTGGTCAAAATTTTGACGGAAATGAAAAGGTCAACAATTCAAAAGAAATGGCGTGCAGAGAAAGGGGGAGAAAATGGGAGACAGTGAAAAATCAGAGAACCTAATTGCAGCGCCTTCAAGAAGAATCAAACATCGATGAAGTAAATTTACCAGATTTGAACAATGAAAAATTACAGAGTGAAAAATCGGCGGCGGCAACGGTGGAGTGACGCCATTACAGTGAACAATTGCAGCTTGCAATTCTTCCATGGTGCTATCACTCCCACTAGCAATATGTTGTTCATCTGAGATATTATCATCGACGGCGGAGGCAATGGTGAGTGGTGGAGAGTGGACAGTGGTTGGGAAAGAGAGAAGAGAGAATTGGAGAGTAGTGGATGGGGAGTGAGAGAGAGCACAGAATGAGGGGACGGTTGGGGGAAGAGAGAAAGCGGAGAGAATGAGGGATGAAATGAAATTAGGGATCCATTTACTTTAGACATGCCAGGTCATGGGTCCTAAGCGACCCGATTATTAATGTCCAACAATTGTATACTCCCTCCGTCCCGTAACAAGAGGGTCTTTTGCTTTTTGCTAGATTAAGGAGTATTATTATTTAATGTGTAATGAATAGGTGTATCAATGGGAGTATGAACCCCATATTTTGATTGTATTAGTGTGTGTATGTGTGAGTCTCGTGTATGTAAAAAATAAAATAACTCTTTAGGTGGAACGCCCAAAATGAAAAGAAAAAAAAAACTATTTAAAAGGGACAGGGGCGTATTATGATTTGTCAAATAAACAGCAGAAGAACAAACACTCTTCCACGACCATTTTTTTTCTCTTTTATATTCATTTATTTTGTCATTCTCTCTGAAATAATTATAAATATGGAAACACATCTGTCAAAAAAATAATTAATAAATAAATAAATGGAAACACATATCTCATTTATATTACACCCTGAATGCATCACCTTAAATTAAGGTGCGAATGATACAATCAACCAACAAATGAAAAGTTTTGTAGAATTTTCTTGTTTGATTCATAGTGAAAGAAAACCATACAAAATAATGTTGAAAATGCCAAGACTAATGATATACAAGTATCATTTAAGAATCAAGTATAAGAAGCCAGTCCCAAAAGGGGAGGCATTTTGTACAATCTATACATACATACATATATGTATGCATGCATATATAAATGTATCCTATAGTTTCCACTTCCTATTATCCACAAATCAAAGAATCAAATGCATGTGCACAATGCATCACTTAACTTCTATCTCTCTACGAAACTGGGAGGAGAGGAGAGAGAGGAATCTCTCTCTCTCTCTCTCTCTCTCTCTCTCTCTCTCTCTCTGTTCATGCACAAGAAGTTACACCACCTACCAATTTTAATATGCCTCGACCCTCTATCTTATCTAACATGTCTTTCAATTATGTTACAGGTAAATTACGGACCCATATCGGAGGGAAGGAAAGCGAATAGCAAACCAGAGTCGTTTCGTGTAGGGGCGACTTCCCTTTCTTTCACCAATTAAAAACGCTTCATTTTTCGTGCACCAAAATAACAATCCCTGAGCTATGGAGAAGGCTCAGGCACCCATTTGGCATCTTAGTTTTAGATGCTAAATAGATTGCCATGCAAAATGTGGCTGAAGTGAGGTGGTGCTACTTCACGCGGAAATCAGTCCTGAATACAGTCAAATTTTGTGTAAACTTGTCCCTGTTCTTTGATTCCAAGCCTCGGCCAATATCTGTCATCAATTTATCGAAACAAGAAGCAAGTCGTTGGTGCTGATCGGCAGGCTGCAAGGTAAAGAAAATGAGATCAATATGCAATGACATCTGCTTGATGATATGCAATGCGTTGTCGTAAAGACAGAATACAAGGTCTTATCCTGCCAAGGACTGAAAATATAAGGCATGTAATGATGACGTGCATAGATTACAAAGAGTCAAAATCATGGTGGATACATGGTCAATCATTCTAGCAAGAATTTTTTTTTTCCTCAAAGAAATATAGAAATGGCTAATGATGTAGATTACACGCTACGTGCCATTAAATAGCTCAGGATTTACCTGAGAGGCCAAAATTTGAGTCTTCAAGTTTGTAAACATCTGCATAAATGTAATGTTCATTAGATCTATTGCCAACATATTAATAATATTGAAAAACACACAAGGGAAGCTTAAATATATAAAAATTATGGCACGATAAAATTCTGAATGTGAGTAGTACAAGAACTTTTAATGTAATATCAATATTTGATCAAAACTTTCACAGGATACATTTCTCGTTGTTTTCAAAAATACAAGAAAAAACAGACTAAAAGCACCACCTAAAACATGGAACATGTTATAAAGGGAGAAACTGGAAAATTATAGAGGATGCAAGTATGCAATCAACTTTCAAACAAAATAACATAATCACAGACTAATTGCACACCAAGTTCAACTATAATAAACCTTCAATATCCCATATAACATGAAACAAGTAATAATTAAAATAAAGGAACAGCTACCTGTTCATTTATAAGCATCAAGCTCAACATTGGCCTACTAAGACTCCATTGGTTGGTGCAGTCCTCAAATAAAACAATCTCAAAGAGAGTTTTGAGTATCTGAGAAGAATAAAGCTTTTTTAAGTTAGAATACAACAGAAAATAAAGTCTGATAATCAAAAGCGACTCTTGTTCCCATAAAAAAAAAAGAGTGAAATCAATGTTAGTCTAATTGAAGAATTGTAATGTTCATCAAAGCTTCTACTAAATCAGTAACTATTCTCAGAGTCTGAAAGATTGTTGAAATGAGTTGGTTGATTGATTGATTAATTATTCCACAAAAAAGGAGCAAAATCTAAACCTAGTAGCAAATATTTGCAACATAATCCTTTTAGTACATTAGATCCAGTCAAAGTATTGCATGTAAATAAATAGATAGAATCCTAAGGTCTTCTTTTCTAAAGTTCAATTTCAAGAAAAACTTAGTAACATCAGCCACTGAATAAACATATATACCCAAACTCAAATCTGCCCTAATATCAGATCATGTTACTATATAAAGTCATCTGAGAGGCGATCCAAAATAGTTCATGAAAAAGAATCCACAAGTAAAATAATGCTAAATTTCAGTACAGTCTAAGAGAAAGATATTGCATTAAGGAAATGCAATTCATCCTGTATAAAATGACTGAAAATATAACAACGTCAAAAACAAAAGGTTAAAACTCACTAAAAAAAATCAAAAACATACTTCAGGAAGCAGTGCAGGGCATTCTGCAATGTGCCTGGCAAGATTAACTGCAGCTGGGGATGTGGGCGCCTCTCCCATGGTAATGTTATTGAAATAGAAAGCAGCCAAATTATCAATTGCAGATGCACACTGCCATAAAGATAAATTATAATATTCAGCAGACCATCTTTAGGTGCTAGACTCAACATTCTAAAAAATTCAATCTACAAAATAAAGTTGTTAGAAAGAATGAATACAAATTAGTCTACACATAGCACCCTTGGAAATTGACCAGACAAATGGATCCTATGCAATCACAAAAGTAATGACAGATCGAAGGAAGGGCAGCAAAAATTATGCAAATAACAGCTTTGATCAGAGTATAGAAATATATGTACCAGCAAAGGAGATATTGTCATACTGTATAAATTGATAACATTAAACCAGTACAATAAAATATCATTTAAATGTAATAAAGCACTGATAAATCCCGATGATGCATAAAAAAGCTGATACCCATATTTATAACAGAAGTTTCATACACACGACTCCTCAAGAATTTGTGGCACTGAAAACAGGAATTAAAACAAGTGTTTGTAGAACAATTATATCCTTTCAGAATCATCCTGAAATTATAGGTTATAGAGCCACAAATTTCTGAGACTACGTAAAATCTGGGAAAAACACAGAAAAATAACAATTCCCATTTAAATTCTGGAAGGTCATTAACAAAATAATAATAATAATAATAATAATAATAATAATAATAATAATAATAATAATAATAATAATAATAATACTCCCTCCGTCCCATAAAATGGAATATTTAAAAATTAACAATAATTACACAAACCCCATCTTATCAGAAACCATACAAACATTTAAGCACCAGTACAACCACCCTAAACCTTCACATTGATTCTAAGTGAGTAAAAGCTGACATAAATGTTTCAAATGGGAGATCTAATTACACCAATCACCTTAATGCTTAAATGTAGTTCACATAAATTTATCAAGGCCTCATATCAATAAAGTCCAACAGACCAAACTCAATTGATAGAGAACCGTTGCCAAGTTACAAAAGCTAACTAATCGCAGAGAAACAATACAAAAGAATAGTCACATTTTCCCAACATCATATCTCAAAGAACCTAAAACTAATAGATAAGTCTCATCATGGAAGTTCACTACATAATCAAGTACAAGTTTTCTATCAATGATGACGGGACAAGATAGATGTCGGAGTCTGTTGAATTACTGTGATATATTCAGTTGACAGTCACTTTCATATTGGCCATTGGCATGTGCTTCAAATAGAGAGTAGAAAATAGGGGTGTCTGAAGGCTGTGATCCATTCTAAATGTTCAGCCTAGTAAATGCTGGAGTATATTTTATTATGGTGGAAACAGAACAGAGTCGGGTGAGAACAGACGAGTTATACATGCAACATACTCAACAACTGTTCATGATGACTGAATGGGAGAGCTCCATAGTAAGGATATATATATATATATATATATATATATATATATATATATATATATATATATATATATATATATATATATATATATATATTGCAAGGTTTCACATAACCAACTCTTGGTGGAGCTTAAAACTTAAATAGTCCGCAACTTATTAATTTCATTCAAAAAAATAGTTCCAAGAAATAAAAAAATTTCGAAATAGTCTCACAACTTTTAAATTTACACTAAAATGGTCCTTTTTGGTTAAAAATGATGGGTGTTAGTGGAAAAGATTTAAAAGATTGCATCAGTATTGAACATTGGAAATGTGTCATTCAAATATAGAAGAAAGATAGGTGTGTTGGAGGGCTGTGATTCTTCCTAATTTTTCAACCAATAAAATGCTATATATGCGTGGTGAGTGCATACTCAGTTACGCAAATAATATACCCACTGAGGCACTAAAAGTCTCTTTTTCCAACAAGCTAGAGCCAGGGCCTAGCATGGGTTTTGACAAAACAGAGAAGATTGTGATGCATAAGAAGCAAATGTATTTGAGTTGGTCTAACATGAATGCATTGTAAGTACACCTGAAATCAATTTAAGAAAAGCAATAAAGCCCTAGGAGCAAAGCATTAAACCCAAAGGGCAAATCCTTAAAAGAGCAATTAGGTGTACGTACACCCACCCAGTTGTACATAAATCAGTGTAATATAAAACTTTTCCATATTAAAAAACTGAAAGATCAGCATTTCAAGAGTAGATATGACATGAACACGACATTAATGTTCATAAAGCTACAGAAGCAGGAAGAAAGTAGGATTTTGTTGAAGGCATGCATACAACATCGCATTCAAATTCATAGGTTACAACAGCAGATGGGAAAAGAATCAGTGTCATGCTTAGCAAACTTAAGAGATACGCTGTAAATATTGTGATCAATGCAAAAATGATGATGAGATCAAGAATGTTTCATCACACAAACCTGTGAAGATATACCAGCATCAAGACCTTTAAGACCCGATTCAAGAGAACCAACAATGTGCAAGAAGGTGTGAGTATCAAGACACAATATAAAAAGAAGGTGGCTATTAAACATGACCTCCACAAACGCAAAGTATGCCCTTGTTAACTGCAAAAAAGAGGAACTTTTGAGAATCTCACTAATTGAATCTGATTAAGAAAAAAAGGTAAAAACCAAATATGGATACAAATACTCTCAGTCTGAAAAGACATGCTCAATGTTTCACTCACTTGGGACACTGCAAGGACCAAGGGGGATTATTTGAAAGAACACACACACCCCAGTAAAAATATCTCTGCATATCTGGTCTTTAATAGAATTTATACTAGTAAAATTTAACCTCAAGGATATACTATTACACATTTGCTAACAGGAAGGATATGCTTCCCAATGGTTTGCTGTAAATAAATAAAATAAAAAGCAATGAAAGTTGCAATTGGTTTTTAAATTTTGAATTTGTAAGTGAGAGAAGGGAGGACGCTTCCTACTGTTTACACAAAGCCACGTCATTATCTTGCAGACATTAGACACAAAAGCAGGCAAAGCTAAAAAGTTGAGAAAAACATACACTTTAAGCAAAAACTACAAATCCTTCCAAAAAGGGTGATGTATTATAACGAACCTTCCTGTAAGCCAAAATGTCAGCTGGTGGAATTGACAGGGTCATCTTAAGAGAAATATCAAGAGCATCAGCAAGTGCTCTATCACCATAGAGTTCGAACACCCCAAAGTTGACATAATTTCCAGCAAGCGCTGTCATTTTATTGACAGAATAAAATCAGAAGAAAACAAAAAGGAAGACAAGATATAATACACATGCACAAATCTGGTATGTTGTCTGTTCAATAAGTGGGACGTGAGCCAAGACAGAACATCAAAAGTTTTAACTCATCAAGGAAGTGATACATCTACGAGAACTGTGTTTACTAATTCTGATAAACAAATTTGTGATGTTCAACTAAAAATAATGAAAACGAAGGTGTAGCTATCCAAATTAGTAATTCTAATACCAATTTTTAACTTGCATCCAAGTTGAGTGCTCTCATACTAACAACAAGTCCAGCATCAGCGACAAAGTAGGTATAGCTTTTGTCTATATCTTATTGGCTCAACTGCTACTTACATTTAAAAAATTACATATGGTTGCATGCGAATTACAAGCGATCTGACACGTGAATATATGTGCTACATCAGTTCCACATGGAAGTAGTGTGGAAGGGCATATAAGTGTGGTCAACCTTTACCTTCAACAATGATTTTGGGTAAAGTTAGGGCTCCCAGCTTATATACCTAATAATTTGGTTCAACCTGCCAAATTTGAATGTACTATATAACGGTGGCTGGACCAGGGGTGGGTTGCCATCCTCAACGTCCAATTAGGAGGGGGATGGATTATAACGAATATCCCACATCGGTTCCACATGAAAATGTGAGTGTGTATATGTATGGGGGTCATATTTTTTTTCCCATGGTTCAGGTTACATTAGGCTCCTTAGCTTATATACCAAATATCATTAAAGTACACACCAACATCTTGAAGCAATATGATTCAATGTCTGGAATTGTGAAAAGAGTGGAACACTAACATGCATACTGAAACTCTTGCACCAAGAATATTATTATAAGTTGCCTCTATATCAGATGGCCAGATAAGCACATCGCCATACCACTAGGCATAGTCTTGGCACAATACATAGCCCGTTCACATTTAATTTTTTCATAGAGAAATGTGAGACAATGAATTTTTGACCCAAGGCCTATCACTTGACCAACTCTAATTAAAATGGCTTTATCTTATAAGTTATAACTAAGATTGTCTGAAACTAAAATTGTTTTACATTTAATAACTGTGTCTCCACCGGTACAGAAATAAACTTGAATGAATAACAAACTTAAAATAATTGTAAATAAAGACCATAAAAATAGAAAGAAAGATACAGACTCTTACCTCTGGAAAGAATAGTCAAGGAAATCCAAATCCCCTTGTATTTGGAACCATATATATCACCAGTGCTTGGAACTGACAAAATTCTTGTGCCATATGCAATAAGTAATTTGCTGACTTCTCGGAAAAGAAGAATCCCATTTGGAGATGAAGTATCAAAAGTCAAACGCTGAGCTTTGTTCAACACGAACTCGGCCATGAATTTCAGTAGTGGTGTTGTGACCTAAATAAATGCAAGGTCATACTTTTATCCAAGCAAAAAAGAAACAGATAACTGTGATGTAGATTTGCACTGTAAAGATTCAACAAGAAGCTCTCTGCCTTGTAAGAAGTCAGAGTATGTTTGTTTGAGGGGTTGAGGTATTAATAGAATTGAGAACACAAAAGGGTGTTTGGTGTCATGGGATGATTCAGGAATGACTTCTATTTTTTAATAAAAAAAGATCAATTTTTTTATATCTCTCACTTTTTAGTATTTCAAAACACTTTCAATGGTAAAGATAGTCATCCCCCAACATCAACCAAACAATTTAATTATAATGAGTTACAATTACAGCCTCGCCTATGATGACAATTTCCATTTGACATTCCTCTTCACAAACCAATCACCCCTCAATCACAACCTTGTGATTTCATCAATATAAGAGAATTAGAGAAGTTACGTTCATGCCTTTCATTCCTTTTGGGATGTCCTCCTATGTTTCTATTATTAAATTTATCAGGAAAATTTCCATACCCGAGAAGGTTCAACTTTATTTACAGTTGAGGGTGCTGGTAAGTCGCTCACCAGTGAATCAATACAAAAATTTTCCATGAGCTTGTCCTAAAATTAGTGACTTGTGTAGGATGCCAAACCAGATCTACAATCAGCCTGGTCCATCTGGTTAGGAAGAAATAGTAGAATCTTTGAGAATAAAGAGGATTCCCCGGAGAAGTTAAGGAACAAGCTTCGGTATACTTGGGGGATTTCTAACCATAGAGATTCTACAACATCTTTGTTTGATTAACAAGGGATACAATTGTTGTTTTCTAGTTTGACGTGAATGCTACAGACAAAAACCATGTCCACTGTATGTTATAATCTATATTAATAAAGTTTCTTGTTTCTAATAAGGGAAAAAAAGGTATACATACATGTATATATATAAATAAAAAATTGTTAGCACCAAAAATCTTCAACTAGTTGATTGAGTTTCACGTGTGTAACACTTGCTAGACCTAAATTCCATATTACTTGGTTTGATGAAGTAAAAAAAAAATCAACAAATAGCAACCACTAATACTTTTGCTCTTCAATTAAGTTAGAAAGTGAGAAACATAAAACTTATAGAGAGTGACCTACCTCCAGGGTGTCAGCCCAATGTGAGATTCCCCTTAGCAGAATTGGCATGTGAGCAGGATAAATCCAGTCAAAGAGAAGCCCATATGTTCTGCGGCTGAAACACAGTAAAGAGAATAAGATGCATACCATAGTAATAACACATGCACATGTGCTACGACTTAAGTTCATCCGCACTAACCTGTTTGTGGCCATTGATATCCCTCTTAGATCTCTCATCAATCCAATGAGAGCATATTTCACAGAATCAGTTCGGAACATGGACTCAGGAGTCGATTCCAAAGTGATGAATACCTACATGACAAAAAAAAAACATTGGTTATATATGAAAATATAGAAACACCACAATTACCAAGATCATTAAAGACTATAGGACTTCTCAATTAAATTAAAAATTGATAACCACCCATTTCTTTTGTTATCATAGCTTGCAAAGAAGTCATGGATTCCCTTCTGTTTATTATACAAAGGTCAAAAATTGGTCCTTGTATAAGAGGGTCAAAAGTAATGAACTGTTTTGCCCGTAAATCCTAATTAATTTGAAGTCATGAGCCAGGGAGGGTAGGCATGTATTTAACACCAGTTGATACTTGTTAGTACGCTTAGGGAAAGAAAATCTCCAATAGTGAATTGTTAATCTCTAGTCTCTGCAATAATAGAGGTTTTTTTGGGTAGGAATCAAATAAAAAGCAACAAAGAGAATAAGTATACTTGCAGCAAAGGATCCATTGAAGTCTTAAACAGGGCTGCACTGTCCTCCAGGAATATTAACCACCCAATGGTGTAGTAGAATGTTGTCCTGCTGCGGGAGCATCTATACTCTTCAAGAAATGGGAAATGCTCTCTCTAGATTTAGATAACAAGAAGAAACAACATAAGTGAGGTCAAAATAAAAGAAGTGAAAAAGTGTAACTTAAAAGCTTTATCACTAACAAATCATGGAAGAGAAAGGAGATCACTTGGTGATTTCTTACAGTGTGATTGCGTACTATGAACTTGACCGTGTCCAACTTGAGTAGCAGCTTTCCAGTTATATAACTGCAAGATAATAACATGGATATACTTTACAGATATACCAAGAAAGTCAACCATTCATATCTTCTACTGAAGAGCAACGAACCCAGATGCCAGCTCATTGAACAGACTCAGTGTTTGGTCAATAACTTCCTCACACTGCAATAAGGAATGCTTGAGATGAAGTAAATGGAAATTTAAAAAACGTTTCAACAAGAAAACAAACAAAAAAATTATATACCTCTGTATAGCACTTGAGGTTTGTAGCGATTTTCCGAACAAAAAAGTTCAACAGCAATAGATGATCATTAAGTCCAATTAGTTCAGATAACCGGGCATACAACTGCTGCAACAAAACAGAGAGCCTCCAACACATATCCAAAGGGAAGATATGATAATAATCAGCAAAAAAAGATATATTACCTTTGACGTATGCATAGCCTGATCACCAACATATGACTTCCTAAAATTCTGGAAAAAGCTAAGTATTGCCCGATCAAGTCTTTGCTTGCTTATTTCACCATATCTCTGCCAAATATGAAGGTACACAAAGAGTGCTTCAGTGTTTAACAAAGAAATGGGATGGAATTATAGTTCATACTTCATTACCAAAAAAAGCCATTCTATTTCTTAAGAAATATTAAAGCTGAGAAAATAATATTGGCTTCAGTTCTCCAAAAATATAATGAAATTTAAGATATTGTTTCTAATGCAGACAATCTAAGAATTGCCAGATCAAATCTTTGTTTGCTTGATTCACTGTTTCTCCTCTAAGTATAAAGGTATGAAAAAATGAGTGCTTCGGTATTAATCACAGATATGAGATTATTTCTAGTCACTAGTCCAAAACCAAAAACCCAAAAAAGACCTAGTATTCCTTAATATCTTAAAGCAGCAACAATCATATTGGTCCATGTTTTTGGTCCTCCAGAAATACATTAAAATGTAAGATTTTGTTTTCTAACTCGGACAGACTTCACATTTTCCATTGCTGCCAGAATATAAACAGACTTTTATCATCATCAGCAATACCGATAAATCATTAATGGAGATATTATTAGAAAAGTTATCCATCACTTGAATATTTATCTGCTGAAATTTTTATATTTAGGCAATAAAATTTTGCATTCTTGAGCTTATCAAAGCAAAAATAGGTGTCAAACATGAAAAGAGAGAAAGGTCCCAGATAATAATTGAAACATTAACTCATCAACCATTCTTCTTTTTTTTAGGAGACCATGAAAGCCTACACTAACGCAGGGATATAACCAAAACGCTTAGATGTTACTTGACCTGTGCTTTTCAATCAGTATGCACCTTCTAAACTCATTCCCAATATAAGTATTTACATGATTTTCTTAGACTATTGCACTTCCGGAATCCAGAGGTATGTAATTTACATGGCATTGAGACAGATAACTTAGTATAAACCCAGTCATTAATCTTCAAAGAGTGACTCCAAGGTCAACGGGTTGAGCTAGTGACATCAATTCAGAATCATGACACAAGAATACTAAAAAATTCTAAAGAGTTCATTCACAAAAAAATTAGGGAAAAAACTAATGTTATGTGAACGAGGATTTTGGTAATTGTATCAAATGGACCCAAGTCAAATCCATGAAAATGTTGCTTCTGACTTATTAAATGCAAAGAAGTAACACAGACTCCGTACAGCCTTCCCTTTTACCCAATAATTACTACACCAGTGTTCCTGCAACTCTAATGCAGCCATAATAATGAAATCTCACAATGCATCAACATCATACTCATCTCTAATAAGAAGTTTTAGTAGTGCCGTATCTGTTGCCACTCTTATATTATCACTTGCATAGTAAGCAACGTCTTTCCTAGTGATTTCGACATACCCAGAAGCTCTCAGCTATTTAATTTATTCTTTCGTTGCAACTTGATTTATTCACAATAATGACTGTATTAATGTATGCGGTTCAAGTCATAAGTATGCACCAAAAAGTTTCGTGTTTACTTCTTCAAGCCATGGTTTCCTAGAGTATGAGAAATGATAGCAATTACAAGCACAATGATTCTTCAGTTTTACCTGACTGTGTAGCCCACTGTCAGCAACATCCACTAGTCGCAAAACACGAGCTGAAAGTTCAGCATCAATTAATTCTTGTGATTCGGCACTGTAAAGCACACAACTCAACATAGTTATTATCATTATAAAGAAACCAAACTGCTGGGGAGTAAGTATTATGCCAGGAAAAGTAAAGGTCACCTGCAGCCAACAGATTGCTTTAATTTTAATATAGCAGCAATTATATGTACGATCCAAGCAAGCTTGGCTTCAACAATTGAAAGTTCACTTTTATCACCAGTCTGCAGCTGTGCTCTTTCCTATTGAAATGACATTTTTTGACAAGTTAGCACTGGTATCCCAAAACCCATAAGGTCAAGAGATAGCAACACAGAGAAGAGTTATCTGGAATAAAACATAACAGCATACCATGTAAAGTTGCAATATAGGCTCCATGATATTGATGATGAACAAGCTACTGTTTTCATACTGAAAGGAGAAACTTAAATGGATTAAAAGAGAAAAAGAAGCTAACATAATTAGAGTGAAAAGAAGCATCATGATTTCACAAAATGACATCAGATTATTAAAGTCGTGTGTAACCTGAAATCTGCAAAGATATGGAAAACAATCCAGCTGGTCTTGAAGAAGGTCAACATTATCAAGTGGATGCTCCGAAATATCATCAGGAAGACCTGACTGCAGTAACAAGGAGGAAAAAAATAAATTTTCCAATACCATACTTTAGTGGTCTATATAAGGAAATGCACCTGGGCAGAATCCAATCTTGAAGTGATAAAACCTTCAGTGATTTTAGGCACAAATTCATCAAGCAAACTTGGTGCATCACCCTTCAGGTAGGGTACAGAACTCACCAACCTAGACCAAAGCCCTAAAAGATAGTACACACTGCTACTTGCCCACTGAAAAAAAAAAAGTTTATTTTTTTGCACCAAAGTTCTTGACATTCTGCCTATTTCCTATGACAAGGAATACAGCAGCCATAGAGAGTCATACAAACATTATCTCCAGCTAAATCATACAATAACCCAAAAAATTCAATAGTCATGTCAAATCTCTTACCTGCCAGGATAACAAAGATTTTGATGTGAACTCAGCCACTAACCGTATCCAGTCCTCATAGCCATCCATGTTCACAAGCTCAGACAGCTGCACAAGAATCAACCATTAGCTACAGACACTTAAACTTCACATGAGACTAGGTCACCTATACAAAAGATAGATATTGAAGAACAGATTAATTGCCTATATGATACCTGCTGCAAGCAGGCAGCCTATGTACAGATGCATTAAATACACATATGCAAAAGAAAAATACATTTGAAAGGAATATATTCTTAAGCCCACTATATTTAGGAGCAAAACACAAGCAGCAGCAAAGAAAAAATAAACCTGAGAAGGTTCTTTTACTCTAGGAATCTACAAAACCAAAAACATAAATTAACTGGCCCAGTTCTTTTTCTGACGTACTTTCTCCTTCTATCGCAGATACCAGGATAAAAACTTAAGCAAGACTGTAATCAGTAAAAGCACTTACCATTAGCAAGTATTTTACACAGTACTATATTGGCCACCTTCTTCTGATGAACTCTCAAACTTCTTGCATTTGTTTATTAGAAATATTACAGTTTAAAAGGAGTAAACATATATATTTCCTATTTTATTTAGCTTCTGCATAATAATGACTTATGTAACAGAAACTCTTTTATCACCATCCATTTGGAAAAACCTAGGGTTTTCACTTATTTGAAAGATATAAAACGATCCATCAAGTAGAATAAGCGCAAATTTGAACCATTAAAATCACCACAGGCGCAGCACATTCGTCATACATCAGAATACCTGGTTATCTAAATGAGAGAAAAAACAAACCATGTCGATAATATATGCATGCAGAACTATAAAACAAGCAAAGCCACAACATTAAGACAAGGCTAGGTCAGATATCGCAAATATATTTAAAATACCTGATAATTAATTCGGAATCGTCCAAGAAGTCGACAAAACTCATGGTAATTATCATGGTCAGCAAGACCTAATTTCCAGTTCAGAATATTATTCAAAAATCAAATGAGAATGTCATATTATGTAATGTCAGAAAGCATTCAGCAAGAAGAAAAGCTGCAGAAAATAACAAACAAAACTGACCATAACAATAATTAGTAGTGACATGGAAGAACTAGCAATTATTTTTAATATATAAAACCAGAAATTAGTGTAGAATTTAATTGGGATACTTTACGAAAAAATGTCACGAAAACTCCACATATTACTTATTTCTTTACTATCTCAAGACATTAGTGCATTACACATCCCTAAATTACATCAAAGGGTTAAAAATTAAGGAGTATGCTGCATCATATTTTTTTATTATTCTTGTTTTATGGAGCTTGTTTTGTCACCTCTAGCCAGCTACCTCACCATGTACCACCAAGTCTTCATCCCTCAGCACCATGCTATTTCTAGACCCCTCTATTGTCCTCACCACCAACATTGAGCTACTCCTAACCAATCAAAGTTATTTCTCGAGCCTAAACGCTAACGGCATGGCATGTGAAGAAAAAGTCAAAGGTACAAAATAAATTATCCTAGTATAGTTCACTTCACACGTGTAATTATATCCGTAAATGATTCCATCTTTCACCAACAGAACAAACATGTGCATGCCCTAGAAATAGCATCCTAAAGTCTTAATTACAAACACAGACCCATATTCTCCAAAACATTGCTCCTTTCCTACATCTAGTTGATACAACGATAATCAATGTATACACAGGACAATATAATAAGTATCTATTCTGAACTAATCTCAGCCAACCAAAAGCTAAAATTCTATAAAATTTTAGACTTCCAACTAAAGAGGCATATTAGGACTTATAATAGGAAGTAAGGGTGGGTGTGTTTGGTTGGGTAAATTTTTCCAATTTCCATTTTCTAACAAAAAAAAATTCACAACCACTCACACTCTCATTCCTATACTTTTTTCAGAATTACACTCATTTTTTTCTACAATTCATCTTGCAAAAAAAACTCAATATTATTCATCATACAAAAAGTTCATTATTATTCATATAAAAAATAAAAAATGCCACAATCAATCGGACCCTGACATTTTATCTCACAACAGTTCAAAAACAAGGATCATGGTCACGCCAATCTTTGGATGTACATCAAGAGGTGAATGAGCTCACGAGATTTCTGTAACTTTGAAATGCAAAATGAACAAATTATAATATTTCAAAAATACAAGAAAAGGCGTCCCATGAATCTAAAACATTGTGATAAGAGAGAGAGGAATGAGGATTTTCCCTCCATAGTCTGTAGGTTATTCCCGGAATATATAGAAGTCGCGTTGAACACTTAAACATATCAGGGGACTCATAGAGCCAGTAAACCAGGAAACAAAAAACCTGAAATGTAAAAGCACCAAACCTTGGGTACTATATTGACTCAGTCTCTGGCATATTGATCTCCGACAAAAAATAATTACAATACAGAGAATACTATTTTAAAAGAATTACATGCAGCAGTATATAACTACAGAACAAAGCCTAATCCTTTAAAATGCTAAGTATTCAATTTTTCTTTTATTCACTAGATTAAACAAAATGATCAATGAAAGACTAGATAATGAAAGAGAAGAACAGAACAGCTTATAATATACCTTGCCCTGTTCTTAGAATTTCTTTGGTTCCAGACATTAGATGGTCCAAGAACTTGGAACGTGCAGTATCATTGGTGAAAAGAGAGCGTCTTACAGAAGCCAACCGTACCAAGCACTCCAGTGACTGCAAATCAGGGGGTAAGGGGGAAGGGGGGGGGAGCGAACTGTTAACATTTAAGAATATAGAAGATTCAGGAGGACATCGAGGTGGCCAAGCCAAGAATAGGTAATCCAAATTTATAAAACTAAAACAATAAAAACAACCCTTGATATTTGTCTTCATACAAATCGCACATGCCTTTAGTATTAAAACAACAAATGTCGGTGTAATACAAAATAATGTGAAATATATTTTTCCCTACCAGTACTTTGAGAAAATGTATTCAGAGGAAAAGGGGAAAAAATTTATTCAGAGGAGAAGGGGGGAGGAAGAGGAAAACCAATTCGAGATACTAATAACGCTTAATACTGGCAGGACTTTATTTTGTTGCAATTAATCATCCAAGTGTTGCAATTTGACTAAATATTTGTTTATTTTTGCATTTTCTACACAATTTCTTGTTTTCCATAGTTGTTCAAAAACCTCGGTGAATTCCATTTGATCCACAATCCATATAGATTAATGTTTTAAGAGAACAGTATCTGCAAATTTGAATGCTTAAAAAGAGCAAATACTATATATTACCAACTGAAATCAAATAACTAAATGTTATAAAATTGGATGTTTTAAGGAATACAAAGTATACTGAAATTCAATTTAGATACAAATAAGAATATTTTAGATATGCATTTGAAAGGAAATTATCAAATATAGTCTAGAAAATTGGAGGAAAATGTCAAAAGGACTTCATACAACAGATCTCTATGAAATAACATGGTGAACATGAGACAAAAGGAGGAACCTGTACAGGAATGGAAATCCCAAAATATATATAACATAAAATATAATGCTCAATAGCTAGAATCTGTTCTTTACATTCATACTCAATCACAAATAGAAATATTTCATTATAACTTGTAAGCATGTATCTCAACCAAACCAGTCAATCAAACACAAAACAAATGAAACAGAATATCAAAAAAACCATCTTAGAGTAGCATACAAATAAAGAAATTGGAAAATGCAAAAAACCTCCTTAGAGATTGGTGGCTTTGTGAGTCCATAATAATCAAAGTATATCTGCAATGTTGAAGATTCCTCTAATACATGTTTCCAAGACGAAGGAATCTGTAAATTGAACACGGTCAGTGGAATGGGCCTAGCAGAAAGCATTCCTCCAATGTCAAACTCAAATGAAAGTATATTAATTACAAATGAAAATATGTTGCATGCAACACTTTCAGCGACAATCATGCTTTTAAGGACATAGTAGGCTGATTTTTCATCAATAACTCCTAATCAAATCTACAAAAATATACCTGAACTGTCCCAAATTCATCAGAGCTTTCATCGATTGAGGTCCCAACAAAATCAAATGACAAGCATTTCAATGACAACGATAGAGCCAATTCTTGCAACCGGCTGACGGCTGCATTTGTCAGAACATAGTAATTACCCTCATGAACCCAAACAAGAGAATGAAAACAGATTTTTCATGTAATAGAAGCACAACATAGCCAGTATTATACCATCATTTTTAAGTTGATGCAATGAAGTTAGAGATATCTGGAAATTTTGAAAAAGGCATTGATCCCTGAAGGAACATGCCACCCTTCGATGATGTGATGAAGGTAATCCAGGATTTGGCTGAGGAAAAAAGTCAACAACACAAAATTAGATTAAGACATGCAAAAAGTTAACCCAAAGGAAAATGACAAAGTCATTAAAAGCCTAAAGTGCTGAGCGGGGAAGCAGGGAAAGCAGTATAAATTTAGTCATTTGTGATGCGACATCATGTAATCTTGACAAAATCACAATAAAAAATAGCAATACATTTGGTACCCCCTTAATGTGGTACCTTCTCATAACTCATTTCCATCTAAGTAAGAAAGCATTTGAATAAAGGTTTTTAGATAAGACCAACCTGATTCATCTCACAAACAAGCTGATTTAATATCTTTAAACCAATAGCGTAGTGATCTGATGTTGCCTGACAAACATAGAACCTTTCAGATTTCATGCCCACGAACATTATAGCAAGATTACGAAATAACCGATGATTATAAGCTGAAACTTAAATTTGCATACTTTCCAAAATATTAATGTCCAACAATATCTAACTGGAAAATGATGTATCAAAAGAAGAAGAAAGAAAGAAAAAAATCAAATGCCCTGTTACAAAGAGCACAATATTTACAATTATATATTGGACAGATGGGAGAAAGGGGACCAGACAATTAAAGTTATGGAAACATATGCCAGATTATACATATATGTATATCCAGATTACATTGTGACTGAATCTTATCTAAATTCAGATTTTTCAGGAATGAGATATAGACGTGAAAACACAGCATACGTCACAACAGTACAATCACAAGAGATAATATTCACACCAAGGAAAAAAAAAACCCTGTGAGAAGCATAGGCAGCACTGGATCAACACGGAAGCTGCACAGAGATAAGAATACGCTGGCTAATCAAAACTAAAGGAGCCTGTTTCTTGGTACAAAAGCATATCAGAAAAGCACAGTCAGGGGCATGCATTGTCTTAGATACCAATTGAACCTACTAATACTTATTGGCGTAACCATTTATATTTCCGCACTTTCCCTGAATTGCAGAGCACCCGCCTTTGACCTTATAAAACACAGAACTCAGAGCTTCAAGTGTCCCACTAAAGGTGAACCTCTAACAATTATGATGAGAAGAGCCACGTAAAAAGTCATAATACACAGACAATTATGCATTAATTGCCTCATAATTCATTTCACATATTTTACTTTCTTCTCGTGCTTGTGAGAACTGAGAGACTGAGACGAACATAAGGTCAGGAAAAGTGTAATCAACAAGTCCACAACACCAAACCAAACTTGGATTCAGCAAGAATTCTCACTTTTTGGCGGCAAACTTCACAGGCATCAAGCTCTTAAAAGCTCCACTCCTCTTCTACTTCTTCTAATGTGTATAGTGATTAAATTTTGATCCTTAAGAGTTCCATACTAAGATCTATGATGATGGGACACTTATCTATATAGATCATTATGCAAAAATTAACTTAACTAAGTGCTGGCTGATACAAAGAAATGGCAACCAATTGTTAGTAGAAGCACAGCATGCTCAAGGAACAAAATTAGCACTGCCAACTAATTGGCAGGATTGAGTCCAAACAAATAATTAAAAAGATAGCAAATTCAAACTTGACCTCAGTTCCATCACTTCATGTAAAACTACATTTTTACAGAGCCTTTATGACTATACTCTAGCTTAGTTTGTTATACATCATTCTAAAGTTACACGAGAAACAGGAAAGTACACATCAAGAAATCTGTAAAAATCTTATGCTATACATATATGGTGAATACATGACAACCAAGCATTTACTGCTATAAATTTGATGAACTGATATATGGCACAAAAATTAGGTTTCCAATGAGAAGAAGAAAATGCATCAACACAAGATGGGTACATTAGAGAATTTATGCGGGTGCATGTATAATTAACACATATCTATCTATCTACCTATCTATCTAGCTATCTATATCTATCTATCTATTATAAAGTAGAAAAAAAATACCTGGTTCAGAAAATTAATTGAATCTTTAGCCACGTCTCTAAATCTATCATCGTCAAACCATCCGAATTTAGTGAGTCGACACAAAAGCTGAACTAAAGATCCAATCACAAAGGGCTGGAGCTTAGGACCTCTATTCGCCAGATAGTTTACAAGGTAATTTCCTTCATAGACAGTAAAGGCCAAATAATTTAGATAGCATTTGGAAAAATAATACACAGAAATAATCAGTTACGTTATTCCATGAGATGTGGTTGCAGTTTGATATTGGTGGAAATGATAATAGGACAACTTTTTACAATTGGCAGGGTTTCCATGTTTATCCTGGCATGCTGATGTCAAAATCAAATAAGACAACATGAATTGTAAATTAAATAATATTTACGGATATCAAGGCGTAGCTGCAAGGAGAGGCTATGCTCGGTCACTTGCTTCAACAAGCTTGAACTAGCCAGCATCAACGCATAAGGGGTCAGAGCATTGTCCAGAATAAACTGACACTGTGAAATATAATCAATATTTGTGGAAAAGCATTTCAGAGTGTTCTCAGCATGTGTCCGTTCTGCTGAGTCTTGAGAGTTATAAAGTCTTTCACACAACAGTTCCAACTGCGCCAAGCTCTCCATTGACAAATAAGACACACCAAAATCGTCTTCTATAAATTCCAGATGATCAAGGACCAGCACTCATCCAATCCAATATCAGTCTACAAAATTTTCCAGATATGCAAATGCGTCAAAATACATAAACACAGGTCAGTGTGTAGGTGAGTCGTGAAAGATAACAAAATCCAAAAACACTGCAAAGTTAATAAATAATAGGAGAGAATTATATAAATACAGGCACTCAAAAATAAATTCAATTAAACCGCATAGCAAGAATACTCTCACACAGCCATATCGAAACCATAGTAACGGAGGCACCGTACCCTTTGCATCAAACGGTACACCATAGCAGAATAAATTGCTCAGCATGCAAAATATAATGGAAAAAGTAACCCACATAAATAATACAAATTCAAAAGTTACATATGTTTAGACAGTAACAAAGATACAAAAAATGGGTCTCTCTCCCAGGACAAAAGTTCCCTACTGAAATTGTAAGAAGGAAACCCTAGAGAAAAAAGGAAATACAACTATCACAGATATACATAAGAGCTCCAGAAAAATCAACCATTAGCTGTTCAGCATCTCAAACCCTGACAACAAAAACCAAGAAAAGAGAACAAAAATATAATCAATGGGCGCTTAATTGATTCAAGAAAAATAGCAAAAAAGACGCGCATTCAACTCATACATATTTATAATAATCAATCTTATCAAGAACCAATAAATTTGTCAGTTGAATTTGTATACAGATGAAAATTATGAAATATTACTTGAAGAAGAACCTCGAAGTTATCAGCACAGCAACATAACTATTTGCGATCGGGCCTAGATGAATTCTTGGATTGCTATGCGATTGCAGATTACTATATTTTATCTTTTGGAAATAAAAATAAAAATTAAGCAGACCAAAGAACAAAAAAAATTGAGGGAGAGGGAGAGAGAGGGAGAGATGTGGGAGAGAGGAATGAGGAAAGACGGTATAAACTATTAAGGGTGGATGTACAGATCAGAGAGTCAAAACGCAGACTCCCATTTTTTACTTTATCTTCTTTTATTTTACTGCGGCTTATTTTTACCATTTACTATGGGGGTAATATACGGATTCACGGAATGGCATATTCGTAATTAGAGACGACAACGGAAAAATCGAGATTATGAAATTTTTACTACTTTAAATTTAAATAATCGATTTAGTCTAGCTATATTAATTGAGTGAAAAATAATATATTCTTTAAATTTATTATGTAAATGTAAAAATTAATATAAAGTTTAAAAATACTAATTTGGGTGTAGAAATAATTTATCTATAGATTTAGGTGCTGAGATATGGAGTATGAAACTATCATTTAGGGGATAAAAATAAAATTATTTGAATGATAACTACATTAAATTATCATATATTTAAGAGTTAATTAATTTATAATATGTTATTTAATTTATAATTGTTTATTATTATTAAAATACTTATCAATTACGTGGTAAATATATATACAATTGTTTATAAATATTTTTTAATGATATTATGACTTCAAACAAGATAATTCAAACATTGAATTCATAATAACATATAAATGCTTCGGATTTAGAAAATTCTTTTATATTGTTGATTAATGATGAAACGTGAGCTTTTTTTTTTTTTTAAAAACAGAGTTTATAGTTGCAATGTTAGCAATATAGCCTGTGTTTGTGGATCACTACTTATGATGTCAAGTGGCCCACTAATAAATGGGCCAAGCCCAATTATAGACTGGTGTTGTAATCAAATTCCACAAGTAATTGCCCCCATAATGAATCCGAGCTCCGACCGCATTGCACATTTTAACTGTTACATTATATTTTAAGTGGATTTCTACTATCAAATAAAATAAAATAATTAATCTTTACATACATATATATATTATTATTTTATATAATAAAACACATTTTAAAAGTTAAAATTAGACCAAATTTTTTCCTCTCATTTTAACATACCTAATTTAGTTTGATAATATTAAATCTTAACCCTTCATTAGTTATTGCAACATCTCATCACTTGATTGTGATTACTAAATTTTAACATCTCATCCATTTATTTTATTTTTTATTTTATCTCATCCATTCATTTTCGTGGCCTTGAATTCATAACATTATTTGAACAATCTTTATCTATATTGTTGTAATATTTTATTTATTTTATATATTTTTAATTTTATTGTCTTTTTACATATCTAAATTATTTTTTAAATTTCTTTTTTAAAGATAAATTATTTTTTATTATATGAACTCATATATCTAAATTATTAATTCAAATTTATTGTTAAAAGTAATATTTTTTGTTTTGTTTTTAATGTGAATACATTTACATAATCTTTATCTTTATTGTTTTAATATTTTATTTATTTTGTATATTATTAATTTTATTATGCAAAATATTTTCTTATGTTAAAAACTTATTTTAATTGTAAATATTGTCTAAAATATAATTAATTCAATATCAAAAGAGAATTTATATTATATTTAACCCGTGCGATGCAATGGGAGACATTATAACAAAAATAATGTATTTATTTGTAATATATAAAAAGTTTAAAATAATGAGCTTTGGTTATTGGAAATTATATTAAAATTATTTAATTGCATTTAAGGTAGGATATTGTGAGTGTAATCTCATATATTATTTTTTATTTAATTTTTAATGTATTAAGACTAATATGATGAATCCATTATTAATATAATATAATAGCATGTATACGAAAGATGTTTAGGTCTACAATAATAAAATTTGAAATTGAAATTTGTTATATTATGAAAAATGAAAGTGAAGACCTTAATGTAAGCTTTAACAAAGTGGAAGCTTTAATGTATAACAAAGATGTTTAGTCAATTCAAAGTGGAAGCTTTAATGTAACATTGACATAATTTTTATAAAAATTAATAGGTTAAATTAAATATTTACAAATAATATAATTAACACATAATATAATTTTGTGCTTAACAAATAAATTAAATCAAAAAAGCTTTAAAAACTTAACTAATTAAATTTCTATAAAAATAAACAATAAATTTATAAAAAAAAAAAGTAAAACAACTCCCATTGAAAGATATATCAGTTAAGATAATTTTGATGCTTTTAATGCTATAAGGGCATCAACAATATTAAACAGCTTAGTAATAAATTTAAAGCAGTATTAAATATTATGTAATTTCAGTACATAACTAATTAAGAAAAATTACGTATGACCTACCAGTGAAGGAATATATATATATATATATATATATATATATATATATATATATATATATATATATATATATATATATATATATATATATATATATATATATATAATGTTGGAGTATTTGAATCTAATCCTCAACTACTAACACTTCACAATTTATTATTCAATCACATTGAAATGTATTATTTGCAAATTTATATTCTTGTATAATACCTAATAATTATATAAAAAAATTAGACTCAAAATCAACAATTTTAGCAAAACTCAATAGAAATAAAAAATAAAATCTAAAACATTTAGGGATGTCAAAAATAGCCCAGCCCACCCGGACCCGCCCTGGCCCGTGAATTTGGGGTGGACCCGACCTGGCCCGTATCAAGAATGGGACGGGTCTGGGTAGTAGTGATGCCTCGTTTAGACCCGTTTAAATCCATTTAATATTTATAATATATAACATATTGTGTGTATAATATGTATATTTTATTTATATTTTTTATTATATTCATTATTTATAAGATATATTTGCTTAATTGATTAATTAAATAGAAAATACATGATATTTCTATTTATATAATTACTAATTAAATGAAATAATATATATTATACATTATTTATAATAGATATAAATATTTAAAATAAAATAAAAAATCAAAATGGGCCAAAAATGGGGCGACACCGGACCCGCGACAAAAGAATGGGTCCGGGTCCGGGTACTCAACTACCCGGCCCTCCCCGGCCCATTGACAACCCTAGAAACATTATTTATGAGTTAATTAAATAAATAAATTTAATTCGTTCTAATGTCTAAATCAACGAACATGATGATGCCCAACTATAAAGATAATAATCAAATATTTCCAAAAACTTCTCTAAAAACATAATTCTTGCAAATACCTGTTTCACTGCCGCTATCCTTGTCCAATAAAATCTTCAAACCTGCTTTCGTGGTTGATAATGACACAGCAACATACAGTTGGTCATGACTAAATATTGGTCTCCTCAATTACAAACCAACATTTGAAAGCGATTGGCCTTGATTCTTGTTTATAGTCATTGCATACGACACGATCACTGGAAACTGTCTTCTTTAGAACCTAAAAGGAAGCCTAATATCAGTCGTGTTAATGTAAATATTGGTATGAGCACTATCTCTCCTGTATTAGTTCCAGTCAACAACTGTGTATGCAAAACGTGTTTCCCAAATTGGTAACCAAGAGCCTTGTTCCATTACACAAATCTCTTGAGTGATCAATATTCCACAACAGCATTATCGGTGTTCCAACCTTAAGATTAAGCTCATGATTAGGTACTCCCAAACACCTTATAGTATTTAAGAATTCAGGAGTGTGAACATTAGCGAGCATATCAACATTTTCATCTGATTTGTAGGCAGAATCGGAGCTGAAATATAACTTCATTTCATTTCCATCCAATCCAATCATATATTCATTAATTGAATCCACCATATCAAGAGTTGGCGCAAGAATGGCTCTATCATGAAAATATTCAGGGTGATCTATTGCATTTCCCAAGTCAGGATATATGCTGTTGACAATTGCCCCTATAGGATCACCTTCGTACCTCAGTAGAATGTCGTCAGGAATTTGAACATCGCTTCCGTATTCGGTGTGTGTGCCTTCTGTTCTATCGCCACCCTTTGCAACCCATTCAACAAAATTCTTGATCTCATTTGTTTCTGAATTCTCTGGCATGTTCATCAAACGTATATTCTTTGTGAGTTTTAGAACATTTATCTCATCCCAAAGATAAGAGGAGTTAATTGTTGCACCAACAATAATCTGTCTTGAACCTTTGGGAATGACTGGAAGAATTTGCCTGAAATCACCACCGAAAACTACAGTCTTACCACCAAAAACATTGATGCAAATTCATGATCTTTTACCTGCATTATATCCCTCATAGTTCTGTCAAGAGCTTCAACACAATATCTGTTAACCATTGGAGCTTCATCCCAAATGATAAGTCGACACTGTAATATCAACTGAGCCAAATGACTTCATTGCCTGATGTTACATGTTGACTCCTCATGAATGACTATGGGTATTGCGAATTTTGAGTGAGTCGTTCTTCCACATGGTAGCAGGAGTGATGCAATTCTGCTGGATGCCACATTCAACACGATTTGTCCCTTTGATCTGATTAATGCAGAAAGGGTCTTCCAAAGGAATGTTTTACGTGTTCCACCATAACTGTAAACAAAGAAACAGATCCATTTTGTGCTGTCACTGAGTCTGAAATCGCGTCATACTCAACACGTTGATCTGCATTAAGTTTCTGAATTAGGTGATGGTGTTCCTCCTTCATTTTATGTTTATTATAGCACAACTCATTGATTATCATTCGATTCTCGAGATGTATCTCACGATCAAATGCAGGAAAGGGCATTCCATCATAGTCAATAAGTGTCTTTCCCATTGCCTTCAATAGCTTATCAATCTCTAACAACGTTGATTCTTTAATTTCAACCTCAGTCATCTCCAAACCTGTTATCTCAAAATATTAGAGTAAAGTAGACATACGACATCTGAATGAAATCTAAAATTTTAAAAGGATTAAATGTAAATGTTTCCACTATCCTATTCAAATCAGATTCTCTAACCAAATTATATCCTATTCAAATCAAATAAGAAGATTTGTAGTAATTGGAATCGATAGATGACATTTCATCAATTATTTGTGGTGAAGTAATCTTTTAAGAACTACATATATAATAATAATAGAAAGTTGATTCTTTAATTATAAGCCCAAAAGAATCTTTTAAGTAATTGGAATCGATAGATGACATTTCATCAATTATAAACCGATGCTCAAGAGTTGATTCATTCTCAGTTTATATTTGTGGTGCCAGCATTTTATTCAATTTTATTAATTAACAAAAGCATGAAATAAATTTTGTACTTACTTGATTAACACAAATTAGAAAGTTACAGGACTTAATAATATGAAAGTAATTTTAGCACACCTGGAAATATAAAAATAATCATTCAGACATAAGACACGTTTAACATAAATTATCAATAAGCAATTCCATGCAATGAAATACATTTATTCCAATAATATCAACTATCTACTTTTGGGCTTAAAGTAAAGATTCGAATACATTTTTTAATCTGATAACACATATGTCCAATTTTGACCAAGTTAAGTTTCAACATCCACCTGTACCCCCAATGGTATTTCCTTTCAAGGTAAAAGTAGACTCCTAACTTTTTAAATATGAAACCATACTTCTAAATATGAAATTGAGTCTGTAGACTGAAAAACAGAAAATTCAGTTTATGCATGAAATAAATTTACACATGACTTCTTATAAAAATTAATTATACTTGAAACATATCAGTCAACCAAAACCACATCAAAACATTAACAAACTTATAATATTTTTTATCCACAACCCATGTTACTAATGAAAAGGCTGGAAAAAAAACCTAAAAACTACCACCATGTTAAGTTTAGTTGCATCCACTAATTCATATATGGATATGAAATATTTAAACTGGAACTAATTTAATCAATGATATGAAATATATGTGATGGAACTAATTTATACATGTACAGAGAGTAAATGCAACATGATCAAGAACCATTTACTGAATTTGTTAAACTTGAGGGCAGCTTCAGATCACCCTCACAATAACTCATTAACCACTGCCAAATTTCTTATTTTTTTATTTATTTAATGTGGAAACATACTTAATTAAAAGAAATTGTAATATATTTTATAATACAAAATCTGACAGAATTTTTAAAACATACCAGAGTATAATAAAATAAATCTCTAATTTAGGAAGTATAAGGAGATTTCTTCAAGTCACTCTCAGTAGTTTTAAAAATGGGTTAATTGCAAAAAAAAAAAAACCACGAACTTTACGTCTATTGCAAATTAATAATTATCTTTGATAAATTACAAAAAAGAATACCATCTTTAAGTATTGTTACAAAACGCACCCAAATTCTAAAAAAAGCGGAAAACATGAAGTTAACCTTTAAAAGATTAATTGATCACAAAGCTCATGCCAACAACAAATAAAGATAGAATAGAATATGTAAATAATTAAAATCATAGGAAACATTGTTGGGAAAAATTAAAGACAGAGCTAAATGGTTGCTTTCAAGAAGCTACAGATAAGAACACACACCTTTTTTACTTGCATCAAGATCATTATTGCTTGGGGCATTGTCAGATGTCCTCTAAAGGCTCCGATCAACATCTTACCGAAGCTATAACCTACAATGTCTAACTTTGAAAGGAAGAATAAAAAATGATATTTATGATATCCGTTGTCAAAGAATCATAAAAAGTACATTTGACATATTCATAGTGGACTTCCTATTTCAATATGACAGTCAGCCAATTCCATAAGTGTCAGATACTACACCAGAAGTGATGCTTGAGGAGAAACGACATGCTTGACCTTCTTTTTTCTGATCTTCAACACTGACCACACAGAACCAAATGAAATCAAAATAAAGATTAAAGATGTAAATAGATATACATAAAAGAAACTGTTTAAGTATAACCAAATGGAACCAAATCAGAACATTGAACCAACATCTCAATAATAAAGAAAAAAAACTACACCTTAAAATAAGCATTAAAAAAAAGTTAAATAAATAATCAAGTCTTTATTTCAGACATACAGGAACAACATAACCAGAAAGTATATGCTCACTTGATCAGTAAAATTATATTTAAAAAAAAGAATTATTGAACATAAGTAACAAAAAATAATAGTAATAAATTAGATGAGAACCAGTATTATAATTCTATAGTAAGACAACAAATAATGAATGGCATGTCAGACGTTTGCATATGTTACCAAACCTCTCCATCCTCAATAACATCTCCATCTTTATGTTCCTTATGCTTAGAGCCATAAATAAGATCCCTCTATTGTCTCTTACTTTGGCTATCAGTATCCACTTCGCTAACCCATTCTTGCTTCTCCAACTATATATTCAAAAAGAATTCTAAAATGTAAATTACGTAAAATTAGATGCATTACATTTTATGCAAGTGCAAGAGCTTCTGTACCTGCTTCAACTTTTTGGAATCCAAGTATCTATGAGATCTTGGACGGTCTTTCTCGTCATCATCGAAACTCACATCATTAGAAGAATACATATGCCTCCTCTTATGCTTCTTACTCCTTTCCCTTAACATCCTGTCCTATTCCAGAATAATTGACTCAGTTCCATCAATATCAGCTTCATTTATGTCATGTCTCTCTTTAACCTTTCTGTTTTTCACCCTGTCTTTACTTTGTCTACCTCTTTCCTTCTTCTTTCTATCTTTCCTATCTTTCTTAGCCTGGAAAATTAATATGTTTTAACATATCTTGCTTTTGAGTAGGAATCCAAGCAATAAAATAATTGTCGCAATCCAGGGAAGATAGTGATGCAAGATATTTTTTAAAAAAATTCATGCTTACTTTTCCTTTTGCTAAAGATAGAGAAGATTTTGAACATCAATCAGTCTTAAGGACATTAATAAGATTTGCTTATCTTCTTCGCAATTAGTTTGGCAGAATACATTTCCAGCACAAATCAAAGATATTCATGTTAATTCATATGCTAATTTCAAGTTCTGCTAATCTATAATACATGGGACAGAAACGGAAAGGCTTCTGACAAAAAAAAGCAAAAGAAAACATAAATAATTTGAATTTTGGTTTATAAAGCCAATGTTTATGGTAGTTCAATCTATGATAATATCAGAAAAAATAAATATAGAGAATAGAGAAAAGGATACGAATAAGCAAACTTTAGTTTACCTTAAATTTGGATTTTGGTTAACAAAGGCAAAGCCAATGTTTATGGTAAATAGTTCAATCTATGATGGCATCAGAAAAAAATAATATTGAGAATAGAGAAAAGGATACGAATAAGCAAACTTTAGTTTACCTTTGTCATCTTTTAGCTTCCGCTCTCTTTTTTGTCTTAATTTTAAGAATGACCTTTGTGAAAGATATACATCAACAAATTGAGCATTAATAAGTGAAGTACTTTTCATAAGTAAAGAATGACCTTTGTGAAATCATGGATATAAATCCACCCAAGATTTTGACCTATAGAGTGTAAATTGATATATTTAAGTGTTCACCATTTTCATGTATTCTGCTAATTTATTGACAGAAACATAACAAATCCCACGTTTTACCTATATTACACACCAGCAACTGTTGATACGTGCAATTAGTGTTTACTTCATTCCATACCATTCAGCCCCAATTATGAACTTAGCCAAGCATAAATTTCGCCTATTTCCTCTGGGATAGTATAGTGACCAAGGCGATAGGTTTTAAATGTCACATCTTGAATCCTGTGGAAGACAACTTTTCTCGTCAATACCTTCTAGCTCGTTTGCACAAGGAAGCCTGCCACTAAATCCAAAACCAACACTTATATTAAGGAGAACATGTTCCCGTTTTCATATCAATATCAATATTTCTAAATACCTGGTATAAAGTTTTATGATGCTCAAAGAACTACATTTGAGCCTCAAGAGTAATAAAATTACCTTCATGAACACATTCCATACTGAATCAGGGGCGCTCTCCACTTTGTGACTATAGCCTCTGCAAAATATGACATCTTTAAATGCAATTCTTAATGGTAGATCGTTAGAATCAGTTTACACTTGAAGTACAACAATCTCGATTATAACCTTCTGATTATGGTAGAAAATGATGGTGACCAGCAAAATGGGATATCTAAAGAATCATGACAATTATGAAGTTAATGGAACAAAAAAGCAATTGTGAAAACTACATTCGAATTTTTCGGGTTGGATCAGATATACAAAATTTTTATCACAAAAAACCGAAATAGCATAACATCAACAATCCATAGACTAACATCTAAATTTGAAGTAACAAAAATTATAAAGTGAAACCAAGGAAGCAAATACTTTATTTTAAAATAGATATATGAGAGAGGCGTCACCTAGTACTCGGAAAGAAAATTATACTTACTGCAAAATCTTGAAGCCAAAAGATAAACACCCCTACAGATTAATGGATGAAAGTGGCACATTGATTAGAAGTTCAAGAAAAGAAGAAATCGAGAAGCTAATAAAAATCAAATTTTAAAAAGTTCACTCACTTTGGCCAGCAGGCTAAAATAATGTCTGCAATATGAGGATTCAAAGCATGTGAAATTTTGAGCCCTTTTTCCTTGAAACCAACTGCTGCTACGACCTGAAAATTTTAAGTTATGTCACTCTAAGCGGACTCAATCATAATCAGACACAGTATGTTTATTGTGGCAATATACATATATAAGAAGTAATGCAAAAGTCCATGTTTCATTTCACGTACAATTAACTCGAGAGCATTGTATTGGAAGAAATTATTTGTCGTGCAATTAGGAAATACATAAAAGGATATGAAAGAGGCTCACATGAAGTGATTTCATATTTTTCGAGAGCATTGCATCGTGAAATTAGGAAATACAAATTAATTGGAAGCACTATACAAATATGTACATATAAGTAGAAAAACAAATGAAGTTTAAAAAATTATACGAACCGACATCTATATAACATCATATAAACTTTTGCAGTTAATAGACAAAGGAGCTATTACAATAGGCTTACAGACCTATTTAAAAACATGAACAAACATCTCAACAACATTAACAGGGGAGCAGTCAATGCTGGCTCACATGCCAATTCAGAAAAAAGAAGATATCAAACACTATTGATAATACAATAAAAGCAAGCATCACCATTAGAGCAGTTTCTGCCATGAACATTAGTGTCTACAATATTATCTGCAGTCATCCAGAAATTTCAGAAAGAGTAGTATTATCAAATACTATTTGATGATACAATAAAAGCGAGTATCACCAGCGGAGCAGTGATGCAAGGTAGAAAGTTGTTATGATAACGCTTAGAAAAATAGTCTAAAAGTAATTGGATTAAATCACTCATCGAGATAATACAATAACAAAATTAGAACCACGAAAAACATAGATGCTTACAGCCGAAATTAAATTGACAATTAACTGTGTGGAAGCAAAATATGAGAGAAAGTTGATTCTAAGATTTTGATATGAAAAATGAAGAAAGAAAATAAGAAAGAGATTTGGGAAAATCAACAACTCACTATACTGGTATGATTTTCAAACAAGTAAACAAAAAAGAAAGATCTGTACATTAATGACCTCATAGAATGTATAATTTTACTGACTTGACTTTCCAAATTTATAACCTTCTCAGGATCCTTGAGTGCAAGCTAAAATAAAATGGAATCATATTTTTATGAATTTGGCAAATCCCAGGAGATTGTACGAAATCAAAATCAACCAACAACAGTAATAGTCAAGTATGCGGAAACAGGAATAACACAATTGATGCTTTTGAGCCTAGAATCATGATAAGATATCACTTACTAAAGATATGCACCACATCATTATAAAGAAATTATTTTTTAAAAAAATAAACACAAAGGAATTATAGATATAATTACAAAAGTTAATGATCCCAATTGAAATTTATTTACAGCTATCATAAACTCAATAAGCAAAAAGCAAAATGTGCACATTGGGAAGTTATGGGTCCAAACACTATTTCGTTATCTGATCATTGATCAGGAGAATACCACATTTTAAAGGCAAAAGAGAACACAATTAACATCCAATTAATAGTCTAAATAATTTTTTCCTTATCACATTTTTTCATTGACCGCTTTTCCCATACAAAAAATGAATATCAAACTATACAAAGTGAACACACCTTCGGTCCACATACATAATAGAAATCCCAACCCACACAGAAATAAGCAATCAAGAGTAGACTCTAAGAAAGGCTCGTAGGTTTTCAAATATCAAGTAGAAGAGTTTGTTGTTCCTTATGCAGATCCTGTTCCTCGAAAGATCAGAATATTAAAAAAATAAAAAATTACCAAGGGGGTCAGATCAGGCCCTTCCACATTTCTTGTTGTCGAATTTTTATAATTCACTTGTCTGGGCGTGATTAACACATGGCCCATCGAGGCTTTTCATTCACCTATCTACAAAAGAAAGACGAAAAAACAAAAAAGCAATTAAATCTCATATACACAAAGAATTGGAGATATAGCAAAACTTTTAATGAAACATTCCAGCATGTTCATATGATATTGCTCATAAGTAATAAGTTTTTCAAAAGAACTATATAATTCTATGACTTAAAAGAATCAACAACTCCCAGCAGTAAAATTTTAACAAAATACTAATGAAAAGATAAAAGATAAAAGTGACCACTAATTTTTCTAAAAGCATAGTAAAGAGAATATCTAATCTTTAAATACCCCAAAAATCAAGGACACTTAGAATCAGAATATTTTCACTTACTAACAGCCACATATTCATTCATAGTCCATAAATCCTAACTCAATATTCCAAAAGCACATCATTACCAAAACACATACGGGCACATTACCAAAAAAAAATAATTAAGTTATTAACTACAATTAAGAAATATTGGAAACTCCTCTTCTCTAATAAGTTTGCAAAATTACGTAGCATCACCGCTAAAATCACTACTTGGAGAATGGTCTATATAACTTTGAATATTCACCATATACACGAATTTGCTATAAATAATAGATATAGAAATTTAAAAAGAAATATTAGAGATGTCAAATTAAATATAATAATTCCCCCAAATATTACATTATGGTATGACTAAAGAATGCATATGTGAATGTAACAGGTAAAGGTATCAAATTTAACTAAATAAATTACCAAATCACAAAAAAAAAAAAAGCATCTCACTAATTCATAAAAGAAGATACCAAGAAAATGCATCTCTGTGAATATTCTTTATTTAAGAATTCCAAGAAACACAAGAAAAAGAACACATATTTTTTTGTTAAGAATTCCAAGAACCTTAAGAAAAAGTACACATAGATAAATATAAAAGATCACAAACTTGCGGAAAAATATTGAAATAAAGAAGGATGAGAGATGCAAGAATTGGCAGCAGAGCAAGGAAGCCTCAACTTTACAGACTCCGTATACTACGTAATTTTCCCCTCCTTACCTCCCTCTCTTTACACACTCATTCCACGTAAAATGGATTGTCAATTCTCAATTTTAAATTGTAATCTATATAAAAAAAAAAAGTGCAATCAATCGAGTTGATGGATATCATGCCTATTATATGAGAGTACTGTAAACAGCCCAACATTCAAAATCATACAAAACGTGGAGTGGTTCAATCATGATCATCAAGCAACAACTTTAATAATGATCATCAAGATTTATTTATTTATTACCTGTAATGACAACATTGGTGAGGGAATTTCCTTGAATGAGGCTAATGTGCCTCCCTCCATCACTCTCTCTCACCTCATTCGTTGCATCGTTAAATCGTCTGCAGAACACTGCAAACAACAATGGAAAGTAATATTGATATAAGAGAGAATATAAGACGAAACCAACTTAAAAAATCAATAGAAAAAATTCTAACAACGGATGAAAATGGTTTTACAAATGTTGCCCCTTGATTGAATCAATCTCAAACCCACGGTACTCACTCATCTAATAGAGAGAAAGAGTAACTATCGTGTGTATATAAAACGGAACCAAAATCAGTTTTAAGAATTTTCACAATAGGTGCAAGTTGTCATACGATCATTGCCCTTCAATTGAATCAATTTCAAACCATATGTACTCATCTAATACATAGAGAGTAAATATCGTGTGGGTATAAGACAAAACAAATAAATAGAAAGAATTCCAGAATCCCAATAGTCCCCGACTTGCAGCAAGATAACAGAGAAAGAACAGAGAATATTGGTTTGTGAAATCACTGGGAAAGGAAAAATGATTACCTTGATGACTACCTAACAGTTTGATTTGGAGAGAAATTACCTCAAGTAATAAATAATTAACCAATAAATAATCTTTAATCAACAATATTAAACAGAATCCTTGTATGAACCCCAAATATTAATATTTGTATACTATTGTGTATTGTGCGGCATGAATCGTCTCAATCAATTATAAAGCGAGAAAAGTAAAGACAATGAAAAAGAGAATCTCACTTGTTCAGGAGTGTTTGCAGATTGTGAACATGGAATTTTTAATTTTTCGAAGTGTTTGCATATAAACTGAATGTATAGTCGATACAGTAATTCGAAACACACTTCTATATCAAACAGCAAAACTAACCTCGAAGTGAATGATCAATTTCTCACATAGATGCGGCTCAAACTGTAAGGTGAGATTTCTCACATATATGCTTGCTCAGATTGACGATTTCTCAAATTTTTAGAGATTAGAGATGAATGAAGAGAAGAGTGAAAGATGAGAGAAACATAATGTGAGAGAAGATTGAAAAATGAGACAAAAGTGAGAGAAAAGTAATGTGCAGGATTTTAGTTAACGGTGTTAATTTAACTGAAAGAAATTAATGGTGTAGGATTTTAGCTAACGGTGTTAATTTAACTGAAAGAAATTAATGGTATAGATCAATGGATGTAAGTTATTAATAGGTGAATCTTAATTAATCAAAAATGACAAAATCAGTTTTTGAGGGAAAGATTAGTGTAAAAATAAGTGGTAAATTTGATCTTATTATTATTTGGACAATCTTTATCTATATTGTTGTAATATTTTATTTATTTTATATATTTTTTATTTTATTGTCTTTTTATATATCTAAATTATTTTTTAAATTTATTTTTTAAAGGTAAATTATTTTTTATTTTATGAATTCATATATCTAAATTATTAATTGAAATTTATTGTTAAAACATTTTTAATAAAATATTAATTTAAAAAATAAATAAATATAAATATAGATAAAATAACATCTCATCTAATTATTTTGTTTTTTATTATATCTCATCCATTCATTTTCTTGGCTTGAATTCATAATATCATTTGGACAATCTTTAACTATATTATTGTAATATTTTATTTATTTTATATATTTTGTATTTTATTGTCTTTTTATATATCTAAATTATTTTTTAAATTTCATTTTTAAAGGTAAATTAATTTTTATTATATGTACTCATATATCTAAATTATTAATTGAAATTTATTGTCAAAAGTAATATTTTTTGTTTTGTTTTTAAGGTGAATCTCATCAATTTATTTTTTTTATTTTATCTCATCCATTCATTTTCTTGGCCTTGAATTCATAATATCATTTGGACAATCTTTATCTATATTGTTGTAATATTTTATTTATTTTTTATATTTTTTATTTTATTGTCTTTTTATATATCTAAATTATGTTTTAAATTTCTTTTTTAAAGGTAAATTATTTTTATTTTATTAACTCATATATCTAAATTATTAATTAAAATTTATTGTTAAAACATTTTTAATAAAATATTAATTTAAACAATAAATAAATATAAATATATATAAAATAACATCTCATCCATTTATTTTATTTTTTTATTTTATCTCATCCATTCATTTTCTTGGCTTGAATTCATAATATCATTTGGACAATCTTTATTTATATTGTTGTAATATTTTATTTATTTTATGTATATTTTATTTTATTGTCTTTTTATATATCTAAATTATTTTTTAAATTTCTTTTTTAAAGGTAAATTATTTTTTATTATATGAACTCATATATCTAAATTATTAATTGAAATTTATTGTCAAAAGTAATATTTTTTGTTTTGTTTTTAATGTGAATACATTTACAAAATCTTTATCTTTATTGTTTTAATATTTTATTTATTTTGTATATTATTAATTTTATTGTCCAAAATATTTTTTTATGTTGAAAACTTATTTTTACTGTAAACATTGTCTAAAATATAATTTATTCATTATCAAAAGAGAATTTATATTATATTTAATTAATAATAAAATATTTTTAATAAAATATTAATTTATACAATAAATAAATATAAATATAGATAAAATAAATAAATATTAAATGAGTACGGGGTAACCCGCAAGTTTTGATAAATGTGTATGAGATGGGTACGGGTATGATAATAAATTTTTTTAACGGGACGGGTACATACTATTTCTACATTTTCTATAAAATTTATGCAATGTGTTATAAATAATTACTCCACATTTTTACGAATGTAAAAGTTATTACCGAACCGAAGGTAGTATATATATACATAATACATTTAAAATAATATTTTAATCAATTTTTGCTATAACTTCACACCTTTTATTTTTGTTTATTTCAAAATTTATGCATATAATAATATATAGCACGATATTAACACTCTTAAGATACCACAAAATTAAATAATATATTTTATATTATATTTAATTAATAATAGTATACTAATTTTTAATAAAATATTAATTTAAAATGAGACGGGTACGAATACAGGGAATTAGTATTTAAACGGATATGAGTATAAGTATCCCAAAATAAGCAGGTTTCTTACCCGTTGACATCTCTATTCCTACATGCTATAACTTCACACTTTTTTTTGTTTATTTCAAAATTTATGCACATAATAATATAATACTTTTACGATACCATAAAATTACTACTTGTTTTTCTATAAAATTTATGCAATGTGGAGTATTATAAATAATTACTATATTTTTAGGAATGTAAAAATTATTATTGGAGAGAAGGTAGTATATATATAATACATTTAAAATAATATTTTAATCAATTTTTTTCAAATTATTTAAATAATTTAAATAAATTACAGACCCTTTAAATAATTTAATCAATTTTCAAACCTCTAATCTCAAAAAAATTACAATGTGATAATCCTTCTGCATACTTTAAAGATGGTCATAACTTTTTTCACGTGAATTAATGAGTATTATTTTTTTATGTGTAGTAGGTAATTGTATATGTAATGAGTAGTGGGTCATATGTGGGATCATTTTACTAAAAAAATTGATACATTTGGAGTGAACATAAAAAATAGTAAAATAAGGATCTTTAGGATGGACGAAGGGGTATGTGCAAAAAACAATTTAAAAATAAATAAATTAAACATCAACCATATCCGTGCAACGCACGGGTTATGATTGCTAGTTTAAAAAAAAATTACCCACTCCCTCTATTTTTAAACCACTAACAGCAGGTGCATTGGTACATCGGGTGCACCGCATAATCATCCATAATTATATTGTATTTAACTCGTTGTCAAATTAAAATTTGCTTTTAATTCTTATACATAATATAGTTATATTCAATTAATTGTACTTTTGTATATAAGTGTTATTATTATAAAAAAAAAATGACAATTTTGAACTTTCAAAACATTAATAATAGGTTAAGATATAAAATACTGCATTTTGTTTTGATAACATCAGCTAGGTTTAGCTCACCACGGTAGAATGAAAAGTTGATCATATTGCAAATCATAATAAGGGAAAAAGAAAAAAAAAAACTTAAGAAATTATTATTAGGATTATCATCTTATCATATTAAAATATTTTGATTTAAATATAACTTAAAATATTTTATATGTTTAAATAAATTATTTAGAATTATAATATCTCTAAATCTCCAATTAAATTTATATATTAATCTTAAAATTAATTTACTCCCTATACAGAAAATATTTATAACAATATATATTTATAAATTTATAACTTTCATAGTACAATAAGATCATTTCACGAAATGACTTTTGTGAAATCGATAAAAACTGGAGTATATAAAAACATGAGAATGACTACAGTACCGGTCCTACCAAATTTTTGGTACAATCGAATTTAGATTTTAATCTCGCGGATCCCCACCTTCCACATCATATCACGCTCATCGAATTCCTTCTTCACCTCCACATCCTGTTCGTGGAATTTCCTATTCCCATCCAGAACATCCATAGAAATTCCATGATTCACCACCTGAAAAAACTCCAATCATTGGACTCCCGTTTCACCTCACCCACTACCTCTATCCGGCGGTCTTCCTTCGAAATTCCAGCGAGATCCAGCACGGGGACCTGCAGATCAGTTTTGGGGTTTTTGAGTTCTGCGGCAAGCTCATCGGGTGGGTGGACGAACATCCTCGAAACATTCTGTATACATTAATCGACGGCGGCATTAAAATCGGCAGCTGCAATGGGATTTGATGATGTTGTGACTGCAGCAGCTATCTTAGATCTTTACAGACTACTCTATCACACAAGAAGATTACACTCAACACTCTCACAGTTGTAGATTTGATAACACACACTCACTCAATGAAACAGTAAACAAAACGAGAAAAGAAGATTGCTCAAGAGGATTATAGTGGTTCGATCTTAAAGATCTACATATACTGTGAGGAAAGAGAACTCTCTTATTGATTGATGAAATACACGATGAATAACTGATTTAAAGAGCTTCTTAAATTGCTCAATTAACCAGCTGCAAATCTAACAGAAGAGGAAGAATGAATGTTGCTCTCTACTACCATGCTTAGTGTGTGAGTCTTTTATGTTGATTCCCTCCACATAACTGACTGCCACGTGCACCAATGAATGATCACACCTCACGTGCTTCTTGGCCATCCAACTGAAGAGATCACATGCTCACAACTAACTAAGTAACAGCTGCTAACAAACAAAAACTGATCCATCCTTCACATGTGATCACAAGCTGACGTGTTGACTTTGCAGCTGATCAAACTGACTCAATATCACGTGTATAACTCATGCATCACGTTCATTAAGTCCTCCAGACCCTTAGCTTCACAGCAACACTCCAAGCTCACATGATGGATTAAGATTTACACACCATTCCTCAAAGTAATGGAGGTATGGCCACATAATAAATTTTATTTAGCCAACTCTTGCAGACCCCTCTCACTTATATGACCTAACCTTCCATGCCATAGGATAGAGTTATCTATTTTACTAGTGGTACAAGCTTGAGCAGTGATAGTACTACCACACAGAAAATATAGATCATGTCTCCTTATACCTTTCAAAAACACATCATTTCCCTTTGTAACAGTCAGAAGACCATCTGTTGACTAGAAGCTATATCCCATGGAATCAAGATTACCAAGAGAAATTTGATTTCTTCTTAGATCAGGGATATACTTTACATCATGAAGCATTCTTACTGTACCATTGGACATTTCAAGCTTAACAGATCCTTTTTCCCATGATCTTACATGTTTGATTGTTTCCAAGAAGTACAGAGCCATCATTCTGATGTTTAAAACTAATCGACCAATGTTTGACATGTGTCATGTGGAAGGTGCAACCAGAATCAATCACCCACTCAGAGGAGATCTCAGATGCAGTGACTGTCAATACTTCAATATATTTTGTAGCATCTTCTTGTGCTGGAGCAGTTTGATTTGCTTGGTTTTGTTGATCAGCTTCTTTCCCCTTTTCAATGTCTTTGCCTTTACTAGCTTTCCACTTGTAACAGTTTCTTCTCATATGGCCTGGTTGGTTGCAGTGATAGCATTTTCTCTCTTCACCTTCTTTAGCATGCTCTCCTTCTTTCTTGTCTTGCTTATTTCCTTCAGAACCCTTTTTCTTCTTATTATTTCTTTTAGCTTGATTGTTCTTCTTGATAACCAAACCTTCTCCTCCAAAACTCTGAGCACCATCAGTTACTAGCTGTAATTCTCTTGACTTGAGTGCTAGTAATACATTATCAAACTTGATGGTGCTTTGATTACCATATAACAGAGTATCTTTGAAGTTTTGGAAAGATCTTGGAAGTGTTGTCATCAACATGAGGACCTTCTCTTCTTCTGTTATTTTTGAATCAACACTTTCAAAATCATCCATGATCTTAACAAACTCATCAACTTGATCCAAAATAGGCTTTTCATCAGTCATTTTATACGCATTCAATTTCTGCCTAATATGAAATCGATTTGCCAAAGTCTTAACCATAAACATAGATTCTAACTTTTCCCATACTCCAATTGCAGTAGTCTCCCTAGCTACTTCTCTTAAAGCCTTCCCCTAAGCACAAGATAATGACAGAGTGAGCTTTCCGAATTACCTCATGATCAATCTGTCCCCTTACTTGCATTCCAGCTGCTTGTGGATCTCTGAGGATCTCAATCTTGGGTCGTGGAGGTGGGAATAATGCATCAATGAGTCCCTGCTGAGTCAAGATGACCCTCATCTTCAATTTTCAGATAGCAAAGTCTGTCTTCTCAGTAAGCTTTTCAATATCAAATCTGGCAGTGTTCATCTTCTTGGATTCAGGTTCTTGAATTCCTACAGACGGCGCCACTTGTTGTGATTGCAGTAGCTATCTTGGATCTTTACAGACTACTCTATCACACAAGAAGATTACACTCAACACTCTCACGGTTGTAGATTTGATTAACACACACTCACTCAATGAAACAATAAACAAAACGAGAAAAGAAGATTGCCCAAGAGGATTATAGTGGTTCGATCTTAAAGATCTATATCCACTGTGAGGAAAGAGAACTCTCTTATTGATTGATGAAATACACGATGAAGAACTGATTCAAAGAGCTTCTTAAATTGCTCAATTAACCAGCTGCAAATCTAACAGAAGAAGAAGAATGAATGTTGCTATCTATTGCCATGCTTAGTGTGTGAGTCTTTTATGTTGATTCCCTCCACATAACTGACTGCCACGTGCACCAATGATTGATCACACCTCACGTGCTTCTTGGCCATCCAACTGAAGAGATCACATGCTCACAACTAACTAAGTAACAACTGCTAACAAACAAAAACTGATCCATCCTTCACATGTGATCACAAGCTGACGTGTTGACTTTGCAGCTGATCAAACTGACTCAATATCACGTGTATAACTCATGCATCACGTTCATTAAGTCCTCCAGACCATAAGCTTCACAGCAACACTCTAAGCTCACATGATGGATCAAGATTTACACACCATTCTTCAACAGATGATATAGCAATTTTTGTTGGCATCTTGTTCTGCAGCAGGCGACGCGATCTTCGGTAGTTGACGGGGCTGGTGAGTGGTCGATTGTCGGCGATTGTTTTTCAAACCTGCAAGCGTTGCTGTCGGCGCGGCTGTTGGCTTAGAAACGAGAGGCACCGTTCGCGACATTGGCAGCTGGGATTGGAAGTCTTCACCGGCGGCAGTCATGGGCAGCATTCTCCGGTTGGAGGTGGTTCCTTATGGCAGATCTCAATATTGGGAGAAATACGTTCATTTCCTTACCCCTTGTTGATTGACACACTGATGCATTCGTGGGGTTGGATTCTGCCCTGCGCCGCTTGAATCTTCTTTGGTGCGGGCCCATCCCATCGGCGTTCAGGTTTACTGGTGGCTAATCGAGTCATATCAGCCGCCGGAGATACCGCAGGGTACTCCTCACTTCACGGCCGCGGGATATTCTTTCTGGTCAGCGCCAATCCGTTGGGATTGGTCCCCTGCTGCCTCGGGCAGCTTCTATTTCTCCGGAAGTTATTAGCTAATTTTTTGAGAGATTCAAGAATTGGTGTCTCTGTCTGTTGACAAAGGCTCTTATAGTTTGATGGGCATTGATCGATTTTTGGTAGACATGACTTGGTTGGAGTTTGCCCATCTCTTGTTTGTTTGATTATGCATCTGTTAGGACGTTTAGCAGTTTATTTCTATCAATAGATGCTCCTTTTTAGTTTGTGTTGATTTCACATTCTTGGTATAGGCATTTTGCCTATTGTCGTTCTTTTTGTGGGTCTAGATCATGAATTTGGACTTCCTGTTCCACCCCAACTGTTTGTTTTTGGAAAAGGTAATAGATGAGTTGGGATGTGTTTCTTTCTCAAGGCTGCTTGTTCGGCCTTCTTACATCTTTATTTCAGCTTGGGCTTAGATTGGATAACATGTTTAGGCTGAGTTTCTCCTTGGAGGCCCCTGTTTTGGCCTTTTTTTAATGCTTCTCTTATTGACTTTGTCAATTTTTATCTTCTACTTTCTTTTCCCTATTCCTTTCTCATTTTCATTTTTCTTTTAATAAAACGGTACTTATTAGCCTTAGGAGAGAATGATGATTCCTTCAATTTTGACAACCAATTTTGACTTCAATCACGCACACCCAAATTGCTACTCTATACTGCCTTTTATTTGCGTATGTTGATACGTTCAATACATTCTTGGTTAAGGATGCTCCTCTCACTTATGTCACCACCAGACTTATTCATCTGAACTAGTATATAAGATTCATTTCCAGAATCACTTTTCTGGACAACCTTGGTGGCTCAAAAGTGACGACTAGTTTCAATCCACATATGCCTATACAAGATGAGAGAGACAATGACATCATCGTTGGTTTGGAAGAAAATTATTTCATAGCACATGAATTCATTTTATTAAGTAATTGTTATGATAAGTAAAGAATAATCTTATTAATTTCAAAGAGTAACACAATTAATGTCGAAGAGTAATCTAGTTATTTCTATAGAGTGATCTATCAACTTAGATATTGTATACAATTTAATACTTTACAATACATGACTTTATTTTCAAAAAATCAGAGTCTAAAATCAAAAAGTAATTAATTCATTATAAAGAGTAATCTAAATAATTCTAAAGAATAACCTAAGTATTTTTATAGGGTGATCTAACATTTTTATATAGATTAACCTAATTTATTATAAAGAGTAACATAATTAATTCAAAAAAATAATCTAATTATTTTTATAGAGTTATCTAGCATCGTATAGATTGTATTCGATTTAATTAATTTCAATGAGTGATCTAATTAATTTCAAATAGTAACCTAATTATTTTTATAGAGCAACTCAAATTATTATAAAGAGTAACCTAATTTTTAAAAAATTGTAGACAAAATAAATTCCTCAGAATACATGAATTTATTATCTGAAATTAGATTCTCAAATTACAGAGTAAATGAATCATAAAATTCAAACCTAAAGAAGATACAATTGTTGGATAAAATTGTCAATATAATTGCTTATAAACTCTGAATTCAGCAGAGCTTCCCTCCACTAACTTTAAAGAGTAATTTAATTATTCTACAACTTCTAATTTGTAAAAAAATTATTTCTTAACAACATACGACTACATTTTAAAAAATCAGAGTCTCAAATCAAAGAGTAACTCAATTCATTATAAAGGGTGACCCAATTAATAAAAAAGAGTAATCTAAAAAATGTTGATCAAATCAACATAAAGAGTAATTCAAAAACTTGTTTATAGTAATTTAAATTATTTTAAAGAGTAATTTAATTATTAAAAAAGAGTAACCTTGTTAATAATAATAAAATTTTCAACACAAGAATTAACTAACACATTGAGTAACTAACATTAAGCAATAACTAATGTTTTTGTTCGTTTTGATAATTATTTTAAGTGATAATTCCATGTGCAATCTATTTTCTTGTAAACTCTGATCACAATTCTTATATTCCACCCCATATAATATTTACATAATAGAAGGAACTATTAATATAATCCAACTATAAAGATTGAACATTTAAGTATTAACAGATGAATAGTTTTGTTTCTAAGAATGGACTTAACCAAGATTGACATGCACACCATCATCGACTTTAACAAATAAATCTGCATCCCACTTAGCAGATGCAGTTGAAAAGTAATTTGAGTTTTTTTTTTAATTCGTGATACCCTTCCACATGATTCTGCCACAAGAATATAGATAACAATTAAACCACATGTACTGAGATTATTCAAAATTTAAAAATATACTTTAAACTTACTTAAACATTTTTTACATTAAACATATAGTAATCCAATAAAAATAACTTGAATGATACACATTGTTCAACCAAATATTAATGAATTTTTATTTGAAAATGAATAAAAGTACAATCGAAGTGTATCTGACTTGTAAAATCGTTCTTTATCCATTAATCATTTAACAACCAAATCAAGAAGCAATGCAGAGTCATTAATGTAATTTAGCTCTGTTATGTATCCTAGTAACTGCACTGGTTTTTGTTGCTGAAGCTACAAGAAAAATAGGATCAGAATATCAGAAACATTTGTATAATCTCATAGGTTTTTTACAGATGAATAGTTTTGTTTCTACATTTTCACTTTGAAGAGTTGTCTTATCCTAATCAACAAAAAGGCTAGAATGCAAATATCTTCATACAACAACGCCAATGAACATCAACCCAATTCTTTTCCCCATATTGGGACTATCTATGTTTAACTAGTGGATCAATTTTTGAGGCGAATTGCGATTGTCTAGCTCCGAAACAACAAATTGGAGGTGCTTCCTTGGAGGTAAGCGGCATAATGGACACGGCGGATGGAAGGAAGCTCGTGGTGGCGACGACATTACAACAGGAAGACGTGGCAATACCGAATGTGGAGTTGAAGGGGGAGGTGGGGTATACGTACCGGTGCAATTCCGGCGACGGAAACGGCGGAGACCCAGATGAGAAGTACCTCATTTCTCCGCCTCCCAAATCCACGCTCTCCAAAAAGCTTAAATCCAAGAACCTTCGCTGTTATCTCGTCCTCTACATGACCGCCCACACCTCCGAAACTCAAATCACTCTTCGTTGCTCAAATGCCCAATTCAAGGAAAATGGGCTGCGAAGAAGACCCACAAGAGGAGACACGAAGCAGAGGAATCTGGAATCAATGGAAAATTGAAGAAGATGAGAAAGAGACGTTGCGAGATTCGGAGAGAGACAGAAGGAGACGCGAAACAAATTTCTGAAAGAAGATGAGTAAGAGGCGCATTGCGAGATCTGGAGACAATGAAATTTGCGGAAGTACTCGTTTCAAAATTTGATTTGATATTAACCTATAAGATCCGATCATACGGATTAAAAAAAAAAAGGACTGCTCTATACTGGTCCTTGTCTAAAAAATAAACAAATCCAAAACTAAATACTCATTAATAAATAAAGGATAAGTTTTGTATGAGATATATTTACGCTTTCATAATTAGTTACTTAATTATTTTTGCTATAAAATGTAATCACTTTTTATATATATTATAAATTATATTTTCGTTATAAAATGTTATCATTTTTTATATATACACTATAAATTATTCATCAAATAATTCATTTCACCATTATCATTTTTCAGAGTATCACTTTTCATTAATATTATATTTTTTATATGAGACTTTCACATAAATAAATTCATACAAGCACTAATTTACAAAAATAAAATAAAATAACAATAAACAATAATAATAAATTAAAATCGATTTCAACTATATACATTATACATAGAACTTGCAATTACCTCCCTATCGCACAAAAAATTTAAAATTTGGTACAAAAACTAATTGGTTACAACAATTTAATTATATATATATAAACCCTCTGTTTGCTAACAAAGAATTGTGGTTCCTAATATCACATCATATAATTATTGGCTACATCATGCCTAAATTAATATTGTTTTTACTCAATAATCTGTCTTTCGACTAAAAATGGCTTGAATGTTAGCAAAACACCAACTAACTCAATCACATTCAAGATGAAGAACACCATTAGATCACCTGCATCAAAAGAACCCTATAAATAAACTTTCTGTAACGAATACAATGAAACGAGACGAGGAAGTGATTCGGTTTGGATGCATTAAAAATAAAATCTGATCTACGCGTATGAATGATCGCAGTACTACATGTTGTAAAGCTGTCGAATATAATGTTAGAGAGACGTACCTGGAAGGAAAGCGGCGGTCTGGCGCTTTTCGGCCCAAGAAAATCTGCAGAAATTAATTCGAAGTCAGTTGCAACTCGCACGCATGCATGTATATATCATGTTCATCGCTGTGATCGCCGTTGTTAAATGACCACCTTATCTAAAAGTTTAAGCTGGTAAAAGAAGTATCATTTAATACTTAATAAGGTCACTCTAGCACGCCCTCTCACGTGCAACCAGATTAATTTGCTTCGAGGTTGCACATGGAACTTTTTGATAAATGGGTTGCAGCGAGGTTCAAACTCTGGAATTATTATAGGACTTAGCTCTGATACCACGTTAAATGTCCACCTCGTAAAAAAACTTAAGCTAGTAGAGAGGAGTATTGTTTAATATTTGATCAGTTCACTCTAACAGTCGTGATAGATGCTTGTTTGATAAATTGTTATACTCAGTATGCATGTTTTTGATGCGACCAACGTGCAGTAATTTATCGAAGAAAACATACACACTCACATTATTCCTGCGGCTGCTGGACCAACAGCTTTAGCAAGAGACATCCAGGTCATGGCTATGCCATTTGCAGCCCCTCTTTGGTCTTGGTCCTGTGAGTGGTCAGTAGAGGAAGTTATTACGTTGATGCATGGTCATGTAAACAAAAAACGGGGTAGATTGGAGACGGAAGAATTACCACTGCTCGATTTTGTAATATGAAAAGCCCCGTTACTATGGAGATCTGATGAAGAAAGACAGATTAATCTATGGTCATTTTTTATGTGATGGAGATCATTTAAACGTCATAAAACGGAAAATGAGCTTCTGGAGTGTGGATGGAATCACTTACAGATAGGACATTTTTTATCAGAGATACGCAGTTTAGAGCAACGAACAGCGCAACTCCAGATAGCATTGCTATGAAATGATAACTTGTTAATAGAGGAATTGAAATGATCTGCATCCAGAAAGAAAGTTTTGGTAAATAGATCATCATTGTCTAGAACATAGCCACACATATCTCGAGTTCAAGATCGTACTCCCAAGATTCGAGAAAGCAAGATTGGTCCCATGATTCTCTCCACAGCTGGGTAGAGCAAAGATTGGAAGATCAAAAGACCCAAACCTGCAGATGTATATTACTAGTAAGCAATGTTTGCTAGTAGCTTACAAAGAAACATAAACATAGATAGTTTTGGTCTAGTTTAGATTCACTAAGAGTGAAAGAGTATAGTAGAAATGCCATAAACCTATATTGGGTCGTCTACTTGAAAGATCATGCATATATGCATCATATGAAACACTCTGGTGTGGCTTACATATAGGCTGAACAAAAGAGTGATATAGTGAAATATCTATCACGAGCCTGTTACTTTATCCATCTTTAAGTGTACAGTGAACATATTTTTGGGACTCATTATTTATTTTTTATTATACGGAAGGATTTCGTGCTCGAAGTGTTAAGACATACCGGAGATTGCAAGAGTTGTTCCAACATCCTCGGTTGTGTAACTTAAGCCTCCGAGCCTTCTGGGGCTCTCAGCCCATAGTGAGAATATCTGTTGAAGTGAAAAATTAAGACTGTCAGCAAACATGGTCAGATGAGTTTCGACTGAGTTCCTTAGAGAATATGTTTCATGATACCGTGCACATTAAAAGTATTTGATGCTTAAATATGCTTTAAAAGTAAGCAATGGAGGATACAAATATGAAAACTGTTCGGACTTCATGAACATTAAAAGGACTGAAGCTTAATCACGCAGGAAAAACGGGTATCCGTCACTGTGGTTATGCAGCTTAAGCCTAAATCGAAGGGATTTTGTGGTGAAATTGTCCGGAAAAACATTTGACGACTTAGGATAAGATTTTACGGCAATGCATCAGAGAATTGATGCCTTGGGTCGTGATTTAGATTCGGATAAATTAACGAAACAGTACCTGTTTCTAAATAGAAAGATCATAGCAATGAACATTTGATTACCTCTGAGTAAGCCATATCATGAAGGGAGAAAATGCAGTATACAATTATGGATGACATGAGGGGCCAGTTCTTGACAAGGCTCTTTTTGGATTTTTCATTCTTCACTTGTCCATCAGTCCATTGTGTAGCTGCCTCCAAAGCTTCATAAGAACCTTGAGAAGGTATCCTCTCAGTTTTGTGCGTGTGCAACGTTTCCTGCATATCTCGATTCTTAGAGCAGATCAACATTGAAAAATCATGATAGTGTGTGTTCAAGTAACTTCAACAAGATAATCTTGTCTGGCAGTCACATCAAAGAACTGATATAAAGAACGTATAGTGTTCATCGGTGCACAAACTTTTAAGTCATCAACTTAACTTGACACGCGAAACATTACAAAATGAGAAGGAAGACTTCCATGATTCTTCCCCAAATAAATCAAGAAAACTCAATCTAAATTTCAAATAATGATGTTGAGAAGTGAATTACAAGGACATTGTATAGAGACAACGTACCGGGATCCAGAAACAATATACAGTTACAATGGCTGAAAATGCTGAGGTCATCAGACATGGCAGGAAGTATGGGAATCTACAAAGATGTTTTTTTATTAGAGATTATATTGACACGAACCTGAATATAGTTACGACACGATAAAGGTAGTAGTAGGAAGTACCTTGCAAAAAAAGAATCTGATGCGAATATCCCTGGAAATTTCTCTGCAGGCTTAGTCCAATCATTTTACAGGGAAAAATTAGAAAAAATAAATTGAATGACGGAAATTCATGTACTTGAATAAGCACACCAACTAGATACTAAAACGAACTCATGCATGAAACTAAAGGAAAATGTAGTCATAGGTTTATAGTGATGGAGTGATTCTCGTCTGATTGCTTAGAAACTAGTAAACATTTATGCATTGATTTTATGAATCCACATCCACAGAAATTTCAGTTGCTCATTGCTGATTATTTATTCAAGAGAAATACAACAAATTCTTGTAAGCAAATATAGTTTTAAAAAAGAGGCATGACTAAGGGTGCAATATCATTCGAATCTTCCTCCTCCTCGTCATATTCGTTCCACAAAACCAAAATGGTATAGAGCAAGCACTATAAACATCATCCCACATTCTCGGCTATTTTACTAAGAGAAATGAAACATCATATGAAGCAAATGCATATACAAATATTATTTAAGTACCTGAGCAAGATAGCCTCCTAAAGCTGGTCCAATGATTAATCCTGTACCCCATGCTGTGCTAACCTATGAAAAAATCAAAGTTGAATTCTCAGAAATTATTGTATGCAGGCGGTCCGAGAAAGAGGGGGAGAGAGAGAGAGAGGAATCTGAAATATCACAATAATTGATTGTTGCTACATATTGTCCCACCAGATGGAACAAGTCTTTCCATTGTGATTGTAACCTTTTGTTAGCGATCACATGGCATATACAAACTAAAGTAGTAAAAAATGATAATCAGTTGCTTACTGCAGACAATCCCAAAGACTGGTACTCCTCACGAACAGTTTCACATGCATATGCCTGATCACACAGCAAAAGCCAAACCAAAGAGAATGAGGTATTTGGAGGTGTGGGAGTTTGGGGGGTGGGATGGTAAAAGTAAAGTAGACGGTAAAGAGTTCGTAAATACAACACTAGATCATTCATTTAACATAGCCTCAAAGTGGTTACATAAGAAAAGAAGTACCTTTATAGGCCCAAGTACACCATTCAAACTTCCAAGAAGAAACCTCATTGAGATGGCCATCCAAAAGTTTACACTAACGCCAAATAAAGTGTTGAATACAACACTGCAAATGAATAAACGTGCAATAATCTTAGTGCACAAATGAAGTACATATATATAATCCAAGTCCTAGGACAAAAGGTGTGATCACTTACACTGTGGCAGAGCCTACAATTATTACAGGTTTTCGACCATATCTATCTGCGAAGGCTCCCCATAAGGTAGATGTTAAAGCTCTTCCGAGCATATAAGATGACCCTTAATGAGTTGAAGTTCATCAAGATTATGATAGTGTGAAGAGATGAATTAGTCATGGAAAAAAAAACCGGAATACTATTAAGAGGTTGATTTACCTACAAAACCAGCATAATAACCAATATCTTCTTCCCTTTCTGCAATGTGAAAATCGCGTATCTGTGATGAAAGATCCACGTAATGATTCAGAGAAAGGGAACAACTTAATATTAAGCATTAAAATAAGAACTCAATGGAGTAAACTAAGAGCATTCAAACTGCAACTTTCTGTATGATCCATGAATCTAAGGAACAGTTTTGACATGTCAAAAATTGATATTGGATCGAGTTGGGCAGAAAGATTGATGTAATAAACACAGAAGAAAAGATTTCAAATACTTACCATGAAATAAAGGAATGGGAAGAGAGATGATATTGTGAGAGCTGTAGAGATAGAGAGAGAACAAAGGTTTAAGTATGAATTGACATGTAGTAAGATAAAAGAACAACTAATTAGATGGCATAGAGGTGAAAAATTGGTCATATAGAAATCCATATTCACTATAGTATGATGCACTCAACAATCACACTTAAAATCTTAAACTCTAATTTGGCTGTTGGAAAAGGAAAGTTGAATGAGTCCTGCATCAGATAGTCATTTCATGAAGTTCTTCCTCCTCCTCTTTCACACACACTCCCTCTCTCTCTCTCTCTCTCTCTACAGAGAAGGGCTATAAATTTTTAACAACACATACTGAACAAGTAAAATCCACACATTCTAACTATCATTCCTTTTACTATGTCCAAGAAAATCCAGCTAAACAGCATGTCAACACAAACAGCATCCATATCATACATAAAGATTTACAGAAATTCAAATCCACAAAAACTAGAACAACCAATTCCAATAACCCACAAAAAACCCAACTAGTATTCCTTCAGGGGGGGGGGGGGGGGGGTGGGGGTTGAGAGATGAAATGCATTCCATTACCTGTGGAGAGCACAACAATCCATACAATGAAAACTTGCTTAATGGGAATCCCTCTTTGTAATTCTTTCTGCAGATCAACCTTGCAACCAGGGCAACCCTCAAAGTAGCCATCTTTTTGCAGCAAACTCTCTTCACACCCTTCACCCATTCTTTTATCCATTTCTACTGCAATCACTCACATAGAGAGAGAGAGAGAGAGGAGAGAGAGACTTATACACACACAAACAGGCACATTTCTTACGTTCCAACTCTTTAATTTAAAGCAAATGCATGAAAGAAAAAGACAAAAGAAGTATGTTTTTTCCTTGTTGACGAATGGCGATACTATATCGAATTCAACAGCAAATTACTAATTAATTTCTTCTTTAATTGGATCGAACCTGCGAATCTTAGTAATTAATTATTAGAAAGATAAATTAGCAGATTAAACATGAGTATTTAAGTAGCTGGCGTGTGTTAGTTAGGGATGAATGGAGGAGAATTGATGCAAGAGAGGGAGAATCGCAATTTGATTTTCGATTACATACTTGTATACATCTTTTTCTTTGGATAGTATTATTAAATACATTTAATATTAGTCCCTATTTAAACTGTCTTTTTTACACCAATATTTATTTATATAATAATATGTAGAATTTTTTTTTTTTTTTTCATAAAGATAAGCAACAATAATTCAAGAGTTTCATATTTCGGAACTCGAAAAAATTATGGAAGTATCAATTTAAAATTATTAAATCTCATATAACGACAACTTTATTAAATCTTTTAAAATAATAATCATATAAGCACTAAGATAAAATATCTTGCAAATTTATATGATATATAAAATAGTATGTTTAATGATAATTAAAATATATTTTATAAAAGATATTATGTTTAATAATAATTAAAGTATATTTTATAAAATATATGATAAATGATATATTAAAGTATGTTTTTAGAATATTATAATATAGTTTATTACATATACTCTATTTTAATTACTATTAAATATACTTTAATAAGTATATATTTTAATGATAGATTGACTCATCTTATAAATATCCATTTCGTGAGAGAGTGTTGCTTATTTTTTTATATTTTATTATATCTTAATATATATTAGTAGTGATTGATGAATATATAACTTAACTTTCTATTTAAAAAATGGCAACATAGTGTATTATAAACCCCACCACCTGGTTTGTACATAGTATTATGTGAGATTTTTTTTATATTTTTTTATAAATTATAAATGAAATAGTTAATTGTGGCACTACTTTGACTAACATGCATGACTAATAATTGTAGGCTAAATGACTGATGAATTTGTAGCTTTACTTTTGATTTTATTTTTTTAATCACGTTCTTTAATCAAACTTTGCGACTGCTGTCAAGTTAAACACGATTCTACCCCAAAACTTCTCGTATGAGTACTTATTGTTATCATCAGTACTAGATTATGCTTGTTTGAATTTATACGATGTTCCAAAATTATAAATAATGAGTCCCTCTATAGTCTATACTCTTCAAGTTATTTTTTTTAAGTATTATATATAGTGAATAGTTATATTAATGTTATGTGTGAGTTTTATGTAGGATAATTAATTATTTTGTTTTTAATTATTTTTTTTGAGTCTCACTTAATAACAAAAAAAATCTTAATTTTAAACATATTAAAATAAAAAATGTAAATTTTAATGGACGAGGAAATGAGTATTTGGTTTATGGCATGATAAGTTATGTGCCAATACACAAGGAAGAAAGAATAAAAATGTATGAACGGAAGAGAGGAAATATATGAAAGACAATAACTACTCACTCAATCCGTTTCAAAAAGTCAATTTTTTCTATTTTTTGGCGTTAGCCCCCAGGGGTCTCATTTTTCTCTTTACACACATGAAATCTATACATACCCATTATTACAATTAAAATATGGAACTTACACATCCACTAATACAACTACCCACTACATATTAAATAATAACACTACATATTAAATAATTATATTTCTTAATTCCACGTGTAAAAAAACAAAATGGAATCCATTGTGGCGGACGGAGGGAGTACTATTCTACTGGTTCCATGGTGATGTTTTCCAGTTCGATTCTTCTATTATATTTTTGTGTTACATCTCCTATTATGTACGGTTGGATGATTGAGACGTATGATATAATAAAACATATATCCTAAAAGAAAAGTTTAAATCCTAGGCAATGATTGTGATTTTGTTCCTCGTACACGTGTCACTCATCTAACGTGTATAACAAGTGACGTAACACAACAGAACATCCAAGATCGATGTTTCCAGCTCCAGTTAGTAATTTTAATGTTCCGTGTGTTTTTTTATTTTTAATTAATGACTATTATATATCTTTAAAATTAATATTAAATTTTAAAGATAAATTATAAACTTTTGGTGTAAAATAGGATATGACTGTTAGACTAAAATATACTATAAACCACAAGAATAAAAGACATTATAAACTATAAGGTAAAATTATAATTATACCATATATAACAATAAATTAAAAAGAAATAAACTTAATTTAGGACTAAAACGGGACATGCAAGGTGAAATACATTATAAACGAAATGGTGAATTTACAATTATATTTTCAGAGTTAAATTAAAAAAAACATAAATACTGGGGTATAATAGGTGATTTTCATTTTTCTTATTGAACCATTGATCCAATCACGAATTGTTGGAACCACCAGTTCGAGCTCCGATCCGCTTACAAATTATGAATATGAGTAAACAAATTTAAATTATTGCACTTGGATGCAAAAACAGAATTTGTCATATTTTTTTAAATCTAATTTACACTAAAAGAAAATTAAAATTTTATTATATTACAAAGCTAACAATTCGTTATTCATAGAAGTAGAAGTTAAATGAGATATACAATTCCCATTAATTAATTAAGTTACTAAAAACTTTATTAATTAATATTTCATCCGAGAGTAGTACTACTCAACTTCATTATCATGCCGGAATTAATCCGCTTGCAAGATTTACATGATAATCCTTATGAGCTCCTCAAGGGACATCATCAACCTATATCGGACATGGATTCCTTTTACAATCAACATCACACCATAGAGACAATACTACTTCCCAAGTCACCGAGTTTTTTGATTTAATTACATGTAAATCTCACCCATTGATGAATTAAAGAAATACATAATGTCTTACGTGTCGAAGTTATTGTATAGGGATTAAGAGCATGAACATCCATAATAACAGAGATCAAGTTCTTCTATAAGTCAGTATAAGTCGAACGACCTCAAGCAGTCCTGCTCAATACACACAAAGCATACTAATGTGATTCTATAATCAAGACAAATTAATACTAAATCACACTACAACGATCCCGATAGATTATCCCCGTATATCTCGATTGTGAGCATCTATTTATACTTTATAAGGAAATTGATAATATGATCTTCCGCGTATTGTCGCACAACATATTATCTACAGTATTGCACAAACATATAAATAAATTATAATATGCAAAATGTTTGATCATATGATTCTCATTTTCAAATAAATTGTTAAAACATTATTCATACAAAAGCTAGACTTTTAGTATGGATACTAGTTTTTTTTAATGAAAACTTAGTGTGAAAAAAATATACAATTATTAAGAAACACGTATACAAAATAGAATAACATGTATACAAAATAGAATAAAAAGTTATACACCCTTGCACCCGGGTGCACCTAATATCAACTCTATAAGTTTTACTATAAATTCGTGATAATAAATTACTTTTTTTTAAAATGAAAATGCAAACAAAATGACAAATTCTCTTGTGAGACATTATATAGTATGTGAGACGGTTCGTGAGACATGTTAAAATATATCTATTATATAGATAAAGTATGTTTGATAATTGTTAAAGTAAGTTTTCTAAAGTATGATAAATGATGAATTAAAGTATGATTTTAGGGCGTTATAATATGATTTATTGTTAACATACTTTAACTACAAATAGACATATTTTACCTATATAATAAGCATACTTTAGTAATAGGTCGACCCATCTTACAATCGTCTCATAAAAAACTCATCTCACAATGGAGCAACTCAAACAAAATTTATAGTAATTTAATTTATATATCTGGGTTAGGACTACGACCCGACCCGAATCATGTCCGCTTCCGACCGAGATTGAAGAATAGAAACATTGTTCATCTATTGAAAAATAGAAACATTCTATGCGTGATCAGTATAAAACATTCTATTGAAACATCCCGTTCATATACTCCCTCGGTCAAAACTCCTATTGAAATAATACAAAATTTTCATTGTCCAAAATCTTTACAGACTTTTTTTTTTTTTTTAACTTTTGTACTTTTTTTAAAAAAAATATTTTTATCGTTACTATTCAAACCTAGTACCCAATGTATTCTTATGTAGGTTTTGGTATAGGTAATCCACACAGTGTAGGTCGACGGTGGTCGACGATGGCCGACAGACGGTGGTTGGCGGCGGCTGGTGGCCGAAGGCTGGGTGGATGGCGCATGTAGTGAAAATTATTTTAATTTTAGAATGAGGGGTATGATGATCTTTTCATGGGAGTTTTGGTTAGAAAATATATAATATATTTAGAGTGTTGGTAAATATTTTTGAATTGTGGTACTGTGTAGTTTTGCCTATTTGACACTATAATTTACATATTTTGTCATTTTAGTCGTCTAGTCTAAAAGTATTCATTTTACTTTTTTAGTAAAAGGGAGTCACACATAGCTCATCAGTCACAACTAATATAATTACTCACTTTATGTATAATAATAATAATTCTTAATTCATGTGCAAAAAGCAAATGAACGGATGAAGTATTTGTTTGTATTGATGCTGTAAATATATAATTTTAAAAAGTTGCTTTGTGATCAACTTTATGGACTTTGAAAGATAATGTAAACTTTTTAGGTAATAAATAAATTATAAATTATGTTACATGATAGTGGTAAATTTGTAATCATGATGTACTTTTATAGGTGGAAATTGATTTAATGTTTCCTTTTAAAATAATGAAATTTCGTGTCAAACTACGATACACCTGAATAATTTAAACCGTCTCGTGCACCCTAAAATAATTCTGAAATTTAATATGAGATGAACCAAAATTAAAAGTGAGAAATTTAATATGGGACACATAGAGTAATTTTTTATCTTTAGAATCAGATCTTTGTTTTAGAATTTGAATATTGACATTAATTATTAAAAAAAATGTAACTCTGCCTTTATGATTCATATAATATTTTATTTTGTATATTTCATGGCTAGCAATTCATGATATCATCTACTTTCTTCGTTTGCTTTAAAATGTTCGTTTTCCTTTTTTCAAGTGGATTAAATAAATTATTATTTAATATATAGTGAGTATTCATATTATTGGGTGTGTGAGGAGTATATTTTAATTCTATTAGTGATGTATCTAGGTATCATATGTGAAAAAAAAACCTGAAGAAGCGGACACAGAAAGTAAAAAATGAATTTTTTTTAGGCTGGCAGAAGGAGTAGTTTATAACCTATTATCTCATGTTTAATTTTTATCTTTACTGTTTAACGCTAGTTATTAAGACAATTTTAACATTGTAGTTCTACTATGTTAAAAAAAAGACATTGTAGTTCTACACATGATATTGTCTATTCTCTCGTTTCCGTTACAATAATTACAATTTATTAATCAGGACATTTTAGTTACACTTCAACTTACTGTAAATAAGACTCACACGAAACAATTAATATACTCCATCCGTCCGCTCAAAGATGGTCTTTTACTTTTGTACACGTTGATTAAGGAGTATTATTATTTAATGTGTAGTGAGTAGTTGTATTAGTGAGAGTGTGGACTCATATTTTAATTGTATTAATGGGTGTGTGTGGGTCCCATTGTGTAAAAAAAGAAATGACCATCTTTGGGGCGGACGACTAAAATAAAAAAAAAAGACACTCTTTCGAGCGGACGGAGGAAGTATCTTAATAGAGTTCACATACAACACTAATATAAGTACCCACTATACATTAAAATATTATAAATCTGAATGCACTACACATTAAAAGACTAATTTTTAATCTATGTGCAAACAATAAAAATAACTCTTGTGTAGAATGAATGAAGCATCTCTTAAGTAATATCAAATTTGTCGTTTTATTGCCTCAAAATAAGATACTTGATTTCAATTTTTAGTTAGCGATGATACCCCTAAAAGATAAATATCTCTAAAGGTAAAATTAAAATATCAAGAGTGATTTTATACTAATCATGGGTCACCGATGACCCTCTCATATGAGATATGCACATGTGCATATCTCATGTGAGAAAGTCATTAGTGACCGTGGTCACCTAAATAAACCTTAAAATATCATGTACATAAGTGAGTGCATACTAATATTCATTCATCCAAATTCCACTCAAATACATTTATTAATAAACATATATACTTATAAACAATGAATTAAAATTAATACAATTTGTTAAAAAATGTATATTAAAAATTAACACAGTTCAATAATTTTATTTAAAAAAACATAAATACATGAGTGGATTAAAAATATTGCAGTTTGTTATGAAAATACATAGTAAAAAGTAAAAACTAGCTTGCACAATTTTACATGCAAAATTATTGGTACATTTAAAATTAGTACAATTTTTAGATGTAAAAATTAATAGTATATTTGAATATATAAAATTATATCTATCAAGAGACCCATGAATTAACAAATTAAAACTTTATCCGCATAAGATATCAACTCTATATCAACCCATCGATATTTAAAACTTTATTATGTCAGTTTGTTAGGAGGCATATCATTCATGCATTATTTTTATATAAAATTTGTCATTAAGATAAAATGACTCTTGGGTGCACTAATATCCGCATACGATATCAACTCATTCTAAAAGTTTTAAAATATTACATGCTATGCCATCAATTTAATTAAACTTTTAAAGGTAAATAATATATATATATATATATATATATATATATATATATATATATATATATATAACCATTATATATTAAATATTATAAACTTTACTTCTCAAAAAAAAATCAAAGGAACTGTGAAATAGTATTTGTTTCCTTATTCTATATTATTTTTATACTTTCCATTTTAATTTCTCACAAAATTTTCTCCGCACAAAAGAAAAAATAAAAGTAGAATGAAACTCTTAAAACAATAACCACAATTCTTTATTTTCAAAATTAGCATCACCTAATAGATGATATAATTTATATTTTATTTATTATTACAGGAAATGATTAAACTAAATTTTAAATAAAGCAAATAAAGTGGTTTTTTTTTCTCCATATTTTCTATTCTATATTTGAAAAATCTTAAAGTATATTTATCATTCATTTAATTATTAATTATAATGGAAATTTTAATTTTTTATTTATAATTATTAGAAAAAAATAACATTTCCTTCCCTGCAAATTAATTTCACATTTTTCGTTTTCTTTAGTCTCATGTTAAATTTCCCCATCCAAAAAAAAAAAAAAAACATCACATTAATCTTCTACCCTAACATTACATTTTAATTATAAATTTATAACTTCCACCTAATACACATAACATACTTTATAATTTATTTATTTAAAGAAAACTATTTTACTCTTTAAAAGTTAATAAAGTTGATAAAAAAAACTTTAACATACTTTATAATTTATTTATTATTTAAAAATATTATACTACTCTTTAAAAGTTAATAAAGTTAATAAAAAATAACTTTTTCTTAAATTTCGTATCTACATTAAGTTATTGAAGATTAAGTTAAGATTGAGGGAGTATATATTTTTTAATATTCCCTCCATTCCGTTGATAGATATTCATTTATTTTTTACACGTGGATTAATGAGTATAATAATTTAATGTGTAGTGAATTGAGGGATGTAATATTTTAATGTGTAATGGGTAGTTATATTAGTGTTGGGTGTGAGCCATGTGTAGCTGGTTGAGTATAATAATATTATTTTGTGGGTCACATCAACCCAAAAAAAATTGATACTTTATATTGTGACAGATCAAGATGGCAAATGAATAAGTTTTGCGTAAGGCCATTTTATACTTTTTAAATTAATTATCACTTACGCTATAAAATATTATTATTTTTATTATAATATGTTATCACTTCGTTTATACTATAAATTAGGGAAAATTAAAAAAATATTAATTTATTTAACTAAATTAATAATACCAATATCAATCAATTTTTATAACAATTCTAACCAATTGCTTCCTAAAAGGTCCAAATTACCCCACCCCAAACAATCCTCTTCACTCATTCACCAATCTGCCGCCGCCGATCGATCATCGGAATGTTGCCGGCGCAACCAACAGTCATCGGAATGTCAGCGATAGCCACCACCGGTCGCGCGGCAGTTTGCTGGAATGTCGCCAGTTGCCGCCGCCGGTCGCCGATACTCATCGACAACCATACCGACACCCTCACCGACACTTAAATAACACTCATATCGACATGAGACACTCACCGACACCCATACCGATACTCACCGATACCCATATGGACATGGGACACTCACCGACACTCATACTAACACTCATACCAACATGGGGCATTCACCGACACCTATACCGACATGGGACTCATTGGGTATAATTTATTGAATAGTAGGGGATTAAAGTCCAAAAAGTGCATATTTATTGAATTTGTTATACTCCTTCCGTCCGCTTTTAAGGTATTCATTATACTATTTTTTACTTCCACTTTAAATGTATTCATTTCTCCTATTAAGTAAAAAAGTACACAATATGATCCACCACTTCTCTCTAATGCAACTACCCACTTTACATATAATAATAATACTCCTTAATCCACGTTCAAAAACAAATGGATATCTTAGAATCGGACGGAGGGAGTATAAGTTGTTTATTGCTAGTATTGTTATTGTTTAGGTGTATTTTGGACACTTTTGACTATTGTCATTATAAATTTTTTTATAAAACTGTATCATTATCATTTTTCATTAATTGAGTATCACTTTTCATTATAAAAATTATTTTTTTATCCGTCTTACGTAAGTCTTTACTTGAGATGGTCTCGCGCTAATTTTTATCATGACAAAATGGGTATTCTCTCATTCCCATAAAAATATTTACACATTTTCATTTTGGGCGTCCCATAAAAATATTTATCTTTCCCTTTATAATAAGTGAGAACTACACAAAATATTTAAATATCTTCATGGGACCTACAACACTACATTAATAAAACTACTCACTATACATTAAAATATTATTTTTCTCACCCCAATTCATATTAAAATACTTAATATATTTATTAACCCCCGTATAAAAACAAACCTAAATATTTTTAAGGAACAACAGAGTACATGACAATGACAAAAATTTTAGGTACATATAGCTCGCAGCATCTCAAAAAGAGCTGCATTTGCACATGGCTACATATTATTACAACCAAATGTTACTGGTCCACATATGCTTGGTAATATAGGCTCCATGTGTCAGAAAATAAATAAATAGATAAAAATAAAAGAAAATCATAATCAAATTGAATTATTGAAATTTTATTTCTCTAAAAACGTGTTGGGGAAGGAGACTTTATTTAAACTAGGATAGTCAATAATATACAATTGATATTTTTGGCACAGCTAAAATTCTAATAATATCAACTAATATCAATGCTCCAAATTTCCACTCAAATATTGTAATAGACACCAAATAAATATGCAGAAAATTAATAGAATCAATACCAATAATTTTAACGTGGAAAACCCCTTCAACCTGGGGTAAAAACCACGAGACATTTCGTCTAAGAAACAATCGACTTATTCACAAAAAAAGTACACAATTAAATCTCTCTATCACAAGTAGAAAAATATCATCTATATTACAAGTAGAGGATTGTCAATTTATCTCTCTTTATCACAAGTAGAAGAATACCAAATATATCGTTAATCACACTGTGGTGGTGTCTTCTCCTTAAATGAAGAATTCCATGGTGTTGCTCTCCCTTATTAAAAGGATCTCCTTAGCGACCCATCGATTCACGCCAATCTCATAGTTGGCGGCTTCTCCAAATCAATTAACCCCAATATGGTTAATTTTCACGCCTCTAGCGCACAATCCATCTGCAGCTTCTTCAACTTATTAAATAGCCCTAAATTAGGGTTTTCATGGATATTGATTAATTATTAAATTATGAACTTAATTTAATAATTAACTTTGAACTTATTTTATATTTCTTTTTCTAGCATACTATATTGGGCAAATCCAACAAATTGAAATTCTAAAGCGGCACCCCTTCAATTCTTCAATTCATAGAGATGGATTAGGGGTCGTTTGATAGAATTTCTTAATTGAAATGATAATAGGTATTTCTAAAATGCCACCCCTTCAATTAATAGAGATAAATTAGAGGCCTCTTGATACGAATATCTTAATCGAAATGGTAATAGATATTAATAAGAAGTCAATGACAATGAATAATGGGGAGTAGTTATTGAATTAATGTGAGTGATTGAGAAATCTTGATTACCTGAAAATCAATATACATATATTTTTATTACTCCCTTCCACTACTAGTGACTGAATTTATTTTTTTAGAAAAATGGGATCGAAAGATATCACTCCTACGATTTCATTAATTAATTAATGTATGCACACACCTAAAAATACTACAATATTAGCATCCTAACATTACTAAAATAAATAGTATCTACTAGTATATACTATACACACTTTGACTATAATAGGACGTCAATTATTTTATAAGTATATCACTTTATTATTATTATTTTTCACGTTATTTATAATATATTTTTTTAAGGTGATTACAAAAATGTAAAGCTTATCTCTTATGAAATAAAATTTATTTACATTCTCATCAATTAAATAAGTTGAAAAGTCAATTGTATTATGAACTATAATAATGCTAAAATATTGCCTCAATATAATTTACAATTGAACATTCTTTCCATTCTACAAATCTTTTTATTATTTTCTTCTTTTTTTTCCTCAGAAGTTTTTACTTTCTTAAAAAGAATAAAAAAATTTATAACAACAATCATGCCATGTACTATTTATTTAAAAAAAAATCACTTATACCTAACTTATTTAATATATTTTATGAATATTTATTACCCTAAAATACTATAATACTAAAAAAGTTATACTCCTACTTTTTTTAATCTAGGCATGCAGTCAAAAGTGAAAATTTTTGTAAGACAATATAATATATCTTAAAAATTAATATTAAACATAAGCATTAACGTCTCTAAATGGTGAACGCTTTGTAAAAAATATATATAAAATATGTTATATGATTTGGACATGAATAATATATATTTTTTAAAAAATAATATGTATTGAAGGATTATTTATTTGAATTTTTTTTTTGGGCGTGAACCCTTTTTTTATAGAATAACAAATATAAAAATAAACTTTCTCATTGTATTATTATAAATATATCAAAATTTCAATCAATATTATTGATTTAAAAATATTTTTTTAAGGTAAATATTTATGTAAATCGGATTCACAGTATAAACTTTGTGGTTCCTCTTTTGTTCCTATTATACCCTATGTAGTGCTAGGGTTTAAATTAAAAGGGGACCATTAAGTATATACCGTAAACCTGGTTCACATGAGGCTAACTCTATATTTATTGCCTAAAAATGAGTATAACACACTAGAAAATTCAATAAAATTAGTTAAAAATATTTTTTATTAAATTATTTATCTACAGTAATAACAAAGATAAATATGGGACGGAATGAGTGTTTTTTATAGAGTTGGTCTTACACCGTAAACCTTGTTCACATGAGACTAATTCTATATTTATTGCCTAAAAATACTATGACATACTAGAAAATTTAATAAAATTAGTTAAAAAATATTCTTTATTAAATTATTTATCTACAGTAATAACAAAGATAAATATGGGATGAAATGAGTGTTTTTTATAGAGTTGGTCTCTATATCACCCAGCGTATAAGGTGTTCAAAAACATTTATTATCAAGGGTGTATATTTTTGTTAATAAGATATTATTTTTTTCATTGAAGATGTCAATTGAAATATGAAGGATAGTAATGTTCAACCAATAATTTTTTTTCTTTAAAATATTCAAGAATATAATTTTTTATACTAAAAAGTATGATATTTAATACACAATAATATAAAATTTGAATTAGGTCGGACTTGAACGCAGAGAACTAGATCCGTGCATCACACAAAGTTATTGCCATTTTATAATCCTCAAAGTCCAAACAAATATTTTCCAGAATGACAAACACTTGTGTAAATTATGATGTAAATTCTATGGTTGCCTAATTCAATCTTATTATACCCTATGTATTATTAGGGTTTAAATTAAAGGTAAATAAAAGGATTTATATCATAAACTCGATTTATATAGGAGATTAACTCATAAATATAATATAAAATATATTATGTTTGTTATCTTTTAAATTAAAGTGTATTTTAAAGTTATTGAGTTGATTTGATTTTTATTTTAATTTTTAAATTTTTTTGTGTAAACTTAATTACATGAATTTGTTAGTTATATGTGGAAAATATATTTATATTTTGAAAAATGACAGAATATAATTTAAACGTTATCACATGCTACATATAAAATTACAATTATATTAGTAGAATTAAACACGAACCATTAAAATGTTCATAATTCTATTTACCAAGTATGCTAAGAAACATTTGCACTTTTATTTAATAATAATAATCTCAATTATCATTCAAATAGAGTTCAAATTGAAATGATTATATCTCGTACTGATTATTTGAAGTAGTTGTATACGAAATAGAGTTCAAATTGAAATTTACTTACTCTTACAGCCGTCAAACAATCTGAGAAAAAAATAATCAATAAACTCCAATGTTATTATATAATTAGTTTTCCATTTTGAAAATAGGATTTTACGTTTCAAAATTCTAGAATTTTGAAATTACTTATATTATACCCTTATAAATACTAGTATTAATTAATTTTAGTGATGTTTATTTTGGGTTTATGTGTAATTTGAAATATTAATGAATAGTAATATATGTATGTTTGTTTTGAGTTATTGATAGGTGTAGTATTTTAATTTTATGTCAAATCAATGTATAATAATTTTATGTCAACTTAATGTGTGAGAATATAGTATTAATTTATATAAGAAAAGAGAGGGGAGATAAGACACAAAGAAATAAAAATATTAATTGAAGAGAGAGGATATATATAACGTATAAATGTGTTGAGAATTGTAGGGTTAGTAATCATATCAGGTGCCATGTATGTAAGTATAGCAGTTAGAATGGGTTGGTGAGGCGGTTTAGACCACAATCCACCTTATAATGAGTCCAAGTGGGACGGACCACTGGTGGGGCGGGTCGCGGGTTAGCCCACAACACTCTACTCCCTATCCACGTATGACCTACTCACCCCTCACCCACCTATCACCCACCCCTACTCACCCCCCAAATTTTTTTTTAAAAAATATTTTAGATTTTAATATTTAAATAATAAAAATATTATCACCCAACCCTACCCCCTACACATCCACCCCAAAATTTTTTTTAAAAAAATTTTAGATTTAAATATTTAAATAATAAAAATATTATCAGTCAACCCTACCCCCTACCACCCACCCCCAAAACATTTTTAAATTTTTTTTTAAATTTTAATATTTAAAAAATAAAAATATTATCACCCAACTCTACCACCCCCACCCCCTACACCCACCCACCCCAAAAAAAATTTTAGATTTTAATATTTAAATAATAGAAATATTATCACCCAACCCTACCCCCTACCCATCCAATCCCCAAAAAATTTTATTTTTTAATAAATTTTATATTTAATATTTAAATAATAAAAATATTATCACCCAACCCTATCTCCAACCCTACCCCTACCCCCAAAATTTTTTTATTATTTAAATATTAAAATCTAAAATTAAAAAAAAATTGGAGTGGTGGTTGGGGGCTGGGGGTGGTAGGGATAGGGGGTTAGGGTTGGGTGATAATATTTTTATTATTTATATATTAAAATATAAAATTAAAAAAAAATTGTCGGGGGTGGGGTGGGTGGGGGTGGTGGGTGGATAGGGGGTAGAATTGGGTGATAATATTTTTATTATTTAAATATTAAAATCTAAAAAAAATTAAATTTTTTTTTTGGGTGGGGAGTGGGGTGGGTGATAATATTTTTATTATTTAAATATTAAAATCTAAAAAAATTAAAAAAAAATTGGAGGGGGGGTTGGTGGGGGTTGAGGTGGGTAGGGGGTAAGGTTGGGTGATAATATTTTTATTATTTAAATATTAAAATCTAAAAAAATTTAGAAAATTTTTTTGGGGGGTGGGGTGGGTAGGGGGTAGGGTTGGGTGATAATATTTTTATTATTTAAATATTAAAATTTAAAAGTTGTATGTAACTTTTTCAAATTTAAAATTTATAAAAGTGGGTTGATGTTGGGTTGGTGGAGCGGTGCGGGTTAGCCCACACTTTAGTGGGTTTGAAGTGGGACGGGCTTTTATGGGACGGATTAATTTTTGGTTGAGAAATTGGTGAATTAAGGTGGGTTGGGACGGGTTGGCTCAATGAGTTCAACCCATTTTTACAGCTCTATATGTAAGGATGATTTTGTATGGATTTTGAAAACCAAAAATTGATTTATAAAACAAATACTAACTTTTTATACATTTTATTTCTTTGATTCAATTAATATTATTTTATATTATATATTAAAAAGCTTAGAGAAACAGGAGTATCATATGTCTCTTACGTATTAACTTCATATAAAATTAAAATATATCTATCCTATTAAAAACTCAAAACAAAATTATATCATCAATATTAATTTTCAAATTTCATGTAAACCCAAGCAATCATGTTCTATATATATATATATATAAACAAAACGAAGAGACGTGAAGAAATGAAGATCCTAGAGTTAGCTAAATAAGATCAAATGGCAACTGATGACGAAATCATTAAAAACAACAAATAAATATTTTTTTTCATATTTTTTTTTGTTTTCAAGAGAATGGAAATTAAGAAAATTTGATTTTTAAAAGTATTTATATATATTTTGAAATAAATAAGCAATAAAGTATAGTAGAAGTGTTATATAGGAATTGTTGTTGTTGTTGTTTTTAACAAAACTAGTAATATCGTACCATGTGTTGCACGGTCACGCGTTTTTATAATTGAAGTATATTTCACTTAAATTTTATTTGAACTGAAATTTTATATATAATACAATATCTCAAAACTACGTATTCTTTTTAACAGTAAGAAAATCAAGAAACAGTGCATTTTAAATATATAACAAAAGAAATAGTAGCAAATATTAACATTGCATCAATGCTACATATGCTCCTTTTTAGCATTAAGAAGATCAGGAAATAGTGGTGCAGAGATTGTGGGCTATATAGAAGATGAGATTAAAATTATTTGGTAAGTTTGGCGTGAGTCCGTCTTACATGAAACAGTTTTACAATTTTTAACATAGATATTACTTTCACTATAAAACGTTATTACTTTCGCTATAAAATGTTATCATTTTTTATTTATACTATAAATTATTCATAAAATAATATTATCACTTTTCAATAATTGAGTATCACTTTGTATCCGTCTCACGTAAGAATGTGAGACGGTCTCACACAAGTTTTTACAAAAATTATTATGTGTTTGCATCCCTTTTTTTTTAAACTCGACCCGTTTATCTTAAAGCTTGATAATGTTAGGATTAGGTTCATTTTTTAATGACACGTTTAAATAGCCCCGAGTAATCTGAAGCCCGTTAGGGCTAGCTTGTTTAATGGTGTTCGTTTAAATATCAATGATCCATACCCATACCCATCCCATTGAAAATATTCATTATGATACTTGTACACGTCCCAACCCCGTTTATCAATATCTGCAGGTTACCCGTACCCGTTTAATAATCACTCATAGGTACTCGACCCTAAACCATAAAACCCTAAACTCTAAACCCAAAAACCTAAACCTAAAACCCATAAACCCCAAAATCCCTAAACTCAAAACCCTAACACCTAAACCCTAAAACCCGTAAACCCTAAACCCTAATTATACTCATATGGGTGCATGCTTACACCGTATGTGTATAATTTTTTATTCAATAGTGTATACATGTTTGTTAATAATTGTATAATTTTTTTATAATCAGTTTTTCATTAAAAAAACTTAAAAAATTCGCTAACAAATTGTATATATTTTTATTCATTAGTATATACATTTTTATTCATAAGTGTATGAGTTTATAAAAGTGGGTACACGGTACACCCGACTGCACATAATAATTAGCCATTAATTAAATATATAAAATATCCTACAATATATAAACTATATAACATATAATAAACAAATTAAAAAGTTTATATATAAATGGGTACTCGTAGATATCCAAGGCATACACTCGTAATATGTATCCATTTAAATGTTCACCACCCTTACCCGTATGTCCCATTTTAAAAATTTATTATGATATTTATAAATTATAATCATCTCAAACCTTTTTATTAATATCTGCGGGTAACTTATTAATATCAGCAAATTACCCGTACTTATTTAATAATAATTTATTTTACATATATTTTATATCTTTAATTATTAAATTTATATTAATGCTAATTCTTGTAAATAAATATGAAAAAAATAATTTATATAACTTTTTAGTGAAATATGTAAAATATTTCATTATATATAACTTTTACAGTACCGTAAATATTAATTATTTTACATATTATACGTATAAACGGTACCCATAAACACCCATGCATGTACTTATTTCTATCCAATATTTTACTAAGCATTTAATTAATTGATCTCTAAGAAATAATTGACAACAGCACATAGTTGAATCATCTATTTCAATTTTCAAATCATAATTACATAATGAAATATTATCAGAATAAAATACAATATCTTCAGAATTGATAATATTGATTTCCATGATGTCTTTAGCGATATGCTACATGTTATTACATGATGAATCCCAACTTCTGTGAAATATCATTCAAGTGATAAGAACTTGATTCATTCCCATACCTAAAATAAAATAAAAAATCAAATGGTGAATAGTATGGGGGCATTTTTATATATGTACTAATACTAATAACAGTAGATGGGGGCATTCCTATCTTTTACATTTTCCCGCTTAAAAGCCGATTTCTATTTTAAGATTTTTTTCTAGATTAATTTTCGTCACCTGTTTTTTAACACCAATGTCAACCCTTGGATCACTTCCTTTCTTCTTTATTATTATTATATTTTTTTTACATTTTTTCACTCTTCTGAATCGCTGTCTTCTCAACCCTATTCTTCTCATTTGTTGCCCGAGTGAATTTACTTTTGATTTCAATAATGTTTCCTCTATTAATTTTTTTCCTCTTCAAAATAGAGACTTCGATCTCTGTTTTCCACCATGAGTAGCAATCAAGTTAAAAGTTGTCCCGTACATATTACCCGTACCTGTCTCGTTTTAAAAATTAATTGCAATGTGTATCCATATAGGCAAGCTACCCGTACCCATTTGATACTCTATATATTTGTGTATGCACGTGCACTTGAGAGTTATAGATGAATGGAAACTTAGATTCCGACAAATTTTATTGACTATTTATTTTCCATTTAGAATAAAACTAACATACTAAGTCTTAGATCACTGTTAAAGAACAGTCTAGAAATTGAAATTAAAGCCTAAAGTATATAACAATAGAATATGAGAATCTGTAATACGAATTTAAAAAAAAAAAAACCAACCATTTAAAGGCAAATCAGTAGAATTCAAAGGTGTGATTAAAATCTACGACCTCACACAAAGAAACCAACCATTAGTCATCGGATACGGACTTAAAAATCAGGGCACGTTCGACGTGTGTACGTCGGGGATTGTCGGATTGGGCGGAGGGAATGTATTGTTGATCAGATAGATCGTTTCGTCAATCAATGGTACGTTCTCCCACTGTCAAGCCCCGTTATTCGAGAATCAAAATTCACGGCCGTTCCAGGGTAAAATCACGTGGAAGACAGTCGGCGGTGGAATTCCTTTTCTTACAAGTGAAAACGGAGAGTAAAATTAGGATTTCAGAATAGTTTTGTTCATAAAATTTATTAAAATTGCAAAAGAGTCCTTAAGTTTTGTTTAAATGATAGAAATGGCATCGAATTTTTTAAATAAAATTTTAAAGGAGAGAAAAACACAAATCAACAGTGAAGATGTATTTAAAATAATGAATGACCAAGATTAAAATAAAAAGTTTCCAAAAATAGTAAAATTAAAAAAGGGGAAAATTTGGTCAAAATTGTGTCCAATTTAGTTTTACCCTTGTTACTATTATATATGTATAGATAGATATATAAGAGAGGGCAATTGTTATAACTTTTTTATCTTGTTAAAAAGGTGAAATTTTTTTTAGAACTAATCAAAATAGAATGATGAAAATACAAATAAAATAGGGAGGAATATAAATTGAGTGGACTTATTGTAATAGTATGTTTATCAATATAAGCATACTTTATAATAATCGTTCATCAATTATTAAAGTATGACGGTGTATAAGTAAATTATATTTATTGATAATTAACACATGTTTTTTCTTAAATATAATAAATAATGAATTAAAATATTTATTATAAATAATAATATGATTCATCACAAATATATTTTAATTATTAATAATCATATTTTATCAATATAATAATTACTCCATTATACTTTACATTGACTCGTCTTACAACACGTAGTGAAGAGGGATTTGGATGTTTTGTGTCACTTTGGTGTGACATCTCTTGTGACACTATATTGGATGAATGACACGTAAGAAAGAGAACATATACTATACTCTAAGTCAACCCTTGGGGTAAGAGATTGAATTTCTCCACCCTAATACGTGGACAAATTTAAAAATGGACAAAATTTCAAATGGACAAATTTCCCTCTAAACCCGTGGCTATTCGATACCAACTCACATGTAGCGCAGTGGACCAAAGTGATTAGGCAATTCCATGTCTACATTTTATCACAACTGAATTATTATTATTATTTTCATATATATAAAAATTAATAATTCAAAATTTGGCTATAATACAACAGTTGAATTGACCCTACAGAAAATTTATATTGTCCATGATTAAGATATATAATTGTCCAAATCGTACGTACTAAAGATGGTCCTTTCGGAATTATGCATCACTCTTTTAAGATAACTAGTTGATAAACACCTCAAGAAAATGAATTAGAAAGGTTAACCTAATTTCAAATCAGAAGAGTATTATTTATTATTACATATATGTATGTTTTGTCCCATATATATTTTCAATACATGTGGAGGTAAAATTATTATTTTTTCTAGTGTTGCCAACTCAATCCAAAGCTGTCTGAAGAGTTTGGTTGGTCCTTTTCACCTTGAAATATATCCCTAATGAATAAACTACCCATCTTCATTTCCAAATCAACAAAATGAATTAGAAAGAAAAAATTATGAGAAGCATATAACAATATACCCCCTCCGTCTCGTAGTTATCTGCCCTACTATTGTAGATACATATTTTTGGACAAACTTTATTGATTTTTTAGGGATATTATAGTACTTTTAGAAAATAAATAAATTATAAAGTATGTTGTGTGGATTAGATAAAAGTGATATTTCTGAAATTAAGATAACTTTTGAGGTTGTTGTTTGATATGATGTTTCATTTTTAAGGTGATAAACATAAGTGTGAGATGGACGAAAACGAAAAGTGTGAAGATAAGTGTGGGACGGAGGGAATACAACATATCCAAAGAAGAAAAAATTGTTGAGCTTGTCCAAAATAATTGGCCCAAGAAATAAATTAAAGAAGCCCGAGAGGAACTAATATTGTTATTAGTGATATCAACATGGCAAATGAATTTGAACTTTTCTAATGGCCCACAATTGAACCATTTGAGGGGAATTCTTTAAATGAAATGCTGCACTCTTTTGATAGAATTGAAAATTTTGATAGTATATTCTTCTTATTTTCTTGCTCAGAATTTTTTTAAAGGCAATTCTTAGTTGATCCAAGCTCACATATGATCCAGGTCAGCGCAGGTTGTAGGTCATTCAATCAACGTGGAGTATATGATGTCATCAATTTAGTTTTTTGAATTAAAAAAAATCCTTAATTTTTATTTTGTGAATTCTATTCCACCCGTCTAAGCACCATCCTCTATGGTAAACGTCCCTATCTTATTACTATAATTAGGGAGAAAATTATTGTATTTTATCACTGCTAATTTTCTCTCCCATATGTGCATCTCTTAAGTAAAATAAAAAGAAGTCACTAATTAAAAAATAATGATAATAAACAACAAATAAACTTTTTTTTTACGTATAATCTTTATTTTTTAAAATATTTTCATTATTACTATTATTTCAAAGCTCAAAATGTATGTATGTTCATATTTCTCAATTTGATTATAAACCTTTTCATCATCTCAAGTCCAATGCTGCCCACCTAAAACCATATTGTAGGTAAATAATTTTATTTTGAGTGAGTCTTTTATGTCCCGGAGACATTGTGCTCCTTTGTAAATTAAATCTCTAACAATACATAGGGTTAAATAGAATATAGATGTGAATAATTGTGTTTCCAATATGACATGTGTTTTTGCCTTTTATTTTTCTTAATTTTGGCCCAACCCAGTCATCATTCATTTGAAATAATTAACCCAAACCCTTTAAGGTTTTCACCAATTCAGTGATTCACGACTGCATTAGGACATCTGTTTCCATTTCCCAAATCCCAATCTCCACCCCAAACCCAGCTTTCTCTCATCTCTCTCTCTCTCTACATTTCTTACACATGGTATTACCTGTTTGTTTTCACTTCTACCAACTTTGAAAACAAATTTTGTAAGCTAGCTCATATGCCAGGGCGATAAACAGCTGCTAATATCAAATTTCATGAATATTAAATTTATATTAATTAAATAATCGATCTTTACCTTCTTCACACTGATCAGCAGTTCGCTTGGTGGGAACTCAAAGTAGAATCTGAGGTAATTTTTTTATTTCCCAATTATTTATTTAGATGGAGAAGATGACCATTTTAGTTTCCCCTTTATTGCATGTTTAATTTGGAAGATTAGGAAGTTAAATAGTGGGATGTTAAAAAGATTCAAGATTGAAGTTGTGGGTACAAAGTTAAGACTTAAGAATGCACATAAGGTGTTTGTTTAAATTTCTGACCCTTAAAAAACCACTTGAATTGGCCATGGACTAGCTTGTGTTTTAGTGCTCTGCTTTGATAAAGTTTCTGACTTTAGAGTGCACCCTTAAAAATAAAAATTCTAATTGGCTATGGATTAGCTTGTATTTTAGTGCTCTACTTAACTGCTTTCTTAGCAGCGATGAATATAGGATGAGGAAGAATTCCTCTCCTCGCATTGGCACCAAGTGGATCAATTCAATCATCAAACTCTCTAATTACTTCTAATTAAATGATGATCATCCAAATCATTAGTTAATTAGTCAACCTCGAATTATGAGGGTATTAATAGATAATCATGATCATCCTCTTAAATATGCATGTTATATAACAACGCAGTACTACTACTGGAGTGTTTTCTCCTTTTTAAATATTTTATATTTGTGGTTTTGGCACTGGTTGTCATTCCAATTTTTTATGTTTTGGGTTTTGGATTTACCACATGGTTGCTATAGTACAAGGTGTCCTTAAATGATTAAATTGCTCAAGATTGAAAAGTTATGCTGAAGATGCAATATCAATAAACACATGCAGTAAGAGAAGATAAATGAACATGTGAAAGACATGATCAATCTGAATAATATATGGTTTAATGTTATAAAGCATAAATAAGATTAAAAAGTTGACATTGAGAAATATTGATGGAGAGCCATATAAATGTTGAATTATGCAGAAAATGAGCATTTGTTCTGTGCTCACTTAGTATGTTGAAATTAAAATAATGTAATTGGGATGAAAATACTATCGACCAGTCCTATTTGATGAAGTTCTAATAATTTGAAAAATAAAAATAAAAATGAAGTTCCTCAGAATTACTAAAATAAAGTGTTGAATTTGTGTTGACAAGTTTGGATGCGGAAGAAGATTCTCAATCATGAAGCCTTATTGGCTGTGCGGCATAAACCATGGTCAAAGATCCGCCCGCCTCAGCCTGCTTTCTCCCCAGTAATACGAGTATCGAATAACATAGTTCATTTGGGCCGTCCAAAAGAGGGTCCAAAACCTTGGCAGCTTTTATCTTTGCCTCCATTTCCAGGTCATCCTTTGCCTGGAAGGAAATCTTCCTCTGCTGTTCGTGTCACTGCTATTAGCTGGCTCAAATATTACTTTGAGGACATCCCTCCACCAGCCGTTCAGAAGCATTTCAATAAGGGCCTAGTCGGTATTCAGTTCTTTTTCTGCTGTTTAAATTTCTATTTTTCTTTAATTTTTTCTTCAGTGGTGTCACATTGTTCAATTAATTTCTAACTCTCGCTTTTTTTTTTCTATTAAATGAAGTTGTCTTCTTGGAAGACATATTTTCTGTTAATTACTGTGCATGATCAATTTATTTCGTAGTTGGACCATGTGTAAGAAAAAGACTTGAGCTATCATAATTACCTTTGTCCCGGCCCTCCTGGATACAAATTTCTATTTTTCCTAATGATATCAGTGTAAAATATTGAATGCATCTTGCCAATCGCAAGTTAGTTGTATATCTGAACTCTTCTTATTGATAGAAATATGTTTTCATTTCACTTGCATAGCTTTGTTTATTGCTGTTGTGGACAGTAAAAGTTCTTTTCAAATGTTAAGTAAATGATAATTATTGACTCTATATCATGGTTTTTAACAGGTCCAGGTTGAATGTCTTAATGTTAGTGGTCTTCCAGGATGCTGCAGAGGACAAACAGTGTCAATGAGGAAGGTAGTAATGCATCTATACTAGTAGTGGTTCAGAGTTGGAATTGTACTGCCTTGAGTTTGAATTCTTATTTGAATTTTAAGTTGCTTTTTTTTTTAATAACTTGAACTGTTATTTGCAGATTAGACCTAGTGACATTGTGGAGGTGGGTGCCAGAGTGTATGTCCCTGTAACTGTTGCTGAAAGTAAGATTTCCAAGAGGTTTGATATTATACCGAGTGGAACACTGAATCCAAATGCTGATGAGATTGCATACATAAGGAGACTAGTGAAGTACAAGGTATATTTGTTAATTATAACCAGTTATCTTATCTGCTTTTACAGTTTTACAAGTGATAGATGAACCTATTGTTACTGTTTGGGTCAGCCTGTAAATGCACAATGAAGGATTGTGATGCATTAATGCAATCTATTTGTCGTTCGCAGTTCAACTCCCTTTCAACAAAGAAAGAAATTAATGGTTGTTGCTTTTGGTCCATCCATTGTTTTGTCAACGTGTTCTATATGGCATGGGGGTCTGCATAATCAACTTTATAATGAATATTCCCATTGTTATAATTAGGTTTTCGATTTCGACTGTGTTTTTAATTAATCATCTTTCTTTTTTTAAAATTATTGTTGTGATTTCTTAGGACTCTGCCATACTTGTGTTGAACAAACCTCCCAAATTCCCCATAAAGGTTAGCATCATCAACTTTTGTCTAGATAATCTGTCTTTGCAAATGGTTTTGCGTATGTTATTTTGCATATTTGAGTTTCTAATTCTGCATGTAAAACAGGGTATGTTATTTTGCATTTTTGAGTTTCTAATTCTGCATGTAAAACAGGGTGTTGTGCCTATTCATAATAGCATGGATGCGTTGGCAGCTGCAGCATTATCATACGATTATGATGAGGGTCCAAAGTTGGTAAATTACTTCGAAGTCAATTCGCCTTGGCTTTTTATTTATTTTTTAATGTATAACTCAGTTACCTTTGAGCCTTTCTGATTTCTGTCATATCCTTTTCCAGGTGCATCGTGTCGATAGAGAGAGTAGTGGCCTCCTTGTAATGGGAAGAACTGAAGAAAGCATTTCACATCTTCAGTGGTTGTTCAGTAATAAAACAAAAAAGTCTTTATCTCGGGTACTTTAATACAGGCAGTGCTTCCAATCTGTGATAAGCATGTTGCTGTTCTCTTTTGGGACTATATTTTCCTATGGATTGCATGGGTTTTTCAGCTCTTGATTGAGGTGGAGCTAACCATGCATTTTCTTTTTTCCTTTTCCCGTCAGGCGTGGAATCATTCCTGTAACACATCTTATCAGAAATATTGGGCACTGGTCATAGGTTCACCTAAGCAAAAAGAAGGCTTAATAAATGTGCCGCTCAAGAAGGTGCATCTCCGAAACTTAATAGCGCCTCTCCAAATATTTGGTCACTGTATAGTTACTGGATGTTGCTGACTGCAGGTACTTCTTAATGATGGCAAAACTGAAAGGGTTATTCTTGCTCATAATTCGGGCTTAGAAGCATCGCAAGAGGCGATTACTAATTATCGCGTCCTCGGTCCCATGATCAATGGATGTTCATGGATTGAATTGTGTCCGCAGACTAGCTGTAAACATCAGGTTCGTGAAAGTTCATTATGTTTCATCCACCTTTTATATTTCAAAATGAGTTTGTATATACTTCTTTATTTGTGTTCTACATGAGTTGATTCTGATCTTAGTCATCTTCAACGTTTGAAGTACACAATTTTGATGTGTATTATCTGTCTATTGACTCTATTCCCAATGGAAAATTTTCAATATACTAGTGTTCAAGAAACCTAGACTGTGATTTCTTATAGAAATTTTTGCCATTTTTCTTTTTTACATGGGTTTTAACAAATTAATAGGGGTGAATAGTGATGAATTTCTTTTGTAGGATAAATATTAGTAAAAAAAATGTGTAATTGAATATGAAAAAGTGCTACGACTATGGTCAATGTGACATGTTTTGTGGAAATTTTTGACTGAAAATGGAAAATGGATATAAATTTCACGAGCGATCACGCTTTAACTTTTTCCATGTCATGATAGCTGGTTATATATGTGGAAAAAAGCTACCTTAAAACCAAGTCCATTTTTACATAGGGGGAATTAACTCCATATGATATATCTTTGGAAAAACTTGGTTAATAATGTCACTTAGCTTATATCGGGATTTAATGGTAATTTTCAAAATCTAATGGGATCTAGAAATAATGTGAATAGTGAGTGTGTGTTTTGTGATTTTGAGTAGCCTAAGATTTAATTTTATATCAAATCAATGTTTAAGTGTGGTGTTATTATATTGTTGTTGATATAGTTGTAATGTTGGAGAGAGAAAGTGAGAGAGACAGAGAGTCGAAGGTAATTTCGATGTCTGAGATATCGAGTCGCATTATAGTGGTGACCGGGTTGGTGGGTTTTTGAAAACTGGGTTTTAAAAACCCAAATCTGGATCTTATTTGGTAACTTTGGTTACTGAAAACCCATGTCCAAATCTCTAAAACACAAAAAACAAACATAACCTTTGAGTTAAATTTTTTGTATGCCTCAATATGAAATGTGCATGTGGCTTAGTCCATTTATACAATTATCTTTCCATGCAGCTGCGAGTCCATTGTGCTGAAGCACTTGGCACGCCAATTGTGGGCGATTACAACTACGGTTGGTTTATCCATAGCAAGTGGAAGCAAATGCCTAGAGTCGATTATGAGCCAACGACCGGAGAACCTTATAAAATGAAGCGACCGGAGGGTTTGGATGTCCATAAAGGTAGTGTCTTGGCTAAAGTTCCCCTTCTTCATTTGCATTGCAGGGAGATGGTATTGCCAAACATTGCAAAGTTCATTGAGCTCCACAAGGAACAGTCGGGGAACTATCGTGCACATACCGAGCATGATACCAGAACAGATCTCCTGCGTTTTGTTGCTCAGATGCCTTCTCATATGAAAATTAGTTGGAATCTCATGTCATCTTACTTGGTGTAAAAACCACTGGTTTCGTCTTGATTCTCAACTGCCGCTGAGGTTTTCGTCTCGATTCTCGACTTCTGGCTAAGGTTTTATGTATGTGAAGATCTGCAACATCTGAGATTTGTTGACCCTGGTGATTTGATGTGCTTCATATGTTGATGGCTGACAAACGAATGAATCTTAGAATTTGATAGAAGAGGAGGCAAAATGCAGTGTGTGAATTATAAACGTGGTTAAATTTTTTTAGAAAAAGATATTTGCTTATTTAAAAATAACAAATTCATTATTAGTCTTTTTTGTTGGATTAGTTCAAAACCATTTTAGAATTGAATATGAATTGAATATTGAAGAATAACATTTTTTTTAGTGAAGTAGTATAATACTTCAACCACCTTATCAATTATCATGATTAATTGATTGTATACGTTTCCTTTTGTTTTATGATAGATTTTTACCCCTTAAAGATGAAACACCATTTTAATTATTTTAATTTAAAATGCATTTTAATTTTAAAAGGCAAAAGCTTCTGTGTGCTCAGGCACACGGGAGCACATTCCATGTGCCTTTAGAATTTTGTGCTAAATTATATACCTTTTAGTATAAAGATGTGTACCCTTTATTTTACAAGGCAAAAACTTGTGTAAGCTCGGGCGCACGGAAGCAAACTCCGTGTGCCTTTAAAATTTTGTGTTAAATTGTATATCCTTTATTTTCTGAAGAAAAATAAAAAAATAATGAAAAGTGTATATCCTTTAGAATAAAATAGTGTACCCTTATTAATTAAAAGTGTATACCTTTAAAACAAAATAATGTACCCTTATCCATAATACTAAATTCTAAATGCGCACAGCGTGTGCCCGGGCGCACGCAAGCCTCACTTTTTTTAGAGTGAGGCTTGCGCGCACCCGGGGCACACCGTGCGCCTTTAGAATTTAGTATTATGAGTAAGAGTGTTCTATAGGGTATACACTTTAATTAGTAAAGATACAATATTTTGTTCTAAATGGTATACACTTTTTATTAATATTTTTTTTTCTTTAGAAAATAAAGGGTACACATCTTTATACTAAAGAGTATACAATTTAACACAAAATTCTAAAGGCGCACAGAGCGTGCCCGGGTACACACAAGTTTTTACCTAAAATTATTAAATACATTTAATTTTAGGGTTATTCTACATTGCACCGGGTGCACTACAGATTTATAATGTAAAAAGAAATAGTTAGTGGGTGGTTATCACCATTATTTTAATTATTTTAATTTAATAAGTGGTGATGATTGATTAAAATGTTGATCTAACGGTGGAGATTATTTAGGTGCATCGGTAGCTAGACTCTTAATTTTATAATTTATCTAAAAATATTTTGAGAAAATCTCCTAAGTTATAATAAACTTATATAGATAAAATGTATTTTCTTAAAATATGATTATCAATTATTATATATATAAATAAATTATATATATAAATAAAGTATATTTTCCTAAATATCATAAACAATGAATTAATTAATGTGTATCAATCAATTCTTAAAAAAAAATATTTTAACAATAAATGCCTTGATATTTTTAGATTGAGCCTTGACTTTTTGACAGTGGAGTTCAAATGTGTAACCGCCTCGCCCCACCCTACCTTACCCCACCCCCCAAAATTAAAGAGACGCTTCGTTTCATTAATCAAGATCAATAGACCGGGGAACGCCTCTCTCTCTCTCTCTCTCTCTCTCGTCTTTAAGACTTTCTCTCCAATCGAGTTTTCAATTTCATTTTCCCTCTTTTTTTTCAAATAGGGTTTTCATATAATCCCCCAATTCCTTAGATAAATTTGTTTTGGAAGTTCGATTCCGCTTCAACGATTCAAGATGGCGCAAATGTCTGCGTCTACCGTCTCCATTACCGCTCATCAAGGTCAAACCACTCGCCGCCGAACCGTCGAGAAGACTCTTGCCAGCGGCGGATCAGATATCGCCGCCGCCGCCGAAGCTGATAATCGACTTAGTGCTGGCGACGCTGCAGCCGCAATCTTGAGGGATGCGAGGAAGAATACTGCTCAGAAAAAGTCCGGCCAAACCCGGAAGCAATCGAAGCCTCGCTGGCTCACTGTCGTTAGCGTTCTTACTAAAAATTTAGCGTCGATAGTGTTGATATTGGGTGTTGTGCGTATGCTTCGTGGGTTTGTCATGAACGCGGGTCCTGAGGTTGGGGATTATTCCGTAATCTCGGGGGATTTCGATGGGAAGATGTCCGAATTGAGGACGTTCGTTAGTAAGACAGCCAAGTTAACGCAAGTTCAGATGAATGCTATAGATAAAAAATACCAGGATCAGATTAGTGTGATGAGGAAGGAGTTTGGTGAGAAGATTGAAAAGCAGGGGAACGAAGTTGATTTGAAATTGAAAGCTTTGGATGCGAGGAGTGATGCTTTCGAGAAATTTATGGATGGGTTTACGAGTAAGAGATGGCTAACGAAGGAAGAGTTTGATGAATTTCTTGAGGAATTCAAGAAATATAGGAATAGCGATGGCGGTGGTGTTGAGGTTAGTATGGATGACATAAAGGATTATGTAAGGGAGACGTTGTTGAAGGAAATTGAAAAGCATGCTGCTGATGGGTTGGGCATGGTGGACTATGCTTTGGCATCGGGAGGAGCGAAAGTGCTGAAACATTCGCAGCCTTTTGGTGGCGTGAAGTGGATTGGATTTCTAAATTTGTTCTTGAATCCAAATAGTGCTAGTGATGGAGCGGACAAGATGATTAGGCCAAGCTTTGGAGAGCCTGGTCACTGTTTCCCTCTCAAAGGGGGACATGGCTTTGTTGAGATCAGGCTCCTGGATGCCATTGTACCAGAAGCCGTCACTCTTGAGCATGTGGCTAAGGTAATCTCCATTTTCTTATTCATAGTTTAAATTATTTGTGCTGATTATCTGATAGGGGTTTGATTTGGAAGAACAGAACATATCTGATAGGGGTTTGATTTGGAAGAACAGAACATAGAATGACATTGGCATGTTTCATTGTGTCTGTTTTTACTTTATTGTCCACTGAAGCAAACTGTAATGTTCATGGTGCATACTTGCTTTGCTCTTTTCTTGGAATGTTATTATACTGACTAGATCTGTCTCAGATCTAAACTATAGATTGAGATTGATAAAAGTGAAATGGACCTGATACATGCTGCTCTAAGCCTGTAACCTATGAATTCTTTTCTTTCTTGCATAAGGAATAAGGTGTAAACTTTTTGTTGAGCAACAGAAAATGAAGGTTTATACCAAAGTGAAGTTGAAGTTGAGGGGCTAGGATAATGAAATGTCTATATATTGTAACCTCTTCTGCTCCTCATACTCTTAAGCGAGAATGAAGTTTGGATTGACTTGGTAGCTTTCAAATTCAGGTTGTTTGTAATGGCAATATGAAGATAAAGATCTTTACTTTATGTTGGCATGATTGTAGAGAACAGTGAAAAACATACAGAACTTACCACCTCTGCCAAATTCTCTTTATTTTCCTTATCTCAAGTATGAGGATATATTAATCCATGCCTGCAACATTTGGGCTACTCCAAAAGGAAAAGTTTTGAATATTGCTTGGTAATTGCAAACTAAGAATTCGACTCTTATTCATGGCATAAGTTCTACTTTTAAATTCTTTTATAGTCATGACTTAGAACAATGCCTTTTATTATTGATTTATAGCACTGCAGGTATAAAAATGGTTAATATGTTTCTTGGAAAAAACCACTTTTTTATGAAGTGTGAAAGGAGTGTATCTGGATGGGAACATGCCTACTCTATACTGGTGCTAGTTTATGTAAAAAAGGACAAATTAGATGCAGATTCTAGTCAACACCATAATCTGTTTCAGCTACTTGTCCTTTTTGTGGCAAATTGGCAAAGGCCTAATCATAGATCAATGAATGCCCGCTACTGTCCCTATTAATCTTTTACTCATACTAGTCTATTTAGTTGCTGTTTTCTTCCCTCCCTATATATAGATCTTGTGATAATATAAAAATATATTTGGTGTTAACAAATTTTACTAATTACTATGTGTTTTTGTGTGGAACCATAATCAGTTAGTAACTGCTGGTTTGATTGCTTAAACTTTAATTAAATATGGATGTGTTTTCTCCTTTGCAAATGTGACCAATATTAAACTTTAAATCTGGAAGTTGTAATTTTAAGTTCTTTATCTCACTATTTCAGTGAATTTGTAAATCCTGAAAGAGATGTATTATTTTATTTATTGTACTGTAGTCTGCATATCTGGTTATATATCTTCTTATAAGGGACTGGTACTACTTGTTATAAGCATCTTGCCCTCACATATTTGCCTTTTTATCTTCTACATTGTTTATTTGCAAATATCTCATATCATTCATCCAGTATTCTGAATGTTTTCTTTTGGGATCTTCTGACCACTCAAACATCTGCTTGTCGTAATTGTCAACTTGCCATTGCTCCATGCAAATGTTGCCTTCTCTTCGATGCTTTTACTTGGCTTCACTATTAACTTTCCCGTAATCTATTTTGCATGGACAGAGTGTGGCTTATGATAGGTCCAGTGCACCGAAGGACTGCCTAGTGTATGGATGGCTGGCAGGACAGGATTCTCCGGATACAGAAATTGGTTCCAAGAATATGTTCCTTCTGACTGAATTCACCTACGATCTTGAGAAGAACTATGCACAAACTTTTAAGGTGGAGTCAGCGGCCTCCCATCTTGTGGACACCATTAGACTCGATTTCACATCAAACCATGGAGCTGCTACTCATACGTGCATCTACCGGCTGAGGGTACACGGCTACAAACCGCATCTTGTTCCGACTGAGGATCAGAAGATGCAATCTTGAATGCTGCATTGCTTTGTTTGCTTTTTCCTGTACCATGTTTTGTTAGTTCAAAATGAAATCTGTAGGGTGTGTCTATGTTTGGACTTTGTATAAATTTCTGCCATGGATGCATTGCTGCCTACTACGACCCCTTTGTGTTTTCTTTAACTAAGAGTAATTCAGGATGTGAATTAATTTAAGTAATTAACATAATATTTTTTGAGATTTATTTATTTGTAATATCAGTAATATATTGAAAATACCACAAGATATATGATTGATTTATTACATTGATTCTATATGAGATTTTTATTTTTATTTATGATTATGATTACCACAAAATATATGATTTATTACATTGATTCTATATAAGATTTTTTTTTTTTTTTTTATCATTATGATTCTCCCTTGCAGTGTGCATGATCTAGACCTATGTTGTAGCCCTATTGAATGGTTGAGTCATCATGTCGGACGGGTGTAGGGGCTTCTCAGTGGGAGATTCCATTTTTTTATCTAACACATGGCAGGATAGATAAATAAAAGATTTAGAATAACTATAGATTATAAATATACGTATTACATATGATAATGTTCGAGTCATCTCATTTTATTTATGAAAACACTGGTTTTATTATTTCTGCAAGGAGTTGAATTTTGATATATAAAAAGTTTGCTTATTCCTGTATGTGTTCTTTTGTCTTCGCCTCGAATCAACTTATTATCACTTTTAATTATTAATAATTGTGGTTCGTCTATTCCTATGGTATTTTCGGATAATCAATATTTGACTTACATTTACTTCGTTGTTTTGGTATTCTTTGTAGAATCAATGGATGTGCATTTCTTTCGAACGTACGCCTGCTGGCTGCATCATTATTTTAGTAGATTAATTTTTGGTATTCTTTAAGATCAAAAAAGTAAAATAATTAATTAGAGTTTCTTCTATGTTTTTTATTTTTGAGTTGGTCTCCTGTTTCCGCGGGGACACATTCTTGTGTTCCCATGGGGAAAGGTGTTATCGGGGCACACAAGTTTTTCCTTTATTTTATTTTTTTCCAAGTATTTTAAGGGAATCAATGAAAATGGAAATTAGAATTTGTTTTTAACATTTTCATCTTTATTATACACCTGGCTTCGGATGCCTTCATCTTAACTCTTTTAGCCTTCATTTTAACTCTTTTATTTTCGCAAGATCATAATGAATTATATTATAATAACTAGAATCATATTTTAATGTAGGAATTATTAATTATACTTTAGAAAAATATTAATTTAAATATGAATAAACATATTTTACACGTCTCCTAATCCGTGCATCTATTTAAAAACATATTTCAGACAATATAAGATGTAAGCAAAAAATATCACACTGACTCTAGAAATCATTTCACGAAAGAAAATACAAAACTGGGTGAGCAATTGTTTCATTTAGTATTTTATTCGTACAACAATATTTATACAAGTGTTAACTTACTCCTTTTGGATCAATGCTCTGTATTTTAGAGTACAGTAGCTAGACTTTCACATCAACAATAACCTTAAAAAACAAATATGCTCCCACATCATCCTCAAATAAAATTTTATTAATCCTCAATAAATCAACAAGATCAATAGTTTCCAATGAATGTTCAGGATACAAGGAAACTCATCCCATCATTTATTTTACACAGGAATTTTATTCAAAAAAAAAAAGATTAATGAATTACAGTGACTAGGAAATCCAAGTGATTAGAATTACAGAGCTCAAAAATGCATCTGGTCCCACGTTTGAGACAATTCTCTTTGATAAATCTGGGCATCTGACCCTTAGCAAGTGCATATCTATCTCCAAGATTCTTCAAATGCACAAACCATTTTTCATCTTTGATCACAAGAGTAACCAATTTCGACTCCACGTTCAAATATGATCTCCAAAAATTGATTGGTATAGGCTGCATCGATCCACAACAAATTATATCGAGCACAACATATCAAAGAATTCCTACATACATCCAAAAGTTGATCATTCAACTCACAAATTTACTCTATAAATTACAAAGCTCTTCCACGGTAATGCTCTCCATGTCTTTCCTAAAGTCGTATCTTTTCTTTTATTTACAGAAATCTAACTTTGAAGCAGGAATGTCATTTCGGTTTGTATGGTTCACAATGTTACTAAGTGGGTTAGGTTAATAAAGCTTTAAAATGAGTTATGTATATGATATGAACATATAAGTAATCTCTTATCTTTGTAATTTATGGTTGTGCTTGTTTTCAACTTACAAACCTAGATTTTACTCTGCTAGTTATAAAGGTCCCTATGGTTTGATCTGTTTTTAAAAATCTGCATATTATTATATCTAGATATGTCATATCTCTTTTTTTAATTCTAGCAAACTCCCTCGGTACTTTTCATTTTATTTCTCATATTAATATTCATTACTAATGTTCAGAATATGATATACTACTAGCATCTCTTTTTTTTTACTGATCAAAAAAAAAAAAAAAAGCATCTCTTTTTATAATATTACTCCAAGGTCCTATAAAGTATAAATATCTACATACTTCCCTTTTTTATATGTTTCAAAAATACCTTCATCCAAAAATAAAAATAAAAGTAGAAATTACTCTCAATTCAATAATCTCAAAATACACTTCAATTTAAAAATAGCATTACACCCTTTATTTATCCCCAAAAAATACAAAATTACACCAAAAAATCAATAAAGTAAATTTTTTTTAAATAAAATTATCTGTATCTGAATACAATGTGAAATTCATTATTGGACAGAGGGAGCACTATGTAATAACTCAAAAACCCAAATTATATTTTTACCATAAGTTGACTACAGAGCCACCATTCAGTTATTCACAATACATGACTTACAAACACACCCTAAAGTGTAAAGTTGACTTTTTGAAAGAAGATTGACCAAATAGGTGGGTGCATATAGCAACAGTGTGCAAATAGCACTATCTAAAACTGGTTTCACATATACATATGAATTTACGAGCTTACCAGACAACATTTCGTTAAGTGTGATTTGATAAGTTCCAATTCGAAGGATTGTCTATGTCTTGAACTGCTTCTGGTCTCTCTCTTGTTCATAGGGCTTTCTGCATGAACCAGCGAAAACAAATTAAATGGGAAATTATTTTTTTAAAATTCGAAGAAATTAAAACAATGGAAACTAACCATGATTAGGTGTCTCAATTTCTAGCAGATTTTCAGTTGTTTCATCATCAATACTCTCGGGCACCTTTATACAGCCACTGCGAGAATATACGTTGACACGAAATGTTGAGTTGCCATCATAGGCAAATGTCAGAAAATCGCGGTCTTCAACTGAATTATCTAGCACAAATTCAGACCATCCCTCTTGGAAAAACCAATGATCATTGATTCTGTTCATATCAACTTTCCAAGAAAGTCCAGATAAATTTTCAAGTTTGCAAGTTGTTGGAATATTTTCCCCGAATTCTTTGATGAATTCTGGTGGAATTCCCTAAACTTGAGAAAAAAGATTCAATGCAGGAACAAGAAGAACCAGCAGTTACTACGGTGAACATTACACAGATATAAATTCTGCAATGATCAACAGTCATCACAGACTAATGAATTTCAGCTCCTGTTCTTTCAAAACGCAAAAGGTGATTGTTGCGGGACATAGTTAACTAACCATTTTCTGTGAACTATTTTCAACTGCATGAATTTTGAAGAACTCTGGTAACTCAACAGGAGAAGGAACCTTTTCATCCGAGGAAGTCACAATTTTCTGAACCCTGGGACGGACAATGGCCCTGTGGTATAAAATCAGAAGCTATCCATCAGGGATAAGTTATGAGAATGCCAACTTTGAGTTATAATCAAGAACCGAGGGCATACAGTTGGAAAACATCAAACAAGTTCTATAATTTGTAAAAGACAAATTATTCAAATGAAAATCGTGTATATTTTGTAGGAATTGGATGAAAAATCTTAATTAGAATGTCCTGTTCTTTGCAATATGCAGCAAGAACCAGATTAGTCGATATCCAGCCACACTTTTCCAACTAATTATTCGAGTCACCAAAAAACATTACCTGATGTGTATATAAATACATGGCTTCTAGTGCTTTTGTATGTATTTACTTACAAGTTATCAGATGCAATACTGTTCAGACACCCTCGTCCACGTTTCTGACCAGATAAATCTGGTTCCCGGCGCAGGATCTCTACATTAATTAATGTTTCAGTTTCAATTGTGAATTTGCAGCTATCAGTACTCCCCAAATTGTTGTTATTCCGAAAAACACTCCATCCGCTTCCAATAAAAGGCTTTTGGCCATATTTGCTGATTTTCACATTCCAATCCTTCCCAGATACATTGCGCAATATAATGTTTGGCTTCAACTGGAAATTAAGTTTAGCCATGACTTCATCTGGAATTCTCTGAAATCATTGAGAGAGAGTCCATTACAATAACTGTATAAGTATATATTGTCTTGGAAATAATACAGACGTGCAAAAATGAGAAAATATTCAGTTTCACTCTAGAAGAAACAAAAGAATCAGCAACTCCAGAGGACACATCCTCTTTTAAGTTCAAAATAATAGCAGATCAAATGCAATATTTGTAATTCAATCATTCATAGCAAGAGAATTCATCTATTACTAAAGTAACTTCTTTCTTGCTGATCATCAACCAAAAGTCTTTCATGATAATTATCAGTGTTTCCAATTTATTGAATATTCCATGGTTTAATAATCTTGCTACTCACCACCATATTGCTACTAAGACTTGATGTAATGAAACATGGAGATTCTGAAATGACACCCTCTGCATTTTGGGTCTCCATGCTTGGTTCTTGTTTCTCTTCTTCAAACCTGCATCTTTCTCAAATTAATTTCACTAAGAATAAAAACAAGAAAATTGTGACGAGATAATCATAATATTGGAGTGCCAAAGACCTAACCTCTCTGAGTGTTCAGTTCTTCCATTGGCCCTAAATGATTGATCCTCTTTGTGCGTTCGTTGGCGCTTGCTAGAAGTCAGTTCTTCTTTTATCTCTTCTTCACCATCTTTTTCAATTTTTACATGTATGTCATTATTTAAAACTTTATTCCTCTTGCATCCATTTATACCGAACATTTTCACGATGAATGAAAAGCTTCCATCATATTGGAAAACTAAGAATTCTCCAACTTTCAAACCGTGATGATCAACATAGTTTTGCCATCCATTCATGAGGAAAACACCATGTGGAGTTTCTTTCACATCCACATGCCACTGCCTACCACCTACAGCTTTAAGAATGATTTTTTCATGAATTGTTCTTTTGAAGTCCTTAATAAATGCTGGTGATATCGTCTACAAAAGAAAGAAAGGAGTAGTTTGAACTTTAATGCACCTCTGAAAAGATCATAAAACAGAAATGAAAGACACACAGAGAAATTTTTTGATGAGGCTTTGTAAATAATGTGAACTGAGATTAGGCTTATATTATTATTATGATACAAAAAAACAAAAAAGATATTGGAATCAATCTGAGAATAATGAGCCAAATTGCAAAGTCAATCAGAGGTAAAAGTACTTACAAAAACAAAATTATTATGAAGAATGATCAACATCAACCCAGGTGTGGCACAGTGGCAGACAGGTCCAAACAACCAAACAAGATTCTCATTGAAATTAAGTGTTTATTGCACCACAAGTATGGTTTGCTTAAATACTATTTTCTAATAATGTTATGATCCAAAAACTAAAAGCCAACCTATTTTCACTTATTTTTATATTTTAGGTCCCTAATTGAAAATTAAGGCCAACCTATTTTCTCTGTTTGGGCATTGAAATGAAAAAATCCTAGAAAAAAAATTCAAGTTAAAACTTAGAAGTACTACAACATTCATTATCACAGAAATTCACTAAAAAACTTTTATAAAATTCAATATGTAGATCAAGTGAATTTTACTAATTTCTTTCGCCCCCAAATTTTCCACACTCAAGCATGTTTGTAATTGATCTTCAAACTCAACTCAATACACAAAACAGAGCTTACAATACCCGATCCAATTGAGCGTATAGCAGACAAATTAACTCTGATATTAATCAAATCGATGAAGTGGTAACACCCATGAGAAACCCCACATAGAAAATAAAGCATTCAACAATGTGTGCGAGTATGCATGCATGGTAGCACTAATCGATCAAAAAAAAAAAAAAGAAGAAGAAAACATACAAGTTTTTTAGAGGAGCGAGGAAGAAAGACTTTGAAAAACTGAGCACCGTCTCCAGGGGCGACCTTGATCCGACGTCGCATTGTGGGCGTCTGAATGTTGTGGTGAGAGCTGTGCGTTGTGGTTTGAATGGAGGGGAAGGAGATATCTCACTCTGCTATTTTAGTAGAAGATGCGAATCTTGATTGGTAGAAAAAGATTAATCAAATTTATCCAAAGTAGTATTTAAAATGGGTAATTATACTGTGTACCCTTACATCTTAATATAGTGTGCACCCACTTTAAAAAAAATATAAATATAAATAAAAAAATATACAATTATGAACAAAAATGTATACAATTTAATTGTTAGTTTTTTAATGAAAATTTGAGTGTAGCAATTATTAAAAAACATGTACCCATCCGTCCCGTTTTAATGTTTACGTTTATTTTTTGCACGTTGATTAAGGATTATAGTATTTTAATAGATAGTGGGTGGAAATATATATTCTAATATTTAATGTAAAGTGGGTAGGTGTATTAGTGTTGGATGTGAGGACCATGGTAATATATTAATTGTTTTAGGAAAATGAAACGTAAACATTAAAATGGGACGCCGAAAATAGAAATATGTAAACATTGAAATGGGACGAAAAGAGTATACACTATTGAATAAAAAGTTATACATGTGGGTGGCCAAAATTGAAATTGTCCATTTTATAATAAAAGCCCAAATCAGGCGAAGCCCCAATCTGGCAAGCCCATTCCCACTGGGGGGTCCACCGGCCTCAAAACCATCCACTGGATAAGCATGATACCATTGGCGGTATAGAAATCCACCAATCATATGCCTTGCGACGACCCCTTCATTTAAACCCCACGGGCCCACCTTCTTAATTGTCACCAAACTATTCCCCTATAAATACGGGGCAAGATTCCCAATAGGGGCAGAGAGAGAACAACACCTTCGAGCTCTGTACTGTTAATCTTATCAAACAAAGAACAATTCTTTCCCTCCCGGAGAACAAGAGTTGGGAGGAAGTCTGATCATTTCCTCCCTCTATCCCTTATGTTTGACTAGTCGAGTATACGTTACAACCACATAATTAAAATGTCATCTCCAGAGACTTGCTATCGACAATACATATATGGATGCTGATTTTTTTAATGAAAAAATTAGTGTAAAAAAAATACAATTATTAAGAAACACGTATACAAAATAAAATAACATATATACAAAATAGAAATAAAAAGTTATACACATAAAGTGCACTCTTGCACCCGAGTGCACCTAATATCAACTCATTTAAAATATAGTGCTCCGTATATGTAAAACTGACTAAACTTTGTCGATTGAACCATCACTCTTTTTTTTTTTCAAATTTAATATTATGTAAAATTTTAGTAAAATTAGATTACATAAATGTATTTATCTATTCTTACACATCAACATCTACTTTATAACTAATATATCATGTATTTTAAATATTGATTTCACGTGAATTTAAAATTCCTATTTACTCAAAATAAACATATACTACTATTTATTAAATTTATTAAATTCGAGATTTTCTTGTGAGACGGGTCAACTCATTATTAAAATATACTTATTGTATAGATAAAATATGCTATAAGCATACTTTAATGATGAATCAACCCGTTTCACAAATAACCCGCTTCACAAGAGACTTTGTCTTAAAACAAACATGGAAACGAATGAGTCGAGCTCGACCCTTATTAAGTTTAACTAACCCTTCAAATTGCTCGTTCAATTTAACACTCCAAATAATTACAAACTTCCATAATTTGAGAGGATGCATTAAATACAAATACAAGGATACATTAAATACAAAATTTTATTTATTTGTCCTTCCTATTTTAAATAGCCAATAGGAGTATTTAGCAATTTTCTTCCCTAATTGGATATTCTAATAATTGTACTTGTTGCTACATTTTAATATGACGACAAGAACTTTTATTTAATTTAATTATATCTTCTTTTGAAAAAAATATTTCAGCGTCACATTTTTATTTTTAACAACACCTGCATAATAATTTTATGATGTAATCGTTTCATATTATTTTAAATAAAAACTTTTTATTAAATGTATTATCATTATTATTAATAAATAAATGAAAGGTTCTAAAACACTAGAGCAAAATTATAACATCACAAAATATAAATTGTAATTTAATTTAAGAGCACAATAAATTAGTGTGCACTCCTATATACAAACTATTTTATCTTTCATCTATTGCACTATGACCTTGACCCTAGGTATTCCATTTTCCACTTACTCCAACTAAATCGACATAAATAGATTAAGTGAGAATTAAACATTTAGTGATTTACGTTATTATACAAATACAGGGGTTCATGTGATATATTTCATAATACAGGGGTCAATGTAAAATATCTCATAAATTAATGGCCTTTATATGAAATAGCAGAACTAGCATCGAAGAAGACACGGTTTGACCTCGTTAATATCATTTTCCCAATTCTTCGCACCTTCTCAGTTCCATTTCTTACAAAGGCAGAAACCCACCAAAAAATAACGCTCTCTCTCTCTACCCCACCACCCACTTTCTCTCTCTAACCTGTCTTCTTATTCTTATCTGATCCAGGAAAGGTGAAGACATCTGAGAAATCAAGAACAGGAATGATTGGTAAGATTTTCTCTGTATGGTTTTCTTTTCTGCTGTGTTTCTTGAAGTTTGTAAGTTTTACTTTTTTTCTTTTTCAAATTTGGTGTCAACTCTATGGTGTAAAGTTTATATCTTGGAATAATTTAGAGTCAAATTTTGTGAGCGAGGTTTGTTGTTAAAGTGATCTTAATGTATTACAGGAAAAAAAGACACTTGATCTATCTTTTGCATATTTAGTAATAAGTATTTCCGTGAATTTTATTAAAAAAGCATATATTTTTTAATAATTTCTGATGAGTTTGTTGAAACTGTAAACATTTGATGGTTTTTCAAGGATCCTACAGATCACTGATCATGTGAAAAACCTTTGATGTTGAAACTGTAAATATTTGATGAATTTGTCATCTGTGTATGATTAAGAATTTACAAGCTTTTGACTCTTTTGGATTAGTATATTGAATTTGAATATTACGAATCTAATGGTTTAAAAGGAATTAAGTTGTGTGGTTTTGGATCTGATTGTGTTTCTGAATATTGATTGATTGAAACTTGGTATCTTTGATACTTGAATCAGATTTGTGGGGTTTTGGAGTTGCCTTGATTTGTATGTGATCCTGTAAATTTAAGTTGAAGAAATCTGTGTCCATATAGAAATGTTGTCTTCATTAAGAGTTGGAGAAGGCAGGGAAGTAAGCCGAATGGGTATATTTGAGGAAATGGGCTTCTGTGACAATTTTGATTTCATCTCTGGTCCTCATGGGGAGATGGATGTTTCTCGTGAAGTTGAACCGTTGGGGCAAGTGGATGAAGACTACAGCGACGAGGAGATGGATGTTGATGAGTTAGAAAAGCGGATGTGGAGAGATCGGATGCTTTTGAAACGGCTCAAGGAGCAGAAAAAGAGTAAGGACAAGATTGATGATGGTGTGAAGCAGCTTCAGTCTCAAGAGCAAGCGCGGAGGAAGAAAATGTCTCGAGCACAAGATGGAATCTTGAAGTATATGCTGAAGATGATGGAGGTTTGCAAAGCCCAAGGTTTTGTGTATGGGATCATCCCTGAGAAAGGGAAACCAGTGACTGGTGCCTCGGACAATCTTCGTGCATGGTGGAAGGAGAGAGTCAGGTTTGATCGGAATGGCCCGGCTGCTATTGCTAAGTATCAAGCAGAGCATTCAATTCCTGGGAAAGTTGAGGAGTCGACGACTGTGGTCTCAACTCCTCACACTCTTCAAGAACTCCAGGATACTACACTTGGATCACTTTTATCTGCTCTAATGCAGCATTGTAATCCACCGCAGAGGCGGTTTCCCTTGGAAAAGGGTGTCCCCCCACCTTGGTGGCCCACCGAAGAGGAAGAATGGTGGCCTCAGTTGGGTTTACCTAAGGATCAAGGACCTCCTCCGTATAAAAAGCCCCATGATTTGAAGAAGGCGTGGAAGGTTGGCGTCTTGACTGCTGTGATCAAACACATGTCACCTGATATTGCCAAGATACGCAAGCTTGTACGTCAGTCTAAATGTCTACAGGATAAGATGACAGCTAAGGAGAGCGCAACTTGGCTCTCGATTATTAACCAAGAAGAAGCTTTGTCTAGAAAACTATATCCTGATAACTATCCACCATTGTCCACGGATGTTGGGAGCGGATCGTATTTGGTCAGTGATACTAGTGACTATGATGTGGAAGGAGTAGAAGAAGATGGGAACATTGAAGTGGATTGTAAGCCCCTAGAGAGGAATCTTTTCAACTTTGAGAATTCTGCAACCAAAGTCAAACATGTGATGCCACCTTTAGCTCCAGTTAAGAGAGAGATAATAGATGTAGATTCAGATTTTACCTCAAAAAGGAAGCTGCGGTCCGTTGAGGAACAAACGAACGAGAGGATATATACCTGCGAGTTTCTTCAGTGCCCCCATAGTGATTACCGTATGGGATTTAATAACCAAACATGGAGAAACAATCACCAAAATAACTGTCATTTCCGATTCACTTCTTCTGATAGACTTGGTGCGACAACGTATCCGATAAACAATGAAAGGAAACAAGCTGGTCTGAATGCAACCGATTCTTCGAATCAACCTTTGAATAATATCCCGGCTAGTGTGAATGTTTCTGCACTTGGGATTCCAGAAGATGGGCAAAGAATGATCAGTGACCTTATGTCATCTTACGACAACGGTTTCCAGGACAACAATATCTTCGCTCTCGACCACTTGAACATTCTTGTGGGCCAAAAGCCACAGGAACCAGCAATAAATCTGGAACAAGAGGGCAACTTTATCAAACAGGGAGGAGCTTTGTCACAGCCTGTAACATATCAAGAGACCAATGTGCCATTGAGTAATTCAGCTTTCCTATCAACAGAGTTCCAATATGACCAGTGCAAATCTTCATTCAACTCCTCGTTCAACGGAGACGTGGGAGAGAATTTTGCTGACTTCAGATTTGATTCACCGTTCAATTTCAACCCAGGTGACTACTCCATCGATCTGCCTAAGCAAGATGTACCTTTATGGTACATATAAAAGCAGAGCCCTAGCATCCAACTGGCTTGGTAAGACGTCTGCTGAAAAGATCGTCTAATAAACTGTAAGAAGCCAAGGCACCTCATGCCCCCCGTAATTGGTTTCCTTTAGTAAATACATGCATAATTGTAGATAAGAACATCTAGTGAGTCCAAGTGCTTTACTATGTGTTGAACTTAGCTTGTTATACTGTTAAAGTGGGAAGGTACTTAACTGAGCAGTGCCTCCCTCACTCTTCTTGTGTTGTGATATTTATGATGCTGGAGTTACTATATGTATTGAATGCAGTTAAATTAAGTTTACTATTCCATGTGTTCGCGTATCACATATGTTCTTGCATTATGTTTTGCCTTAGAAATGGTTGATAACTTGAAGATTAGACTCTACCAACTCTCTGCTTATTATCTTATTTTCTAATGTGTTATGCTACATGTAAGAAATGTGTTATTGCAAGTTTTTATCCATGTTTAGTTTTAGCTGATGAATTAGTTGGCATGAGTGAGCTTATTTTTAAGATTGAGTCTCTTAGATAGTGTTTATGTGAACATATCTTTACTTTAGGGATACAAGTAGAGATTCTTTTTCATCAAATATTTTTTAAGACAAGTTCCTAACTTACCAAACATCTCATTAGGTTGAATGGAGATGAGAGTTTTCCCTTTATGTGCTTTATAGTTAGGAGTTGAGACGATCGATTTTGTGACTGTGTCGTATTAAACAAATTGAATCGAGTCGAATAGCATTTAGTGATGTGTTTATTTTAGGATATGAATGGAGATGAGAGTTTTCCCATTATGTGGTTTATAGTTAGGAGTTGAAACGATCGATTTTGTGATTTTGTAAACACACTGAATCGAGTCGAAAAACATTTAGCGATGTCTTTATTGTTCGTACTTTGATTCGATAGGTTATACTTGAACATCATTCCAAATCAAGCTACTAATGACAACCAGGAGAAAATTAAGAAAAGTCTCATTCAGTTCATTTTATGAAAACACTAAGAAATCCTAGGAACTGAGTTTAGTTTCAGGAAAGAAAAAAATAAAGCCATAGACAAGACAAGACAAGACAAACATAAGTCTTACAGCTGGTGCAGAAGCACTGCATTCTACTCTGATCTTCTACAACTAGTTTCCTCAGCTAAGGTAGGATGACTTGAGGTTCAAGAGCCTATAGTACTGAACACTAGATGTCGCTGCAAACTGATGTCGTTGACAATGATGACGAAGGTGAAGTCGATGCTTCTGTCCCTTTCAAGTCATGAGTCACCAAGACATCTCCATTGCCCTGCATGGGATTCTGAAGGAACTCATAGTCATCAAATGATTCATCGAAAATACATTCGATGTCATCCTCGAAGCCCTTGTAGTCGAACACCTCGGAAGATTTCTCCAGAGGGATATGGGGAATGGGGAGGATATTGAAGCCATTATCAAGACAGAAATTCCATGGGTGCTCAGGGTCCATGATGATTATGGATTCTGAGTCCATGGAGTCTGTCAATTCTAACTTGGTTAAGGTTGGTTGGCCGACATTGTTCGTGCCCTCTTTATGATCTTGTGCTTCATTCGCTTGTACTTCCTCTTCTTGATGATCATGCTGTTCACATGCTTGTTCTTCTTCAAGAGGAATTGGACCCGTTTCTTGCTTCACATGGATCTCTTCGTCTACGACTGGAAGCTCCTCCGGTAGGACTTTCTTTAACTTATCAGCATAATTACTGATGTCGAAATTTGTTACTGCATTTTGACCTCTGAATTCTATTGCTGCCATATCATAAGCTACAGCTGCTTCCTCTTGAGTCCCTGCTTAGAGAGAGGGAGATAGAAGTAAGTTTCTTGAAAGTATAGTTGGACGGAGATGGAAAGACTTTGCACAACATAAACGAGTTGTAAGAACACAATCTTGTCTCTTTAGGAAACTAAGCACTAGAAATATGTCAGCACGGCTTTGTGCGCTGTCAACTTCGTTGTGCGTTTCAGCCGTTAAGTCACCGCTAACTACAGGTTAGTTAACTTACCACTAATCATAGGGTATAGTTCCTTGTTGCTTTAAACTTGCTACTCTCTTAATCAAACAATTTTCTTGATGTGATTTGCCATTACTATGGATGGGAATTTAGGTCGGTATGATTAAAGATATTCAACTTGGAACTTCCTTCTTTAAAGAGCACATTTCCGACCTCGTGTTTACTCAAGTTTTAAGTCATTGTCATTCCTCACAAGTAAATGAAGCAATCAATCTCCTTTTGTTGAGGAGATGTGCCTACTAAGCACTAATAATTCAGGAGGAAGTTGGCAAATTGCCAAGTTGGCCACCTAGTACTTACCAAATAAACCACAACATAATGTGCCCACCCCCACCCCACCCACCCCACCCCAGCTCATCTCACAAAACAACTAACTCTAGAATGATATTGGCTTCATGCTTCGATTCATCGGTGTTCTAAGGATGCTCTAGAATATTAAGTACTACACCGTCCCGTTATGTTATGAACTCGTCGGTTCTGAAGTTAGTGAATCGATGGCCTAAGGTATAGGGGGGGGGGGGGGGGGGGGGGGGGGGTTCACCTAATAAATGAAATCAATTTGAATTTCAGTTTTCTTGAAAGCAAGAATCTGATTGTATGCCTTGAGATGCACACTACTTGGATTGGATCCAGTCCAAACCAATTAAGGTTATAGTCAAGATAATTAGGTATATATAAAATAGTGCTACCCCACTTCCTCCCCACCCCCCAGCCCTACCTAGGGAATATTTCTCAGTATTTATAATGATGAACAATCTCTCCTTTGTAAGTGCTGCAGATATTGTCTTAATATTGTTTATAGCCTAAACAATGTCTTAAACCACTCATCAATGTGCCATGTCAGCTTTATAGGCTTAAGAAATAATTTGGTCTGTTTGGGGACAAGAAGATGGATTTCCCATTGTAGATCTACATAACCAATTAGGCAAGAGTTGGTATCTCAAAACATTAAATTACCAAGACACTTGCTATTATTGTACTAGCAACATTGAGGTAATTGATTTAGTCAAGTGAAACATGAGCAAGTCAAGAATGTGAGCTAGACATGAGAGAATTGAGAACATGTGGAATGAGCCAAGGCGTTCGACTCGACTCCTTGTCCTAGTTGCAATTTGAGAACACAAGATACGAGCACTCACCGAAAGTGCCCAAGTAGAGATACTTGTTCCCACAAACGCGCCCGATTCTAGCCTCCCACCGGCCATTGTGATGGTGCCTATCACAATCAAATCAAGATTTCATTACATAAAACCTTAAAGAGAACAAAAAGGTCACGAAAGAAGATACCAATCACAAATTAATGTCACATTTTCAACAAGCCTAAACCATCTAGCCATGTCAACAAAATCCCGTGTGATGAATGACATGAAACGAACTCTTAGGACTCGTCCTAGGTATCTAGTCATATTATTAAAGATGAAGACGACATGAAATGAAACCATCACATTTTATCTCGTTTATACCTTGCTACGCCTCGATACTTAGAAACCCCTCTTGAAAACCCGCTACTCCGCCTTCTCAAGGAGGCCAAAAACTCTTCCTTGCTCAATTTCTCCATCTCTTCAAGCTCTTTGGTGTAGCCATCAACCTAAAATTAAGTCAAAATTAAATTAAATTAATCACAATTTGCAGTCTTAATTGGTTAGCTACCACCCCCCTTTCACTATCATCATTCATCACATACATATTATATGATATTTATCACACTTAGATCCCTACTCACGCCATGGACGGCAACACTACACGTGCTCTAAAAGCTAATTCCATTTCTCACAAATTAATTACACACACTCACACACAATCTAGAGAGAGGAGAGAGAAAGAGACATGAAAGTTGAGGATGGTGGCAGGACCCCAATACTTCAAAGCAGCTAAATCATATGTTCTTGCAGCATCTTCTTCATTGTCATAAGCTCCTGCATCAATCAAATATTAATTAAATCAATCATTCTTGATTAAACCCCTGCATGCAAATATATTCAGACCAACCTCTCTCTCTCCTCTCTCTTTCTCTCTCTAAAATTGAAATTGAAAAAATAATAAAGAAAGGAAAAGGGAGGTCACCTAAATAGACTGCAAAGCGAGAAATGCGTTTATTGGAGAAGGATCATCATCATCAACAAGAATAAAAACACACACACAGTCAGACTTCATTAATTAAATACTTAATTAATATAATAATTAATTAAGTGGCAATTAATTAAATAATCTAAGAACGCAGATCTCCTTGATATTAGTATTAAAAAAGGGGAATAAAAATTTTAAAATAAATAAATAAATAATCACTTTGTCTTCCTCTCTTGTTCTGAATGCTGTTCCATGTAGTCTTGTCCCAGAGATGAGCTTCATACCTCCCGGTCCACCTATGCCTGCACCACCCCACCAAATTAATTAATTAAATTTTTGAAATTTTTTTTTTCAAATTGAGAATTAATTCATGCATGCAATCTTAATTGAACTCCTGCATGTGTGTGTATATATAATGTGTGTATATATATATGCATACCTTGTGACACCTCTGTAAATGGAGCTTCTTGATTTAGCAGAGGTGGCAGAATTGATGTCACTTGGGATCTTCTTGGCCCGAACCCGTTTGGGCTTGGATTTGGGCTTGGATTCGGGCTTGGTGGGTAATTCGGGCTCAATGCAGGAGGAATATGAAGAGGAGGAGCAAGAAGGTGATGGGGTCTTCCTCTTCATTGTTTCCTCTGTTTTTTTTTTTGAAGTGTGTAATTTTGGGCTCTCTCTCTTGCTACCTCCCTCTTCTATATGAGAGAGAGAGGAGAGAGAGAGATGAGAGAGAAGTGACACGCAGTAAAGCAAAGAGAAGAAATGTGTGGGAGGATGGTTGGGTTGGTGTGGAATGAAGATGAAAAAAGGGAAATTAAAAGCAAAGGAAAGAAAGGATTTTTCCGGTGAGCTAAAGTGGTTTGCCAATATTAAGTGGAGAGAGGGAGAGAGATGAGAGAGAGAAAGGGGAAAAATACAAGCTTGGGATGAAGGATGAAGTCATGACTCAAATATTTGAAGAAAAAAAAGTCTTATGGGAAAAAGAAAATTTTGAACCATGGTTAAATTAGTATTTATTTGTTTTTCTTGATTGTTTTATTTATGGCATGATTAAGTACGTATTTCTCAAATTGATTGACGTCATTAATCTATTTTTTTAATGAATTGATAGTTTATTTTAATTGCGTTCTTCATTATAAATAACGGCACTCGTGTGATATCGGTCCATGCAAGACGCATTGTGACTTGTAAGACAAATCGATTCATCATTAAATTATACTTTCTCTGTCCGTCGGAAATGTATACATTTTGCTATTTTGGGCGTCAGTATTAAAGGTATATATTTCCTTTTTTAAACACATGGGACCCACACACATCACTAATACATTTAATATATGGGTCACACACACTTCACTAATACAATTACCTACTACACATTAAATAATAATACTTCTTAATCTACGTACAAAAAGTAAATGTGTACTTATCGAACAAAAAGTAAATGTGTACTTATCGGACGGAGAGAGTAATTATTAGTAGAGGTAAAGTATACTTATTGTTAGTTAAAGTATATTTATAGTAAATTATAATATAGCATATTAGAATTATACTCTAATACATGTTCATTATACTTTTATAAAATATACTATTAAGTATATTTCTAATACATAACAATTATACTTTAATTCGTCTCATAAACCGTTTTATTGTATCACAATTCACAAGAGACTATTCTTTAAATAATTACCTAGTTTATCAACCTTAACTCTGTTCTTTTCTATCTCTTCAATTGCATAACTAATTTTGTATATTAATGTAGTATTAAACAAATTACCAACCTTAATTTTGTTGTTTTCCACCAATTATTTCATGGGCTTTGAAGGACACAATATTTGACAATATTGAGGGTTTTAATGAAGCCAATCAAATTAAACCTATAGAATTTTTATAACATAGTAACCTCTTACAAAAAGAATACAAATGTGATTAGAGTTCTAATTCAACTCTTATGATTAAGAGATCAACGAAGAATCTTTTTCGTAACTCCAACACTTCTTTACTTATATATACATGCAAAAAGAACTCACATAATATGTTTAATATTTTTAATAAAAAATTGATATTGATAGATGAAAAGTGATATATGTTCGATTAAATTATTTTCAATATGTAAGATTAAACAAAAAGTGACAATCAATAAAAAAATATGGAATTATATTTCTGTGATACAATCTCATATAAAACTTACTCTAAAATGCAAGATTGTGGGGATGATACCTCAACAAAATTAAACTCTAGCTAAAATGCAAGATTGTGGGGATGATATCTATGAAAATTAAACTCTCTTTAATATTAAAGAAGATGTGTTATTCATGTCAATTTAGATGTAAAGGTTTGAGGAGAATGAAATCTGTTTTATACAACTGGTCCAGCAATATAGTATTGAAATTCTTAAATTACTTCTTAGTTGATCATTTTCATTATTTTTAATTAAAATTGATGTGCATAAATCCTACTCCCTCCCTCCAACCAATGCAAAGGTAATTGTTTGTTTTTTACACGTAGATTAAGAAGTATTATTATTATATGTGTAGTTGATATTTTTATTAGATGGAAGTGGTGGGCATGTGATGTATTTTTTTGCTTAAAAAGGAATATGAATACCTTTGAATTAGACGCCCAAAATGATAAAACGTATACCTTTGCACTGGCCGGGAGTATTTAACAAGAGAGAACACTTAATTGAATATATAATTTCTCCCGCAATTCGTTATTTTCAATTTAAGATTAAAAAAGTGGACAGATTATCAATTAGGACCTAAATTCATGTCTAAATAATTTTGTATATTTCGAATTTATAATTAATAGATTAAATAATTTACACCTCGAATTAATAAAAAAAATCCCGTAAGGGTCCGTTTACTTTTAAGGGGAGGGTTTGGGTTAATAAACCTTAGGTGAAGGTTTTATGGGAGTTGAGTTAAAATTAACCACTTTGGTTAAGATAGCATGCTCTTATTTACTTTGCAGGTTTAAATTTAGTAAATTACCATAACATCCTTTTCTAAATATATAAAGCATTAAATTAAATAAATTAGCAGATATTTTTGGAGTTAGGTGATAAACACACAAAATCTCACAAAACACTCAAGAATCAAACACACATAAAATGATAGAACTTGAAATGAAAAGTAATCTTGCACAATGATGTATAGTGGTTCGGTTATGAATAACCTACATCCACTTTGGGGAGAAGAACTCTTATTATTACTCAATGCTTACACACCAGATTGGATTGATCTCAATCTGCAACAAGAAGAATGAAAACGAAGCTACAGAAACTGTCAAACTCAAAATCAAAACTACTATGATCAAGCCACTTTGAGCCCCTATATCTTGCTACTCCCTTAACCTATTGATCCGGTTAAACCTCCACTAGAAAGCCCTCACTTAGTAGTTGAGACACAGCCATCTAGCCGGTTCCAAGTAGCTTGATAAACCATTCAAAAACTGCTCCAAAGTTGACCACTCAACGCTGCACCAGTTTGGCAGTTTTCCATCAGTTGTGTTGTTTGAGTTGTTGTAACAACTCCAACTGCTTCCAGCTTGCATGCAACATGTGAACATCATTGCTGAACATCTAATGAACACAATCCACGTGTAAAACTCCCTCATGCATGCATCTATTGTCATCAATCTCCACCTTATATGTATGCATGCTCAAACTTGAGCTCTCCTCCCCATCTTGCTGCTTTTTAAGGAGCAGCAACCTGTAAGTTTGAAACCATACCAACTAAAGTCTTGCACAGCTCAAATTTTGTTGCTGGAAAAGCTTTAGTAAGTCCATCTGCTGGATTTACAGATGTATCAATCTTTCTCACTTCACTAGATCCACTATCCACCATATCTCTTACAAAGTATAGCTTGACATCAATGTGTTTGGTCCTCTCATGATATCCCTGATGTTTAGCTAAGTGTATTGCACTTTGATTGTCACAATATACCACTACAGCATCCTGATATTCTCCCAATTCTTTCAGTAAACCAACAAGTCATACTTCTTCTTTAATTGCTTCTGTCAAAGCAATAAATTCAGCTTCTTTAGTTGATAATGCCACTACAGACTGATGGCTAGCCTTCCAGCTCACTGATGTTCCATACATATTAAACACATATCCTGTAAGAGACTTCATAGAATCTAAGTTTGCTGCAAATCAGCATCAACATATCCAATGACAGCTTCTGATTTTGCTTCCTTCTTCTGAAATTTTAAACCAAGTTGTTCAGTTCCCTTGACACACCTTAATACCCATTTGACTGCCTCCCAATGCTGCTTACCTGGACAACTTAAGAATCTACTAATCAAGCTCATTACATAAACAAGATCAGGCCTACTGCAAACTATAGCATACATAAGACTGCCCATTGAACTTGCATATGGAATTCTGCTCATTTCAGTTACTTCTCTGTCTGTTTTAGCTCCACCAAGTAGAGACAGACTTAATCCTTGCTTAAAGGTGTTGTAACAGGTTTGCACAGATCCATATTGTACCTTTTGAGTACTTTAACAAGATAAGATTGCTGTTTCAACACAAGTACTCCAGCTGATCTGTCTCTGCTTATTTCCATACCTAGTATCATCTTAGCTTCACCAAGATCCTTCATCTCAAACTCCAATTTGAGTAATTCCTTTACTACATCAATGCCTTGAGAGCTCTTGCAAGCAATCAAGATATCATCCACATAGAGTAGTAAGTATGTATAACAGTTGTTTTCTTCCTTGATGTGTACACAACTGTCATAGAGACTTCTCTGAAATCCATTGACAATTATATATTCATCAAACCTCAAGTACCACTGTCTAGGACTTTGTTTAAGTCCATACAGAGACTTGAGTAGTAAACATGCCTTTGTATTAGCCCTCTCAACTGTAACACCCTCTGGTATCTTAATGTAGATACTTTCTTCCAACTTACAATGTAGAAATGCAGTAGTTACATCCATCTGATGAAGCTCAAGATCATATTGAGCCACTAGTGCTAGTAATACTCTGATTGAACAATGTTTAGCCACCGGAGAGAAGATCTCATTGTAATCCACTCCTTCCTTCTGTGAAAAACCTCTAGCTACTAGCCTAGCTTTGTATCTGACTCCACCTTCAGCTGCAGATGCTGGTTTTCTCTTGAAAATCCACTTACATCCAACTAGCTTTTGAGATTTTGGTTTGTCAACAATTCTCCATGTTCCATTCTTATTCAGAGACAATAGTTCTTCCTCCATGGCTATCAGCCACTTATTACTATCTTGACTTGCCAATGCCTCAGTGTAGTTTCTTGGTTCATAAGCTTCAATTTCAGTTGCTGTATATAGTGCAAATGATACTATATCAGCTTCCACATACCTTGCAGGTGGCACTATAGTCCTTTTCTGTCTGTCCCTTGCAAGCTGATAGGTATTAGGTTGTTCTTTAACTCTTGATACTTCATCTGTATCTTTGTTAGTGAAGTTCTCTTCACTTTCACCTAATCTGTTCATATTTTGAGGCTCCACCTCAAGCTCAGACTCTCTTCTCTAATCATCTTTGATCAAAGGCATCTTATCTTCAATGAAAATAACATCTCTACTAACCAAGAGTCTGTTCTCTTCATAACACCACAATTTATACCCCTTTACACCTTTTGGATAACCAATCATAACACATTTAAGTGCTCTAGGTTCCAATTTATCCTGTTTCACATGGGGTTAAGCTTGACAGCTTATAACTCTAAGGTGAGAGTAGCTTGGAACCTTACCTGACCAGACTTCTTCTGGAGTTTTAAAATTCAAAGCTGTAGCAGGACATAAGTTGATCAAGTAAGCTGCAGTTGCAGCTAATTCTCCCCAAAATATCTTACTTAAGTCTGTACTGCTCAACATGCATCTAATTCTTTGCAAAAGTGTCTGATTCATCATTTCTGCAATGCCATTTTGCTGTGGAGTTCCAGTGACAGTTTTGTGTCTCTTAATTCCCTTTTCCTTGCAGTATGAGTTGAACTCTTCAGACACAAATTCCAATCCATTGTCTGTTCTCAAGCATATCAAACTACTCCCAGTGTTATTTTCTGTTTCTGTTAACCAAACTTTGAATGTAGAAAATTCTTCATCCTTGATTTTCAGAACATATACCCACAGCTTCCTTGAGTAATCATCAATGATGGTCATTATGTATCTTCCTCCACCTCTGGTTATAGTCTTTAAAGGTCCCCAGAGGTCTGAATGAACATAGTCCATCCTTCCTTTAGTTGTATATTCTGATTCACCAAACTTAAGTCTATTGGACTTACCAAGAATGCAATGCTCACACTGTCTGATCTGATCATTTGCATTGAACTTGATCACCTGTTGTTTAGCCAATTCTTGCATTCCTCTTTCACTAACATGTCCCAACCTACCATGCCATAGCTTGGCATCATCCTGTGATCAGTGTTGTGTATATGTCCTACAACAACACTCCTATCCAGAAAGTACAAGTCAAATCTCCTAGTTCCCTTCATGACTATTCTATCATCCTTAGTCACTGTGAGAACTCCCCTCCTCAGGTTTGAATCATACTCTTGAGTATCTAGCATACCAAGGGAGATGAGGTTCCTTCTTAATCTAGGAACATATCTAACATTCCCAAGAAGCCTCTGAACTCCATCAAATATAAGCAGTCTGATGGATCCTACCTCCTTTATTTCACAAGAATGATCATCACCTAATAATAATGATCCTCCTTCTTGATGCTTGAATTCCTCAAACCAATGCCTCATAGGTGTCATATGTAATGTACACCCTAAATCCAGTACCCACTCAACAGACACATCTGATGATGTGATGGCCAGAGCTTCAATACCTTCCATACCAGCATTATTTTGAGATTCACCAACCTGATTGACTTGATTCTTCTAATTTCCAGTAGTTGCATCAACCCTTTTTGACTTGTTAGCTTTCCACTTTGCACATTGTTTCTTGAAGTGACCAGGTTCATGGCAGTAGTAACACTTCTTTCCAGTTGACTGTCATGTTGCACCCTTCTTTTGATCAAAGTTACCTCCTTTGTTCCATTTCTTGTTTTGGTTTCCTTTCTTGGCAAAGAGTCCTTCTGCTCCAGATTTTTCTTTACTGTCAGCTCCTTCCTCTAGATCTTTTGATCTAAGTGCTTTCAATACATCTTCAAGCAGTACTACATCCTTCTCTCCATAGAGAACAACATCCTTGAAGTGCCTCTGTGATCTTGGCAATGCTGACAGCAACATGATGGCCTTGTCTTCACTGGACAGCTTGAAATCCACACTTTCCAGATCATCTGTGATCTTGCAGAATTCATCAGCTTGTTCCATTAGAGACCTTTCATTAGTCATCTTGAATGCATGAAGCCTTTGCCTCAGATGCATCTTGTTGGCAAATGATTTAACCAAAAACAAGGCTTCCAATTTGTTCCATACCCCAATAGTTGTTGTCTCCTTTGATACTTCTCTGAGTATTTTATCACTTAGACATAGAATTATTGTAGAATATGCCTTTTGAAGTACCTGATCATCCACCTGTGCTCTTACAGCACCTGCTGCAGCTTGAGGATCTCTGAGAACTTCAGTCTTCACTGGTGGAGGAGGTTTGAGAGCATCCATCAAACCTTGCTGCATTACGACTGCCTTCATCTTGATTTTCCATAGATTGAAATCTGACTTCTCTGAGAGCTTTTCAACATCAAATCTTGTAATATTCATCTTGAATGCTTGCTGTACATCTGGATTTCCCACAAACAGCGCCAATTGTTGTGATAAACACACAAAATCTCACAAAACACTCAAGAATCAAACACACATAAAATGATAGAACTTGAAATGAAAAGTAATCTTGCACAAGGATGTATAGTGGTTCGGTTATGAATAACCTACATCCACTTTGGGGAGAAGAACTCTTATTATTACTCAATACTTACACACCAGATTGGATTGATCTCAATCTGCAACAAGAAGAATGAAAACGAAGCTACAGATACTGTCAAACTCAAAATGCAAAACTACTGTGATCAAGCCACTTTGAGCCCCTATATCTTGCTACTCCCTTAACCTATTGATCCGGTTAAACCTCCACTAGAAATCCCTCACTTAGTAGTTGAGACGCAGTCATCTAGCCGGTTCCAAGTAGTTTGATAAACCATTCAAAAACAACTCCAAAGTTGGCCACTCAACGCTGCACCAGTTTGGCAGTTTTCCACCAGTTTTGTTTGAGTTGTTGTAACAACTCCAACTGCTTCCACCTTGCATGCAACATGTGAACATCATTGCTGAACATCTAATGAACACACTCCACGTGTAAAACTCCCTCATGCATGCATCTATTGTCATCAGGAGCAGATTCACGATTGAAGCCCACATTGAAACTGACAAATTCACCATTAAACCTCAGTCATCGCTCCTTCCCATCTGATTCCTCCTTTCGCCTAAATCTGTCTTGGCCGCCGGATCTCCTCTATTCCACGGCACTCTTTCTCCGTTTAGTAACCTCATATCTTCTCCAACGCCGTCCAACGTGGTCATCTGGTCAGCGAACCTTGGGTTCCCCGCCGCCGCTTCTTTTCCCTATCGATTCAATTCTTTTAAACATTAATAAAACCGCCGCCGTCGTATCAGATCATCACCCATCACTTGGTTGTTATTCGAATTCGCCACCATCTAGAAGTTTGTCGGCACCAATGTGTGTGTAGCCGGCATAGCTCCGGTGGTCGATTGTAGCAGATAACTTCCTCCCTAAACTCTGCTCCGTCATCTACGTCAAATCCAACGAATCCTCCCGCATTTTTCATCTTCGCTTGCATCAAGCTACGTTTAGGATCGGCGTCTGAAAATTCAACAATGTGGCGGAGGAACTATCCGACGAGAACCCAATCCCCGGAAAAGGCCCCCACCGCTGCGGCATCGTATAATTCAGATTTCACTTCTAAAGCATTTTCCCAAATTATGAACCCTAAGATTAGTTGGTTCTTTCAGTCGATGATTTTGTAAGGGACAAAATAATAATTTCATCACTCAAACTCACGTGTTAGATTTAATCCTTCGACTTTTGGAGGGTTAATATAACCTCAGCATAGCCTTCCACTTCAGATTTTTCAACGGACTTTGAATGGCCGAAAGATTATCCTTTTTCCAAAACTTGCAAAGTAAGCAAATTTAACTAGAGTCATTGAGGGATAACCGCCCTTAACCCTTAAAGTAAACGCACCCTAATTAGTTATTTCAAGTTTTCAACCATGGGTTAGTTTTGAATAGGGTGGGTTAAACCATGGTTAGCAAAGATGTTCAACACTTGGCCTAACCACTCAGCCATGCTAACAAATGGCATCATACCACACTCTGCACCTTCTTGGGGAATCTCTCTCTCTCTCTCTCTGGATAAATACCATCTTCCTCTCTCTACAAATTCAAATACTATGTACACAAACAACAAAATTTGCATACATGTAATTAAGTTAAAATTAGGAGAAGAGATTGGTGAAATTTGTCAGAAGATTTCTGTCCCCATATGTATATTACATGCAAAGGAATGACCATCTTACCCTCAAGAGTTTGTTTAATTTGTATTCTGCCACTGAAATACCACCACCCATTGAAGCATTAACTACTGCATGTATCACAATTTTGTCTTGCATTAGTGTGTCACGTGTATGTATATATACATGAACAATTATTAATTGTTTGAAATTTATATTAAATTTTGATCTCCCTAGCTAACTTGAAATTGGATTTAGTGGGGTCGAGTTGAATGATCTATTGTTAAAGTTTAATTAATAAAGTTATTATTAAAAGAATTTTTTATAAAATTGGTTTGATATTTTTAGTTTTCTGAATGATACAGTTTCTTGTACAACTTAGGCATCTCCAATTATTCTTTATTTAAATAAAAAAAACACTATATAAACAGAAAATTTAGCTATCCAATCATTCTATCAAAAAATAATAATAATAAGTAATGACAAAATTTCCGTCATTATTGCTTATCACTCCTCCTATGTCAAATACTATTGTGCACTAGTTTTTAAGGTGGAATTGAGTCAAATTTTACCCATGATCCATAACACTTATATGAATTTGAGTACAATGCGCTCCCTCTCCATCTAATCCTCTCTCTCATTCCTTTTTTCTAATCCATTATGTATTTCAAATCTGCATCTGCTTTCTGATCCTCCGTTGTTCCACCGCTCGATGATTTTCTTCCTCCGCCGCTCCGCCGTGTCTCATCTCTCCACCTCCATGACTTCATTCTCCTACCATTCCCATTTTCTTATTTCTCTCTCCGCTGCAATACCAACGTTGTAGACATATTCTTTCAAATTATTTCGCACATATATTTCAGACTTGTTCAATCATCAATGAGTTCGTTCGAGATCTTCTAAAAATCAGATGATTTGAAGATGTGCGTGAAAAAATCCACTCTGCCGCCACTGATTCTCTCTTCGCTGTCGTTCCCAATCGACTCAAAGTCGATTTTTTTTTTAATTGTGTTTTATATCCTCTTCCTTATCTCATGTATTATGATGTTCAAATTCTGAATTAGCAGAATTTATTGTTGGTGTTCTTGTTAGTTATATACTTGGAGAATTATACCAAAAAAGAAAGAAGAAATTAAGTCCTAAACTTTTCCATTTTAATCTTTTGTGTATATGTTTAGTCAAATAAATATATTACACTTTGTTATAAAGTGTATTATTAATTTTAAAAATGAAAAGTGTATTAAACTACAATGATTTTTATATTCATATATATTAATAAATGTGTTATTTTAATTCCTAAATGTATAATTTTAGATATAAAAACTGTATTAGATTTTATTAAATTTTTATGTAAATTTTAATAATCGAATGTATTGGCATTATTGTATACATTTTTCTTAATAAATGTATCACTTTTTTTAAAAAGTTTGAGATATTGATATTCAATATCCAATTTTTACATCTTAATATAAAAATTTATTCATTTATTAAGAAATACACGCACATTAATTGATTAAAAAAGGATTAATGGCAAAATAAACCATCACCTTTAATTCAATTGCATTTTAATCTAAACCTTTTACATTTAACAAATAATATCATCAACTTTGGACTTTCCAGCAAATCCCACTCACGACCTATCCAGTGCTGACATGGCAAATTACTCCATCACCAACTGTTCAACAATTAAAAAACACGTTGTCATCAAACTCAAATTTGTCCTGCTCTTCTCTTTCTTCCTCTCAACATCTTTAGCACTCAATCTGATCAACAATCATTCCAGGGGTGGTGGGCCCTAATGGTGGGTACACTATTCAAGAATCTCGTCTCTCTCTTTCCAAATATTCTCAACTTCCTCTCAATTGCGGTGGCTTGAAGATCCAAAACATCCTCTCCACTGCGAGCGGGTCGGATCTCGTCGAAAACCAAAAGGGTGCCATTGAAGGCTGCAAACAACTCCACCAAATCACTATCTCTTACCTCCACAAATCCATGGCCATTCAACCCACCACTGACATAGCAAAACTATCTGATGTAAGAGCTTATCTCTCTGCAGCATTGACCAATAAAGCCACCTGTTGGACAACCTCCATTCATCCACCGGTCCCCTGAAATCAACGGTCATGGATGATTCAGCGGGATGTAATTCTCCAACGAAAGCGCACTGCACCCCTGGGATTGTTTACTTCCATCGGATTCTTCACAAAGAATTCTCGGGCAGTAGTACTAAGGATACTCCAAAAATTGCCGGCTGGGTTTTGATCGAACACGATTTGGGATATTTTGAGAATCAAGTTAGGGTTCTAACGTGAGGATATGCAATTATTATTAAAATATGGTGTCGTTTTCTTTTGGTTGGTCAGCATTTAGATAAAAATAAATTGCCAAGTCAGCAATGGGCAGGTCAATCTGCCCATGGGTGAAATTTGCAAAACTTTTCAAAAAGGTCATGATTTTTTTTGTTAAATCGTATTAGTTTTGATTAAATTGCAACTAAATGAAAGGTGAAGATTTTTTATGCTATTAACCCATTAAAAAATATCTAACGAAATGTATGTTTAAAAAACAAATAAAATAATACAAATTTTACATCTATAAATAATACAAATTTTACATCCAAAATTATAGTGCATTTATTAACAACAACATATACAATATTGCAATAAAACTAATACAGTTAGTCGATATATCATATATTTTATATATACAAATTAATATTACATTACATTAGTTAACAACAACATATAAGTTATTACAATAAAACTAATACAATTAGTCGATATACCATTTTTTATATATACAATTAATATTGCATTTATTCACAATAACATATAAATTGTATCAATCAAACTAATACAATATCAATCATATATAAAAAATAAAACAAACTGGACACCAATCGATTAATTACATCAATTTATTTCAATTCACAAACATTATCCATCTTTCTGGCAATCTCAATCCAATGTTATCAATCTCAATCCGAAAAAACACGATGTTATCAATTTCAATCTGAAAAAGAAAAAAAACAATTACAAATAGTAGATCTGAATTTGGTGATGGTAGATCGTCTACTTGGAGGCGAAAGACGACGAAGACAGAGTGGAGAGATTCAGTAGGAACAACGAAATGAATGAGCACACTGAAGGCGAAAGACGATGGAGACAGAGGCTGAGTGGAGAGATCCAGCAGAAGAGCACATTGGAGGTGAAGGACAATGGAGATGGAGACATTACAAATAGTAGATCTGAGTTTGGTGATGGTAGATCTTCTACTTGTAGATCTTTTTAGTTATAGAAGCAATATTGTCTCGGTCATTATTCACCAATGGTGTTCTTCACTGATTGGATAGTAATTAGAGTAATAAGTGGGTTCTTCAAATGTGAAGAATGAACAAAGAAATAGATTATGTGAAATTAAAGATTGAAAAATTTATAATATGTGATTTGTAAACTAAAAATGAAATTAAAATTAAAATTAAAAATGTAAAAATATATAGTGAATATGATTGGAGAACCTTTTTTTATAAAGAATCATGCACTCTATTTTAGAAAATCTTAATATATATATATATATATATATATATATATATATATATATATATATATATATATATATATATATATATATATATATATATATATATTATATATAAAAGCAGAATAAATTCAATCCTAGCTATTTATTTCTAAAATAAATTTCAGTCACCCATTAAAATAATTAAATAATTATAATTATGATATTTTTAAATTAGAAAATAATTTAGTAAAATTATGACCATCTATTTCTCAAACAAATCTCAGTCACCCATTAAAATAATTAAATAATTATAATTATGACATTTTCAAATTAGGAAATAAGATTTTATTTACTAAAACTTTAATAATATTAAATATATATTATTTGAATATATTCAAAATTTTCAAATAAATCTCCGCCACCCAATAAAATAATTAAATAGTTATAATTATTACTTTTTCAACATTTTCAAATCAGGAAATAAGATATTATTTATTAAAAATTGAATAATATTAAATATATTTGTAAGCAAATAAAATTCACAGTTCAATTAAATGACAACATGTGAATTTTTATGATTAAAATATTAATTTTAATTTATTATATTTTATTTGGGGATTTAATAAATTAATTCCTAAAATAAATTGATAAATAATTGATAATTAATTTAAGTCCAACAAATTAAATGAGGCTTCCATTAAATGTGGTCTGACCCAAGCCAAATAAGACAAATTCAAATGTAGTCTGACCCAAGTCAAACAAGCCTTGAAAGGTCAAAGCCTGCAGAATAGATGTCAAATCAAATATTGACCAATCAAATTGCAGGGATGGAAAGGCCTAAGCCCGCAGAATTAGGTCAAATCATCCATTTACCAATCAAATTGCGAGTTATATATGAGACTTCCTCACCCTTCACCTATATAAGGAGCCCTCCTCCTTTCATTTCAGACACACCGAGAGCGATTCTCTATGAAGATTAAAGACTTCGGAGTTGTCTGAATAGTTCTTCAAATTCTTCAACGAGAATCAACTCAAGAACGGAATACATCTGGGATTCAGGTTCTAAACCGCCCGGATTAAGCGTTCTACAGTCAAGTTTTTCGGTGAACGACCTATAATCTGGGATTCAGGTGCTAAACTGCCCAGATTTAAGCCTGCATAAGTCAAAGTTCTTCCAAGAACGACCTATAATCTGGGATTCAGGTGCTAAACCGCCCGAATTTAAGAATTTTTAAATCGAGCACCTATTAAAATAATTAAATAATTATAATTATGACTTTTTCAAATTAGAAAATAAATATTATTTATTAAAAAATTAATAATATTAAATATAAATTCAATCCTAACTATCTATTTTTCAAACAAATCTCAACTACCCATTAAAATAATTAAATAATTGTAATTATAATTTTTTCAAATTAGAAAATAATTTAACGTTTTCAAAGAGTTTTAGGTTTTAGGGTTTTAGGATTTTAGGTTTAGGGTTTAGGGTTTTACGATTTTAGTGTTTATCTTAAACAAATTTCAGTCACCCATTAAAATAATTAAATAATTATAATTATGACTTTTTCAAATTAGGAAATAAGATATTATTTATTAAAAAATTAATTAATAATATTAAATATTAATCAAATCCCAACCGTCTATTTTTTAAACAAATCTCAACCACCCACTAAAATAGTTAAATAATTGTAATTATAATTTTTTATGAAATAATTTAATGTTTCCAAAGAGTTAGGGATTTAGGGTTTTAGTGTTTATCTTAAACAAATCACAGTCACATATAAAAAAAAAATTAAATAATTATAATTATGACTTTTTCAAATTAGGAAATAAGATATTATTTATTAAAAAATTAATAATATTAAATATAAATTCAATCCTAGCCATCTATTTTTCAAATAAATCTCAACTACCCATTAAAATAATTAAATAATTATAATTATACCTTTTTCAAATTAGGAAATAAGATATTATTAAAGCAGAATAACTGACATCTATTTTTTAAATAAATCTTCATCACCCATTAAAATAATTAAATAATTATAATTATGAATTTAAGGACACCCATTAAAATAATTAAATAATTATAATTATAACTTTTTCAAATTAGGAAATAAGATATTATTAGAGTAGAATAAACTCAATCCTAACCATCTAATTCTTAAATAAATCTCAGCCACCCATTAAAATAATTAAATAATTATAATTATGAATTTAGTGGTTTAGGGTTTTAGGGTTTATGGTTTAGGTTTTAGTATTTTCTGTAATTATTTCCGTGCAAAACACATGACTAAGATATTATTAAAGCAGAATAAATTCAATCTTGACCATCTTTTTCTTAAACAAATATCAGTCACCCATTAAAATAATTAAATCATTATAATTATTAATTTAGGGTTTAGAGTTTTAGGGTTTAGGATTTTATGGTTTATGAAATAATGTTTACAGAGGGTCAAATCATGACCATCTATTTCTTAAACAAATCTCAGTCACCCACTAAAATAATTAAATAATTATAATTATGACTTTTTCAATAATCAAATAATTATTAACTCAACCAAACTTTCATTGCAAATAATGGTTAATAATCTCATAAAAATCAAAAAATAAATATATGTCAATTTTTTAATAATTATTAACTATATGGCAATCGTGAAATTAAGAAATCTTATTTAATTTAAAATTTTAATAATCTCATTAAATCTTTACTTAATATATAGCAGCAATAAACTCCAAAAAAATTAAAAAATAAATATATTAAAATTTTATGGCCTATAAATAAATAAATATTATTTTCTTGATATTACATTACATTGAGATATTTAATTTAAAACTTTAATAATCTCATTAAACATTTTACTAATATAGCAACAATAAACACAAAAAAATCAAAAAATAAATATATGCCAATTTTTTAATAATTTTATATGGAGAGAAATATATACTCATTATTTTTGTGTTCGTTTTTTTGTGTTCGTTTGAATAATTCTCTACCAACTAACAAAACAAACATTGCCGTCAAACTCAGATGCGTTAGATTATTTGAGTCTCCTAATTATCAAGTTCATGGTTCAACCAATCTGGAAGGTTAGATTGTTTGAGTCTCCTAATTATCAAATTCATGGTTCAACCAATCTGGAAGGTGTTTATCACGATATTGAGGTTTGTTAGTATTTGTTACTTTGTTGTTATTTATATTTTAATCATTCTGATGCATCATGTTGTGATTTGAAACCTGAGTATATTTTGTAGGGATATTTGTTTATTTTTATTATTTTATATATTTTTTCAAAGAAATATTATTCGGTTCAAACATCATAAAATCAAATGAAGTTATTGCCCTAAAAGTAACATTTTGGTATGCAACGCAAATGTTAGCTACTAGTAAATTATAAAGCATTCTAAAATAGATTACATGGTTGGAGATGGCCTTATGGTAAGAAATTAATACTATTTTCAGAATTAACACTGAGCTCAAAACAAACATTCCCAAATTCCTTATTTTATACACTTAGTCTCAAGGAAGACTTTGGTGTACATATAAGAAAAATATTTGAAGAAAAAAGTGATATTTGAATTAATAAAAAATGAGAAATAATCAATTAAATTTTATGAACGATTCATAATATATAAATAAAAGTGATAACATTTTTAATGAAAAAATATACTAGTATCTTTTGATCAAAAGTAATAACAATTTAAGAAAACGTAAAATCGAATGTTGCCCTGACCTAAAAACTAAAATTTACTTCAGCACCACCGAAGTACTTGCAATTCAATTCAAAACAATAAAATTAAATGAATGAATGAATATACTGCTTTAGCAGGAGAAAAACCTCTACACAAGACCCTGATCCAACATTCTCTGCCCACAGAACATGGGTTCATCCCATTCATTAAGACACAACACCATCATATAATACACAGACTCGCCACAAACTAACAGTATAAAACAGTCGATTTTCGATCACACAGCTGAGGCGAAAGGCAGAAACGAAAAGGCACCACCGCATAAAAGTAACCTACCCGACTCCATTTGGCTCTTACACAGCACCCTCTCGATTAGCAAGCTTTCGGCGTAGTCCGGCGTGCTATATACCCCATCATCATAGTATGAGCTCATACCCTCCCAGTCAATGTCTTTCTGGGCACATCTCTCGAAGTTTTTAATGTAACTCCTAATATCTTCTTGAGGTCCAGTATTTTCAGACCCTTTGTGGGCAAATGAAAACTGGAAATTTTGAGTGTTCCCTGGTCCTGCACTGCTGATGTCAGTAGTCGGTGAAGAGTCCGCTCGGTCATCGGTGATCTGCATGGGGTCACCAAATGTCTGAAATCAAGAAGGAATTTGGAAACTAACGAAAACTCTAGTTTATGTTAAGAGCTCATATCCTACATAGCATATGGATAAATTGAATAAAGTTTCAAAGGGATTAATGGTGTATCATACATATAAAATCTGCGATTGTCCCCCATAAAAGGGAGACAGACAGCAAATTTTCACAGTATGTATTTCTCATCATCTCCTTAGGGCCATAGTGGATCACCAAGGAAAGAGCGTTTAAAACTAAGGAAAGTGTATAAAGCAATTTGAAACTATGTTGATGTTACAATTGCTGGATTGAACAAATAGGCAATGAATTTCTAGTATGAAAATTTGAGTGTTCTTGATTCTTTATATTATAACTGCTTATAAAGAGATGGCAAATGATGGAATGGAGGCCTGACAGACAACAGAAAGAACGGAAGTACTGATCTCAGATTATAAAGCAGACAAACTTGAAGAATATAAAGTGAAAATACTCTCTAAAGTGGATTATGCATCACATAGAGACACACGCATGCATTCGTTTAGAAGTTATAATCTGTTGCATAATCATGGTAAAAAAAAGGGCCGGTATGCGACTAATAATTCCAGAGATTGAACAGACTTCTATCTGCTAGCATGTCAAATCAGAATGAGTCTCCAATATGCTTAAATGAACAAGCTAAATCATTTGTCAGTGAAGTAAGGAACCTGTCTCGTATCAAAGGAACTGCCTAGGTCATAACAGCCTAAGGTGCCTGGACTTTCTTCTACTAGAGATGAAGAACATCCAGGTCCAGTGGTTCGAACTGAATTGTGAAGTAGATCTTCTGATGCAGAGAAATCAGAACTATCAAAAGTTGATAGAGATACACATTCATCAAAATATGTCATGGCTTCTTCAGTGAGACGTTTCGACATGCGTTTCCTTTCATTGCTTGTCTAACACCAGAAAAAGTCAATGTCATCCTCAGCTGGATAATAAAAAAATATCTTGCGAAATTGGGGAAAAAATCGATTACAAACTACAGAGAATAAAAAATAAAGAGGGAGAGAGAAGCCAATAAGTTTCACTTTGCACACGGTTGACAGGTAGATGATGGGAATTTTGAAAGACATATAGCCAAAGTAGGTATAACGACATTTCTACCCCTCGTTTTTTGCTAGTCTCAGTGATTCATCTCTCATAAAAATTATATATGCCTTTCAAGTTTCATTAACGTAGTCATGGCAGTCAACTCATATCAAAATGATAAATTATGTTTGTCAAACTGAAGGGGCAGGAACAATGAAGAAAGGAAAAGATAAAACTTAAGAAGGACAAAAAATTGTATAGTCAATCAGAACACGGGGCAATTTTCTATCCCCCATAACTACAGAATCAAATTTTATAGTCCGCGAAAAGGTTCAGACTCTTTCCAGGTAAATGTCACTAGTGAGGAAAACTACTGCAGGGTGCATATTATATCTCAATGTTTGAGAAAGTAAAAACAATTAGGTAGAGCAGTGATGGGAGATGGAGAAAGAGAGATCATTACATGTATTCAAGGAAATGCAAACAAAAGATCAGTAAAGAAGAATGATACCTATACCTCCCAACTTAAGGGGAGCGTGAGCAACAAAATGTACTGGATACCAAAACCACATTACTCAATTTTACTAGTCTTAAACTGAAGGCTTGATTTGCCATATTCACACCAGCAAGGTTAGATTTATTTACGTAGGAATGAATCACTTGAAATTATACATTTGAAAAGTGAAAAGCACAAACAAATGAAGACCAAATGACTCACCCTTCTTCCTCTGCGAGATCGTTGTATACCAGGAGTCTCTGGATCACGAATCTCCTTGAGTATTCTATCCAGCTCCTGCCCACGGTGCTCTTCAATAGCAAGATCTGTTCTAAGTTTTCTGGCACGTTCTTCAGACTGCACCAGTGTATTCATTAAGTTTTCTTATACAAGAAGAACACACTTTCTAGCTTATCTAAATATCACCTCTTCCAATTTGATGGCATATTCCCTCCTGATGTCTGATATCAATTCAGTAGCGTCAGGGTTTACTGAATCTGAAGACATATCTGCAACATTCGTACTGTTTCTACGATAAGCCTGGTTCTGATAGGGGAAAGAAATATTTCAAAAGCATGGCTTCAGAATTTGAACACAAACAATACATAAGGATGCAATCGTTGATATGGGTGTGGCGCTGTAAACAAGGATATTCAATCCTTAGCTTACACAAGTTGAGTGGCATTTGACCTCAGAACTTTAGAGGCTTGAGCACATCAAGGATACCTCTTTCTTTTTTTTTTTTAATTAAGTCTCCAATCATCAAATTCCACCCAAATTGTGTTCATGGGAAGTTTAAGACAAGCAACTACATCCGCATTCATATGAATTGCGGAAGTGGTACAGGTAATAGCAATACTTATTCCAACTCTGCACAGAGGAAATGATAAAGGCAGGAGGGAAGTTTACAAAACCAAAAGGCATCGATAACCTTACTTAACCAACACCACCACCACCCCAACCAAAACCCTAAACTAAATTCTTAACAAAAGACTATTTTTGGTATATTGAGACAGCAAAGCAACCCGACGACGAAGAGTTTCTTTAAACTCTAAGTAGTGCTGGGACGATTCATTTGCATATCGATTGCAACATAGGATATTAATTTTAGCATAATGCCTATTGACTCTGTCAAAAGGCTATCAATTTAATAGTATGAATCATGCCAGGTCAAAAGACTTTCAAAACCTTTTTTACATTTAGAGGATGTTTGGTTTAAAGGGTAAATGGGGGAATGGAAATATGAATAGAATGAATAGAATTTTTTGGTGAATGGATATGAGACTAGTAGTTTGATTCCTACTTTATTGGAATCCACCAAAGTTCCCAAAATTGAGGGAAATGAAAATCAATCATTCTCCTCTACCATCATAGTATACCCTTTACCATTTCCCAAATTCAAACCAAGCACCCCCTAATTCAGCATATTGAATAGTTTCATATTACTGAAGGGAAGGAGACATATCACTCCCAAGTTCTCCCTCATTAATTTGATCAAAATAAATTTCTATATGGAAAGAGCAGGCAATAAATAAATCCAATCAATAATGATCATTCAACACTCTATAGCTAATTAAGCCATAAAATGTTTTAACACAATCAAGACGTACAGTTAACTCTTCAAATGCCGCTATTATGGTTTTCTCTTCAGCTTCTGATATGGAACCAACTGAAATTCCATCCTCCAAATTTGATATCTGCAAACTACACTGGAAACGTGTTCTCTTTGAGTCATCGACACCAATAACCATGAGCTATCGTTAAATAGAAATGCATGAGAGATACTCACAGCAGATTCATCATCGGACCACGCTGCTGCTTGAATCCGGCTCGTCCTCACTCCACCATTCTTGACATGCCCCTGTTTATCTACTCTATTTCTAGCTGAACTAGTTCTACTTATACCATTACCATTCCTTTTTGATTCATTTCTGCTTTGAGCAAAGGTAGATGCTACCATATCCCGGTCTTTTTCACCCTGTCACAAAAGATGATACCACGAGTATAACAGTATAAGCATGGGGAAATCATTACAACTATTTTGCTAACTACACTCAAATGACAAAACGAGTTCTCATTTACTCTCTTTTAGCATAGAATTATTCCAGCATGTTGATTGTACCATGAGAACTCAATTCACATAATTCATTATTAGTCAACCAGCTCTAGATTCTAACTGTAATGTATTAGACCTTCAGGACAAACTATTTGATCAGATCAGCATTATTCTTGACGCAAATGTTTCAATGATCATCAACATTCAACCATCTAAATAATACCAAAATTTAAAGCAGTTATGTTAACCTCTTCAAGATGACTACATACTGATCAGATGGAATCAGCAATCAACCATCAAATTACTAACAAATCAGTCAGACTATCTCGAGTTTTTTCCACTTACATAAATCAATACATCAATGTTTAATCCTTAAGTCAAATATCAGCTCCAACCCCGCTTAAACTATATCATCATTCATCAGCAAAACAGTAGTCGTCATGGATAAAAAATATATAATTAAAACATACATAAAGCATTCTATAGCACAACCTCATGAACTCCATTGTAATGGGTTGTAGATACAGACCGCCCTCGAACCCTGGACAAACTTCGGCCGATCCCCTTCTTATCACTGGAATTCCGTGTAGCAGAACGACCCCTCTGTTCACCATAAGAACCACCACCACCGCCATTGCTGTTTCTCGCGCTTAAAGAATGTGATAGCTTACCATTACCAGTGTCGCTGGTCTTTGGACTTTCTTCTTTATCAGGTGGCGAAGACGTGGCCCAGAAAAGAGGGTTATCTCTGCTGTTCGAAAATCCATTGGAAATATCATCGATGGGGAGGTGTGTTTTCCGAGAAACGGCACTGACACTATGGGAGCGCCGCCGTGAAGCGGCGGCGGGAGGTGGGCCTTTGGAATCTGCGGCTGAGCCCCTTCTGGAAGTTGATCTGAAGGCGGATGTAGCCATTTTTTTACTTGAATTGGTAGGAAATCCCTCCCTAAATTGTAAACGCTACAATGAATAGATAAAGGGAATGAATCAGGATAGTTTTGGATTTGTTGTGGTGTTTAGTGGTAATCTATCCTCGATTTCTCCAATTAACCACCGCAGCTTCATTAATAGTATATCATTAATATTGGCGTTTATTGGCATAAGTTGTTGAACATTTATTGATATTACAATCAATGCCCCCTTTTCATACATTTCAATTTATGATTTTGGGTATATTTTATAGAGATGTAAAAAATGTTTTCAATCGATTTTACAAATTACATTATATTAATGAGTGTTACATCCCAACTTAATCACAAATAAATTCAAATTACAACAGAATAAATCCTAAAAGATATTGGGCTATAATTATGGGAATTACATCAATCAGTTAATTTAATCATGCAACGCCCCCGCAAAATGGGAGTGCCGTCAGTCACGGAAATTGTAGAACATATAAGGAGAAAGCGAGTCCGAGCGAGAGGCTTTGTCAATAGATCGGCTAGTTGATCTTGAGTGTTGACATATGAAACGGTGAGCTTGTCTTTCGACGCCAGATCACGAACGAAGTGAATATTAGTGGCAATATGCTTCATTCGAGAATTTTCGATTGGATTGACAGGTGGCACCAATATTATCACATAATATGCGCGGCCTGCTATAGAGTGACACTCCAAGTTCAGCAAAAAGATGTTGTAACCAGCATACCTCAGAGACTGCCGATACCAAGGCTCGATACTCAGCCTCAGTAGAGGATCGAGCCACCCCACGCTGTTTGCTTGACCTCCAAGAGATAGGATTGTCACCTATGAAAATAATATATGCATATGTCGACTTGCCATCAAGTAAATCACCTCCAAAGTTAGAGCCACTGAAGCAGTGAGGTTGCAGGACTGCGATTGTCTTAGGAGAAGGCCATGGTGCAGAGTTCACTTTAGATACTAGAAAAGGCGTTGACAGCATCCCAATGAGTTGCAAGTGGCGAAGACATGTATTGTGCCAGCTTGTTAACTGTAAAGGCTATATTCGGCCGTGTCAAGGTAAGATATTTGTTAGAGTGTAACCTGATTAAGTATTAAACGATTTACCTCACTACAAGCTTAAACTTTTAGATGAGGTTGTCATTTAACATGGTATCAGAGCCCAAGGTTAACAAAGGTCCAGAGTTCGAACCTCACTGCCACCCATTTATGAGAAAATTCTACATGCAATGCTTGAGGCAAAAATTCTCCGCCTGCATGTGAGGAGGTGTGTTAGAGTGTAATCTAATTAAGTATTAAACAATTTACCTCTCTACAAGCTTAAGCTTTTAGATGAGGTAGTCATTTAATAGTATTGAAGACCACCAATGGCACTGCGATACTGAGTTGCATCAGTCGACCCTGGCACTGCGATACTGAGTTGCATCAGTCGACCCTTTAATAGATAGAAATTTGGAGGACATGGGCGTGAAGACTGATTTAACACCATCGAGCTTGAACTTCCTAAGCAAGATCGTGTACTTCTGCTGGGAAAAAAAATACGTTTCTTGCATTGAGCAACCTCCACACCAAGAAAATATGTAAGGGGACCCAGGTCTTTTACGACGAATGACCTCATAAGCTGACGAGTGATATCAGAGATAATAGTAGGGATGTCAATGGACCGGGTCTGGGGAGGGTACCTAATTACCCCGAACCGACCCATTTTAAAAGTGTCTGCCCCAGACCCGCCCCAAACCTGCACGGGTCCTATTATATAGACCCAAACCCAAATGAGGCGGGTCTGTCCCGCCCCGCCCCGCTCTCTCTCTCTCTCTCTTTTTTATAATTTTTTAAGACTTATGTGGCATTCATAAACACCAACTCTCTCACTTCATCATTCTCCTTAGCTTTAAGTAATAATTATGTCACAAAATAAAAATTCAAATTCAAATAATAATAATAATAATAAAATTAGTAGTAAAGTATTGAATTTTAAATGATTATAAAAATAAAAAATATAATATTTATATTTAGTACGGAACCGGCCAGGGCGGGTCGGGTACCCGAGTGTCTGAAGTAATAACCAAACCTGCCCCGTGATGAGCGTTTTCTCAACACACAATATTAATCCTCAAGTGTGAAGGATGTTATTGTAGCTTTGATAAGCGACCACGTGTTTATCAAACCCAAGGACATATTATTATCAATTTAATCATAATCTAACTTATTAAGACTAATATGACAATGTAGTTGTGATGATTAAGTAACCAATAAACAAATAATTAAAATATAATTAAAATAAACAAGCAGTAGAGATTAAACGAAAGTGAATAAGTGAGAAATTAGATAGTCCTTCGGGCAATCCAGTTTTACTCATTAACTTCTCTTCCGTGTATCAATGTCCAACTTTACCTTGTGGAGTATGGACGCATCACTAAACTATGCAAATTTACTATATAGACACAAGTAAATAAGCGTGTGATACGTGTGAATTTCCTTGGAGCAAGAGATATAATTCATCCCCTTTTTAGGTACTATCAATATCAATTAGTTCCCGTGCACTTAGTACTCTAACCCGATATGATCTCCCTTTATTGGTACTATGAAGTTATTCTTTTTGTCCTACTCATTAACCCGAATCATATTCAATTAACAAGTATTTATATAAGATAGTTCTAATGAGACTTTGGAGTCCCCTCAGTTAGAATCATAACATGGAATCCTACTAAACAGTGAACCCACTCAATCAATAATCAAGATATGTATTCAGACTCTATATAACAATTAATGATACACAAAACAACTCTGAGTATGAATAAAAAATACATAGTTTTATATAAAATAAACCACAAGTAGTTTTGTACGGAGTATACACACTGAAGTTCAATTAACTCATAAAACCTTCATAAACCCTAGAACTACCGGAGCACTTCTAGCCCATGATTGATCGAAGAACAATCATGGTGGTTGGATAGATCTTACCCATAATCTTGAAAATTACAAGATAAATTAAGATGCGAAGTAAACCCTATATGCGGGCACCGTCGCGTCTCTCTCCGTCTTAAATCTTCACTTGGTTCTCACTTGATTCGACAGACAAATCTCTCTCCACAACTTCGTGGATGATGGTAGGGTTTCAGATGTTATGTAGAACGAAGGTGATGAATGGCTTCTGTTTCCCTGCGTAGGGTCTTCCTTTTATACTTGTGAGCCCTCCTTACGGACCTAGGATGGACTTTTTGAGCGAAAACATATACTGTAGGTGTAAAATACGGATCTGAGAGTTTCTCACGTATTGGTTTGACCAAGGCCCCCGTCGTCGTGGCTCTCTCCGTCTTGAATCTTCACTTGGTTCTCACTTGATTTGACAGACGAATCTCTCTCCATAGCTTTATGGATGATGGTAGGGTTTCAGATGTTGTGTAGAATAAAGGTGATGAATGACTATCTTTTCCCCTGCGTAGGGTTTTTCTTTTATACTTGTGAGCTCTCCTTATGGACCTATGATGGGCTTTTTGAGCGACAACACGTACTGAAGGTGTAAAAATAAGGATTTGGGAGTTTCTCGAGTATTGGTTCGACCAAGGCCCCTGGTCGAATCAACCAAGGCCAAGTCGAATTGGCCTATAATGAATTGGCAGTCTCATGGTTCGATTCGAACAGCTAGTCAAACCAGAAGCTTCGTGGTCGAACCATACCTGCGAATCTTTATGCTTTTGGTTCGACCAACACGCCTGGTCAAACCCTTCTATAGCTCATCTTCAGATTGCTGGTTCGACCCAAACCGGTGGTCGAACCACTCGTGTTCTGGTCGAACCAAGCTCTTTCGTGCCCCTCTTCCGATTCCACGCACTTCTGCCCTGTTTTTCTTCGATAATCCGCACAAACGGCCTTACACGCACCTGATTTGTGACTTTCCACTACATATCTCGATTTATTTTGACTTAAGATCAAATCATACGCCATTATCACACGAATCAGGGCTCAAAACACGTGAATTTACACACTCATCACCCCGTTTCAAAATAGGTCCAGGAAGGGCCCATCCTGTTTTCAGTTCAGAATGGGTATGGGGTAGGCCAAGTGGGTACCCACGAGTTTGGGCCAAATTGACATCCCTAGATAATAGTCAAGTTGGTTCCGGCAATGATGAGATCGTCGACATAGGCAAGAAAGAAGACCCTTGTTGACCCACGCTGAAGAACAAAAATGGATAAATTTGGCGTTGATTGCTTGAAGCCAAAAGTGATTATAGCTGAGCTTAGGGCAGAATACCATGCTCGTGGAGCTTGGCAAAGGCCATATAGGGTGCGACGAAGTAAACACACATGAGAAGGAGTAGAGGAGTCAATGAAACTCGGAGGCTGAGACATGTAGACAGGAATATCCAATTTCTCATATAAGAAGGCATTACTGACATCGAGCTGTCGTAGGGGCCAGTTGAACTGTAAAGCAAGTGACAAAACAGTGTGGATCGTAGTCGGCTTGACAACAAGACTAAAAGTCTCTAGAAAATCAACCCCTGGACGTTGCTGGAACCCTTTTGCCACTAAGTGGGCCTTGTATTTGTCAATTGTTCCATCAGGCTTTCGTTTGATACGGAAGACCTATTTACACCCGTTAATATTAGCACCAGAAGGAGGAGTGACTAAGTCCCAAGTGCCAAAGCGTTGGAGTGCTGTGAATTCGTCAGCCATGGTTGTGTGTCATTTAGAAAAGGCAAGAGCTTGCTTGACAGTGGTAGGCTCATTAGATAGGGAAGTGGATGCTTTGCTGCAGTGTTGAACTGCTCTGGCTTGCAAATATTATTAAGACTGCGAGTGCGCATATGATGTGTACGAGGCAGTACAACAGGTGGTAACATCGGAGCAACAGGAGAAGAAGCCACCAAGGGGTGTTCCAACATAGTAGAGGTCAGAGATGACTAGGCATTATCTATTTAATGATGCACCAGAACGATATTGGAACCAAAGTGGTTCTGGAAATAGGTGGCAATACCGAGAGGGTCAATTGAGTAGGTGGAGAGCTGATCGATGCCAGAGTTGGAGAGTGGATGCCTAGAAAAATATCCTCGAGGAAATAAACATGTCGAGAAACAAATGTACGATCACTATCCGGATCATAGCATCGATATGTTGCTTGAGATGTTGAGTAGCCAACAAAGATACATGGAAATGAGGGTGGAAAGAGTTTGCCCAGAAGATATGGCCTTAGCCACGGAAAGCAACGACAACCAAAAGTTCGTAGTTTGATGTAGTTTGGTTGGCGTCCAAAAAGAGCATAAAACGGGCTGACATTTGCCAAGATCGGCGTGGGCATACGGTTGATGAGGTAAACAGCCACTTGAATTGCAAAGGACTAAAATGAGGATGATGAAGAAGCATGCAATAATACTTGACTAATTTCCAAGACATGATGATTACGGTGCTCGACTATCCCATTTTGTTGCGGCATGTGCAGCGTTGTTGTTAACCATTTCCATGAGTAGAAAAGAATGATCGAAGCCCAATGAATTCACCAGCATTATCAGAATATACATTTTTAATAGTTTGGCTAAATTACTTCTCAACCAAATAGAAGAACTAAGAAAAAATTGACGCAACCTGAGATTTAGCAGTTAATGGAAACACCTAATTGTAGCGAGTATATAGATCAACCACCAAAAGAAAATACTTCGAGCCATCAACATAACTAACTGGCGCAGGGCCCTATCACAACTGGTAAATTAAAATTCTTTATAATAAAAGAATTGGTATCAAAAGATTGATGCCCTAGATGAGCATGTCAACAATTTGAAGAAGCCCGAACACTTGAAGCAGCCATCTTATTAGAAGAATCAGCAAAAAGTGAAGACAAATGATAGACACCATCACGACAAGGGCCTTTAATTAGGTGATTTCCAGTTGTTAGATCATTAACAATGTAGGAAGAGAAATAAATTCAAGAGAAATACTATTGGCCTGAGTAGACTTGCTGACTGAAAGTAAGTTTTGTCAAGCAGATGGAACACATAGAACATCATTTAGAATAAATGTGCGATGAGGAAATTTAATTTCAGATTTACCAATATGGATGATGGGGAGACCTGTGCCATCGACAATGTTGACTTCATCAATTCCATCATACTCACGAGTGGATAGATAGATTTTTCAAGTCGGAGGTCATTTTTTGAGACGCCCCAGAGTCCAATAGCCAAGGGTAATTGGGCATATGTGTGGTGGAATTGGCATAATTTGCAGCAATCGGAAACCGGCGGCAAGTAGAAGCAGCGTGCCCTGGGATGTCACACAACTGACAGATGAGGCGAGAGTTATGTGAATTATGGTTACCTGAATGCCCTCCACGGTTGCCACGATTTTGATTTTGATTAGAGTGGTAACCATGATGATAGTAGCCACGGCTGTTGTTATTGTTACCACGATTCGAGTTGCGAAAGTAATCATTGCCTCTTTGAGAATTTGAAGTACCTCGATTGGAGTAGACGACATTTGCAGTGGTCAAAAGCTGACGTTGGGACTCTTCTTGATTCTTGATGGACAATTCATGTTCGAACAGCAGGTCATGAAGTTCTTCAAACCTGAATAATGTCTTACGAGTTCAGATCGGACCAACAATTGAGGCATATTTTGATCTCAAACCATTAATGATAAACAACGTGAATTCATCCGCACTGACCTGCTCGTCGATTAAGGCAAGCTCATCAGCCTTAGCCTTCACATGTCGAAGGTACTCAATGATCGATCAATCATTTATTTGCGTACAATGTAGTTCACTTTTGAGTTGATTGACTCTAGAATGAGACTTACCAGTGCAGAGACGTGTGACGGCTGTCCAGGCATCACATGATGTCTCCTTGAGTGAGACGACCGACATGACTTCAGGTGAGAGTGATCCAATGATAGCTGCGATGAGCAATTGATCCTGACGGATCCAATGTGACACGTCTTCTGCAGAGCCAGACAAGGGTTTGACCCATCAATATAGCCTAACAAATTATGGCAACGGAGGAGGACAAGGTGTGCTCTCCATGGAGGGTAATTAGTGAGTGTTAGTTTGATAGGAAGGTGTGGTACGCTGTTATTGGAACAATGCATAGTCGAGATTGAGTGGCCGGGACAGTAACAGTCGTGTTAATCGTTGATTCATCATCAGTGGTAGTCATGAAGATGATGATGCTTGGAAAAATGAAGAAAGAGAGAATAGAATTATATAGGAATTAGATGGAAACCTCTCGTGATACCATATAGAGATGTAAAAAATATTTTCAATTAATTTTACAAACTACATCAAGGCTCGTTATATTAAGGAATGTTACATCCCAAGTCAACCAGAAATGAATGCAAATTACAACAAAATAAATCCTAAAGATATTAGGCTACAATAATGGGAATTACATCAATAAGTTGATTTAATCTTAGTATATTTTACCCCTAAAATTTACTTATTATTTATTCTTAGGGTTTAGGATCAATTATAAGGGTATAATTGTAACTTTACCTATGTGGTTTAGGGTATATTTCACCCCAAAAGTTTAGGGTTTAGGATATAATTGTAATTTTACCCTTATGATTTAGGATATAATTGTAATTTCACCCTTGTGATTTAAGGTATATTTCACCTATAGGGTTTAGGGTATAATTGTAATTTCACCATTGTGATTTAGGGTATACTTTATCTCCAGGGTTCAAGGTTTAGGGTATAATTGTAATTTAACCATTGTGGTTTAGGGTATATTTTACTTTTATGATTTATGGTATAATAGTCATTTAAGTATAGTAAATTAAAAAAAATAATAATAAAGGAGGATAAATTAATTAAGAAGAGTGAAGACCACTGGTTTCACCCAAGTTACACTCTTTTTTAATTTTAATAAATTCACATTTATTTCACGTTGATTAAGAAAATTGTTCGATTCATCATTAAAATATAATTATTATATAATTAAGATAAACACATGTGTGAGACAAATTTATTTTTTAGTTATTTATTTTCATTTTTTAATTTTAATAATAATACGCTATCGGACTTAAAAAAATCACATTTTTTTCCACGTTGCTCAAGAAATTTGTTACTTCGATGGGTATTTTATTTTTATTTTTAAATAAATAATAAAGTACGTTAGTGTATTAAGTAACTGTGATTTTTTTTTTGTAAGTAAAATGTATGAAAAATATTAATTGATTTGAGTTTTTTAAAATGTGAAAACTATTTTGGAAAACACGGAAATGAAAGCTGTAAAATTTTGAAATACATACAGTAAAACTTAAAATTAAGTGTAGTAAAATTAACACTTTTCACTTTAGATATATGATAGAGTAGGGGTGGGCATTTTCTTTTCGGGTTTTGGGTACTCGAACCGATCCGAAAAAATTACCCGAAAAACCCAATTTTTTTGGGTAATTTCGGGTATACCCGGACCCGGTTGTTCACTATCATATCGGGTATTGAATTTTCAAAATTACCCGAATTACTCGATCGGATTATCCGGTTAATATATATTTTTTAATTTCTATTATATATATTAATATAATATAATATATACTAACTACATTTCTCACCCATACTTTTGTCTTTATCAATTATCACACACAATTCACAAATCAAATATTAACTTTTACACCACATCAATTCCTCAAAAATATCTTTTATTGTACTCTAATTTACACTTTTCCTCTTGCAAAATTTTCTATTTTTTACGATTTAATCGGTCATGCTTTCAACATCCTAGTAATTGATTTGATGAACAGTTGCTTAAAAATTTGTTTTAGAAAAATCCTATTGTTAAATAAATAAATAAAAATCAACTTATTTATTTATGAGATTGTTATTGGTTGATTTTAATATTTAATGGAATACTATATATATTAGACAACAATTATTATGAGTTGAATAATATCAAATTTATAATAATACAACAAATTTTAGAATATTGAAAAATCCTATTGAAATTCAAGTAAAATAAATTTGTTTAGTTTAAGATTATATAATAAAAGAAATTTTATGTAAATACCGGGTAATCCAATCGGATACCCAAAATTTTCGGGTAATGATATTACCGATTTGGGTTCGGATAATGAAATTTTAAACCTGAAATTTCGGGTACCCGGACCCGAAATCCTAAAAATCCGTTACCTGGTCCGATACCCATCCCTATAATAGAGTTAGAGGTGATCACATTACGATTTGGTCAATTTTTTGATAAAATTTAAATCGTATTACTTTGGGCGGTTCAGTTTTACATTTTATTTAAAATCACGATTTTTCATCTATAATTCATCATGTGATTCTAGTAGTTTGACGTTCGATTTTGATAGTTTAATAGTTTTAATAATAAAACATTATATGACAATACAAATAACAGTGAAACTTAATTTTATAGATAAATAAACAGTGTTTTATGTCAATATATCATTAGTGGTGGTGTAGCGTTTTAGAAAATTTAGGCTCACCCTTAATTAGAGTGAATAGATTGTGTGGTGCATTCTATCCCAAATATTTTTTAACTATACTTAAAAGGATGATTATGCCATATGAAAATAAGTTTTATTAGAATGTTATCATTTTTTATTCTTCAACGGAAATCTTTCTGCAAAAAGGGTTTGTTTCTATGCCAATGGTTAAAAATAATCATTTTGGATTGTTAAAAATTTTAAATATCATTGTTATCTAAATACTTATCTTTATTATCATCTAAAACCCAAATGATTACTTTTTTAAAATCAAAATGCCGCTACACTATTTTTTTAATAATTTAATTATTCAATGTTGGTGTTGGAACCCTAATACAAGATATCGATATCATATTTCATACCATCGTCGTATCATCATATATCGGATTCAGTGTTGATTCTATGTCAAGGTCTCGATATCTTGATGGACGGTGTATCATACATTTTGATGTTATGATGATAGTGTTGAAATGATGTTGGTATTATGTATTTGAGTTCCGATACTATGATGACGATATCGGATATAATGTCGGTAATTATGTCTGGTATCCGACATCATTACCAACACTAAATAATAAAATAATAAAAAAAGGGATGGGGATATTTGTAAATAAATGGTCGATTGGATATAAATAATTGAAACTTAAGTAGTTGGATGTCAATAATTTTTGGCAAAAGCTACTGCGCCCCGAGACACGTCATATCCCCATGGGAACACAACATTTCTCACCTCCATATTCTATTAAACCTATGTATTGCTAGAAGTTTAAATTGTAAAGGAGCACGATATCCCCAGTGGCACAAGAGCCTCACTCATAATTTTTAACTTTAAATTTTAATTATATTGGCTATTTTCTATATATTTTTTCTTTTTGTTCTTTTTTCAAAAGCCACTAGTAGCCAAACACGTGATGTACACGTGCAGACAGCTCTACGGACAACACAGAGCTGTTGGCGCGCAAGAACTCAAACCAATAAACCCCAAAAACATTTTTTAGGGTTTTACAATTATCGTCTTTTCAGATAAAGGACACCTTTCTCTTCTTCAATGGCATGAAACCATTCTGCATTCAACCCGGAACCCACTTCAATTGCAGACCCCTACCCGCGGAAGTGGACATGACTTTCGCCTCCGGACTTCGTTTGCTCCGCTCTCACACCCAATCCTTGTCCGCCTCCGCGCCGTCTCGTCTGCTGCTAGCCAGACGAGTCTTGGAGCCCCGTTATATCTCCACGGCGGGCCCACACCTTAACCCCCGGAAGCTCTCCTCCGTCAGAGCTTCTTCGCGGCGGAGGGAGGGGGAAGAGCAGAACGGGAGTTTGTCTGCTGTGAAGGATGTCGTCGGAAGCGGTGGAGAAGTGAGCGAAGGTAAAATTGTTGTCTCCGAACTTCACAAGGAAGCAACGGAGGCTTACATGGCGTACGCAATGTCTGTGCTGTTGGGCCGGGCTTTACCCGATGTTCGAGACGGGCTCAAGCCCGTTCACCGTAGAATATTGTGAGTTGTTTGTGCGAGTTTTGCATTTATTTGTCTAATGTGGGAAATCTGTAGGTAGCGTGGAGGGAAGAAAGGAAAAAAAGATGCTTACATTTTACCTCTAGGTTTTGAGTTGAAGACCTCGTGTGTTCTCTGTAACTAAAACGCACTAAAGTTGAGCTTGGGTTATTTAATACTTGTTTTTTGTTCTATGTTTTTTTTAATGAGTTGAATGGCTGAACTTGAATCAATGTTTAAGTTCATCCAATCTATTTGGTTGGAAAAATATTATGAACTAAGTGGAGTCTTGTATAATGTTCCCTCGTGCTTGAGCACAAGTATATTTGAAGTGACTGTTTTCTTGTTCTCACTTATAAAATTAACGTGTGAACTCAAATTCGAGCACACCTTTTCAACAGAATATCCAATGGAGTTTGATTATGTGAGATCTTCCTTCTCTTTTTCAATAGCATAAATTGACGGAAAGCAGACCTCGAACCATGGACACAAAGTGATGGTTGGTCTATTATGTTGAAGTTAATTCTCTTTCCACTTCTTTATTTAGTTCCTGGATCTTAGCTTTGAGCTTTTGTGGACCAATCAAAATATGTGGAAAATGCTTCATTATTGGATGACTTAGCTGAAGAATTTATATGTCTATCTAAAGTTCGATCTTACCGATAACTGTTTACAGTTACCTTAACTTTACCTAATATGTCAGATGGCAGACTATGGATATCTTTTAAGTTCAATTTAAAAATTTTATGCGCTTATATATTCCCCTCTTGTATATTGTGCATTTATTAACTGTTGCTTCTGTGATTCAATGGTATATATTGCTTTAGATGAAACAACCTTATAACAGGAGTTTTTTTTTTTTTCAAAAATAGATATGCGATGCATGAGTTGGGCCTATCATCAAAGAAACCTCACAAGAAGTGTGCCAGAGTAGTTGGCGAGGTTTGTATTTGACATATATTATGTACTTTGAAAAGCTTCTTGAAAATTGTGTTATTGTTTATCTTTATGTTGTATGTAATTTTCATCTTTACATACTTTTGCCCTATCATGAAAATTGTTTTTCTGATTACAGGTTCTTGGTAAGTTTCACCCACATGGAGACAATGCTGTTTATGATTCATTGGTTCGGATGGCTCAGGTTCCTAACTATGCTGATATAGTCTTCTCAATGAAATATTTAACCAAATTTTAGTCAAATGCTTGTGCATAACGACAGCAACAACTGAAATTGTTTGTCTCCTTCATTTTCAAATGTAGATATGAAATATCAGATTTAATTATGTAAGTATGTATTGTTCTTCTATTGCTTAGTAAAGGAAGGGCATACTGTTATAATTGCAGAGAAGAGGGAGCACTAATAACCATTTTAAATTTCTTGTACTGGTATTGTATCTGTTGCAATGATACTGAAGTTTGCTTGATAAAGAATGTTTTCTTAGAGTTGAAGAATTTTAGAATATACTTCTTGTGAATATTTCTTATAAGTTTCTTCTTTCCTACTATAATGAATAATATGCAACACCTGTTACTTAACTACGGTTAAAAACATCATTTGTGGTAAGAATCTTTCAAAGTGTTTTCCTTGAACATCTGGTTCCCTCTATATGCTCATAGATGTTTTACTTCAAGAATTAGGGGGTGTTTTGGTATGTTATAAAGGAATGGGAAAGGGTATGGGTATAGTTGAGGGAGGAATAAAACCAATTCCACCCCATTTTTTAATGGATGATTCCTTATTTTTAATGTTTCAGTCCCATTCTTGTCTCCTTCCAAACAGTCATATTCCTTTCCATTTTCATTTCTTAACCTCAAATGGTCCCCGGCAACACCCCATTAGTACAGTTTTGTAAAACAAACAAGATCTGTTTGTCTTTTTTTTTTTCATCATAGAAATTCATTCATCTTTTTTTCTCTATAATTTGAAATCCATATCATTAGGATTTCTCCTTGCGTTCTCCCCTCATCCGTGGGCATGGGAATTTTGGCTCTATTGATGCGGATCCTCCTGCAGCAATGCGCTATACAGAGTGCAGACTAGAGGTAACCTAAGTCATTTTTAGAGCTTAATTCAAAGCTTCATTTAGTGGAATATTGTTGTGTATGACGTATATGCAACATGTTCAACAATTCCATTGGATACACATTGATATGCTGTTTTTATTTCTTCAGGCATTGACTGAGGCAATGTTATTGTCGGACCTGGACCAAGATACGGTAAGTGCTCCAACTTTTAAATTCCTACTTTCTTTATTTTAATTTTATTATTTTTTGTCCCTGCTTCTTAAATGACCTGTTTCACACTATGCAGGTTGATTTTGTTCCCAACTTTGACAACTCACAAAAAGAACCATCTTTGCTTCCTGCTCGCATTCCAAACTTATTATTGAATGGTGCTTCTGGGATTGCGGTATGTACCTAAGTCTCTAGTGTATTAAAGTTGCTTCGCCTGATTTTCTACTTGGGTTCTCGGATATATTTTCTCATTTTCTTCATATGGAGCATGATATGTCGCTTCTCCCTCAGGTTGGAATGGCGACAAATATTCCACCACATAATCTTGGCGAGCTGGTAGATGCGCTTGCTGTGTTGATTCACAATCCTGATGCAACGGTATCATTTTAATCTGTCAAGCATATCTATTTCATGATCTCCCTTATGATCTTCTAAAGTGAATGATAGTTTTTAACTAGGCTCATGATTTTGAGGTTTAGCTTTGTTCCTATCCTTTAAGATCTGACTTCATTGTGAGGCATTTTCGTTTTTTCTCCAGAAAGATGTTTGTCTCATCATTCTGCTTTTGTTACCTGCTTGGAGCACTGCATCAGTGCCAAGGTTATTTGTGTCATTTTGGGAAAGCAGATGGCTAATATGATTTGAAATAGTTAGCTTTTTGAAGAACATAATCAAAATAATTTTTGGATATACATAACTGTGTGAATTTTGTACCCTGGCAAAGGAAACAGAAAATAACACATGAAAGAGAAAATGATTTTCTAATCTTTTGTAGAGTCCATAAACTATCATGTACCATTGCTTCATTTGTTTTGTGACTTCACTAATGAAATTGAGAGGGGCTTAGGAAACACAATTTTTTGTTTCATATTAATGCCTAAATTTCTGTAATAAAAATAAAAATAAAAATCAGCAGCAGTGCTATGGTAGTCAATGCTACATTGTCATGGCATTGCTTTAATTTAATGAAAATCTACGTGTTCTGAGTAATGTCATCTTTTTATTTCCACGTGATCCGTTTTCTGGGTCTCACTAAAACAGCCTAAGTTGAAAAGTGAAACTTCACCATTTGACCATTAATTTTCTCTCTTTGATCTATATATTTCAGAATTTTTGCATATCTTGGCATGATTTTAAAACACAGAAGTGGATGACTTCCCTTGTATGATGCAAAACTGATCACAGTGCCAATTTCTCGCTATCATTCGTCACGATTTATTGTTAATTTGAAAGATGATAAATCTAATGGCTTGTTTCTCAATACATTTGCAGTGGCCACCTAATTCGCCTTTTACTGGGCTTGAAAGATTCTGTTGCTTTTCTCCTTCAAATTACAATTTATTGTAAATCAGAGATTCAATTATTATATTAGTTCATCAATTGATTTTTGTAACAGTTGCAAGAATTACTCGAGTATATGCCTGGCCCTGACTTCCCTACTGGAGGAATTATAATGGGAAATAGTGGGTAAGTAATTCATTAACATTGGTATCTTAAATTGCAAAAGTTGCCTGCATTCTGGATATTTCTTTTCTTTGCATCAGGCCTATCATCATAAATATGGTTTTGATCATTGGATTCAAATAGGCATGTTTTGCATGTCAGACTAACTGCAATAACAATCCATGTTAATTTCTAACTGACATATTAATTTTCCCATATGGAAGAAAATGTGTAGTGCTTATGTAGTTGGAGCTTATACTGTAAGTGCATTGGATGGAGGTAAATTATAGCTTTTCTTTTGCTACCAAAAAACTGTGTGAGTGTGTAGTGCTCCATGTGCTTGCATATTTGGAGTGCAATTTTCTTATCCTTCTCCTTTAGTCATATGTGCTGAAAAGCCTAGAATCAGCATCTTGTAGATTCTTCATTACCACTTCAATAGTCAATAGTTCATTTGCGTTTCCTATCAATTTCAAAATTTTAAGGTGAAATGTTTTGAAATTGTATGCACTCTGTGAAGTATTTTAGAGGCGTATCGAACTGGACGAGGACGTGTTGTAATCAGAGGGAAAACTGATGTTGAGTTACTTGATTCCAAAAGCAAGCGTTCAGCAATTATCATAAAAGAGGTTTTCATCTTTATCTGCCTCAAATTCAGTTTTTAACTATTGTGTTGTGGTATTTCAAATTCAGTTAGAAGATCAGTAAATTTATATAATTTTAAATTTGAATTTGTTTTTCTGATGAAAACAGATTCCATATCAGACCAACAAAGCTTCCCTTGTCGAGAAAATTGCTGAACTTGTGGAAAATAAGGTATCTAATTGATGATTGTCTTGTAGTGATTTCATGATTGAATTTCATAACAAGTCAATTGTGTTCTTTTTCATCTACTTTCAAAGAAGATAGGATGACTTGTCCTGATATGGAACACACAATTTGAACATGAAAGATACATATGATTAGTTTGTTTCTTGGTTGTAATTTGTCATTGCTTCTTTGATCATTATGTTCTTTTTTCCATTCCTTTCTTTTCTGGTGTTGGGGTGTTTCCTTTGATCTTATAATCAGTTTCTGCTTTTTATCTCTTGATTCTACTAAGTAATCTTATCATCCCATTCAGCCTCTTCATTTGTACTGTATGCTTATCTTTTTCTTAACTTTTGCATTTATTTTAAGAGTTTGGAGGGTATCAGTGATATACGGGATGAGAGTGACCGAAATGGGATGCGCATTGTGATTGAGGTAACTTCATATAAAATTTTCTTGTAGCATATTATTATCTAGTCTTCTAACTAAGTCTGAGTGTCTGACCTATGTTTCCAGTTTTTAAACTCTTGTATGTGCCACTTGGATTCTGCAAATTCCTGTTTCTTGCTCTTTCTGTCTTTCTTTCTTTTGGATTTACCATAATTAAACTTTTTCAGGTGAAGAGGGGTTCAGATCCGTCCATTGTCTTGAATAATTTATACAGGCTAACAGCTTTGCAGTCTACTTTTAGCTGCAACATGGTGGGGTGAGTAGTCTAAAACCATTTATGTAATATAAATATTCTTAGTTAGAAAGGTTTCACACAGTATTCACACGATAAGCATTTCATCAGCTATAAGAAGGCCCACTTTATTAGTTACTGTTCTATATTTTGATATGACAGTCAAATTAGGCTGCTTTTTTATTTCTATCTGAATTATACATCCCTTTGCAGGAATTGTGTGGTCAAGAAACATTTCGTTCTCCTAATCAAAGAGTTTTATGACGACTTTATTTATATTCTGTTGTATTACAGACTTTTTATGTTCCTCAGTTTTCAAGCCTATATAATTATAACATGGAAAGGCTACACGTCAATTTGATATTTTGACACAAATAACTTTTATTATGCATGAAAATGTTACTATATTCTACTGCCTCTCTTCTTTATGCTAATGATATATTGGTCATTACAATTATTAGCTAAACAGGGAGATTGATATTAGATTGTGGGAGATGTAACAAAAGTAATTTAGTTGGTTAATTTTTGTGTTTGATTAACTGAATGAGTTCATATTCAAGGATCCCCCCACAAGTCCTCCCGATCACTATAATAACTTGTTCGGTTCTTAGTACCTATTTTGTATCTTCGTTGTCACATTATTATGTTTTATCATTTTTCTTTTGTAAATGTCATTCCTATTTCTTTTCTTTTTCGGTGAATTGGTGTATTGGAAAAGAAACCCCTATTTTGTCTTCTATCATGTTCTATGTTTCCTGTTAGCAGCATTTGCTAGACTCTTTTGATGTTGGCTAAAAAACTGCTTTTTTTGTCCCCACTTCGTCATTCCTTGACCGTTTCCTCATACAGGATTCTTAATGGCCAACCAAAACAAATGGGGTTGAAGGAATTGCTTCAGGTAACAAGCTCTCACCACCTCCATTCATGATATATGCTATAACAACAGATGGAATATTTTGAATTATTCACTTCAATTCATTTTCTTTAAACTTGATGCAACATATTTTTATTGGCAAACCGTTAATTGATGTGCTTCTAATTACTACCTTTTTAATCCCCAAGGTGAACTTATAGATAAAATATTCAAAGCAAAGAGATTAAATAAGTTCATAACAAGATAAGACGAGTTAACTTTGATCTTGGTGAACACCTTTAGTCACAGATATAGAGCTCTTGTGAGTTTTAGGCTGAGTTAATGTATTTTAATAGTGAGGTTTCCCTTGTTAACTGCCCTTGTTAATTTTATCCTTTAATGTTGTGCAGGCATTTTTGTATTTTAGATGCTCTGTGGTTGAAAGGCGTGCAAAGTTTAAACTCTCTCAAGCAGAAGATCGTCATCACATTGTGAAGGTAGGCTTACAATTCCAGAAAGTCATTGGCTTCTGACATATGTAAAATGCCTAAATTTTTTTCCATCAACTAAATCTTAATTACAGAAAAAAGATGTGATCCTGAAAATAATCTTTGCTTAAAATGTGAATCTCATTGACTAACTTGCTTCTTCACTTTTTCCGTTGTATAATGGAGCTGTATGAAGTACTGAAATCATGATATCTGATATCTTTCTTTTTGGGTGTTTGGGAGTTAAGGGTATAATAAAAGGACTTAGTAACCTGGATAGAGTCATCGACATCATCAGGGAAGCTTCTAGTCATGTGTTGGCATCAACTAATTTAAGAAAAGGTAAGTTCTCCACGGAAAACTACTTTCTTTCTTTTTATGAAAGCGCAGAGAAACATAAACAAACTGAAGGGACCATAAATGACTGGCTTTTGTTCTTCTAAGTTACAATATAATTATTCACATGCATTCCAGAAGATATAATTGTTATCCTTATAATATGCTGTTCAATGCTGCTTTTTGTGAATTAGATCTGTCAATTTCCTCTTTAAGTTACCTTTGGAGGATAATCTATAGATATTGCTTAAGTGAAGAGTAGTTACTGTAATTTGTTAATTTTGAAGTAATGTTTTCTACTATAAAAAATGGGCTCACGCACATGTGCTCTTTTATGTGTCTAAAATCATATCTAACTTCTCTGAATTTAATTTTGCAGCACACCCCTCCTTGTTCAGCTATATGTGTACTCCCTCCGTCCCATCACGGCTCTTCGCGATTTCTTCATTTGTTTATCCCATTACACTTTTCACATCTCAAAAATAGTAAAAGCTTCAAAACAAATAATCTCTCATACAATATATTTTCAAAAATGCCACCCTCACCTAACCCACGTAACTTATTTTATCATTTATTTATTACAAAAAAGACTACGTACCCTCAAAGTCAATAAAGTTGGTAAAAATTTGATATTTCTGAAACTCCGAATCTACAAGAAACGTGAAGAGCCTAACATAATGGAGGGAGTATTTTTTTTTTTTGGATTTAACAGGTTTACTTGCTTAATATTCTAAAATTATCATAAACCTTGATAGTTGAATGTTGATACGATTTAGTAATTTAATTTATCGTTATTTTAATAAGCATATCCTAAAAATATAAGTCAATATATTCATGATTATTTAAATCATCAATACTGGTGTATTTAATACTTATTTACAAACATATGCTATGTATTTCTTTTTTTCAATTCTTCTTCTATTCTTTACAAATGATGAGAACAAAGTGGTGATATTGCTGTATACATGGACTGGATTATAACCTTAATTTGAATATTAAGGTTGACAGTGAGTATGATATTTAGGAACAATGATGAGTAAGTGTTGGTGTCTAACATCTTGATTGAAATCCATGCGGTAATGTTGTGCGTAATTTATTTTATTTTCAGTTCATATTTTGTAATTTTTTGACTAACTAGATTCATTACTGTGAAATTTCTATTACATGGGACTGAATTCTAAGTGTTGGTTTGAATATTTTGGACTTGACAATGTGTGAACAAGGAAGTTATGGTGTCTGCTTAATCAGACTCTTGCCAGATAGGTCATCACTGTGAAATTTAAGTGATTCCATGAGTATAATATCATTCATTGTGTAGCATCTTTGTGCAATAATATTGAATTGACATTTAAAAGACGGTTTATGGCTTTGAATTCAACTCTTTGAGACAAGCCGGCATAAATTTACTTATCAAATAGATTATTTTTTTGTGCAGAGTTTAATTTTTCTGACAAGCAAGCTGAAGCCATACTGGATATAAGCCTCAGAAGGCTAACATCTCTTGAGGTATTTACATGTCTTCTGATTTTTATATTTATATAGCGTTTGCACATATTTCCTGACATATTAAAGGTAAATTCTTGAGGTATTTATTGTGTTCTGTGTTTTTCTTTCCCCCAGAAAAACAAATTTATTGAAGAAGGAGACTCTTTGTCGGAACAAATTTTGAAGCTACGGGATCTAATTTCTAATAAAAACCTGATACTTCAGGTAGTTTTCTGCTGGAGCTTCATTGATATCCATTTCTCGGAAACATTTTGAATGCAATATTTTGTTGCTTTAAATTTCATTGTCATGCTCATTCTATCAGTATAGGCGATTAAGATGTCAATATTGTGTAATATCCAAATCTTTTTATTTCCTTTTTTTATTATTATTTCAACCGTTATCCGTTTTAGAACTACTATACGTATACTAGCTTATATCTGTTTTTATTCAGGCATGTTTATTATTTTGTCATCATGATGCTGCGCTGAGTTTAAAAAATAAAATATTAGCTGACTTTGCTTTTTTGAAACCGCATGTTGTCATATTCTGTTTTCTTTATCTTTTATGTTACTTCTTGTAGTCTTGTCCTGCATCTGCATGAATGTCCTCCATATTCAGTGTTTCACATGGTTACCTTTGCTGGGCTTAAATTGATGGGATATGGTTGTCTAATCTGTTATGAATTTTTGGTTTTAACACATAGTTAATCAAAGAGGAAGCAAATGATATCAAGAACAAGTTTTCTACTCCTAGGCGTTCAACGCTGGAGGATACTGATAGCGGTCAAGTTGAGGATATAGATGTCATTCCGAATGAAGAAATACTTCTGGTACATGCCTTTGTACTGATTATTTCCAGAAAAGAAATATATGCATTGATGTTGCTACTTGCTAAGAAATGTTCCACATCATCTTTTAGGCAGTTAGTGAAAAAGGCTACTTAAAAAGGATGAGGCCCGATACTTTCAGTCTTCAAAATCGTGGGACTATTGGGAAATCAGTGGGGAAACTGAGAGTAAATGACACCATGTCTGATTTTCTTGTGTGTCGCACCCATGATCATGTCCTATACTTCAGGTACTTGCTTCCGTTTTTTCTGTTTTGACTTTTCGGGTTTTGCTATTTTCTTTAATTTGCCTCGCCATCTACTTATTGGTAAAAGCAAGTCTTTATGCTGTAGCTTTTTCAATGCAGCAAACATCTATGGAAAATTTGTCTGAAGAGTTACACAGTTGTTATGCACTCTTTTATCACCATGACTCCCATACATCTATTGAAGAAAGCTCACATATCAGTCTAGAATCAAATACTCTGCTACCTACCCCCTCAAGATTAGAGCACTACAAACTTACATTTATTGTTATCTGTTGATGTGATCATTAAAATAAATTGTTGCACCCCGCCCCCTTCATGCGCGCATGATCTGTGGAAATTGCTACATTGTGAGTTGCACAACTCCATGAGGTACAAAGAGTGAAGCCGTTGAAATGAATTCTTTTCTGAATCTTTTCCGTATTCGGTTTGGAGATGATAATGCTTGCCTGGAATGAGCATCCCTGCGACTCAGACATGGTAAATACAAAGGAAAAAATAAAAGTAAAGCAGGCTATTTAACAACTACCACATCATGTTAGTTTATAAAGTTAGGAAGTGATATATAGAATAGTTAAGATATCAATTTATGCTAAATCTGCTTCTGCTGTAGAGAAGTGGTTCAGTATTGTCTAATCCATTATGACTTGATTTTGATATTCAAATATAAATATTCCTTTACTTACTTTTGCAGTGATAAGGGAACAGTATACTCAGCTCGAGCCTATAAAATACCTGAATGCAGCAGGGCTGCTGCTGGCACACCTTTAGTCCAAGTACAGCGTTATCTTTGACCAAGTAATTGGCTTGTAATCTTCTCAAGTTTTGTTAAATGCTCATTGAATTTTTCTTGGATCCAGATCTTATCCCTATCTGATGGTGAGAGAATAACCTCAATTATTCCAGTTAGTGAATTTGAGGGAGAACAATATCTTATGATGCTTACTATGAAGGGTTATATCAAGAAAATTTCTTTAAACTTTTTCTCGTCGATAAGGTCTACTGGAATCATAGCAATTCAACTGGTTTGTCCACTTCTTGGTGCCTCCAATTTTTTGTAGATGCCATCACGCCTAATAAATAATATAATAACATATCGAACTGACAGGTCCCTGGCGATGAACTAAAATGGGTGAGGCGTTGCACAAATGATGATTTTGTAGCCATGGCCTCCCATAATGGAATGGTGATTATGAGCCCTTGTGAGAATGTAAGTCAATTCTTCGTTTTGTCCTTCCCCATACTCTGCTTGCTAAAAAAGAGCTTTGTCATTAATACTGGTGTTTAGAAGATATTCTGAAATATGATCATCAGCTATAATTTGGCTTATGAGTATATCCTTCTGGTATCATTATTATCTATCAGTTTCTATGCTTCTCCTAATTTTATTTTTCCCATTGTTGTTCGATTGTTTGTTTAGATTAGAGCACTTGGAAGGAACACTAGAGGTGGAATTGCTATGAGATTGAAAAAAGGTGATAAAATGGCAAGCATGGATATAATACCTGCATCCTTTGGTGAAAAATTGGAGAAAACACTGCAGACCCAGTAATCTTTCTATTTTATTAATTTAATTTAATTTAATTAATTATTTTATTATAGTTAACCAAACTAGGTCGTAATATTTTGTGTATAAACTTACAACTATTCTTGGTTTATTTGTGCAGTGGCAAGGTAGTTACTGGTCCTTGGCTACTTTTCATATCTGAGAGTGGCTATGGGAAGCGTGTCCCCCTTGCTAGCTTCAAGGCATCACCGCTGAATAGAGTTGGTCTGATTGGTTACAAGGTAGGATATTCTACTAGGATAACGTGATGGAGTGTTCTCATTTTTTTATGATTTACTTTTGGGGTTGTGTGAGGCAGAGTTATTATTAACTCACATTAAATGTTGGACATCCATCTAGTTCATTGTAATCATGACTCTCTGTGCTTGATGCAGTTCTCGTCGGAAGATTGTCTTGCTGCTGTATTTGTTGTTGGATTCTCTGTCGGAGGTGATGCTCGCATACTTTTTTACATTTTATATTGGCCGGAGACTTATAAAATTAGAGATTAACATATCAGTTTGAACAGATGTTGGAGAAAGTGATGAACAGGTTGTCCTGGTGAGCCAAAGTGGAACTGTAAACCGTATAAAAGTTCGTGACATCTCCATCCAGTCTCGCTATGCAAGGTAATCTCTTAGCCAGAATTTAGGAACCCCTTTTTTCCAAGTAATCTGGGGTTCGCAGATTTTGTACTTCACATAAGCCGTTGGCTTTTGTGTTTTAGTTGTGTTGGATTACTTTTTGGACCCCCCCTAAGAAAAAAAAAAAGAAACCCTAAAACTATCTTTGTTGATTGTTGGAACATCTTGTCGTGTATTTATCATTGTAACCTTGTAAATTGTGGTGGGCTGAAATTTGACATCCAAGTTAAAATATAAGTTCATCAATTTTGTTCCCTCAAAAGATTGGTTTAAGTATTTCTTGTTCACTCAAGTAGTTCCAATTAGTATCCTGCATGCATTTATTCGATTTGTGGATTAATCCATTCTTAAACGGGTTATATAGCTGATTCTTTCTCATGTTTATTGTGGCAGAGGTGTGATTCTGATGCGTCTAGAGCATGCTGGGAAGATCCAATCGGCTTCCTTAATATCAGCCACCGAAACAGAGTCTGAGGATCTCGAGGAGGCCGTAGCATGAGCTAATACTGAAAGAGCAGGTTAGAAAAACTGTTGCATTGTGACTAGGTTTTACTTTGCATATAATTCCTGTAACACCTTTTGTGCACCATTTTATGGAAGGACTTCTTTTTATGGGTATATAAAATTTCCTTCCATTTCATCTCCTCAGCTTCTAACTTTTTCTCTCGGTGATATTTGATTCAAAACACATCATTTAAAATGCAAAGTGTAGTTTATCTGAAATGAAGAATTGTACTCCCTGGTCCCAACTTCACGTATTGTTGTGGAGTTTAAGAGTATATATAAATATATATCCATCCGTACCACAAATGTTTGCACGCTACTTTATGCACACATATTAAGAAAAGTGATAACTTTTAGGGGTATTATGGTATTTTTGGTAATAAATAAATGATAAAGTATATTAGGTGTGTTAGGTTAATGTGGTTTTTTGTAAAAAAAGTGTATGAGAAGGGTGATTGTGTTTGATTTTTTACTTTTTTAGGAAGGTGCAAACTTTTGTGGGACAATCCAAAATGGAAAGTGTGCCATTTAAAAGGGACTGAGGGTTATATATATATATATATATATATATATATATATATATATATATATATATATATATATATATATATATAAAGAGGTAATATTTTAGTTAATTTAATAAAAAAAGTATGTAAAGTTGTTAGGAGGAGAGAAAAATTGAGTTTTATATTGGGATGTGTAAAAGCGGATATTATCAGTGTTTTTTTTATCACTTATTAGTAAAAATAAAGTGTGTATTTGTGGGACAGATAAAAAATGAAGGTGTGAAATACCCTGTAAAATGGAGTGAGTAGTAATTTAAATTGATTCTTTTCCTCTAGAATTTGTAATGGAATCCATTTACTTTTATACACACAAGTATTTGTACCTTATCAAAATTATCTATCAACATACACTACAAAGAGAAGGCTGAAAAACTAACTGATATCTGAGGCGCATGCACATAAACATAATCAAGCATCTATATTATCCAGTGTTTCCCAATGTGTGTAGGAAGTAAACAAAATATACTTTTAAATTCACTCTTTTTTAATTTGTTCGTCCTAAAAATGTTCACTTTCACAAAGTGAATTCAATTTAATAATTCCACAAAAAACCTTAGTTTTAATAATTTTGTTAATATAGTTTTTCTCAATATTTCTGATTTTTTTTTCGACTTTAAGACTGCCTGATAATCATTAGTCAATCAAGCCTTATCTAATCCTAATTTAGCTTAACAAGGTGGTGGGATAACTGCCCAAAAAAGGAATCTGTAATCCTTCTCTTGGAAAAAACGAAACCTAATGGGCTTGGCTCAATTAAAACATGGCGATATACTATTTGGGCCATGAGGATGGTTAGTTATTAGAAAGGCCTTGGCTATCACACAAGACTATTTTAGGACATGTACCCATCACATCATTATACAAAAAGAAGCAAACAGATTTCCCACTACTCTATTACAATTTAACTCAATACAAAAACCAAATTCAATTCGAGCACTACCTGTCGAAAGCTATAGCTATTCGACATCTTCTAGAGAGCGTCAACCGCACTCGTCGATTATTTTGGAAGTTGTCTACCACTGTCCGTCGACCGCCAAACGATTAAGGAAAAATCAACCATGAGTGGTCGAACGATGTCAAAAGAAATCGAGCACTGGTGGTCGAACAGTTTCGGAAATATTGACGGAACAAGGTCGATTAAACCACTATTCACGAAATGCAGATTCGAAAATCAACAATCCCAAATCAGAAACGAATCCAAATTATTTTAATGATTGCGACCCAAGATGGGTACTAATTTGGGTTCTCCAATAATGACTATGGCAAACGAAATTAATGGGGGTGGGATACTAATAACTGCTCCGATCAATTGCCGGCCGTCCAGTAAGTACTATCTTTCACCAAGAACCCCACTGCCATTAGAAAATTAGATTTCTTACTCATCATCGTCATGTTCTTGAATCAAATTAGCTAAAGAAAATCCTGCAGGTTGGACTGTAACAATGATGATTTTCAATTTAGTGTGGTGGCTTAGTTAGATGAGACCTTCTTCCTTTTTCTTTCTTCGTTCTTCCTTCTCTTTTTTCTTTCCTTTCATTTCCTGGGGATGGGTGTATGCTCAAGTGGCTGCATTCCTTTCATTTCCTGGGGATGGGTGTATGCTTAAGTAATTTACACTTTTAAATAGGTGGATGAGTGATCTTAAATTTAAAGGGTATAATGATAAAAGTGAGGAAGGTGTATACATAATTTGAGTAGGTGCATACGGTAAAAAAGTGTGCGCGGGAGCTATTAGAAAACTTGGACTGACTCGGGCCAACCCAGTTGAACTCGGTCATCATCCACGGCCTGCCCAAATAAGGTCTGGCTGGTTCATCCGACACCATCTGCAGTCATCACACCATGCCACCAAAAGTAGGTGTGCCAATAACAATTAATAAAATAAAATTATACAGTATAAATTAATAAGTATCTAAAGATAAAATAAACTTTGAACCAAAAAAATATTACATCAAGTACCAAGGTTGAAAAAAAAAAAGGAAAGAAAATAAGTATGAAATCAATAGATTAAAAGTGGATTTTAGGGTTCTTAGACATCTGCTGTGTACTATCTACATCACTTACCAGTACCTATGTACTTGGGCGAGTTTCTGCAGATCATAAACGTGAAAAAACGAGGCTCGATGGCAAGAATGCCTATCCATCGCCTGCGGACTCTTCAATCTTTACAGCAACATGGTATTCATTATCAGCATCTGAGACGTGCCAACATAATTTATCGGCTCAGCATTACAATAGTGTCAGCGAAACAGCAGCAGAGCGAAGTCGCACACCATCATCGTCCCATTTATTCAGAGGTGCAGCGGCTCCAGCAATGATAGCCTGATACCACAAACAAGAACAATGAATGCATCTGAATAGTATGAAAGAAAATCCAACATAATTTTGTTGGAGCTATTCTTTGGAGAATGATCAATTGGTGGTTATCACCACATTTGAGAAATACGAAACACACGCAGAAGGTTGATACAGAAGACGTGCAGCATGATAGACCTACCTTTCCACTATTAATAGCAGCAACAAGTGCAGCACGCTGTTCATCTCTGCCAAACTCGTAGAAGTAATAGTTTCTGTAAAAAATAAAATATAAATGATAGAGAACATTAGAATTGTATAAGGATCATCAATCAACATTTTTAGGAAACTTGAAATGAAAAATGACTCGCTAGTAACATCTAGGTTTGGAAGAATATTCAAATTACAATATGTAAGTAAAAAATCACAACGTTTGACAAAGTACATGATAAGGTCCATTTGTTACACTTTAGTAGGTTACTCAACAGTCCCAGATCTTTTCCATCCAGGGTTAAGATAAATACATAGAACACACATGATATTTCTGCTTGATGGCTAATAAAATGAGTTAATAAAGACAAATGGACATACAGCAGCTGCGTTCAAATAAAAATACCTGTAACCTTCGTCTTCCTTAATCTTGAGTGTTCGGGCAGCGTACAACGTTGCACCTCCTGCTCATATGATTTTAAGCAGTTAGAGATCACAAGTCTGATGAAGAAACTCAAAGGTTTGATGCTTCTTTTCTTGAGAACCGGGCAACAAAATACCTGGGACAAATATTTTAGCTGCCTCCTTCAATGAACCTAAATCAGTAATGTCTTTGGCCTGCATAAATCAGAGCAAGCACTTTGTTAAGATGATAAATGAATATAGCACTTCTAATAATGATTATCCATTCCTCCGGAATAAGTCCTGATCTGAAAAAATAAAAAACCTTAAAGACTAAAGTTCATATATCAAATAACAACCATTTGAAAATTCTTTAAAAGCTTTATATGTTTGTATTAGTCTGTTGTAATAAAGAAGAAGCAGAATATTCTACAAAAGAATTAAATTGAGAGATCAATCAATTTATATATCTTAGAATCTGAGAGGTCAAGAAGTATTACATTCACGAACCTCAAAGAAGGTGATCTTAAGTTGATTTGATGGTCGAATAACCACACTCAGAACTTCAGATCTGTATGAAATTGCAACCATGTAACAATTTATTGTCACGCTTCAAGAAGAGTCGGGATATGGAACGAATAAAATAAAAGTAGAAGTCGATTTTGAGAGTGAAGAAAGCCTTTACCCATCAGGAGATGCAAAACGTGCAGCAAAAGGCTTTGGCTTAGCTTTGTCACCATAGAGTGATAATCCCGCATTATAATCCTAAAAAGTCAGCAAACCTCCTTTTATAATTTGAATGACCGACCTAGAGACATAACTTCAGACATTTGCTTCAAAAGCTTCAGAGTCATATTTCAGTATAATGGTTGGATACTTAACATGAAAAACAAGGGATCAACAATCCAAGAATGGCATATGGAAGTGATAAATTTCTTGAGTTTATGACTTATTATATTAAAAAAACATTCATCCCAAAAAGATAGGTTTGGTCAAATTTTCACACAGATGTATTTATTGCCATTGGTATGGTAAAATTAACCCAAAGCTTTCCATTTCCCCCTTTTAGAATTAAATGAGCTTGTTAAAAATAAAAAATGTTGAGCATGATCATTATATACAAATAACACTTAATTAATGTACAAAAAGAGCAAACGAGCCTATATGGATGGACGAAAAAGGAGAGGGTGCCTTTTTTGGGACAGAGGGAATCTGTTAAATACAAACCAACAGTATGAAATTTATCATATTCTTATACAGCAATCAATATGCTAAAAATGCACATGAGCTATTAGGAAAAAGTCACCATATTAAACAATTACAACTTAGCAATTCCATATCGTCATTTTTCAGTACCCTAATTATGGTCATCATACACTGAATAATCAAATGGTTAAAAAAAAAAAAAACTCCAGCAATCCCGCAACATAGACAGTCAATCCTCATAAAAAAAGGGGATAAGACGAAATCAAATCACTAGGAATCGCAACAAGGACGGTAAATGATATAATAAGACGTACATCAGGTTCGTTGATGTCCTGGAAATCGGGAGGCACGCGAATCGCAAAGCCATCGCCATAGAACTGGAACCAAGACTTGGTATTAGCAATGCCCGCGAGAAAGGACTTGGATGAATCGGAAGAAGGCGGCGGCGGCGGAGTTGGTGGTGGTTTGTCAGCAAGTGCGGCGGCGGATGACAAGGTTAGCAGTGAAGAAGTGGTAAGAGGTGCGAGAATTAAACTTCTTCTTGCGATAATGGCATCAGAAATGGAGGTTGGGTGGGCGAGGGTTTTGGGGGGTGGGTGGTGAGAGAGGGATAGTGTGGCCATGGGAGAGGAAAGGGAGGGGATATGCAAAGAAGAAAACGGATCAGTTTCCTTTCCGTTGCAAGAAAATAAAAAAAAATAAAATTCTCCCACACTCCTACCTCCATTATTTATTTTTAGAGACTCATTTGTGAGATAGACCCATCTAAAGTATACTCCCTCCATCCCGTTTCAATGTTTACATTTCTATTTTACGCGTCTCATTTCAATGTTTACATTTTCCTTTTTAGGAATATGAGGCCCACTTAAAACAATTTATCATCCAACACTAATACACCTATCCACTTTACATTAAATATTATATTTTCCATTCACTATCTATTAAAATATAATACTTTTTAATCGACGTGCAAAAAACAAACGTAAACATTGAAACGGGACGGAGGGAATACTTTTTATATAGATAATAGATAAAATATACTTGTTTGTAGTTTTTAAAGTATGTTGAATTATACATTAAAGTATGATTTTAGAGTGAACCATTAAACATGTATCTATACAATAAACATACTTTAGTGATGAATCGATCCGTCTCACACCCATTTCACAAATAACCTGTCTCACAAAAGACTGTCATTTAGTTACGGTCCTACGCACCCAATTGATCTTACATGATTTTACATTATTTAATTTTAAAATTATAAGATTTTTTATAAAAAAATAATCTATAAATAAATAAAATAAAGAATTTATGAATATTTATACGCAGGGGGTGAAAAAATTAAAATAGTCTGTATGGACAGCTCAACGGGTGTGAAACTTGAAACTAAAGATCAATGTTCATCTCACATTAGCAAACAACTTCTCAAAATGAAGGGTTCTTGGTGTGCATTGTCAGTAGTCCAAGTCTCTATTAATCAATTGAGTTATTATAATTTAATCCTCTATCACTTTGTTAGCTCAAGATGTGAGGGCGCTCAGAGTTAGTGATTCCACTTTTAAAAACAAAAAGCAATCGTATCGGAATGTGGGAGCGCTTTGGGTGGTGGGCGATGCCACCTTTAGAAATCAAAAGTCTAACAAAATGTGCAAATGTGTTTGCAACTTGCAAGCTTAGTTAACAAATATATCCCTAGGAAATTCCGCCATTAGGAACCAAAAGTATAACAAAATTTATAAATGCGTTTGTTAACAAATATATGAACCCAACAATGCAACAAAATTTAGAATGCGTTTGCAATTTTATTAACAAATATGTTCGCGAGAGTGTTTATGAACCCATTAACTAATATGTTAGTGAGGTTTTGAACAGAATATATATAGATTTGAGTTTGAACTGATATATATTTGAGTTGAAAATTCAAGCTCGACTAGTTGACATGACTTGTTTTTTTTTATCGGTAAATGTTAGTTGTTAGTATAGTTAGTAGTTAGTGTACACTAAATCTACTTACTCTCATAGTCAATAATTAGTGTACACTAAATTTCCTTACTCCCCCTTCTTCAAGCCTCTTTATTTCTTCACTTCACTCCTAATTCGTTCCCAATGGAAATCAAACCTGAGTCTGGCTTTTTAAGATAATCTACTAAACTAGAACGAATATATCTCATCGGGAGTCGCATACTTCAATTTATATTCTCAAATAATTAAGATCCATACATATATCAATGTTAACCAAATAAATTATTTTTACTCATTTCTACCCATCCATTATGACCCAAACACAAACATGGTGTAAAAGTAGCTTTTACACAAAAGTGTTGGAGGGATTTGAGGATGGCATGATGGATGTTGTTTCTCGATTAATAATTTCTCGAGTCAACTCGAATCCCAAGGGAGCGTAGACAATTGTAGCCCCCCTTGCTCCATATGTCCAAATCCAAGGTCCCACTTTATACAATACATGTTCGTTCCCGTATCTATTTTGTTATTTTAGTCCGTCCTATTACAAAGTCTTCATTTTCTTTTTTAGATTGATGTGACTACACATGACTTCACACTCAACACTAATACAACTACCAACTATACTTTAAAATATTATTTCTCTCACCTCAAAATACATTAAATTATTATATTTCTTAATCTGCAAAAAGTAAATGGATACATTTTAAGGGACTGAGGGAGTGCACTACAATAAAATTATCAACTTTATAATTGTAAAAACATTTTTTAGTTTGGACTAAGTATTTCGTGTGAGATCGTCTCATGTAAAGATTTACATATAACGAATAAAAAGTGATAATATTATTAACAAAAAGTGATATTCAATCGATAAAATATGATAATAGTGTTGTGAACTATTTATTGAACAATTTATAATATAAATAAAAAGTGATAGATTAACATTTTATAGCAAAAATATTACTATCACTTTTTATTCATCTCACGCAAAAATTTACTATAAAACGGTGTCACACAATTCTTCGTCAATTATTATTTTTATTTAATTAAGTTAATTAAAGAATGTACAAACCAGACTATATATATAAATATTGCATCGGACTAAGTTCCAGCTTGCTTCCACCAAATCTAAATAACCAAAAGAAGAACAAAAAGGAAAGAAAAGCCACAAATTAAGCTTCACTATGCCAATTAATTACTATGTTAATTAAGCTACTTTGTGGATAACACACTTAATTAGACTATGCAATCTCAAATGGGATCACCTGCTATACAACGATGTTTCATCTCCTATTACACAAATTAAATACTTGTCACGTGTCATAATCAAAGATCAAAATTCAATACATGCCCCAAGGGTTTAATGGTCATTTGTAGGGTATAGTTTTTTTATATAGGGAAACACCAATAAAACATGAAATGTGTAACAATGAGATGCAATCTCCCCTAATTGTAAAAGAAATTTAATGAGTAGATTTCATGTGGAACGATTGCATACATATTAATTTACACTTTTTTTTAAAAAAAATTTAGTGAAATGTATATATCTTTTAAAGAAAGTAAATTTAATCATAATCAATATATATCTTATTACTTCCACAATCTCACTTTTAAATTGATGGGTTTAATTTATCACACATGCATGAAAGTGTCCTGAAAAATAAAAAATAAAAACAAAGAAATTGGCAACTATAAGTCTATAACCTTAGGTTATAAAACTATTCGTATGACATTAAAAAAAGTGACACATGTTTTAAGAAAATGTGATCATATCATAAAAAATAGAGCTTTTTGACTTAATGCCACATTTTCTTGAACAATATGATCACTTCTTCAATCAAACAAATAAAATGTAATAACAAAATTTTCTTTCCCAAAAATATAAAATCATCCATTACTTTTTATGTACACCTTCTCCAAATTAAAACAAAACCCACATTAAAAAATCCTAATTATTTAAAACAAATTAATAATTAAAAACAAAATCAACTAACAACGAAACCCTAACACGGATCCATCAGCAACCGAAACGGAGACCCGACAATCCGCCCGGGCCTCCACATGGTGCGTAAAGAAATGCAGTATCCGAACCCGACCCGCCATCTCGATCCTCGACTCCAGCTCCATGCTCGGCCCGACCCGTATCCCACTAAGCCCGTCCGTCACGGTAGGACCCACGCTGTCGGGCTGGCTGGAGACGGAGAGCGGGAACGGCTTGACGGAGAAGGTTGCGGCCATGTACTGCGTCCTCCCGGCGGCGATGTTTCCGGCGGGGACGAACATGAAGCCCACCGGAGCTCCGGCGTAGAGGAGGCGGAGGGAGCTGTCGTAGTGGGAGAAGGCGGCGCGGTTGGGGTTGTTGACGGTGATGTATTGGGAGAAGGTGAAGTCGACGGTGGAGGAGTTGGTGACGGAGAAGGCGGGGAGGTTGACGGCGTTAACGGAGACGGTGGGGTCTTTGGGCTTGATGACGGCGAAGTAGACGATGGAGGCGATGATGATGAGGAAGATCAAAAAGATGGTGGCGAGAATGCATGACGCTGCGTTTGTACGCCCGGTGGTGGGTGGTTTGATGTGGGGTGGGTGAGAATGGGACTTGCTCATTTCTTGATTTTTTTTGTTGTTTTTAATAATGTTGAGCAAATTGTGTTTTTGGTTGCAGATTGAGTGAAGGTGGTTAGTGTTGATATTAATGTGAGAGAGAGGGAAGAGAGGAGAGAGAAGTTTATAAAGGTACATTTGGTTTAGAGTATGTAAGAAAAGACTTTATATCAATTAGTTTGGGAGCATTTGCATTATTGCCCACCTTAGGTAATAACCCAACTCTTTTAAAAACATCAAATTCACTCACTTAGGTAATAACCCAACTCTTTTAATAATTTCAAATCATTATTTTTAAATTATTTTCCTCTCTCTCCTTACCATTTCCAGAAAATTATAAAGGTTTAATAAACTGTAAGTACGAAAATTAATTATAGAAAAAAAACTAAATCATATTAATTAAATTATAAAAGAATCTCATATAGGATTATAACTTTTATTCCTCTAAGTGAAACTTTGTGATTTTTCAAAAAATCATTAGTTTGAATGAATTTTTTCCTAAATTTATTTTAATTAAATTGATAGAATACTTTTAAAATATTTAATTTCCCAAACCCTTAGTAATTATTTAATTGACAGGATTTGTTTGCCCAATTCCTTGTAGTAGTCTAGGATTATGATTATTACTATAATAATAATAATAAAAATAATAATAATAAATTATTATATTTTTGCTTAAATAATTAATAGATAGAAATGAATGGAGTGTTAACGTAATAATATATTAATAATTAATTGAAATAAATGTATTATGGAGTATGTATTAATTGATAGAAAATATTTATTTAAATTGACGGAATAATGTTACACTACAAAAAAATTATTTTTTACCAAAAAACTTTAATTTCATTGTTAAATTGACTTACCAACGGATTAGCAACAGAATCCATAGGTAAAATTCCATTGGTAAAATGGTGGTTGATAAATTTTTAGCAACGAAAAATCAATTCCGTTGGTAAATAATTTCGTTGCTAATAATTCCGTTGGTAATTTATATTATAATTTCCTTGTTAATCCGTTGGTAATTAGCAACGGATTGAATTCCGTTGCTAAAATAGAGAATAAATCTGTTGGCATTCCATTGTTAAAACAAAAATGACATTTTGTTGCTAATCTATTGATAATTACCAACGGATTGAATTCCATTGATAAATTTGATTGCTAAAAAATATTTTTTTCGTAGTGTTATTAATTTTAATTAATAATTGAGGGACTCATTCTATTAAAATTGTTTTAGGCAATCCTTTCTAAATTTATTAACTACACAATTGATATTAATTAATCAATGCCGAGCACAATGAACAGAATGAGTTCAATAAATAATAATTATTAAGATCATAATTAATAATTATCTTTATTTTTATTATTACATTCTGTAAATTTTCTAATCAAAATTATTAGTAGTTTGACTTTGAGATACATAGTTTATTATAGGGGCATTTTAGTCAATTCATCTCAAAATTGGGCAGATTGTAACATTTTGTTCAAGATGGGCATCTTTGATGAATCAAATTAGAATTTGGGCACCAGGCCCCAATTCCTCATTAGTTTGGGACTATGAAGTTTTGTGCCATCTATGACTTTTAGGGGCCGTTTACTTTTAGTGGGGGGTTAAGTTATCTTAAGTTAATTTAACCCATGAAGTCAGTGTTAACCCCGATTAACCATTTTGTACAGGTTTGTTTACTTTGAGGGTTTCTGTAGAGTAATTTTACAAAATTACCCTAAATATAGACCCAAATTTCTTCAGAATAATATTCTTCTTCTGCAATTTTCTCTCTCTCCTCTCCACTTCATAGTAATGTTCTCTCTCATGTCTCTCCCCACCATCATCTCCTCTCCAAAGACAATCCTCACCACCTTCGTCGCCGCCTCGCCCTCCTTCCTGGTAGTCGCCGACATGCCACCTTCCCTCTTTCAAAATATCTCCACTTTAATTTCCACAAAATTATGAACAATATCAATGGTAAAATTTCTCTCTCTAAAACATCTCTCTCCCCCTACCGCAACTGCACCGAACCCCTTCCTCCTCCACACCACCATCAGCATTGGCCTCCACTCGTTGCCAGCGGCTTCCCCTTGCAGCCCTGACTCAAGATTCGTTTCTCTATCTCTCCTCTAGAGAGATCTGAAATCTCTGAATTAAGGCAGAGGTGTTGGGATTAGGTTTGTTCTTATGTTCAGGGTGGTTACTTATTCTTCCGATGACTTAAACAGGGTGCTCAGATGGCCCCGCCGCCGTAATGGTGGCGGTTTCTTTCAGAAAATTCAGACGGCGCTTCGATTGAGGCGTCTTGGAGTGGTGGTGTGCTGTATTCGACTTCATCGATGGTGTGGAAAGGTTGGATTTTGATGAAGGTGGTGCCATGGATTGAGTTGAAGAAATTTAAAACCAGAATGTAATGGAGATTTTTCGATTTAAATGCTACAGACTTCGGAATCTTTGAGAGTGAGTAAAGGGATTTTGATCTGAGTTTTTAATTTCTAAGAAATCCAGAAGAGATGAGAGAGAAATTCAAGAATAAAACCCTTTCCCTTGTGCAGAAATGGATTTGATAAAAAAATTCAAGAAATTCAAGGATTGTTTGCAATATCATCTGTTAAGTTCTGGGAAACAGATGACAAAAGCAAGTTTTCTCCACCTTAAAATGAGGACAATTGTGGAATTTCCAACCTTAACCCTCGATGCCATGAATTATCCGCCCATTTGAGCGGTTTATTTAACCCTTTAAACAGTGTAATTTGGTCCGGGCTGATGAGGGCCCGAAGGTTGTCCTTCGTCCCAAAACATGGAAAGTAAACAAGGGATAACTTGGTGATAACCCCTTCTAACCCCTTTAGTAAACGGCCCCTTAGAGGTTTACCTAGTTGATCATGGTAACCGAGTGTACACCTCGTGTGAGAAGGCCGTCCTAGATTTTAGTACATCATTTTTTCCCTCATACACCCATTTTATTATATTTACAAAAATATAAATAAGTATAAAGTCTATTATACCCTTGATGAACATAACTCCTCCCCCTCACACTCGCATTTAATTCATAACATTACACCTAATTCACCAAAAAAAAAATAGCATTCATACACAACCCCTACACTCATTTCATCCCCTCAATTTTCTTGGCAAGACTGTGAAAACCTCTAGCCCAATCGCACTATAATGTCGAAGAAGCAGCAACAAAGAGGCTAAAAGTGTGCTATTTTAAACGTTTTGATCAAGTTAGATGTTATTTTTAATCAGTTGGATTCAGTAGCAGTCGCGATTTTCACGACCAACCAGAAACGAGAGTTGTTAGATTGTTCGACCGACGACGAACGAAATTTCAAACACTGTTCGACGGATGTTGGTTGAATGATTCCCATGTTTTCATCTGACGTTGGAAGACAAAATCACAAATTTTTGTCCAACGTTGGACGATAGAATCTCCATTTTCATTTGTCGTTGGACGAACAATGGGATATGTTTCATTCTACATCGAACGAACAAGGCAAAGTGACGACGTATATCATTGGAATGGAAACGAACCCGACACCATGTTAAGTACATTTTCAAAGGTTCTAGATACGAAAATAGTTTCAACATAGACATGAATGAATACACAAAAGCATAATTCTGGAATACGAAAATAGTTTCTACATATACACTTAGACTATTCCTCAGCTTCCTCTTCATCTTCATCTTCACTGTAGTATATTGCTTCAGTAGATGGGCCCTATTCCATATATTCAAGTTTATTTCGGTTCCAATGCATACACATATCTAGAAAAATAAAACGAGTTATCACATGTAATTACACAAAAAATACCCTATGTGTAGTACTAATCGGCAGGTGATGGACGCTAAAAGACAAATGTTCAACCAATACCAGCCACGAGTAGGTAGATCGTTCGTCTAGTGTTGGATGCTCAAAGATCATGTTGTCGTCCAGTGTCTGCCGGAATTTCTTAGATTGTTCGATCAGTGCTGGATGAACAATCTAATAGCCATCGTCCAATACCAGCCGAACAGAGACAATCCTTGCATCTAACCAGGGTCGAACATCTCAGGCCCGACTCTCCCTAATTCCACACTAAATCATGATGGATCCAATATCTAAACCATCTTATTTAGCTTCATAATAACATACTTTATGTGTTCACACGAAATTTAGACAATATAACTTCTATATTAAACCCCAAGCCCTAAATCTTTAAGAATTTTACAACAAAAATTTGATTAATGCAAATCATAACCACATACACATAATTAGTCTGAGTTAAATTCATTTTTTGCCCTATAACTAAGTAAAAATTTGATTTTTACCCAAAAAAAGATAAGTGGTTCAATTTTGCTCTATAACTAAAGAATTTTATCAATTTTTGCTCAATTTTCATCGGAAAATATGAATTTCGCCGGAATTCGCCATGTCATGCTTCAATTTGGGGATTTCCGACTGGTCAATTCGACGTGTCAATTTTAACTTTTTTTAGCCAATGAATCCGTCACGTCATATCTCACCAAATATTTTTATTTATTTTTTAATTTTCCACATCATCTATACATTAATATTACAATTTAAATCATAAAATAAATCTGAGTACTATTATAATTAAAAAAAATTAAATTAGTAGCCAACTCAATTTTAACTCCTAATATCTAAAAATATTTTATTATTTTTAATTATCTAAAAATATTTAATAACATAGAAAAAAATTAAAATATACATTAAAGAACAGAAAAATAAAATTAAAATCACTCATACAATTATAATTTCTATAAAAATGATCTTACATTAAAAAAACATAAAATATTAATAAAAAAACTAAGAACGTCAATTGCCACCAGCCACCATCTCCATCCCGACGAGCAACGCCACCAACCACTATCTCGAACGACTACCGACAAGCTCTTCTTTGATGGAAGGAAAATCATCCCCAAATCAAAATACGAGATTCCAAATTAAAAAAATCATAAGCAGCAAACGAATCCCACCGCTTAGCATATCAATCCGGCGATGGAGGCTCCTCCGGAGGTCACGCACTGCTGACAGGAGGTCCTTGGAACCCGGATCTGCCCTCGTCGGCCTCCCCTTCTTCTTCTTCATTGCGATCGGCCCCATCTTCTTGCCAGATTCTACGACGGAGCTATTATCTCTCTCCTCTCTCTACGGTGGCGGAAGGCAGCGGAGACCAGTTGACTCGGAAGGCAGGCCGTTCATGGTCTATGAGTCGCCTGATTGATACCGCGGCTCGGCAGGCGGCGGCTTCAACACAGCACGGGCGGCCGCCAAGTAGCCCAGGATGACAAGCATTCAATCTGAAGTTCATCGTGTTCTTCAATTTGTGGATCTGCTTCCGTTTTTTTTTGGTTTTATGAAATTCAATTTATATGTTTTTTTATTTAATATTTTCATTTTAAATTTTAATTTCTGATTTAATTTATATTTATGATATGATGTGGAAAAAAAATAAAAAATTGTGGCATATGAGGTGATGAATTCATTGGCTCACATTTAGTTAAAATTGTCATGTAGGTAAGACCAACCGTAAACCCCCAAATTATAGCCTCACGTACGTTGCATGTGGAGTTTTTCGACGAAATTTGTATTTTTCGGCGAAAATTAGGCAAAAATTGATAAAATTCATTAGTTCTAGGGTAAAATTGAACAACTTATCTTATTTAGGGCAAAAATCAAAATTTCTAGGGCAAAAAATGAATTTAACTCTAATCAGTCTAAACAGATTTATGTCATCAATTGCGATGCTTCTTCAATTGGCCGGCCATCTTATCTCTTGTTCACCAAACACTGATTGCCTCAATTTGTAGTTGAGGGTGTATGATTTCTTGTTGTTTCTCTTCTTTTGGATTGAATGTATTGGGTTAGCAGGGAGTAGGGGTATGGGATGAGTGAGAATTGAGGTGGGTGTATGAGGTGTTGGGTATTAGGATATGTTAAGTGGTGTATTCATTTAGGGGGTATATTTGTCTTTTTGATGAGGGTGTATTTATAATTAGGATTAATTACTTTTCAATACAAAGTATTCAGCTGTGAGATACTGATGAGTGATATTTTCATTTAGATTTTAGTGTCTTTTTATATGTATTTTTGTACTCCCTCCGTCCGCCCACAAGGTGGACATTTGCTTTTTGCATGTGGATTAATGAGTATTATTATTTAATGTGTAGTTGGTAGTTGTATTAGTGGTGTATGAGTCCCATATATTTTTGTATTAGTAATATGTGTGGGTCCTATGTGTTTAAAAAGAAAAATGTAGACCTTTGGTGCGGACGCCCAAAATGGCAAAATGTGGATCTATCTGGCAGACGGAGGGAATATTATTTTATCCGTATTTATGTGTATTTTGATTGTGTTTTGTATTTTTATGGAAATGTGTGTGAATGATCTTAAACATATGATTTTTAGGTAAAAATGGATTCTAGACGTGATAAGGAAGATGTAGGAGAAAACAGAGCTCAATTCAGAGTTAAAACGAAGGAAAATGAGTCAAAGCAAATGCTGAAAAACGCACGTCCAACTTGTGTAATTTTTTTGTACTCTTGTGGAGCTCAAAACTAGAAGCGTGATATATGGTTGGAAAGCCACAGAAAAGAGGATCGTTTTGGTATAAGAAACACCTCAATTGGAGCCCAAACGAGAAAGTTATGATTAAAATAGTGACGTCGCGCAAGCTGTTCCTACTCAGCACGATTGTACTACTTTGCATGACTTGTTACACCTTCAAATGTTGAAAGTTTAGTCAATTATTTATATAAGGAAGAGAGGATTACGTGAGCGCAAGAATCACCCAAATTGGATTCCGTATGTGAAAGTTATATGCAAAACGGTGAGACTACGCTGCACCAATCCAAACTCAACCCGAACTCGGCCCGAAGTCAATTTTATGATTAGAATATGTTCTAGAAGGTTCCAAGGAGTACAATACCCATTTTGGAGTGTAAAGATCAGGGGGATCAGATCCACACACAATCACACCATTTTTCACACAATTTCCCTCCATTCCATCCATCCTCATCTCCATCCATCTACACTTGATCTCCTCCATCAAATCCACCATCCAAGTGATCAAGGAAGTAAGGAAGAGTGAGATCACAAGAAGAAGAAAAAGATCTCCATTGAAGACCTTCAAATGGGGAATTTAATTCTAATTTTGTTACTTTCTTTATAGTTGATCATGGTTTGTAAGGATTTTAATGTCTATGTTGAATTTCTTGTGACTATGAAAGACTAATCTCCTTTGTGAGATTACCTCTATGATTGGTGTTGGATAATTTAGTTTTATGCAAATTGATTTTAATCTTAATTGGACATTTGTATTATTTCTATCATTGATGTGAATTGCTTGATGTATATGTATGATTTGTGTAATTAATTGTCATGGTCATGTGATTAGATTGATAAATCAATTGTGTTTAGGATAGTTCATTGAATAATTTCATTAAACACTTCATGTGCATTAATTTAGAATGAGATAGAGATATCCTTCTAGATTTAGAACCCTTTGATAGAACATTTGATTAACTTAATCGAGAGATTAGTTGATTAGGTGATGAGAACCAAACCATTAGTGAATTCATAGTACCTTAAAAGAGAATATTGCATATGATTTAGTACATCATTAGGAAACTCGTAGAGTAATTAGTACCTAGTGGGAGGTGTTCGCTATCCTAAGTGCTTTTGAGAGTCTTATTGAGGGCCTATATCCTATCCGTCTCGAGAGAGAGTTTAAGTGGAATTAGTGATTGCTTCTATACCTTGTCCATGAAAGATTAGAATTAATTGCATAATTACTTAATTATCTATGCCATGATTGCTGTTAATCTCATCCTTGCATCACTTGAAACCCATTCATTTTGCATTCATTTTATCATCTATTTCTTGCATTAGTGTAATTGCATTTATTTGCATCATATCCTCTCTATTCCGTCGTCCTTATAAAATCACGATAAACTTGAGATCGCTTAAACTCTAGTGCCTTCCTCCCTGTGGTTCGATAAATTTTTTAATTGGTCATCCCTACTATATACGACCAATCAAATGGCGCCGTTGCCAGGGAGGTAACGGTTGCTAGTAGTTTGACGAAGGATTGTTTAGAGTGGTCTTAATAAGGACATTTTTTTTTATTTTTAACATCTTATATTTGCTTTGGAAAATTTTGTTCAAATTTTTCTTTCTCTTGTAGGTGCATACCTTGAGAAGGAAGAAGAAGGAGAACAAGCCCAAAAAAATGAGCTCCATGGATATTCTTCGTGATTTGGTGAATAGAAGAGCTCATTCTGCTATGAACACATAAGAAAATTTTCAAGGATTTCAAATGCCAAATTGTGAGTCAAACTTGCAACCGGATTTCGAAGTACAAGTTCCTAATATGCAATTCTAACAAGGTTATGAAGATTTTGGAGTCCCTCATCAAATGCATCAACAAGTATACCCTCAAGGTGTGGAAGATGTGTTTCAAGGAAATTTTTCTAGAAATCAAGAAGGAAATCAACCACAACTATGGGAAGATTTTCAAGACTCCAACACCTCTTATTCTACCCAAAGTGACTACAAAGAAAGGCTTAAAGATGAGTTGATCGAAAAGATTATGGAGCGCTTGGAACATGAGAGGAAGTCTAATGAAGCATGGATGGATCGAATGGAAAATTGGTGTGAAATGGTGACAAATGCAATCGTAGAATTTGGTGCTAGATTGGATTCCATTGAGCACCAAGTTAGTCAAGTTGTGCCCACCGTGGAGTGACTTCAAGAAGAAAACAACAAGCCTTCTACCTCCGAAACAAAAAATCTATGCATGACCATTAAGGATAGGAAAGAGGATAGTTTGGGGGTTGATGAGGATATGAAGGAAAAAAGAGAAAGGGTGCCTAAGTGGGTGAAAGCCAAAGAGTTGAAAGAAGAGTTGAAGGGGGAATTCGATAGATTAGTCGAGTCTCTTGAAGTGATGGTAGAGAAAGTCAAGATTCGAAACCAAGAAGAGATTCATACCCTTATGGAAGAAAAGAAGCATCTGGAAACTAAGATCATGAATTCTACTCCCCACAAGCCTAAACCTTCTCATTCTATTGAAATTTCAAATTCTTTTAAGAACTTCCATGATTTTATTGATAAAAATTTGTTTGGTGATTGTAGAAAAAAGGTTGCAAGAGGATACCAACACTTGTCAATGCCCGAATTCTTACCGGGGGATGTGGTTGAAGTTCAAAATGCATATAAAGCCCCATGGAAAAAGTGAAACAAGTGAAAATGGTCATTCCTTGTGAAGAACACCTTCGGAGAACAATTGCTTGAGCTATTTAACAAGAAAGGAAACGTTCTTATGGTTGAACGAGAGAGCACAAGACACTACTTCAAGAAGAAACCTATGATAGTGCCTAAAGACTATTCAAGACCACCATGAGCTAAAGACTATCGTCCGGCTTGAAGACATTAAACTTAGCGCTAGATGAGAGGCAACCCATCATTATCTTTATTGTTTTATTTTGTGTTTTCAATAAGGATTGTGAATTTGATATTATTTTACAATTTTTGGCATGTAGGTTGATTGTGCTCGTGAGGAAGATGTGTGTTGAAGATATGAAGGGTGTTTGATTTGAAGTGTGTAAGTACGTCACACTACTTTTTGCAAACTTAACTCGAAACTCTTGTTTCAATTTAAGTTTGGGGGGATATGACGTGGTGTGACATACTTTGTTTTGAAGGAATATACTTTTCGTATTTTTGGGGCAATTTTAAAATTTTTCTCATGAGTTTTGGTTTGATTTTGGCCCGTTTGGTTGTGTTGAAGTGCATGATAGTCCATATTTTTAATGATATTGTTGAGCTAATGATTTTGATGAGTTGTTGAGTATGAATGAAGTGTAGTGGAAGCACGAATTGAGCCCAGAGATCAAGTCGAGATTCATTGTGCAAACAATCTGGAAGCTCGTGCCAATCATTTCCACTATCAAATGCCTATTGAGGGAGTTGACTCTACACCCTATCACTTCTAATTGCTTGACATGATTTGATGTTGATTTGGATTGTCTGTGATTAGCATGCTACTTCGTTGTAATGTTTATGAGAAATTTATTTTCGTAATTTAGGATTTCCTTTTCAATCAAATATGGGGATGATTGTGAGCTTAATTGATTATGGATGATATGAATGTGTGCTTCATTTTCTATTGATGGATGGTTTTGTTGTTTTTGTATGTTATATGTTTTTGTATTGTTTCTTGTTTGGTGAGTCTTTTCTTTTATGTGTTATGTGTATTTTTATTCTTATTTAGGGATGTTTGGTGGTTTGTTTTCGGTATGTTGTGAGTTATTTTTGAATGTGAGTGGTGACATGTTGTGGTGATAAGTATTGACAAATTATGATTAAGAATCTCTACACTTTCAAATTATAACATGTTTTACTTAACTTGTTCAATTTTGAGATGAATGTGGTGTAATAAGTTTCTTAAGGTCCAATGCATAAGATTGTGAGAATTTGAGCCTCAACCGTGCATACATGGTATTTTTCTTCATGAGTGGATTGATTGTGTTTGATAAGTTAGAACTTGCTCATGGACTATAGGAACGAGCCCGATTAGTGGAGATTAGTGAGATGACCTAAGGCCATCCTTGTCATTTATAATCATTGCTATATATTTCCCTACCATGAACATCATCCCTAGTCAACCACTTTGAGCCTTTAAGCCTATTTATTGTGATATAAGCACATTACAAGCCTTAATTACCAACGTGAGCTTTATATATTTACCCTTTTGTGTGAGTAATTGAGGAAAGGGTGGCTAGAAAGGTTTGATAAGAAAGAAAAAAAAGAGAAATGGTAAACAAACAAGAAAAAGGATGAAAAGAACACAAATAAAAATGGACATGTAACCTCAAAACAAGAAAATGAGCAAAGCAACAAAAATATGCTCAAGTATTTAGAAGTTCGAGAAAGGAAGCATGCATTAAACAAAGCTCAATCCAAGGAAAGTTGATGAATAGTGCTTGTGATTACCAAAGATAAGAAAGGAAGATAGAAAAGTGAAAGAATGGAGAAAATTGGTATTCTCTTCGATTACTTACACTTGATTAGTTACTATTACCCATATTCTTCGTACCCTACCAAAGAGCCTATCATTACATCCGAATTAAAGACCTTGTTGATTACTAATTAAAACTTTGGTGGTTTGTGAATGTAGTCCATGAGCAAGATTATAGCGAGTCGAGCCAATCGATTGATGAGTGTTGATTTACCTCACTTCATAGAGTGTTGAATGAAATTGATATCTATGTGAGGCTTGGACCAAAAAGGGACTTTTACACTTTGTTCTCTTGAAATTGAACGTGTTAATTCTTCATGTTATAATTTAATGTTGTAGGATGACTTAGCATAGTTTGTAGTTATTAATACTATTGATGTGTTATTATTTATGTTCGTTTAGTCTTTTCCTAGGTGAAAATTTCTCTCCCCTTGTTTTATCATTTTTGTTGTTGGGGGACGCACAACACTTTAAGTTTGGGGGTGTGATGAGTGATATTTTCACCTAGATTTTAGTGTCTTTTTATATGTATTTTTGTATTATTTTATTCGTATTAATATGTATTTTGATTGTATTTTGTATTTTTATGGAAATATGTGTGAATGAGCTTAAACATATGATTTTTAGGTAAAAATAGATTCTAGACGCGATAAGGAAGATGTAGGAGAAAACGGAGCTCAATTCGGAGTTGAAACGAAGGAAAATGAGTCAAAACAAAATGCTGAAAAATGCACGTTCAACTTGTGTAATTTTTCTGTACTCTTATGGAGCTCAAAACTAGAAGTGTGATATATGGTTGGAAAGTCACAGAAAAGATGATCGTTTTGGTATAAGAAACACCTCAATTGGAGCCCAAATGAGAAAGATATGATTAAAATGGTGACGTCGCGCAAGCTGTTCCTACTCAGCACGATTGTGCTATTTTGCATGAATTGTTAAACCTTCAAATGTTGGAAGTTTTGTCAATTCTTTATATGAATATAAATCCAATGAAGAGAGGATTACGTGAGCGCAAGAATCACCCAAATTGGATTTCGGATGTGAAAGTTATATGCAAAACGGTGAGACTGCGCTGTACCCATCCAAACTCAACCCGAACTCGACTCGAACTCGGCCCGAAGTCAATTTTATGATTATAATATGTTCTAGAATGTTCCAAGGGGTACAATACCCATTCTGGAGTGTAAAGATCAGGGGGATCAGATCCACACACAATTCACACCATTTTTCACACACTTTCCCCTCCATTCCATCCATCCTCATCTCCATCCATCTATACTTGATCTCCTCCATCAAATCCACAATCCAAGTGATCAAGGAAGCAAGGGAGAGTGAGATCACAAGAAGAAGAAGATCTCCATTGAAGACCTTCAAAGGGAGAATCTTATTCTAATTTTGTGACTTTCTTTATACTTAATCATGATTTGTAAGGATTTTAATATCTATGTTGAATTTCTTGTGACTATGAAATGTTAATCTCCTTTGTGAGATTAGCTTCATGATTGGTGTTGGATAATTTAGTTTTTATGCAAATTGATTTTAATCTTAATTGTGCATTTTTGTTATTTCTATCATTGATGTGAATTGCTTGATGTATATATATGATTTGTGTAATTAATTGTCATGGACATGTGATTAGATTGAGAAATCAATTATGTGTTTAGGATAGTTCATTGAATCATTTCATCATACATTTCATGTGCATTAATTTAGAATGAGATAGAGATATTCTTCTAGATTTAGAACCCTTTGATAGAATATTTGATTAACTTAATTGAGAGACTGATTGATTAGGTGAGGAGAACCAAACCATTAGTGAATTCATAGTACCTTAAAAGAGAATATTGCCTATGATTTAGTACCTCATTAGGGAACTCGTAGAGTAATTAGTGCCTAGTGGGAGGTGTTCGCTATGATCTCGATCCTAAGTGCTTTTGGGAGTCTTATTGAGGGCCTACATCCTATCCGTCTCGAGAGAGAGTTTAGGTGGAATTAGTGATCGCTTCTATACATTGTCCATGAGAGATTAGAATTAATTGCATAATTACTTAATTATCTATGCCATGATTGTTGTTAATCTCATCCTTGCATCACTTAGAACTCATTCATTTTGCATTCATTTTATCATTTATTTCTTGCGTTAGTTTAATTGCATTTATTTGCATCATATCCTCTCTATTCCGTCGTTCTTATAAAATCACAATAAACTTGAGATCGCTTAAACTCTAGTGCATTCCTCCCTGTAGTTCGATAAATTCTTTCCGACTATATTCGACCAATTGATAAATTCTTTCCAACTATATACGACCAATCAGATACGTACATCAAAAGTTACTATTATTAGATACAAAAAGATATATCACCCTAATATTAATTAAATATTTAATCCACCTATCCTTTCTATTTATCTGCCTAATTAATTGTTGAAAACTGCCTTCAATCTTGTTTAAACCTTTCTCAGATATTCAAATCAAAAGAAAATTCCTAAATTCAAGATATGCATTGTTATCATTCCCATTTAGTATTCTTGGAACTCATTTCCAGTTACATCCCTGTGACCCAACCCTACCATATTGTAGAAAGGGAATAAATGTAGCCATTTCGTTTGAGGAAATTGCTCTCAATGCCTTCGGCACAAACCCTAACGAGGGCTATGAGCGGAGTTTGCTCAGAGAAGATTCTTCAATCTTCGATTTCGGCCTTCTCTTAGAGAATAACTTCGTGCGGTGCTTGTTCAGCGGAGATGTCGCCCAGTACGCGAATTCAACCCACCATGTGGCGCTTACCGCTATCTCTCATTTGACGGTGAGTTCGTCCTCTGTTTCTTTTGTTGTGTAATCGCTAGAGGAGTATTGACTCATCCCCAATACAGGAGTATTTTCTACTTCTGTCTATTTCTACCTATCAATTTTTTATTAGAGATTATTTTTGGTGTATTGGAAGATAAGAACACCTAGGAACTGATTTAAGATTGAATACAATTTCTCTTTCCTGTTCTGAGTTTTTCTTAGAATTTTGATTTGCATTCAATGCGGGTCTCCATCAGTTTCAATATATGAGTTGTCCTCCAATATAAGGATAGAATCTGCAAGAGAAGAGTCTTGATAAAACAATAACTGATTTTTATCTTATCAATCTTTTGGTGGTGGGCATTTGGAGTTCTTGTGGCTGAAATTTATAGGGGTTCTGTATGCTTCACCTGAATACTTAGATTATTTTTTGCCCCGCACTAGCCACGTTCTGCTTATGAAAATTCAATTCTAAAAGAAATAGGAAAATAAAATTGTGTGTGAATAAGTATATTATAGTTGTTATTAGGGTTGTCAATTTTATCCGTGGGTTCGAATATCCTGCGGGTAATACTTTATCGGGTAAGGGTAGGGTAGAGCATATTCGGGTATCGGGTAGGGTAGTACCCGTACACGCTTAAAAATGTTGAGGGTAGTGGTAGAATATGGTATTTATAAAATATCCGATTACCCGATTACTTTATATATATATGAAGTATATTTTATTATATTTTATATTTATACATAGACATATAGATATATGTTTTTGTATAATTTGAAAAATGGTTCCACTTTATAACGCACGTACTAGTGTATGACTAATAAAATGATACCCTTTAATATTTTATATCAATTTTTATTTTAATTATTGGGGGATTGAGGCAGGGTACTCACGTCTCAATCTTCTTCTTCATTTTTTTTATTGTTTGGTTGACAAGGGTAGCTATTTAAAAATTTCGGATAACTGTTTATCCGCGGATTATTCATTACTCGTTGGATATTATCTGTACCCTACCCGATGATACATTTGAGGGTAATAGGATAGGGTAAGGGTAATAAAAATAAGATACGAGTAGGGTATGGATTGGGCGTACCCGTACCATACCCTACCCGTTTACACCCCTAAACTTTATCTAGTTTTTCAACTCATATAATTTAAAAGGATCATAGAATAGCTGTCACTTAAAGCGAAGCAAACAAGCTTAACTGCAATACAGCTCTCCATAACCCAAAGAACAGTTGGAAAAAAAAACTTGCATAAACAATTTGGAATTGACAAGTTGACTACTCATGAAAACACAATCACTTCCATTGATGTTAATATTTTCAATCAATAGCAAAATGTCATGAGTTTTATTTTATCCACAAAAATAGTAGCATGCTGGAAAAAAAATCGTTGTTCCAAGATAAACCGTAATTATATATTAAAAAAAACAGATCAAAAATATGTACTTCAAAATCCTATAGACATATAAGCGAACAAACTATAGACCATTTTAAGTTGGATCCATAAAGCATTCAACCATCTTTTTCCAATATGCTATGGAGTCCATGTGAGAAAGCCTCCCCTTTCTGACTGACTTCTGCATCATAATGTTCTCAATGTGCATACATACTATCACTCCACAATCTAGGGAATCAACTTCTTGTTGCACGCATTCGTCCGCAACAATCTTCTAGACTTGGACTTTAGATTTGAATACTTGCACATCAAATGAAATGTTGGAGTTAATATTATAAATGCTCAATTCTTTTCATGATGGTGATATTTGAAAAAGACTGCTGAAATGGATATTCAATCTTTCTAATAAGATAGCGCATACAACATCTCGTATTAGTGGAAATTTAGTTGATGATTCTTTGCCTAATTGTCCAGGAAGTAAGTTATTAGATTGAGAATATACTTTTGTTTTCACTATTCCTGCAACAGTGTAAAATAGTCCCATAGCAATCAAGAGTTCAAAAACACATTTATACAAGAGTTCAAATGCACAACTTACAGGTCATATGCACACATACACTACGAAAATTTCACAACATCAAAATTTCTTTGAACCTATTGTGTGTTAGAAGTCAAATAGCAATATTATGCAATTTATGTGTTAGTTTGCTATGGCACATCAGTATCTTCATACCCCAAGCAAAACAAACATGTAATTGTGTATACATACAAACAGCCACTGGGCATACATGTGATGAGTTTCTGCTATGCCTGTCAGATTTAAATAACGACTGGCAAGTGTTAGTGTTTTCTCTAGTGCCATTCTGGGCAACACTACAACCAATTGCTTCTCAAAAAGCTCTGCTCTATCCTCAATTCCCGCCATCCTCATGTTACATGAACTCTTAACACCCAAACTTCAATTATTAATATTTATGGCAGCACCAACATGTATACATTCGTACTCTTGCACATAAATCTTGAAAAACATCAATGTTTTTTTTTTTCACTTTTATACATTATCAGTGCACGACAATGTGTGTTCTACCAAAAAAAAAAAATACTTTTATACATTGTACATAACTCAATTTAACAACACAATCAAGAGATAAAAATTACCTAAATTGGGATACAAAAAATTTGAGTACAAAAAATTTCAGAATTTAAAGAGATTGCAGTCGGCATGTTATCATACGTGGCTAAGAATGATAAAATACTGGAATGGTTGCTTCATGTGGAAATACAAAATATTGTTCAATAAACTTTAGCAAAAAAATAAAAATAAAAATTGCACTATCAAACAGAAAGAAAAATGAAAATCTAGGGTATTATTGCAATCCACATACCCTTCAATCGAAGGGCAATCCAGCAGCCCACGATTTTCCTCAATACTTTGGAACGCATATTAGCGCCACCGGGTACGTTGGCAGTCCGAATCGCGATCAGTGATTGGAGAAATAACAACCTCAATAATAGAGGATCGGTAAAATTGTAGAAATGACAAACTTTCGTGAAAATTAGGACTTCATACTTTGTCAAAAAAAATTTGGGGAAATTGGGGAAAAGAGAACCTTCAGAATAGATTTTCTTGAACATTGGTGAAAATTGTAGGAGTAACACCATTTCGTTAAAATTAGGGCTTCAGATGGGGGAAATTCAAAATTGAACTATGTGGAGTCGTTACCTTGTACAGATTGCTCGTGTGGTGCTAGCTTAAGACGTGGGTAATTTCATGTCAGGTTGTGTGGTTGGGAGAGATGGCCTCCAATGGTGAAAATCTCGGGGACTTGCAGTGGTTGTGCCGGGGTACGTGGCCGGCAAAATGGAGAAACACGGGATGTGCGGTGGAAAGATATCTTAAGGTGGTGGAATCTTGAAATTGTAAGGTGATATGAAGCTTTGTAATTCAGTGCATTTCAACGGGCAACAAAAGGGGGATCCGATATAATCAGTAGCCATTTTCACCGTAGCAATTGTGTACAGCATTCTATGGGGTAAATTTGAGATTGTGCAATGTAATTTAATATTTATTAGTATTTATTTTAGGTGGACATATCTAGAAGTAATAATAGGATATAAAAGTATCCCAATTTTATAATTATATATTTTATTTGTTTATATATGTTGTGTGTATTAGAAAAAGGGTGTATGAATTAAAAATGAGTGTACTGGCGCGTTTTAGTAATTGAGTTGGTATCTTGTGTCACATGTGCACAAGGTATGTAAGTGTAATATTTTATTTTAAAGAGTATACATTTTAATTAATAAAGATATTTTGATCGACCAAAATATGAATAATATAAATGTTTGATTAAAAAAATCAAAATAAAAGTACAAATTTTTATATATAATATCTAATAATAAAACATGAGATTTAGAGGCACTGTATTTTGGGAACATGCAAGTTTTAGTCTTATAAATCTCATTTATTCACTATATATATATATATATATATATATATATATATATATATATATATATATATATATATCATCAATTAATATTTTGAGGGTGACTAGGGTACAACTAGGAGTACCAATTGAATTGGTACCCCATTTGGTCTCACTCTTATTAATTAATTCCTGCTCCTTCATTAATGTAATTTTTTATTTTATTTTTAAATTTATTATATTTAAATGACTATTATACCCTAAACCCTAGGAATAAATTATACCCTAAACCAAAAGAGTAAAATTGCAATTGTACTCTTAAAATTATTTTTTTTTTAAAAAAAAGAATAAAATGAAGAAGTATTCACGAACAAAAATATTTGTATATTCGTGAAAAAGAGTTAACAAATATGATATCAAACATATCGCGAATACAAACTGAGTCTTAACAAATATAATCTCTGTTCGAGAGTTCAATTATTTCTTAATAAACACTATTCAAACAGGCCAAAGCTCAGCTCTACTCAACCCAATTAGACCCCTAAATCAGTAAATTGAGTTTGCTGCTAATCTCTGTTGGCAAACTTTTCCTCTATTTTTGTCCTCGGTTTTAAAAATTGATTTTTGGATTTCAAAATCTACAGGCATTATTAAGTATTAACCTCTAATTAATTACCCACTCACGTTTTATATATTTTCTGTCTTTAATTAATATTTATTCTGTTTTCCTCTTTCATCTCATCTTTCAAACCAATTAATACACGTTTGCGCATATTATAACACATATGATCTTATACATAAATTTAATATAAAGGTGAAATCTATCATAAAAAAAACACAAAACAAATAATATTACTATCACTTCAAAATTCGAAGTAAATAGAAAACAAATATAATGTCTGTTGCTGAGTTGTGTAATTCATTGTGGTTAGTGTAATTATCTCTTTGGTATGATAGACTAGATTTGACATTTTACGTCTTATTTTCGTGTCTTATTTTATGTGTTATTATTTATAATAATGGGTGCCATTTTCGTGTATTAGTTTATGTGTAATTGTTTATAAGATTGATACGTAATAACAAAAGAAATCTAGTTATTATCGCGCGTTTAATTTACTCATATTTTTCTTTTCAGGTATACAACGGAATGTCATGCTGTTTTTTAGGTATTGTCCTAAAAGATAAAGAAATAAAATATAATATGGACTAACTTGTGTGTTAATATGGACTAACTTGTGTGTTCTGCATCCAAATTCCATATACATTTTGCTTATTTTAAGTTACGTAATTGTTAAGATTGATACGTAATAACAAAAGAAATATAGTTATCATCGCGCGTTTAATTTACTCATATTTTTCTTTTCAGGTATACAACGGAATATCATGTTGTTTTTTAGGTATTGTCCTAAAAGATAAAGAAATCAAATATAATATGGACTAACTTGTGTGTTTGCATCCAAATCCCATATACATTTTGCTTATTTCAAGTTACGGGTGATCCCACTAATGTGTGGTTTTGATGTAATATTTTATGTGTGACTTTAGATGATTGTGTCATGTTGATTTAGATGATTGTGTTATGTTGATTTGTAGATATTGTCCTAAAATTGATATAAAGAATCAAATATGATGTGGACTAAAACTTGTGAGTCCTACTTTTTAATATTACATGTTATGCCTACTTTAGTATAAGAATTTACATCTTTATTTAAAAAAAAATAAAATTAAAGTGTATATTTTTTAGAACAAAATATAATTGTTATATAGAAAAACTTAAAATTTAAAAAATTAAAATGTATATTCTTTTTATAACAAAATATAATTGTTAAACAGGTGAATTAGGAGATATTGTCTAAAAAGATAATGAAATCAAATATGATGTATATTATTCAGAACAAAATTTAATTGTTATATAGGTGATTTAGTAGATAGTGTCTTAAAAATAAAGAAATAAAATATAATTTGATATTATAGGTTAGATATGGTAAGTTTATGATTATTATGGTTATCTCTTTTTGTATTGGATTGTTTATGCAGATTTCTATAGCATATATGTATTTTTTAAAAATTATATATTAAATAAAATTTAAAATTTTTATAATTAATTACAAAATGGCATAAATGGATGAACTATTAATCTTTTAGATGAAATAATATTGACTCATTGACTCCCCCATCCAAATATGATGTACTGTGATTTTTTTTATATTTATAAGTAATATTTTTTATTTATAAGAGTAATAATATATCATATAATTTTTTATTTAAAAAAGTAATAATATACATATAGATTTACACAACACAAATTTTTTAAAAAGTACTCCATTTTAGAAATATCACCTGTATGTTTTATCAATATAATTTTATTATTTTGTATAATTTAAATTAAAAATATTATATTCATATTTGTATTTATTAATATTTTACAAATATTATAAAAGATAATTTCAAATACTCAATTTGATAAAATAATAGGGAAGTCGAGTTTAAATCTTTATTGATATATTTGTTCGATCAGCATGTATAATAATATGTTGGTGAGATTTAATTTGATACAATCAATAAGAATGAGCAAGTGAAGGCCAGGAGGTACAAGCAAGCCAGGGTAAGTGTGTTATATATAACTTAATAGACCTACTTTAATTCCTGTAGGTGGGTAGATACCGACTTTAGAATATGAACGACAATTTAATAAATTTTGAAAATTGTTCAACCGTTTATAACATCAATATATAATTTATCCACCACGCGCCAGATACATGCATCCACACGCTTCCTCTCCACTTTAATCCATGTGCTCAACTAGATAGTTGAACCTTTGAAGCTGCTCATTCATCAAGTTTTGAGTCTGTTGTTGCATTTGGATTTTCAATTTTATACATCGAGAAGAAATTTTTATCATCGATCGTTTGCCCTAGTCCCACACTGCGGATAACAAATGCAAGTGAGAGTAAGTGCGTCTAACCATATAGAAGTATATATAACTTAATAGACCTACTTTAATTCACCAAAATATATTTGGTAATTAATGAATGAAAGAATATCCAAATATATGAAAATAATTAATGAATGAAAGAATAGTTGATATAAATGGGAAGGAAAGGTACTTAAACATATTTTATCAAATATATGAAAATGAATAAGCTCCAGCATAAAAAAAAAAAAGTAGGTCTCTCCGATTTGAATATTCACAATTTGTAAAAAAAAAATATATATATTATTTTTTTAACAAATTTCTTGATTGGAATATATAGAAGAAATAAAATAAAATTTGAAATATATATTATATAAAATAAAAGAATTTGGGGTTCTATGAGCGAATGTTCTAATAGCGAGTGTTTTACGCATTTTTAATATTGACCAAAAAAATAATATGAATGTTCTAATAGCAAGTGTTTTACGCATTTTTAATATTACCAAAAATAATATTTATTGTAGAGGGAAAGTCCTCCCTCATTCCATGTAAACAGCTGTACTAAAATTTTTAGAATATGGATGGTGTAAGAACAATTGTATGTATGTGTATGAATCCAAATAAACAATTGTATCATTGGTCTAAAACATATAGAATATCGATGGTTTGAGTACAATTTCACGTGTCAAATAAGCATTTTATAAAAATATTCGTATTAAAAATTGATTTATTACTAAATAAAAATTACGATCTATTAACATAGTTTTTTTAAAAAAGAAAAACCAAAAACAATTATACAATTAAAAGTATTTATATCATAATTGTATATATCAATAAAAAAATTTAATTAGCATATTCGATAATTAATAATTTTGTTAATATATTTTTAAAAAAATTCTTACTTTATAATATCACACCCCATTCGTCCAAAATATTTGCACACTTATATTTTTTGTTCTACACCCCAAAAGATGTGTACAATACAAAAATAAAATAATACATAATATCAACACCGTTATAATATTAAAAAATAAATACATAATACCAACACCATTATAATATTACAATATTATAAAAATGTTATGTTCTTCTACACATCATTTAGTAAAAGTCAACTATATCATACACTTTATTGAATTAAATTATATATACTCCCTTTGTCCCAAATTAAATTGAGTTGGTCTCTTGTGTTACCAGATGCACAAAATGTGTAATGGTACACTATTTTGTTCTAAATGGTATACATTTAAATTATATGTACTTTCATTAATTTTTTTAGGAAATTAAGAGTATACGTCCTTATACTAAATGGTACACAATTTAATATTAAAGGGTATTTGGGCACACAACGTCCCTAGGAACACACAAGTTTTAGCCAATTAAATTTTACACTTTTTTATTTTTGTTGTCTAACATTAAATTTCATCAACTAGAAAATGAAACATTACATGAATCTTCGTTTCTAAAAGTACATTTTAATTACAAATTTATCACTTTCACCTAACACACATAACATACTTTATAATTTATTTATCATTTAAAAATATTACAATACCCTTAAAAAATTAATAAAATTGATCAAAAGAAAATTTTTCTTACACTTCTTGTCTACTGTAACTGTAGAAATTAAGTTGGATGGAGTGAGTATATAAGAAAAACACCTCTATTTTTTTTATTCATCACTATATCTACATCAAAAGTCATTTTTCATAAATTTTATTTTTCTTTAAGGAAATAAAGGGTACATGTTATTAAAAGGGTATATCATTTAATACTAAAGGATAATATCTAGGTGCACGGTGTCTTTGGAAGCACGTAAGTTTTAGCCATTTTTATTTTCAAATACTAAATTATGCTTATTATATAGATAAAATATATTTATTTGTAGTTAAAATATGTTAATCATGAATCATATTATAATACGATAAAATCATACTTCAATACATAATACAACATATTATAAAACATACTTTAACAACTATTAAACATATTTTATCTATATAATAGATATATTTTAATTACAAGTCTCACAATAGACTTCGTCTCTTTTTCATATATTATAATAATCAAGTTATATTTAATTAGGTGCATTTTAAGTATATTCAACCTCAAATAAAAATTTTTATCTTTAATATATAAATGCATTATTCAGTCTACAAAATTAGTTATTGACAAACTCTCTTCTAATACGGATATATATAAGACGAATAGTGAGACAGGTCGACCCATTGTTAAAATATACTCCTTACGTCCCCTTTAAAGAGGATATTTTTTCTATTTTGGGCGTCTCACCTAAAAGGTCTCATTTTTCTTTTTTATACACATGAAACTCACACACACCCATTAATACAATTAAAATATGGGGCCCACACCCCACTAATATAACTCTCCACTATACACTAAATAATAATAATACTTCTTAATCCATATGCAAAAAACAAAATGACCTATTTAGACGTGACAGAGGGAGTAATTGTTATATAGGTATATATGTTTATTAATAGAGGGAGTAATTGTTATATATGTATGTATATTAATAGTTAACTGTTAACATATATTTGCAGTGAATAATGTTATAACACTTTAAAAATATACACTTTAATTCATTATTTATCATACTTTAAAAAAATACACTTTAACTACGAATTAAAATACTTTACTTTTATACTAACAATCATATTTTAACAACAGTTCGACCCGTCTCGTATAATTTCCATTTCACAAGAGACTATGTATAAAAAAAAAGTGGTGGAATACCTATAATAAAAAAGGATAAAAATTACGTGTCCAAATACACCATGCTCCCAAATTCTATAGTCTCAAAAAGTTATACTACTTTTTAATATTAAATGTTATTACATTTTTTAGTATAAAAATTTAGGTAAAAGACTATTGTGACACCATCTCACAAAAAGACTCTCGTAAGATTGATAAAAAGTGATATTCAAATTAATAAAAAATGATAATAATGTAATTAATTATTTCGTGAATAATTCGTTGTGTAATTAAAAAGTGATAATATTTTTAATAAAAAGTGATAACATTTCTAATAAAAAAGTGATAACTATTTAACGCACCTTAAAAACAGTCTCACGTAAAACAATTTCACGCAAACTTGCCCGAAAGTTTATATCTTTGACACCTCAAAAAATTGTACTCTTTAATATTAAATGACGTCTATTCCTTAATTTCAAATTTTATATTCTTTAATCTTTTGAAGACAATATTTTTCTTAGAGTGAAGCTTGCGTGCGTTTGGGGCACACTGTGCGCCTTTAGAATTTAGTATTATGGGTAAGGGTACATTATTTTGTTCTAAAGAATATACACTTTAATTAATAAGGGTACACAATTTTGTTCTAAAGGGTATATATACAGTTTTTATTAATATTTTTTATTTTTTTTAGAAAATAAAGGGTACACATCTTTATACTAAAGGATATATAATTTAATACAAAATTCTAAAGGTGCACGGTATGCCCCGTGCACACAAGTTTTTGCCTTTTTCTTATTCAAATATTGATACAAGCATACTAGCACCAATTCAGGAAAAAAAATTAAAAAAGATAAAATTTAAAGGTTTTTCTTTGAGTGTTTTCAAATTTTGAAAATTACACTTTTTAATATTAAATTGACACGACTCACCTTACATAACTTATAATTCATATACTAATTAACATAAACATCATCATTATAAAAAACCTGCATTTTTTTCACATAATGTATTTAAAATCAAAACCATCACACCAGTTCAACATACGTAACTGGTTTCTGACACCACATCAATTCACACAAACTTGTGACAATACTTAATATATTAAATAACAAAACATCAGCGAAAATAAAATAAACCCACGGCCTAGCCCAGCAGGTCGTCATCTATGTACATCCGCTCAAAATCCTGAACGAGCTCCACAACTTGCACAAAACACCATATAATTCAATCATCAGCAGGCTCACCTACAATGCATAAACTAGTGAGACGAAAATCTCAGTAAGTAGAAATCATGCATGTCAGTGCATGGAAATGCATTTAGTTTTCTATCGCCTATTTCCTAGTCTTTCTAGTTGGTCTCTTTTATTTTGAAAATTGTTCACGTTGCGGGATCCTCACGACACACTATGATATGCACCCCAAATGAGCTCAATAGACACACTTAGTGTCGGATCGATTCTGATCCCTAAATATAATGCCGGGAACTTTTTTTCGAACCCTGGCAGAGTGTTGGGGATGATTTTTCCGAACCTCTAATAAAGTGTCGGGAATGATTTTTCTGAACCTGACAGAGATGCATATATAGTGGCCGCACATACCATTAGTATCTTATTAATTTTGGAGAAAACATTTTTCGTGATTATGCATGGTATGCAATCAGGGCAATTAAATATGCATCATAAACTTTTTAAGACATCAATATCAATATTTAATCACAATAAAACAACAAACTTCAATTCACACATATCCACTTCTGAAACAACAACTTCACCCCAATCATATAAATCCATTTATAGAATAACAACTTCACCTTGATCACACGATCCCTTTTTAGAATAACAACTCCATCTCGTATCACACAGATCATTATAACCAATATCTTCTCAGATCATACAGATCTATATTCAACAGTTTTCGATCACACAGATCTATATAGGACAATGATATTATCTCAAATCACATAGATCCACAACTTGTATCACAAATTAATTTCAAATAATTCATAACATAATTAAACTAATCACAAATAATTCATAACATAATTATCACATATTAATCACAAATAATTCACAACAACATGTTTATGCATTGTAGTTGGACTTCTACTTACCTAAACTCAGATAGTAATACCACAGACCTCGTGAAGAACCGTAACTATCTATCCCCCGTTCCGGCACGCTCCCCTTTCTCTCTCCTTCCTCTCTCTTCTCTCTCTATCTCTTTTATTATTATTATTATTATTATTATTATTATTTTCGAACTGTTGCCCCCAAAAATGAATGGGGTTCTCACCCCCAAAATTCTAATATATATGGGTTTGGGCCAATAACTCACCGCCACCCAAAATCAATAGTAATTTAATTTTTTTTAACAATGCATACGTGTTTGATTAGTAGCCAAAATAAATTTGTGGTTGTCACTTAACCACGAAACAATGTTGTTGGCGCAGTGACTTTCCTTTATTATTATTATTATTATTATTATTATTATTATCCATTATGAATATACGTGCACTACTTAATAGTTAAGATATGATACATTTACAAATTAATATATATATGTGTACATTTTCTTACCATTATTATTATTACGAGAACACGTGTGATACTTAGTAATTAAGAAATAATATATTTATACACGTAAGATAATTTACTTATATATTCAAATTAATGTACGTAAATATTTATACACATATATTCACATATTGCCATCATTTTTATTACGGATGTATCAAATAAAAATATAAAGATAAATAAAATGTAAAGACAATTACCACATAATTGTCACATTATTATCACATAATTACCACATAATTATAAAATGCACATAACACAAATTAAATTATATTGGCATATGAGTATTGAGAATCTCGAGTATCAAATCCTCCACACCTTATAAAAATTTCGTCCTCGAAATTTACTTACCTGAAGAGTTCTGGATACTTAGTCATCATCTCATCCTCTCTTTCCCATGTACCCTCCTCAACTAGTTGGTTCCTCCATAACACTTTAACTAACTGTGTCTCTTTATTTCTGAGCTTCTTCACTTCTCGGCGCAAAATCTCAACTGGTATCTCTTCATAACTCAAATCTTCTTTCAACTTAACTGGTTCCTGTCTGAGAACATGAGATGGATTCAGAACATACTTCCTCAACACAGACACATGAAACACGTCATGTACTCTAGACATCGAAGCTGGTAACTCCAACTTATAGGCAACGCTGCCAACTCTCTCAATGATAATGAACGGATCAATATATCTTGGACTGAGTTTCCCTTTCCTTCCAAACTGCATTACCCCCTTCATTGAAGATACTTTCAAGAATACCTGATCACCCACTTAAAATTCTAATTCTCTTCTCCGTTTGTCTGCATAACTCTTCTGTCGATCCTGAGCAACTTTCATCTTCTCTCGTATACGGGTAACAGCTTCTGACATTTCACGAATCAAGTCTGGATCCAAAAGTTTCCTTTCTCCAACTTCATCCCAATGTATTGGAGATCTACACTTTCTCCCGTACAATGCTTCATATGGAGCCATCCCGATAGTAGACTGGTAATTATTGTTGTACGAGAACTATATCAAAGGAAAAAATTTACTCCACTAACCTTGAAAATTCAACACACATGCTCTGAGCATATCCTCTAAAATCTGTATCGTACACTCCGATTGTCCATCTGTCTGTGAATGGAATGCTGTGCTGAAAGATAATTGTGTCCCCAATGCCTTATGCAAACTTTTCCAGAAAGCGAACAAGAATCTCGTATCTCTGTCTGATACAATGGTAAGTGGTACTCCATGGAGTCTGACGACCTCTTATATATATAGCTGGGCATAACGATCTATGGAATGCGTAGAGCAAATAGGAAGAAAACGAGCGAACTTAGTCAATTGATCCACAATAATCCAAATGACATCATGACCTTTTACTGTCTTTGGTAAGCCGGTGACAAAATCCATAGTGATATTCTCCCACTTCCACTCTGGAATAAATAGAGGCTGCAAAGTTTCTGCTAGTCTCTGATGCTCGGCTTTGACTTACTGACAAGTCAAACATTGTTCCACATATTGTGCAATGACTTTCTTCATCACTGGCCACCAATAATGCGACTTCAAATCTCTAAACATCTTCGTAGCTCCCGGATGTACAGAGTATGGTGTTGAATGAGCTTCTGTTATCACTTCCTTCCGAATAGCGTCCACTTCAGGTACACATAATCGATCTCTATAACGAATCACACCATCATTTGTTAATTGAAAGTCAAAAGACTTTCCAAAGCTGATATCATTCCTCATCTTGTCAAACAATTTATCCACCTCTTGTCCCTGTCGAATCTTATCCATCAAAGTTGGTCGAAGTGTCAGAGCTGTCATCTTTGCTTCCAATGATCCTTCCTGAATGATCTCCACACCCATCCTTTGCAAATCAAGCAACTTTGGTTTCTGATTTAAGGTCATAGCAGCTACACTCTGTATTGCATTTCGGCTCAATGCATCAGCAACCACATTGGCTTTACCCGGATGATAATTGATAACACAATCGTAGTCATTCACCAATTCCAACCATCTTCTCTGCCTCATGTTCAACTCTTTCTGAGTGAAGAAATAATTCAAACTCTTATGATCAGTATAAATCTCACAACGTTCTCCATACAGATAATGCCTCCAAATCTTGAGTGCAAACACCACTGCGGTTAACACCAAATCATGGGTAGGGTAGTTCTTCTCGTATTCCCTTAACTATCTGGATGCATATGCTATCACTTTCCCATTCTGCATCAGTACACACCCAAGACCATTCTTTGAAGCATCAGTGTAAACCTTGAAATTTCCTGTCTCCGTAGGAATAGTTAAGATAAGTGCTGATGTCAACCGTCTTTTCAATTCATGAAAACTCTGTTCACATGTCTCCATCCATGTGAACCTCACATTCTCCTGGTCAATTGCGTTAATGGTGAAGCGATCTTGGAGAATTCTTCAACAAACCTTCGATAATATCATGCCAATCCAAAAAAGCTATGAACCTCAATGGGATTTGAGGGTTGTGGCCAATCATGGATTGCTTTAACTTTACTTGGATCCGCTGAAATTCCTTATCCCTATATCACGTGTCCCAAGAAAACAACTTGGTCCAATCAAAATTCACACTTCTTAAACTTCGCATACAACTGTTTCCCCTTCAGAATCTCTAACACCTTTCTCAAGTGCATCGCATGATCCTCCTTGTTCTTAGAGTAAATCAGAATATCATCGATAAACGCAATACGAACTTATCGAGAAAATTCTGAAATACTCTATTCATCAAGTCCATAAATGTTGCCGGAGCATTCGTCAAACCTAACGGCATCACCAAAAACTCATAAAGTCCATACCTTGTACTGAATGCAGTTTTCAGAATATCCTCCTCCTTAATCTTCAACTGATGATACCCCGACCGCAAATCAATATTTGAAAAGATAGTTGCACCCTGTAGTTGATCGAACAAATCATCAATGCGAGGCAATGGATACTTATTCTTGACTGTAACTTTGTTGAGCTCTCGGTAATCGATGCACATCCTCAATGTACCATCCTTCTTTCGAACGAAAAGAACTGGTGCTCCCCAAGGTGAAAAACTAGGTTTGATGAATCCTTTATCTAGCAACTCTTGCAACTGTATCTTCAATTCCTTCAATTCAGCTGGTGCCATTCTATATGGCGCCTTAGATATAGGAGCAGTTCCCGGTTGCAGCTCAATAATAAACTCTATTTCCTGGTCTGGTGGCAACCCTGGAAGATCATCTGGGAACACCTTCGGGTATTCCCGAACTACTGGTACATCACCAAGGGCTGGACACTACTGTCCTTCAACATTCATCACGCTCACCAGATACCCCTCACAACTACTTTCCAACAATTAACGTGCTTTTGCAGCTGATATCACAGAAAATCTGAAGTTCTTTTTAATCCTAACAAAAGTGAACGGTTCTCCTTTCACTGGCTGAAAAGTGGTACTCTTCTTCTGACAATCTATTGTAGTACCATACTTTGACAGCTAATCCAAACCCAATATAATATCATAATCATTCATACTTAATGCAATCAAATCAACAAGGAGTTGTCTTCCTTCAATAGGAATACCAGAACCTTGAAGAAGTTGATTGGTTTGTTTTGAGTCACCAGAAGGTATCATCACTTCATAATTAGCTTTTATCAAGTTAGATGTTCCACCCAACTTCCTCACATACTCAGTGGATACAAATGAATGTGTTGCTCCAGAATCAAATATTCACTCCGTCCCGTTTCAATGTTTACGTTTCTATTTTGCGTGTCTCATTTCAATATTTACGTTTTCCTTTTTAGGAATATGGGATGCACCTAAAATAATTAATATATCATCCAACACTGATACACCTACTCAGTTCACATTAAATATTATATTTTTCCACCCGCTATCTATTAAAATATAATACTTTTTAATCAACGTGCAAAAAGCAAACGTAAACATTAAAACGGGACGGAGGGAGTAGCACATATGTAGAAGTGCCAAAAATAGAAAACTTACCTTTGACAACTGAGGAATTCGCATCAGCCTCCTCCTACGTCAAAGTGTACACCCTTGCCGGAACTCTTCCCTGTTGTCCTTGCCTCCCTTGCTAAGGACATGTAGTAGTCACATGCCCTTTCTCTCCGAATGTATAACAGATTCTCAAAGGAAATACGACACTAGCCACCATGTGGCTTAGCACAATTAGGACATATAGGTAGTGGCGGCGACGGTGATACCTTACCCTGATCAAACTTGGGGCGCTTGTTTGGTTCTTCTTGTCTATGTCCTTTCTCCACTTGAACATTAGGTTTCGGCCTCTTATCATCTTTCCCAAACTGCTGCACTGATTTCTGTTGAAATTGACGTCTGATAGCCTGCGCTTGTCTGATTCTCATCTCCGCTTGTTTAGCATGCTGGGCCCTTTCTGCAACTTGTGAGTATGTTGCTCCATGCAGTCCCGCCATATTCACATCTCTGAAAAGTTCATGCCTTAAGTCTTCCACGAACCTCTCCACTTTCAGTGCCTCCGTACTCACCATGTGTTCTGCAAACCTCGACAACTGCTCAAATTTTCGAAGGTAATCTGTAACTGACATGCCACCCTATTTCAACTGTATGAACTCGTTCATATTCATTGCTCTTATTGGTGCCGTAAAATACTTATTTTTGAAAAGCTCCTTAAACCTTCCCATGTCATAATCGTGACATCCTCGATACTTTTAATTGTATCCCACCAGTGACCAGCACTTCCTCGTAACATGAACGAAGCACGCAACACTCTGTCCCCATCTAGAATTCTACTTATTGAAACATGTATTCCACCGTGCGTAACCAGTCCTCCGCCTCTGTGGGGTCTGTTGCATCCTCAAATATTGGAGGGCTTAGCTTTCAAAACCTCTCACAAACCATTTCCACGCGTTCTACTTGACGTCTATCTTGATTAGCATTACCCTCTGGTTGTCCACCCATATCTCTTTGCTGAACCAGTTGTTGTATCTGTTGGGATTGGCGCTCTATCAATTCCATCAGTCGAGTAATCACCGCATCACGATTATTTCCTTCAGTAAGTGCTACTTGCTCAGCAGTCCTATCCCCTTCAGAACTTTCACCTGTAGCTCTTACCATTTTATCTACTAACTACGAGTCCTACACCACATGACCAATATAATTTATAAAACACATAACAACACAGAATAAAAATAACATTTACTCGCAAGGTTGCGCTCCCAAGGAATGAGCTTATGTACATAGACAGTCTGAAGGACCCAAATTATGCTCTGATACCACTCTGACATGACTCACCTTACATAACTTATAATTCACATACTAATTAACATGAACATCATCATTATAAAAAATCTGCATTTTTTCACATAATGTATTTAAAACCAAAACCATCATACCAGTTCAACATACGTAACTGGTTTCTGACACCACATCAATTCACACAAACTTGTGACAATACTTATTATATTAAATAACAAAACATCAGCGGAAGTAAAATAAACTCAGGGTCTTGCCCAACAGGTCGTCATCTATGTACATCCGCTCAAAACCCTAAAGGAGCTCTACAGCTTGCACAAAACACCACATAATTCAATTATCAGCAGGCTCACCTACAATGTATAAACTAGTGAGACAAAAATCTCAGTAAGTAGAAATCATGCATGTCAGTGCATGAAAATGCATTTAGTTTTCTATCGCCTATTTCCTAGTCTTTCTAGTTGGTCTCTTTTATTTTGAAAACTGTTCACGTTGCGGGATCCCCACGACACACTTATGATATGCACTCCAGATGAGCTCAATAGACACACTTAGTATCGGATCGATTCCAATCCCTGAATATAATGCCGGGAATGATTTTTTCATGTTGGGGATGATTTTTCCGAACCCCTAATAAAGTGTCAGGAACGATTTTTTCGAACCTTGACAGAGATGCATATATAGTGGCCGCACACACCATTAGTATCTTATTAATTTTGGGGAAAATATTTTTCTTGATTATGCATGGCATGCAATCAGGGCAATTAAATATGCATCATAAACCTTTTACGACATCAATATCAACATTTAATCACAATAAAACAACAAACTTCAATTCACACACATCCACTTCTGAAACAACAACTTCACCTCAATCACATAAATCCATGTATAAAATAACAACTTCACCTTGATCACACGATCCCTTTTTAGAATAACAACTCCATCTCGGATCACACAGATCCTTATAACCAATATCTTCTCAGATCATACAGATCTATATTCAACAGTTTCCGATCACACTGATATATATAGGATAATGATATTATCTCAAATCACATAAATCCACAACTTGCATTACAAATTAATCCCAAATAATTCATAACGTAATTAAACTAATCACAAATAATTCATAACATAATTATCACATATTAATCATAAATAATTCACAACAACATGTTTATGTATTGTAGTTGGACTTCTACTTACCTGGACACAAATAGTAATACCACAGATCTCGTGAAGAACCGTAACTATCTATCTCCCGTTCCGGCACGCTCCCCTTTCTCCCTCCTTCCTCTCTCTTCTCTCTCTATCTTTTTTTTTATTATTATTATTATTTTGAACTGTTGCCCCGAAAAATGAATAGGGTTCTCACACCCAACATTCTAATATATATGAGTCGGGGTCAATAACTCACCGCCACCCAAAATCAATAGTAATTTAATTTTTTTTAACAATGCATATGTGTTTGATTAGTAGCCAAAATAAATTTGTGGTTGTCACTTAACCACGAAACAATGTTGTTGGCGGAGTGACTTTCCTTTTATTATTATTATTATTATTATTATTATTATTATTATTATTATTATTATTATCCATTACGAATAAATGTGCACTACTTAATAGTTATGATATGATACATTTACAAATTAATATATATATATATGTGTGTATATTTTCTTAACACTATTATTATTACGAGAGCACGTGTGATACTTAGTAATTAAGAAATAATATATTTATACACGTAAGACAATTTAATTATATATTCAAATTAATGCACGTAAATATTTATACACATATATTCACATATTGCCATCATTTTTATTACGGATGTATCAAATAAAAATATAAAGATAAATAAAATGTAAAGACAATTACCACATAATTGTCACATTATTATCACATAATTACCACATAATTATAAAATGCACATAACACAAATTAAATTATATTGGCACATGAGTAGTGAGAAACTCGGGTATCACATAAATGTTATACTATTTATATAATACTCCCTCTGTCCCCCAAAGTATTTCACAACTTTCCTTTTTATCCGTCCCTCAAAGTATTTCACACTTTACTTTTACTAAATTTGGTAAAAAATACATTATAATAATACTCAGTTTTTACACTCATCCCAATATAATACTTACTTTTTCACATCTCCCAACAACTTTACACACCTCTCAATAACTTTACACACATTTTTCATTAAATCAACTAAAATATATATTATCTTTCTTACTTTATACATAAAAATACAAAATTATCTTAAACTCCGCGCACACCAATACGTGAAATACTTGTTGGGACAGAGGGAGTATACTTTTGATTTTCTGAGAAAAAAATTAATTTTTATAGTTAAACATTTATATTATTCTTTTCAATGAAAAAATTATAATCTTATATTAATTAAAGTGAATACTCTTTGGAACAAAATATTATACTTTTATACACATGTAAAAAAAATTGCTCCTCTTATACACTCTTTATGAGATCAACTCAAATTTAAATCCAAAAATAAATTAATAAATAAAAATCGAAAAAAATACCATAAACATATTCCACTCAAATCTCAATGTCCACTTCACATAGGATTATAAAGCGTGTAAAAAGTATACTATAATGCAGTGTGTACATATGATTCATCCATTTTCAAGATAATGAACTCAAAATTAAGAACAAAAACAATTGCTCTTTTTATATTGATTAAAAATTAATGTGAATACGAAATAAAAGAAAGGGAAGGGTGTTTAATAATAAAAATAAGTGTTCAAAAATAATTATTGGAGCTTACAAAATGCTGTATAAGTATAACACATCTATAAAGACACATTCATTAATAATAAGAGTGGCGCTCCTGTGCACCCGGTCGCACGGAGCACATTATGTGCGCCTTTGCAATTTTCATGCCCCTTTGTAGTTTAAACCTCTGGCAATACATAGGTTTAAATAGGATTGGAGGGGGAGAGTTGTGTTCACATGGGGACACGGAGTATCTCTCCGTGTCCCGGGGACGCAGGAGCTTTTGCCTAATAATGTCACAACTTCTGTTCGGAGAATACACAGTTGTTAAGTTTCCCATTTAAAGAAGCTAAACGGGCCAAAGAGAACAAATACATCAATGTTGCCTCTTTGTCTTTGCCTCCAGCTTAGCATCCATAGATATGTAATATACACATACAGCTCTATATATATATAAACTCTCATACGCCCCTTGTCGAAATTTGCTTCGCGAGTTTGTCGATCGTTGCATCCATGATCTCCGAGACAGTGTCAAGAAATGCGGTCTCACTCATCCCCGGAAGCATGCACTCGTTCGCCTTGTCGACTATCTCCTCTATCATGGACTTCTTGTTCAACCTTTCTCTGCACATGATGTTTCCTATGGCGTAAGGCGTAAGGCCTTTTTCTGCTCCTTTTTTGAGGAGCATTGTAGAGATTCGCAGGGTACGAGCACACTCAGGGGTAAGATCCAATCCGTGGAACTTAAGGATTGATATGTCTTTCTCAGCATCCAGAGAGTTTATGTAGTCGATTGTCTCTTGGGAGAATGGCTCGCTCGTCTGTGGCCAGTATAGCCAATCGAATGTGCAGTCTTCAAAACTTTCAGGCAAGCAGTAGCCATGATCAATTGGGGTGAGGACGAGTTTTTGTTTCTCCACGTCGTTGTAAACCAGGATGTTTCCAGCATGCCTATCTGCATTTGCTGTCCTTATATCCAAAACACTGATCTTATGAACCTCCTCAGTGGGGAAATACTTAGGACCCATGTCTTCACAGCTTCCATGATTCTTTATAAACATTTGCAGGGATCCAATCTTGGTGTTCTCGTTCGAGCCATCAAACCCTTTCGGGTGGTAAAACCCTCTGTGCAAGCATTGCACCATAATAGTAGGAGGAACGCCAGAAAAACCTATTTCACCACTAGATAGTGCACGAGGGCCCTCTTTCGAATGGTCCAGTATATACGAGGCAACCTCCCTCCACGCACCTTCCCCAACTCGGGTGCCTCTCTTCAAACCTTCTCCGTTCGTTGATAAGAGTAAACCTTGAGGGTTGTTCACAGCTAGAGGCTCCTCATCAATGGGCTTAAAAACAGAGACATATTTGTCTCCAGATGAGTCTTGCATGAAGTAAGCACCTCCGGTGCCCTCAGATGATCTGATTGGATATTTTCCTCGCGCCAACCCTTCAGAGACGGACCGCATCATCTCCCACAAAAACACAGGCAACTTCACATGAGGATTCACTACAATAGGCTCCAAGAAAAAGTCTCTAGCTCGTGGAATCCTAGATAAATCGGACTTGCAATCATCCTTCTCAATATCAATCCCCTTAGTCTCCTCATCCCAGTTTGGGGCCACAATGGAGACTTCAACATCCCGATCAGCCGGCTTAGTCCAAACTTTAGCAGATCTCCGCGCCACCAAGTGAATGACAGCATCGGAATTGTTACTAATATCATTAATCACCCTATCATCTTGGAGCTTCTCCCCATAACAAAATATCTCTGGATCCTTAAGATCAAGAAAACCTTTCCCTTTCTTAGCAATCCTACGCTTTAGATACCCTACATTCCTGTGCCTATCCACTTGAAACTCAAATTCTTCCCCAGATGCGGCGCTAAAATTGATCAACAGGAGATCAGAAATCCTGAGTGCCAAATGCAAAACATCCCCATTCGTGATGCCGTAGTCTTTGACAAGAGAATCAGTTCTTGACAGCTCTCGTCCGCGGAAAACTAACTTCTGCCTCTTAACTACAAAACCTTTACATATCCTAAGTTTCACAGATGCAATGGAATCCGATTCCATCACACGCAGGGGGGTTGTGGAACCCCCAACAGTGATGTAGATTTCGATGGATTCGTTCGAGCAGAGACCCGATTGGCCATCCACACAAACAGATGACCCTGCTGTTTCTTCACAAATGCGACTCATGGCAACATCAACAGCAGACATTTTAATCACAATCTAATTAAACACACCACTCTCTTGATTGATTGATTGATTGATTATCCTTTTATTTTCCAAATGCCTATAATTCATTCACAACATTGCATTAACACTTTGCAACACAATACAACACAACACATTCATGAAAACAAATGGACCAAACCCTAACCTAGTAACAATTGAACAACATAAATAATTAAAAATATGATCGAGCAATTGGAATTGGAATCATTACCTCCGAGGGAGAGACTTGAATCTGATGAAATTGGCGGAAAGATTACATGATCGGATAGGTTTTTCCAATTTATAAGGAGATTGAAAAATTGGGTTGAATTCAAGACCCTCCCTCCCCCAGAAGAAAGGGGATTCAGCTACAATGTGATGATCAACGCATCTATGAATGGATTTACATCCAAAAGGGAAGAATCACGTCCAAATGGATTGATGTTATTTCAGCAAAAATGACAGCATTAAGGTGGACGAAAATTGCCGAGGAATTGGGAGCAGGGATTTAAAAAATTCCTCGGCAAATTTTCGCCTGATTTCTGTAAGAAAAAAAGGGATTATTGTGAGATGATATTGATAATTTATGGGATGAAGAGAGGAGAGGAGCGATTTCCACGCGGGGTTTTGAAGCTTCCAGTAATATTGTCCCATTGGAGGAAATGAGAGAGAGAGAGAAGGGGAGCGGGATTATAGCCGTTGCTTCAGTTTTGTGCTTTTGACTCACTCAGTTCATTTCTCTCTCTACTTTTTTTTAACGGTATTCCAACAGATTTAAGTTGGATTATTATTTCCTTGGGCCTATTGTTTGCTCTCAGGCCTTCATCATGTTTGAACATTGAGGTGTGATATAACACTCAAAACATTATATAAATAAAGTATGTTATTGAGTAATTATTTTATACGCTATTCGTATAGGGATGTATTTTATGGAATATTTTTCAGAATTTAAGAAAATTTTATTTTTTTATGTATAAAGTAAGAAATAAGGGAAATATTTAGTTAATTTTAATAAAAAAAAATATATGTAAAGTTATTGACATGTGTGAAAAAGTGAGCATTATATTGAGATGTGTGTAAGTAAGATGAAATAATTCCCCCAACGGAAGGAGTACTAAAGTAAGATGAATGATGCATTAAAATATAGTACTCCATAATTTTAAGACGTTATAATATGATTCACTATCAATAATTATGTTTTAATAAATTATATTTAACCGCTTAGTAACATATTTTATCTTTATATTTTAATAATGGTTTGACTAGTCTTACACCGAAACTGTATTGCAAGAAAGTTTGTCAATATGAAAAAAAGTCAAATTTGGGTTTATTGTACAAAAGCTTTTCACACAAAGCATGTAACTTGTTAGTGAAATAAAAATTTGCAAATGTCACAAAATCAAATATGCCTCTAGGCTCTAACTAGATCAACTTTTGATATGAGCAAATTATTATGAGGCTAATAATTACGTGATTAGTCAAACTAGTTCTGATTGATTCAATTCATGCAACACAGTTTGTATATAGTATCATATTTCTGTTTAATGATTTTAAATCTTCTTGAAAACCTATATATGATCGGCTTATTCTTTATTTCCACTGTAGGGATAAAATATTTGATGGTGAATCAGTATCACAATTACTAAGATGCATCTACCACGAAATGGATTTTTTTTTTCTAAAGTTTATCCATTACGTATCTTTATTAAGATTTTTAATTTTATAATGTTCAACATATGGCATTAATTTATGCTTCGAAGCTCGGCAAATTTGATAAAATTGGTAGCGTCCAAATTAATTTGTTCAATTATAATTAAGTCAAAATGTTTTACCCAAGGCCAAGTTACCATTGCAAATTACGACTTTACTCCCTTCCTAGTTCCTATACAAAGTTTTTTCTTCTTGTGAGACTGGAATTATATGAGACAGTTTATAAGACATATCAAACCATTATTAAAGAATAATTATTATAAATGTAGAGTATACTTATTAATAATTAAATTAAAATATATTTTTCTAAAATATGATAAATGATGAATTAAAATATGATTTTAGAATGTTATAATATGTTACACTATAACCATAAACTATTAATACTTTAATGATAACCTGTTTCACAATCCTAAACAAAACAAAATATTTAAATGTGAAACACGAGCTTTTATAAACACATTTATGTGCACTATATCTTGGAATTAATTGCTACATTTATAATAAATTAAGCGTAGAATGTAGCGGTTAAATTTGATAAAAGCAATGATACATACCCTAAAAAAAAACATCACACAATTCTCCAGCTTTTGGATATGACAAGCACACGAAGATGAACGAAGTACATTTCTGACCGCGCTTCCATGCAAGGCCAACGCCTTGAGAGCCTCCACCGACAGCATACCGAATATGATGGCTGATTTCGTCACGCTCTCTGCTTTTCTTGCTTCATCAGCTTTACAAATTCACCGAATACTGTCACACCATAGCTTAATTAGGACGCGTACCAAATTATCAAAAATGTTGGAAGGTATGGAAATGTGGCATCTGTTTGGCATGCATTTCAGAACATTATCATCAGGCAGCATAAGTGCTTAAATTGTTCGAGTTTATAGTCATGCATACACGTAAACCAAGTGTTAATAAGAGTAGTCAGAAGGAAAACCATACCAAGATCTGAATCATGAGGTCCAGGGGAAGCTTCGGGGTGGTACTGTAGAGACATAAGTTTTTGCTTAGGAAACGACAGACCCGCACAGCTTCCATCATTGAGATTCACATGAGTTACCTCAACACCCTCCGGAAGCAATTCAGGGTCAACAGCATAGTTGTGGTTCTGTATAAAACAATGTAACTGAAGTTAATATCATAATAATAATTGTCCTGACACTGAGAGAGATAGCTCCAAGACAGTCATGGGAGAATTCAAAATGAATTAAGAGAACTTGTAATAGGTATGTAAGACAAACCAAGCTATACGCAAATTATTCAAGTCTGCATTCAATAAACATTTGTTTGAATTCATTTCTTAGTCCAACAAGCCTAGCTTCAAAAAGTTATTGAGCATAACTTGAGCCAGGGTGCATTAAGCACTTCGTCTGCAAACATATTCATTAACAAGCTCACTAACAAGTTCCTTAATAGGCTCGAATTTTACCCGTAAACGAAGAATCAAACCAAGCAAGTTTTGTTTGCTAGTAAACTATTTTCGAATCAAAGAAAAACTATACGTATGCGCACTATATGTTTTTTTTATTAATATTTGATACAAGTTCGAGCTCTTTAAAAAACTAAACAAGCCAAGCTCCTCAGTCCAATTATATTTGGCTTGGTTTCAGATATATTTTCAAAAGTTGAAGGAAAAAAAATGATGAAAACAAAGAAAAACACAATAAAACTAAAACACTGAGCAGTTCAGTATCATTCAACACGTTTTTATATACTGAGGCTAATAAATAAATTTCTAGCAAATTAACATACCTGAGCACTGATCTCAACACGACCATTTTGATTATTACGAACAGGATGATTTCCTCCGTGGTGACCAAATTTCATCTTGAAAGTTTTACCTCCTAATGCTTGACCAAGCAATTGATGGCCCATGCAGATGCCAAAAACAGGAACTCTTCCAATTAATTCTTTGACAGTTTCAACAGCATAAGGAACAGCTGAGGGATCTCCTGGGCCGTTGCTGAAGAGAACACCATCTGGTTTCATCTCTAAAGTCTGAGATGAAGGCCATGTTGAAGGGACCACAGTAATCTTACAGCCATAAGATGCCAGTCGCCGCAGTATATTATGTTTTATACCAAAATCATATGCAACAACCTTATCCCATATAGAAAAGAAAATAAGTTACTCCAAATCCACAAGCATTTATCTCTGGCGTAAACAAGAAAATCATACACAACATGATGATGTACTAACATGAAAAGTATCTTCACTTCTTCCATTGAAGTTAAAATCCCATTCTGAATTTGTCCTATCAAACCATTCATAGGGAGCCTTACATGAGACACCACTAATCAAGTCCACCCCTGTGATATTGTGTGAAAAAGCCAGTCCAGTTCTGCTTGCTTAGTTGCATAGATGCATAAAAAAATCAGTCAACAATATTTAGCTAGACGAAAAATTACCAACTATATCCCAATTTTTAGACATCCTCAGAAGTTCTTCATCTGATTTAGATTCTTCCGTACTCAATACACCAATAAGGCTGCCATCTTGTCTCAACCGCCGGGTAATAGCACGAGTGTCAACATCGTCTGCAGGAAAAGGGAACAAGTAATTCAGCGATAACCAAAATGCCAGTCGATTCCTTTTGTAATTGGATAATATTTGAGATATGAAATCGGAGAATACATATTCCCATAATGTTCCTAGATGCCAAATAATCTCCAAGTGTTTCAGTGCATCTCCAATTTGAGGTGCTGCAGAATATCAAGCATTTAAAAAAAAAATAAATGCAATTATAAGTAATAAATAGAATCATACATAGTTAGGGAAAAAAAATCAAAGATTAGGTCTGGGAAAGAAATAAAGCATCATCATCTCAAAGAAAATTACCTTATACTCAAACTCCGGATAACAAGTCCTGCTAGAAAGCATTGCCTTGATTCTTCATCATCTGACAAGAAAAGCATGCTATGTAAGATATATTATCATATTATTATTTCTGAAAAAGTAAAAGAAGCAATCTACTTACCAAAATTAACACCAGTATTACCAATATGTGGATTAGTCATCAGAACGAATTGGCCAGCATAACTAGGATCTGTAAGGATCTCTTGGTACCTGTGTTACCAGGAACATCACTTTGATGCATACAAGCACAGTCTCAAGTCATAAACACCTATTTTCCTGAATGTATTATTTTCAGCTTTCCATAAAGTTGCATCTCAATTCAGATAAAGGCTGAAAAACTACTGACCAATACACTATGTTATTCCACAAACACGAGATGAGATTCCCTGTTCCAAATGGAATTTCATCTTGTTTTCCAAACACTTTAAAATGATGGTGTGTCAACATTTTAAAGTATTTGGAATACAAGATGGAATTCAATTTGGAACAGGGGATCCCCTTTGCACAAACACCCTTTTGTTAATAAATTCCCAAACATCACAACGTTCTTCCTAGAGCTATAAAGGTTAAGAAATGGAGTATTAATTAATAATATCTATTACTAACAAACATTAGAACTCTATAATATAACCTCTTTTAAAGATCTAAGAGAGTGTGTTCTTATAATATCACATGACTGAATCAACAGACATCTGCATTATTTACGCTTGTGGAGGAAGTTCACAAGGCCCTTCAGATCTCACTAAATGCAGCTACACTAACATGGGCAACAGATATCAGATAATTCTACGAAGAGTTTAAATGGAATGTCTATTTCAAGAGAAGACGTGCATGCATTTCTTTTCTAATTGTTGATGTTCTTTGAAGAACCAAACAAGAAATAATTGCGCGAAATATCTCAGTCAAAACTGAAATTACCCCGTTAAAGACGTATTAAAAACTACTTCACCAACTTGAGTCCCTGAAGCGCCAAACGACTTTGCCCGCCAAACAGATCCATCCTCCAACACCAGGCGCGCATCAGCCACCTTCCATGGCCTTAGTCCCAATCCTGAAATCGAGATTTTTCAGAGGAAAATAAACGACAAACAATGTATAATCGAATCTGCCGAAGAACACACACCGGTTGATAAGTCCTGGGAAACGGAGTGGCAAGTGACGGTGAGGACGCGGAGTTTGGGCGAATCGAATCTGAAGCAGGAAGGAAAGTGAGTAGCTGCCATCCCCAAAGAACGCTCCATGGAAGTGAAAGTGGAGAAATTTGGGAGTGGAGGAAGCAAGGTGGAAGGCGGCGGCTAGGGGTTTTGTGGTAGTGAATTAGGAAGCTTAATGTGCAGGTTCGATCCTCATGTTTCGCGACCCCAGCCGTAATTTTGTTTTCTTTTTCACTATTTTATTTTTTATTTAATTTAATTAACGTATCATTTTATCATTTATTATTATCATTATTAAATATAGTAATTAATAATTTTATATTAGTCATAATATATACTCCATATTTATGTCTTTATTTAGGGAAAATATCAAAAAGTCCCGTATCTTTTATCAAATCCAATTTTAGTCCTGTAACTTTTAGTATTTTCAATTTTGGTCCTTTAAGTTTCAATTTTGATCTTGTATCTTTTAAAATTTCAATTTTAGTCATATTAGTTTCAAAATTAGTCATATATTCTTTTTGAATCATCAAAATTAGTCATTTTATAAATTATATCATATTTTAAAAGATGCAGGACTAGTTTTGATAATTTAAAAAATATATGACTAATTTTGAAACTAATAAGACTAAAATTGAAATTTTAAAAGATATAGGACCAAAGTTGAAAATTATAGGACTAAAATTGAAAATACTAAAAGTTATCGGACTAAAATTAGATTTGGTAAAATATACGGGACTAAATTTGATATTTTCTCTATTTATTTATTTAAATTTATGTATATTTATAAATAAACTGTTAATTATTTATAAATAAATATAAATATTTTAATATAAGTTTTTTTTATTACTACGTTATTATATTTAACTATTAAATTGTTTCAATATATGAAATTTTACTTGTACTAAGGGATGAAAATGTATATAAGGTATACACTTTTATTTAAAGTTTTACTTTGGTTCGAGTGGAAAAATATTGAAAGCTATCCATCTCGTCGTCAGGATCCACTTGTACATAACATGTATATTCTTCAACACTATTACTTATAATATAAAACTCTATCTTAAGTTTTCTAATGACGCGGATACTCGAAGCATAATATACTCGTACTCGTCCCAAACTCTAATATGATTTTCTTAAATTACCTGTACCTATTGCAATAGGGTTCGGATAGAACGGTATTAAAAAATATCCGTCTCGTTGCTATCTCTACTTATGCCCAACATATTCTCCAACATTATTACTTAAACGGACTGTCGAGATTAAAATTGAATCGTTGCTAAATACAGTAAAACTGAAAAAATTGAGAAAAATTTAAGATAAAAATAGAAATTCAGATTTGTATTAAAATATATATTAATTAATTGATATATTGATTGATAATTAATTACATATATTAAAAATATCTTTTATATTTAAAAAATTTATAGTGTTAGTAAGAAAATTATTATTGACATAAATATAATTTTGAGATCAAAATATATTAAATGAACGATCGAGATTAAAATTAAATTTTTACTAATTACTGAATTCATTAAAATTGAAAAGAGAAGAAAAAAATACATTTGTTTTTTTTTTAAAATTCGTATGTAAAGTATGAAATATGTAATGAAATTTGGTGGAGGGGTATTTTCTTTTTAATTTAATAAAATGACAAAGTCAGCTTCCAATCCCATTATTGCAACTACCTTGTCATGGCGACTTTTTCCTACAGCTTATGTAATAATTCTCACTACAATCAATCCCATTTCTGTTAATCGGATCGGAATTCAATACCCACGTTCAATCTCAATTTTTAATCTTTCTGTATGAATCACTACTCGGCAACTATTATTCTCCAAGAATGTGTCATAATCTGCAAACTCCATTTTCTATTCCCATTCCGATTTCAAGATTAATGGCATCCTAGTTGCAGAATAATATTAATTTTCTGTTTCACTGCGTTGTCGCCACCATAACGACGATCCCCTTCATTCTGTTCTTCCAACTTCTCTTGCAATCTTCGCCCCCTAATTATTGTTTCCTGATTTAAATATTATGCCTTTGACCTTCGAATTCTCGACGTCAATTCTCCATTATTTATTGGGAATGCCGATTGGGCATAATTTTCCAATCATATCCGACCAAAATATGCGCCTGCTTGTAAGGAAATCTGATTCTCTTCTTCCGTTGCAAAAGATTTCGTCGTGTGTGGTGAAATCTTGTGTTCATCAGCTTGAATTACTACTGTAGGTTACTTAATTTCTTGTGCGATCCTTTTTTTCTTCAAGTGTTGAATCTCCAGTTGTAGGCAATTCAGAAAGGGTATAGATATAGGGTTGATTTTGTGAGTTTGTATTTGGAGTGGGTTTTTGTTTACTGTGAGCTGAGAGTGCTTGGGGGATATTTAGGTTAGGGATTTTGACTCATTTTGTTGGTTGTTCTTTGAATTTGTGATCCTTTGGTGGATTTGGAAAGATCATTATCTGGGCCGCTTCTGTAAATTTCTGTTGATTGATTGTTGGGGAGATCAGAGTTGTATTTGGAGTGTGGTTAGGGGATATTAAGGTTGAGGATTTTGACTTATTTTGTTGCATTGTTCTTTTAATTTGTGATCTTTTGGTGGATTTGGAAAGATCATTATCTGGGCTTGTTCTGTAAATTTCTGTTGATTAGTTGTTGGGGAGATCAGAGTTGTGGTTTTGCATATGAATTTTATGGTGTTTTCATCCCCTGTGTTTCTGGTAAAGGAGAGATTCTTCTCCTTTTCTTGTTCATAGTTTTGAGGCCCTTTTTTCTTCTGGGATGGATATAGATTCCCAGATTGAAATCAATGAAAGTTCAGATCAAGTCCCGGACACCATTCGAAATTCGTCTTCTAGACGAAGTATTTCATCGATTCAGTCAAGGAGTTCTGGTGGGCACTCTCTTAGAGAGGTGAGTTTCAGTGAGCTAGAACTGAGACCTGTTAGACATGGCTCCAGAGGTACTGATGCTGAAGTGTTTACTTCTTCTTATAGAGAGATACATGATGATGATGCGAGGTTCGTCTATATAAACGATCCTGATCATACAAATGAGAATTTTGAGTATGATGGGAACTCGATCAGAACAGGAAAGTATTCACTATTGACATTCTTGCCTCGTAATTTGTTTGAACAGTTTCACAGGGTTGCATACGTTTACTTTCTTGTGATTGCTATTCTCAATCAGCTTCCTCAGTTGGCTGTTTTTGGTAGGGGAGCATCGATTTTGCCATTAGCATTTGTGCTGTTGGTCACAGCTGTTAAGGATGCCTATGAGGACTATGGTAGGCATCGATCAGACAAGATTGAGAATGGGCGACTTGCGTGGGTTTTGGTGAATGAGAAGTTTCAACAGACCCGGTGGAAGGATATACATGTTGGTGAGATCATTAAAGTTTCAGCTAATGAAACTCTTCCTTGTGACATGGTGTTGCTCTGCACAAGTGACAGCACTGGAGTTGCTTATGTGCAGACTACCAATTTGGATGGTGAATCTAATTTGAAAACACGATATGCCAAGCAAGAAACGCAGATGAAGAATCCGGATAATGAGAAGTTTAGTGGATTGATCAAGTGTGATAAGCCCAATAGGAATATCTATGGTTTCCAAGCAAATATGGAGATTGATGGAAAGCGAATTTCTCTTGGACCTCCGAACATCATTCTTCGGGGTTGTGAACTCAAGAACACTGACTGGGCAATTGGAGTTGCTGTCTATGCAGGGAGAGAGACCAAAGCAATGCTCAACAACTCTGGAGCTCCATCCAAGAGGAGCCGTCTTGAAACACGCATGAACCGGGAAATCATTATCCTTTCACTTTTCCTTGCTGTACTGTGTTTGGTAGTATCTGCTTGCCATGGTGTCTGGTTGAGACGCCATAAAAATGAATTGGATATGATGCAATTTTACAGGTTAAAGGACTACTCAGAGGTAGAGGTTGATAATTATAACTATTACGGGTGGGGTGTGGAGATATTCTTTGTGTTTCTCATGTCTGTTATAGTGTTCCAAATTATGATTCCTATATCCTTGTACATATCCATGGAGCTTGTTCGTGTTGGTCAGGCTTTTTTTATGATCAGAGATACACGAATGTATGATGAAGCCTCAAACGCAAGATTTCAGTGTAGGGCCTTGAATATAAATGAAGATTTAGGACAGATCAAATATATTTTTTCTGATAAAACTGGTACCCTTACTGAAAACAAGATGGTGTTTCAGTCTGCAAGCATCGGTGGTGTAGACTACAGCAATGGGAAGGATAGTGTTGAGGATGGAGCAACGGAAAACTTGGATCGAGGTACTGTGACTAAAATCTCCCTCCTTTCCTCTCTCACGGTGATTGGCAGAATCTTGTAGTTATTATGTGTTTTTTGGTATCAGGTAGTAGGCAGATTTTCAGGCCAAAGATGAAAGTAAAGGTGGACCCGGAGCTTCTCAATGTTTCGAAAAGAAAGCACACCCGAGAGGGGGGGATCGTTCATGATTTTTTCTTAGCTTTGGCTGCTTGCAATACTGTTGTGCCTCTACCTGTGGAGACACCAGATCCTGCTGTGAAGTTGATAGATTATCAGGGGGAATCACCGGATGAACAGGCATTGGTCTATGCTGCTGCAGCTTATGGTTTTATGCTTATAGAAAGATCTTCAGGTCACATAGATATTGAAATACAAGGAGAAAGACAGAGGTAAATTGAAGTTGCTTTAATACCATCACTGTGATTTTCTCTTAAGTTAGCTTGAAGAATACTTTCTTTTAATTATTTTTTTTTATCTGTGTAAACTTATGTGAAAGGAAGTTTTTAAAGCTAGATAAGTCCCTTCAAGAGTTATTAATGTTTCATTGGTCAAGTTGTGTACCATGATTCCTCTAGTTACTGCAGTAATACATGGTTTAACTTACTTTTTTCTCACCTGTTGTATCATATCCTTTTAGTTTTCCTGTCCTTTCTGAACTTAATCTGAAGTATTTATCTCCTCCCTCGTACGCGCATTCATGGACAGCACAGGTTTAATGTCTTGGGGTTGCATGAATTTGATAGTGATCGGAAGAGGATGTCAGTTATATTAGGCTGCCCTGATGAGACGATAAAAATTTTCGTAAAAGGAGCTGATACATCTATGTTTAGTGTCATAGATACATCACTGAACTCGAATATGCTAAAAGAAACTGAAAACCATCTTCAAGCTTATTCCTCAGTAGGCTTAAGAACACTCGTTGTTGGAATGCGAGAGCTGAGTTTATTGGAATTTGAAGATTGGCAATCGGAATATGAGTTGGCAAGTACTGCCCTGATGGGAAGGGTACCTATGCTTCGTAAGGTTGCAAGCAGTGTAGAACGACGTCTCAGCATATTGGGTGCTTCTGCAATTGAAGACAAATTACAAGAAGGTGTCCCAGAAGCAATTGAGCGTTTAAGAACAGCTGGTATTAAAGTCTGGGTTCTAACTGGGGACAAGCAAGAAACAGCAATTTCAATTGGCTACTCGTCTAAGCTCTTAACAAGTGAGATGACCCAGATCGTGATCCACAACAATTCTAGAGACTCGTGTAGAAAGAGCTTACAAGATGCATTAGCAATGTCTAGGAAGCTCATGGCGCATTCGAATGCTAAATCCGTAGGTTCTGGAGCTGGACAAAGCCAACTCGCCTTAATTATTGACGGGACAAGCCTCGTTTATATCCTGGACTCTGAACTTGAAGAAGATGTAACTTCTGCAGGACCTTCACTCTAATACACAGGAAAAAATGTACTCCCTAACTTATTTTATTAATATCTTGCCTTCGATTTGCAGCTTTTTGAATTAGCATGTGGTTGTGCTGTTGTATTGTGTTGCCGGGTGGCTCCACTACAAAAAGCTGGAATAGTTGCCTTGATAAAAAGTAGAAGTGACGACATGACCCTTGCCATTGGTGATGGTAAGCATCATTAAATCTCTCTGTTTTAGGGAAATAAAAAATTAACTATGAAGAAGATAACGCGATTAAATGAACATATCACTTGGTTTAGCTGCTAATAAGTAGTTAAACACCTGTATAACTTTCAGGGGCTAACGACGTTTCAATGATCCAAATGGCTGATGTGGGCATAGGAATCAGTGGACAGGAGGGTAGGCAGGCTGTGATGGCATCGGATTTTGCCATGGGTCAATTTCGATTTTTGGTTTCCTTGTTATTGGTGCATGGACATTGGAATTACCAACGGATGAGCTATATGATATTATATAACTTTTACAGGAATGCTGTTTTCGTTCTTGTTTTGTTTTGGTAAGTGTTCTTTTGATGAGTCGTGTATTAGAGACTCACGTAGTTTTGATTTTGAGAAACTTCCATTGGGAGTTAGCAAATTACAGTGATAGTGATCTTGAAACCAAATTGCATGGAAAATACAAGAATATCCAATCGAAACTTATTCGTCTACTTTGCTTTCAGGTACGTGCTCTTCACTAGTTTCACACTTACGACCGCCATAACCGACTGGAGCAGTGTATTATATTCAGTACTATATACGTCGATTCCCACAATAATAGTAGGAGTTCTTGACAAGAATCTAAGTAGAAGGTCTCTGCTGAAGCACCCTCAGCTTTATGGGGCTGGGCAACGGCATGAAAGTTATAACGGAAAATTATTCTGGGCAACCATGTTGGACACCCTGTGGCAAAGCATAGCTGTCTTCTTCGTGCCACTCCTTGCTTATTGGGAAAGCGACGTTGATGGCTCAAGCTTAGGAGATCTTTGGACACTTGCAGTCGTATTAGTGGTAAATATGCATTTGGCCATGGATGTAACCCGGTGGTACTGCATAACACATGCAGCCATCTGGGGATCTATAGTCGCAACTTTCATTTGTGTCATGGTTATCGATGCGCTCCCTTTTCTGCCTGGCTACTGGTAAGAATGCTTTACCTTATTATCTTCATTAGTACATATATTGCCCATAGATTATCTTGGTTTGAGCTCGTCTTGACTTCTAAATGATGCTTGCTGAACCGTGAATTGTGAAAATGTGACACTTAGAAAGTGCGTTTCGTTTTTTAGTTTAGTAGGTACAAACTTGAAATGTAGATGACAGTAAGAATATTACATTGTAAGAAAAGTGTTGTTATGATTTGATGATTAAGAGTATGAAAGAGAGACAAAAAACATATGAGAGAATGCATGTATGTTAAAATTAAAGCAATATAGATGAAATGAATTGTTAGAGTAGGTATTATAGATTAGAAATTTGTGGATTTGAAAACTGTGGATCTGGCCTTATAAACTGAAATAAGCCTAAATATGTTTCTAAAAAAGCCTAAATATGTTTCTAAAAACATACACATATAGAAGTAGCCCCCATCACATTCCAATTAAGCCATATATTATACATGGTAAAAACGAGTGTAAGAACCTCTCACATAATGGGTTCCATGAGACGGATAAAAAGTGATATCATTTTCAATTTAACTTTTAATGAAAAGTGATTACTAATCTAGAAAAAGTGAAACGATCTCACTGTGAGATGCTCTCACCTTGTTCGTTTTATATTTATGTTATGAAAGTTGAGATGGCTCTTTGTGATTCAAATACTCAATGTATTGGCTAATCTTGGCCCTTAAAACAGCACTACTTTTCGAGACTGAATCCCAGTTGATATTTCTGCAGGGCTTTCTTTCACATTACCAAAACAAAGCTATTCTGGGTGTGCTTACTTTGTATAACAATCGGAGCACTCCTTCCTCGTCTTCTTTTTAAAGCTTTCGTTCAGTACATGATGCACAATGATATTCAGATCGCGAAAGAAGCAGAGAAGTTTGGATTTTCGCGCGATTCGCATATAGAGATGAACCAAATTATTTATCCTTCACAGATATGACCAAACTGGTTTTCATTTTTGGTTTCTTACTTAATTGTGTAAGAATTTTTTTTTTTTTAGCTTTTGATATAATTTTCTGTAGCTTATGGTCAGGTTTGTATCCTTGTTTGCATTCTTTTACTGATGCTGTAATTGTATATTAAAGTTATATATACACTAGAATACTTCACAAAATTGATGACAATGAATTGGACTACACTTTTTGAACGAAGTCGGAATTTTTCATTAGGGGTCATTGACAAAAATGTTCATTTTCTAAATTAATTAAAGAGGAAAGAAAATAAACGTCAATATAGCCGTAACTTGTGTGAAATTTCACAAAGATTCAACCCAATTGCAATCACATTAATCAAATCTTCTATTTCGAATTCTTTCACATTAATCAAATTCTGTTTCGAATTCTTTCACATTAATCAAATTTATTAATTATTAAACATTAATATATAGTATATATTTTTATTCAATGTATAAGTTTTGAGTATAAGTACACAAATTTGGATTGGCGTACTCGGTATATAATCGGAGAATTTGTCTAATAATAAAGATTATGTTAAATTGAGAATTTTAAAGCGAAATTAATTAATAATTATACAAATGAAAATAAATAATGAAAAATATTTAGGCAAAAATTTGTTTGCATCCAAGCGCACGGGGCACAATCGTGGGTCTTTAGAATTTTGTGTTAAATTGTATATCATTTAGTATTAAATTGTATATCATTTAGTATAAAGATGTATACTCTTTATTTTCTGAAGAAAAATAAAAAATATTAATAAAAAGTGTATACCTTTATAACAAAATAGTGTACTCTTATTAATTAAAATAAATTCTAAAAGTGCACAATGTGCACATGGACGCACGCAAGTCTCACTCAAATATTTAATTAGTATTATTATTATTATTATTATTATTATTTTATAACCCACAGGAGTGGTAGAAAAATAATGGAAGCCTAAATATTAGACGTACACGTACTCATGAATTAAATATTTGTAAAAAATAAAAATAATGCTACTACTATGAAACTATCCAATATTCCAATTACAGAAAGGGCATTTTAGTAGTATTGACATTAGATGAGGGCAAGTTCATAATTTGCACACTTCACTCGTTTCTCCCGTCCTCGATTACTAACTTCCATTTCTGCTCCAGAGGTAGACAAGTTCGAAACCCTAGCATCTGATTGTTGTTCAAATATTCTAATTTGAATTATTTGTTTTTGCAAAGAGTATCTTGTGAACATTTCCAAGGCTTGATGTTAATGGACTGCAGATTTCTTTCTTTTAATGGTTTGTTTGCCGCCACAAGAATTCCTCACCAACGATTATCCTTCCATTGTCAGAGAAGTAATCTGAGTAAGTTTTTTTTTTTCCCTTTGAGTGATTGTTTGTATGTCGAGGGAGGTGGTCAATTTGGTTTTCACTAATGATTTTGGGGCACAAAGGTTCGTTGTCTTATATGAATAACTTGTGTATGTAAATAGAAGATTGATTGCTTCTATTATCTATCTTTTATCTCTTGCTAAAAAAGAATGTAAATTAAATTACCCCCATACGTGCCTTTTCTGTTAAAGACGGACTAAACTGTTTAACTGCCCTTATTTGTGTGTTTTTTGATGAATGAAATAGTCAACCGGTGTTGAATTTTAAGTCAAGGTGCTGTAGCTTTTGCTTCTTAGCAAGATTTTTTTTTTTCCAACTTTTGCTCAATGAAATTTCATTTCCTCTGATGTTTTTGTCACTATACCTTATAGTTCTTATTCATGCTATTTATTGTAGGATCATATCGTTGTGGTACATATTGTTCAATGAAGTCTTATAAGCTGTCGGATCTTTCTAGAACTGAGGTTGATAGCCTCAAAAGTCGTCCTCGAATTGATTTTACATCTATTTTCAATGTGGTAAGACTTTATGCTAATCAGCTTCATACACACACACACACACACACCCATTTAAAATTTTCACAGTTAATTTTTTTTTTTGATAATCTTAGGTTCAACCTATTGTTGATGATATTCGGAGCAGAGGTGATGCAGCTATTAAAGAGTAGGTGTTTCTTTACCCTTGATTATGTTTATGCATTATTCATGCTTAAGAGTTTATTAGGTTGGCAGTGACAAGTATTGTTTAGCTGGAAAATATATTGTGGTGGTCTAAAAGCTAAAGATATTGAGAAAGTAATCTTTTTTTCATCTAGGTGCATTATGAACAATGTAAATCGTGGGGTTTTCTCCAGTCCTGGCTGGTTAGGTTACAAAAACGCAGAAAAACTTGCATTTCCAGATGTAGGATTCCTTTCTTATACGGTTTTCAAATTCTGAGTTATATAGCATTAAAGAGTGTAATATATGCCCATCAACTTGGAAATTTTCTATTACATAGATTGATTAAGACCAGGTCAAATTGTTTATGTAGGAGCTTATATTTTTCATTACAGAATTTGTCCAAACCAGAACAGTGTACACTTAATGTTAATTGGTGCCATGTTTTATTTTATTATATGACCTTGAAGCTCACTGGGCAGGGGCTTTATGGACCTGTCCAGAGCTCTAAACTCAAGGGTAAACACACTCACCCATACTCCGTTTGGTTTCTTGGGAACAGCTACACAGTACGGTTTGACAAAGTTGAACTAGACCGCATTGTAGAGAATATCAATGACCTCCCAGATCCTGTGGTACGCCTCTTTTTCATAATGGCATAAAATTTTATGGTTGTTAATGGATCACTTTGCTTGAATGTTGTGCTCGAGTGTGAATTATTTTTCACTTTCTAGCTGATTTCTTGTCATATTTCTAACTAATACTACTGACTTGATTAGCTTGACCCATCTGTTCAAGAAGCATTCGATGTGGCTTATAATAATATTTTTGCTTTCCACGCCGCACAAAAGCCAGTTGAAAAGATTGTTGAGAACATGGAAGTAAGTGGTGCAGTAATTTATTTTAGTTCCCAATTCAAGCATTTCTACTTTATTTTCAGTGACACATACATCCATATCTTCAGGGTGTTAGATGTAAAAGAGTGGCACGGAGTATTTCATCTGTGGGTCTTTATGTTCCTGGTGGCACTGCCGTTTTACCTTCAACTGCTCTGATGCTTTCAGTTGTACGTTAACTTTTAAATTTATGTTTCTTGTTTTTTGGAAAACTGTGACTTAGCTTCACTAAAATGGGTTTCGCTGAATCAGCCTGCCCAGATTGCTGGCTGCAAAACTATCGTACTTGCTACTCCCCCTTCTCAAGATGGTAGCATATGTAAGGTAACTCTCATCTTGACAGTTGACATTATACAGTGTTGTCTTTATGTGGCTCACCATTCGTTACTCTGTTTGTAGGAGGTTCTTTACTGTGCCAAGAAAGCTTGTGTTACTCATATTCTTAAAGCAGGAGGTGCTCAGGTAAAAATACATGCTACATGTTCTGTATGTGCATGAATTTCTCTCTAATGTTACTGAAATTTTTACTGATATAATATTTTAGGCAATTTCAGCTATGGCATGGGGAACTGAATCTTGTCCTAAGGTATTAAATTTTCTATATCATTTATGCACTATTTGATGACATGGTGAAAACTCAAGTGCGTCAAGTCCATTAATGATCGAGTCTTGTGAACTTTTCAATTTTATTAAATAAGTTGTTAATTTTCCGTATCTATCGTTGTTGCCACCAAAAACTCACTCTTTACGTTTATGTCTATCTGTCTATCTTTTCTCTCTGTGTTCTTTCCATATTTATGTCTAGTCACCAAGTTCTTACTTACATGCAGGTTGAGAAGATATACGGGCCTGGAAATCAGTATGTCACAGCCGCGAAAATGATTCTCCAGGTTTACTCTAAATTATAATTTATCTAAATGCACATCTTAATCATCAACTATCTGTTGCTAGATTATTACTTCTTCTGAATAGAACAGTGAAGCTATGATTTCGATAGACATGCCAGCTGGACCCTCAGAAGTACTTGTCATTGCTGATAAGCATGCTAATCCAGTTCACATAGCAGCTGATTTACTATCACAGGTGCCTTAGCTTCTATGGAATTCTCACTCCTGGCTATATTACTTTTTCATCAATTTACTCATTATATTATGATGTTACGTTTCAGAGTGTATCACAGGTAAAATGGTTAGTGCTTGTGCTTTTGGGAAAGCTAGGTGTTTTGTATACTTTATTCTCTTTGTAGCAATGTTTTGGTTTTCATTATGCGCTTTAAAATATGTTGCATGAATTATACTGTAACATTAGTTATCTGATTTGTGAAGACTGTCCAATTTCAGGCTGAGCATGGTCCAGATAGCCAAGTTGTTCTTGTAGTGGCTGGAGACGGTGTGGACGTAGCTGCGATTGAGGATCAAATTGACAAGCAGTGCAATAGCCTTCCTCGGGGCAGCTTTGCTGCAAAAGCACTAAGTCACAGCTTTATTGTTCATGCACGAGATATGGTTGAGGTTTGATTTTCAGACTTACTCTGAAGTTCTCAGGCTATTAGTTGGGCAAGATTTACTCCGTATTGTAGAAAATTGAAGCTTAATATCTTTGTGCCCACGGATACACTCCATCTGATTTTACAGTGTATCCATAGACAGCATCGCAGCTTATTTTCTTGCTAAATTTAACTTATATTTTATTCTAAAACTGCATCTTTCTTTGGAATTTATAGGCTATTTCCTTTTCAAACTTGTATGCACCCGAGCATTTGATAATCAATGTGAAAGATGCCGAGAAGTGGGAATCTTTTGTCAAAAATGCAGGTAATTATTATGCCTGCTCTTTTCTCTATATCTTCTTGGTTTCTGTTCATTGCAAGATATTCTCCATGCTACATCCGAACTGCAGACGAAAATTTTTTCCATTTTAAGAATCGATTTACATTTTTCACTATTGAAACTGATCTAGTTAGACTTAAACTGCATGCAGGCTCTGTATTCTTGGGTCAGTGGACACCAGAGAGTGTAGGAGATTATGCAAGCGGCACGAACCATGTTCTTCCAACGTACGGTTACGCACGTATGTACGGTGGGGTATCTTTAGACTCTTTCTTGAAGTACATAACAGTTCAGTCATTGACGGAGGAAGGGCTAAGGAAGCTCGGGCCGTATGTAGAAACCATGGCTGAAGTCGAGGGGCTCGATGCGCACAAGAGAGCCGTCACTCTCAGGCTACAAGACATTGAAGCTAGGCAAGTCTCTAATCTCAGATAATTGTCTGCTGCTCTTGATTGTTTTTATCTTTTAGCACCAGAAAAAAGTGGGCTTGATTGTTTTCGTTTAACTTGCTGCTCTCTCCAGTTGTTGTACAATTGTCTAAGGTTTCAACTGTGATTTTGGACCTTCATTTATTATTTATGACTGGATAAAAGTTTAAAATAAAACAAGTTCTCTTATTTTTGGGTTGATAATACTACAAAAACTGTGTCAATTTGACACTTTTTTATTTATTTATTTATATTTTATATATAAATAAAATAGTTGGGAATCTGAACATTATATGTGGATGTCACTGTATAAATTATAAAGCATTGATCTAGTAATGTTACTGTTAAATTTTTCTAAATTAATATGAAGATTGTAGGATTAATTTTAGATTTTTACTTTTTCATTTTACAACTTTATAACAAAATTTTAAATATTTTCAAATTTAGGAAATGATGTTAAATTCATGAATTTTCTGTTTTTTCATTAATAAAAATAGCTTTTAGGTTTCAATATTATATTTGTCATTATGATTCTTATAAGACAAAAGCGAGACAGAAAGATTTATAGAGTACTTTTCATTTTATATCCTCAAAATTGTGTCAAGCATGTCGAATTATGATTAAAAGTATGCAATTTTTTAAAATTGAATTAATCGTAAAAATTGAAATGGTGAATAAAAATAAAATACTGAAGTGGTACTACATATATCATCTAAACTCTTGCATGATATTTTAGGGTTAAAAAAGTCGTGAATTTTTATTTCTATTGTAAATTAATTTTCATTTTTGAAAAATCATAAAAAAAATTCCTTTTTTAAAAATAATTGCAAAATGCACACAATTTCTCAAAAAATCCCACCTTTAATGCTCAACTTTAAGAAATGGAGTATATTTACAATATTACTTAGAGATAACGTTTTTTTTTCTTTTTCGCAATTTCTCAAAAAAAAAATCATTTAAATATAAGTAAAATTCGAAATTTTCTTATAATTAACCCTAAATTTTAATATTTATTTAAAATAATATAATTATCTTTTACGCCATCTACATATATTTTAAATAAAATGGAATATCTGTATACACCAATGGTATACTCGTAGGTAAATGGAACCCTCGTACTAAACAAGATGTATTGCAAAATCATCTTCCTTAATAAGATTGAAATACAACTAACTACTTTCTGTACAAACATGCATGAGTTATTGTATGCAATATCATGCTCATGAAGATTGGCCTAAACTGAGCAAAGAGATAAACTCAGACTTCCTGATTGTGAAACGGGGAATCTCGATTGCTGCTCGATTCTCGACGCGATGATGCGTCCTGAACCTGAGCAGCAAACTGCAAGTTCCAGAGAACATCCTCCACAGAAGGCCTCTCACATGGCTCGTTGGACAGGCATCTGATGCATAGTTCTATCATAGTCTTCACTGATCCATCTGAGCATTCCTTGTGCACTGCTGGATCCACTATGCTCCTTCGACCTATCTCGTCTGTCGTTAGGCTCACCGATATCTGTCGAACAAATGCATTGAGACAACAGAAAATGATGGATGGATGGATCAGATGACAGCAGATTCATGCGTCTCACTACTTACAATGTCCTTGGAAATGTTCACGTCGTTGAGAGAGATGAGCGTTCGTCCAACGATCAGCTCGAGTAAGATCACTCCAAAGTCGTAGATGTCGTGTTTCTCCTCACAGTTCAACCTGTGTAACGACACAAGGATGGATTTAGGCCAGAGCAGTAAGAAAAACAGAATTAGACTAAGTAGAGAAGTGCTCACATTGATCCAAATTTTCCCTTTGATTGAAAAGGTAGTATTTCCATTCCACCCTGAAACAAACATCATGAGATTACGTTCCTCAAGACGAAAACCTTGTGTCGTGTAATGAAACGAGACACACGACATGAAAGTTGTGGAGTGTTGGAACACTTACAGAACTCCTGTTCTCTGTCAGCAGAGGTAGATTGTACTTTTTGATTTTGACATGGAGATCATGGTCCAGAAGTACGTCCGTAATTTTCAAACGGTTCGAGTAAACCCCGGGTACGATCCCCGTATGAAGAAACTGGATCCCTCTGGCAACTCCAATCCCAGCTGCTATCCTTTGTGTCCAACTGAACTTCTGTCCATTTTGTCCATCTGTTCGAATCAAGAAAACTCGTAAATCTGTCGTTTAAATCAGTCGAAAGCACATTCGACACTGAATTTTATGATCAAGTGTTGGAAGGGATCAAATGCATGTTATGAACAATGCATTTAAGGCAGGATAAGCATGCATCCAGTGCTTTAGCACTACCTGATTTGTATGACCGGAGCGTCCCGTTTGGCACGTATTCGAACACGATAAAGATCCGGCTGACAGTTGAATCATCTTGATGGCACTCGAAGCAGTGTCCAATTGCACTCACTAGATGGCAATGTCTGAGTTTAGCAATCAACTCAAGCTGATGCGTGTATGTTTGGATGCTGTATTTTCGTTTCGCCTTCAAGCATCGTATGGCTACAGCCGATCCATCCGTGAGCCACCCTTTGTACACCTGAGGTTCATACATTCAATTCGTGTTCAACAAAAACCAAGCAAACTACATCATGATAAGGCTAATTGCTGTAAGAAATAGATACCTGACCATATGAACCTACACCAATAAGATTCATTGCATTGAAGTTGTTTGTAGCCTCCCTTAGCTCATCCAGTACATATGTTCGATACATTGACAGCCCGAGCGCTCCCATCTTCTTCGTCTCGGATATGTACCCTGTCAAACATAACAAAACTACTGAAGTCCTGATGAAAGCAAGTAAGCATAGATTGAGCTTCTTTTTTGGAACCATAAACGATTTTCGACTAATTTAACACGTATGAATACAAACATACTTATAATCATCTCAGAAATGTACCCTTTCAACAAATCATGATCACTGGTTTCAATCAGAACATCACAACAAAGTGTTAGATTGAACTGATTATATTATTTGATACTCATCTCTACTAGCTTAAGGTGGTCATTTAACTTGGTATTAGAGCTAAGACCTAGCAAAGGTCCAAAGTTTGAATCTCACGTCATCCATTCATAAAAAAAACTCCACATGCAAGACATGAGACAAAATTATCCACCTCGTGAGGGGCCGTGTTAGAGTGAACTGATTAAGTATTAGTAATTGATACTCCACTCTACTAGTTTAAGCTTTTAGACGAGGTTGTCGTTTAACACAAACTACTAAAATCTTGAATCAAGCAACACAATTGCATTGATGGTGCTTGTTTTTGTTCACTTACTTGCATCTTTGAGAAGCTGAAGTGTGTATGCAGGTGAGACCTTATCAACTATCAATCTTGTGAGAGAAACTTTACTCACATTCTGATCATCCTTATTTGAAAACTGCTTCTTAACAAATAGGAAACCCACTCCAATAAGTATCACAACACCAATTAACCCTCCCACCAAGCTGGCTGCAAAAACTCCTCCACCGTGCCGCCTTTTCTCCTTCTTATTTCGAGGCGAAAGCCCGACGGCCAGAGCTTCGCCGTGGCAGAAAGCCGACGGACGCTGGTTCAAGCTCGGCCCGGCCAGACAGTTCCCATCAAAGTGAACAGCCCTGTTTGATTTCAGACAATCAGGCAAGTCACCAGTTAGCTTATTTTCTGAGATATTCACAAATGTGAGGTGTTCATTGCAAGACATGTTGTGTGATAGCTTCCCAGTGAACTTATTCCCACCAATGTCCAAATAGGTGAGAGAGGGAAGTGATAGAATGGAGAGGGGAAATCGCCCCACTAATCCATTGGAGGAAACATCCATCTTCTGAAGCTGATAACATGAATTCAACACATCTGGTAAACCAGAGTGGAACCTGTTCTTCCTCAGCACTAAAGAAACCACCTTTGTGGGAACACTAGGAAACTTTGGTCCAAGATTGTTGTGTTCTAAATCAAGAACTTGAAGGTTTGTCAATCTATGGAAATCAGGCACTTCCCCTGAAAGATTATTACCAGACAGCACAAGGGTTCTTAGATTAACCATGGTTGACAATGAACTAGGAATAGAACCAACAAAAGAGTTGTTCTTCAAACTCAACACACTCAACCCTGGTAAAGACCCACCCACCCACCCTGGAATCTCCCCCTGGAAACAGTTGTGATCAAGAATGAGTGTTTGCAGATTCTTGAGAGATGAAACCTCTTTAGGGATAGAACCTTCCAAGAAATTGGAACTCATGTTGAGAATTTCCAAGGAAGTTAGGTCTCCAATTCTTGAGGGCAATGGGCCCTTTAGCCCTAATGATACTAAAGATAAGACCTTTAAATTTGGGAAGGCAGCAATGTTGGAAAAGAGTGACTCAGTAGAGACAGACTGAGTCAGGTGAGGGAGGCCAGTGAGATGGAGCTGAGTTATGTTGTCATCGTAGCAAGAAAGTGAGAGAAACTGAGTTGGGTCCGAGTTGCAGAAATCTTGATTGTTGTCAGCCCAGATGGTGGTCTGCTGTGGTAGGCTCAGCTGCTGCTGGATTCTGAGAAGGGCTTGGTACTGAGAGAACTGCAACTGGTTAGAGTAGTGGAGGAAGAGAGAGAAGATGGTGAAGAACAGAGGAGAGGTGGTTTGTTTAGCCATTGATGCTATGGAATGAATTTGGTTTCTCTCACATGCTTTAGTTTAATGAAGTGAAATGTGCATGTAGTATAAACTATTGTTCTATGCTACACTGATTCTGAGATGCATATGTTATTGAATCATAGGCAAGTCACGTGTGACACAGGGTTCATTGATACGAGCTTAACTCCTCGTTTCACTTGCTCCACCAACTCGAACACTCGACCTCGAAAATGTTGTAAAGGGTTGAATTTTTATGCTCTACCAAGTTGATTATGTTGATCAAGAAAGAATTTTTATGCTCTACCAGGGTTTATTACACACTTTACATTAAAAAAAACAAGAGGAGTTAGAAGGCTTTAACTCATCCACCAGTTGTTTATGTTCTACCAACTCGAACATATCCAAGAGTTTATTTTCTTTGATGAAAAGATTTGTGCCTAATAACATGGTTAACATGACAAATTAAGGACTATTAAAGTAATAGTAGCATAACATGTACTTATTTATTTGGCACTACTCATTAAGGCACACTATAAAACTACCTACCTAGAAATACTCTATTCTTATTTTATGGGTGATTCTTGGGTGACCGGTCACCACGACCCTCTACCATGAAGTCTCACATGAGAGGTTGGAGGCCCAACCCTAACATGTGGGCACCTACCCCTTCATATTAGAGGGTAGTGGGTGACTCCGGATCACATAAGTAGCCCTCCTTATTTTATAATGTTGTAATTTCTTATTTTTTGATTTAGATATTACTTATTTATTAAAAAATAAAATACGGAGGAGAAGCATCCAAAGGCATTGAAAAAGGGAGCCACCAAAGAGAGTGTGCTCAAAACAAAAAGAATTAATTGTATCCTGTGATAGCCTGACCTGATGTTGTAATAAATAAAAATGGAATTACATTGTTTATAGTTTATTAATACGAGTACAAATTTTATTTATCTTATTATATTATATTTATTTTTATTTAAAGAAGCAGCCAAATATAGGAAGTGGGACAGCTTGTGTTGGTAAAACTCACACTTTTTCTTTTTCTTCAAAGGAATATATATAATTAATTGTCTCTACCCAATCCAATTACAACAAACAAAAGAAAAGCCAAGTACAGAATGAACAAAATTTTATTTATTTAGCGTGTATTTTCTAATAATTATTTTCTGAATGCCTATTTAAAATAAGAGATAATATTGTGTGTAATCCGTCCCACTGATTATAAAAAAAATAAATGATAAGATAATTTTGTCCTTGATAAATTAATATTAAAATTTTAAGGGTTAAAAATTAAAATTTTAAGTGCAAAACAATAAATGAATCATAAAATTTAAAATACAAAAATGTGTATAAGAATTACACCTAAATGATCCTAAGGTCACAGATTAAATTCTAGAAGCCACAAGATTGGATGATTATGTTATACACATGGTAATTCGGTAATTCCATCCCAAAAAAGTTGACATAGGTCCAAAAAAAAAGTTGAATGTCTCGAATCATTTATCTTATAGTATAATTCTTATGAATGCAACAAACTTTGATCAATCAAAGAAGCTTATAATCTACCCTTAACCTCAAGTTTTTGTATTGATTAAAATAAAATAAACTGAAATCAAAACATGAAGAAGGAAGACAAGAATTATAGTGGTTCGATCATGTTGATCTACATCCACTTTCTAAAGGAGAGCAATCACTATATGAAGAAGTTATGGTTACAACATGATAAACTAAAACACTTAAGAAACCCTAATTGGATTCACTAGCTTGTATGATGATGATGATCGACTTCACTTATCTTCTTTGCTGTGCTTGATCATGTATATATATACTACATTGCTGCAGATTAAACACATCAGCAATCATAACTTCCACATGATTAGTTTTGAGCTTAGTTGTAACTGTCTCCAACTGATTCAACTTCTCAAATCAATCAACCATCACACTTACTGATCTTATGGTTCAAACTTATAACTGATCCTATTGTGTTGAATCCTCGCCATCAACCAGCACTTCATTCTTCTTGAAACAAATTGAAGAATATAGCCAAACTATCTGATGTGTTGATGATGGATTAACAACCGAAGCATCATCATGTAATCAACTTGCATCAGTTCCAACTGTCATGTATGTATGTGAGTAGCTTGTCTTTATCAGTTGGTTATAACTGATCATTCTTTTGACTGTTACCAACAATAACAACCAACTCATGCTTCACTTACTTAACTCAATGCATGACAATCCACTTGACACAGCTGAAGCTTACTTCTTCTTATACAGCCTGTTGATCATACTCATTCAACTTTGCTGCTAACCATTCATTATCTTCCATGTGTACATTTATTGATATAAGCCACACACACACACCTACATGCATGCGTGGTCTACATATACAACAATTCTCCACCTTAGACCATGTATCATCACAAGTGATAAAATACTCTCCACCTTGCTGCATTTATAAGCTGCAGCTCACCTTCCCTTTCCCTTTTAGTAAACACCAATAAGACTCTTACACAATTCAAACTTTTGAATTTGTAAAGCCTTAGTAAATGCATCAGCAGGGTTATCTGCTGTCTTAACCTTCTTAACAGCAACCATCTTCTCCTCTATCAGATTTCTTATGAAATAAAGTCTCACATCAATGTGTTTGGTCCTCTCATGATAACCTTGATGCTTTGAGAGATGTACAGCACTTTGATTATCAAAATACACTTCAAAATTATCTTGCTGAACTCCAAATTCTCTCAGAATACCAATCAACTAAACACCTTCCTTTATTGCTTCTGTAAGAGCAACAAATTCAGCTTCAGTGGTGGATAAAGCCACTATGTGTTGATGTGTAGCCTTCCAACTTATTGTTGTACCAAATAATTTGAACACATAACCTGTCATTGATTTCCTTGTATCAAGGTTGGCTGCATAATCTGCATCAACATAACCAACAACAGCATCATCCCAAGCATCCTGCTTCTGAAACTTCAATCCAACTGATATAGTTCCTCTAACATACTTCAGTGCCCACTTTACTGTATCCCAATGAATCAGACCATGATCACTTATAAATCTACTGATCACACTCATTACATAAGCCAAGTCTGGTCTACAGCACACCATAGCATACATTAGACTGCCCACTGCACTTGCATAAGGTACTTTACCCATTTCAAACCTTTCTTTATCTGTTTGAGGTCCTTGAAGAGATGATAAGCTCACCCCTTGCTTAACTGGTACTGATGCACTCTTACAAAGATTCATATTATACCTCTTTAGCACTTTATCCAAGTATGACTCTTGAAACAACCTTAATACTCCAGATGACTTGTCCCTCTCTATCTGCATTCCAAGTATCATCCTTGCCTCTCCAAGATCTTTCATGTCAAACTCCTTTCTCAGAGTATCCTTCACTGAATTGATTCCTATCATATCTTTGCAAGCTATCAGTATATCATCCACATATAGTAGTAGATAAGTATAGCTCTCTCTATCACATCTTATGTTTACACAGCTATCATACATGCTTCTGTCAAAACCATTTGAAGTAATGTACTCATCAAACCTGAGATACCACTGTCTTGGACTTTGCTTCAGACCATATAGTGATTTAAGTAATAGACAAGCCTTTGAGTCTACTCCTTGTAGATTAACTCCCTCAGGAATCTTCATATAAATCTTCTCATCTAAACTTCCATGCAAGAAAGCTGTTGTTACATCCATTTGATGTAATTCCAAGTCCAACTGAGTGACTAATGACAGCAAGATCCTTATTGAGCAGTGTTTAACTACTGGTGAGAAAATTTCATTATAATCTACACCTTCTTGCTGTGAAAACCCTCTTGCTACAAGCCTTGCTTTATATCTAATTCCTCCTTCCTTGCTAGTAACTGGTTTCTTCTTATATATCCACTTACAGCCTACAAGTTTCTGATTAGCAGGCCTGTCAACAATCATCCAAGTATTATTCCTCTTTAAAGATTGTAGCTCTTCTTCCATAGCATCCAACCAATGCATACTCTCCTTGCTTGAAACTGCTTCTGAGTATGTCCTAGGTTCATAGACATCAACATCTGATGCTACATATAATGCATATGACACTGTGTCTGCCTCTATATATCTTATAGGTGTTTTGATCTGCCTTCTTAACCTATCTCTAACCAACTTATAGCTATTTAGAGTCCTTTTTTCATTTGAACCAGATGACTCAGACCTCTCTTCAGCAGCAATTCCTTCATGTACACTATCCTCTCTTTGATCTTGACCATGTTGTACAACTGTTTTGTCATCATGCTCCACCTCAAACTCACACTTATCAGTAGTTATCAACTTATCAGATCCTTTCTCCAACAAAGGCATTCTTCCTTCATTGAATGTAACATCTCTACTAACTATGAACTTGTTATTCTCATAACACCATAGTCTGTACCCTTTTACCTCTTTAGGATAGCCAACTAGCACACACTTAACTGCTCTAGGATCTAACTTATCTTGTTTCTGATGTGAATATACCAAACATCCTATGATCCTCAGATAACTATAGTCTGGCACCTTTCCAGACCATACTTCTTCAGGTGGTTTAAACTTGAGTGCTGTGCATGGTGACAGATTAATCAAGTAAGCTGCAGTAGATACTAACTCACCCCAGAAACCCTTAGAGAAACCTCCACTGCTCATCATACACCTAACTCTTGCAAGAAGTGTCTGATTCATTCTCTCAGCCACTCCATTTTGCTGTGGTGTACCTGGTACTGTCTTGTGCCTCTTAATACCTTTCTCTTGACAAAACTTATTGAATTCATATGACACAAATTCAAGACCATTGTCTGTTCTTAAGCACTTGACCTTGTTTCCAGTTTGTAGCTCTACTTCTGTCAACCATACCTTAAAAACTGATAGTGCTTCATCCTTTGTTTTCAGAATTTTAATCCACACATTTCTTGAATAATCATCAATGAATGAAATGAAGTATTTCCCACCTCCTATTGTTAAAGTCTTGGAAGGTCCCCAAAGATCTGAGTGAACATATTCCAACCTAGCTTTGGTATTATGCTCAGCTGCACCAAACTTCAACCTCTTAGCTTTTCCTAATATACAAGCCTCACATTGATCTAACTTACATGTTGAACTGATCTCAAGTAACTTCTGCCTTGAAAGTTCTTGTAAACCTCTTTCACTTATATGACCAAGCCTCACATGCCAAACATTAACACTACTCTCATCCTTAGTTGTATTATTTTGTCCAGTCACAACTGAACCATCCAAGAAGTACAGATCAGACCTCTTGAATCCTTTAACAACTACTGACTTTCCTTTTATGACAGAAAGTGTATCTCCTTTCAAATGGCACTCATAACCTTGAGAAACTAACATTCCAAGAGATATTAGATTTCTCCTTAAACTTGGTACATATCTAACATTGTTCAACATTCTGACATTTCCATCAAACATTTTAAGTTTGACAGAAACAATTCCAACAATCTTACAAGTATGATCATCACTAAGCATTACTGATCCTTCATTTTGTGACCTCAATTCAGTAAACCAGTCCTTTCTTGAAGTCATTGAAAAGTACATCCAGAATCCATAACCCACTCTTCTGAAACTGAACTAGAACTCACAGACATTGCTTCAATGAAATCAGAGTCTGCAGCACCTTGATTAGTTGTTACCTGATTTGCATGAGGCCTCTTATTTCCTCTCTTTTCAGCTATCTTCTTTGCTACCATTGCTTTCCATTTATAACATTGCTTCTTGTAATGTCCTGGTTTATTGCAGTGGAAGCAATTCTTGTTTTCTTCTTCATCTGCTGGTGCACTATAGTTCTTTTCAGGCTTCCTCTTATCAACATCACCCTTACTATTCTTGTTGTTCTTATTCCACTGGTTTTGTTTTCTCAATGTCAATCCTTCTGCATTTGCTTGCTGTTCTGGATTCTTGTGAAGTACCTTTGCCTTAACTGCCAACAACACTTGCTCAAGGGAGATTGATTCAGTATTAGCAAACAATAAAGTAACTCTCAAACCTTCAAAAGACTTTGGAAGTGCTGACATGAGGATGACAGCCTTATCTTCAATTGACAGAGCCACATCTATATTTTCTAAGTCATCAATGATCTTGTTAAACTCATCTAACTGACCAATTATAGACTTATCTTCTGATACCTTGAAGGAGTATAACTTCTGCTTCATGTACAAACGGTTTGCCAAACTTTTAACCATGTACAACTCCTCCAATTTCTTCCAAACTCCTCTTGCAGTAGGTTCTTTAGAGATCTCTCTTAGAGCCTTATCTCCAAGACACAGAATGAGAGCACTTCTGGCCTTGATTTGTTGTTCTTGATCTGCTGCAAGACTAGCAGCACCTACTCCTGCAATCTGATCTTCAGGCAATGGCTTAATAGCATCTGACAAACCTTGTTGAACCAAGATGGCTTCCATCTTCATCCTCCACAGACTGAAGTCTGCCTTCTCTGTGAACTTTTCAATATCAAACTTTGTGGTAACCATCTGATGTTCTTCTTCTCCACTGAGTCTTCTTCTTTTCTTCTGGTTTGGCTTTCCCACAGACGGCGCCAATTCTTATGAATGCAGCAAACTTTGATCAATCAAAGAAGCTTACAATCTACCCTTAACCTCAAGTTTTTGTATTGATTAAAATAAAATAAACTGAAATCAAAACATGAAGAAGGAAGACAAGAATTACAGTGGTTCGATCATGTTGATCTACATCCACTTTCTAAAGGAGAGCAATCACTATATGAAGAAGTTATGGTTACAACTTGAAGATGATGATAAACTAAAACACTTAAGAAACCCTAATTGGATTCACTAGCTTGTATGATGATGATGATCGACTTCACTTATCTTCTTTGCTGTGCTTGATCATGTATATATACTACATTGCTGCAGATTAAACACATCAGCAATCATAACTTCCACATGATTAGTTTTGAGCTTAGTTGTAACCGTCTCCAACTAATTCAACTTCTCAAACCAATCAACCATCACACTTACTGATCTTATGGTTCAAACTTATAACTGATCCTATTGTGTTGAATCCTCGCCATCAACCAGCACTTCATTCTTCTTGAAACAAATTGAAGAATATAGCCAAACTATCTGATGTGTTGATGATGGATTAACAACCGAAGCATCATCATGTAATCAACTTGCATCAGTTCCAACTGTCATGTATGTATGTGAGTAGCTTGTCTTTATCAGTTGGTTATAACTTATCATTCTTCTGACTGTTACCAACAAAAACAACCAACTCATGCTTCACTTACTTAACTCAATGCATGACAATCCACTTGACACAGCTGAAGCTTACTTCTTCTTATACAACCTGTTGATCATACTCATTCAACTTTGCTGCTAACCATTCATCACCTTCCATGTGTATATTTATTGATATAAGCCACACACACCTACATGCATGCGTGGTCTACATATACAACAATAATGATAAAAAGAAAAGCAAGCATAATTTTTTTTCTTCATTTTGCCACAAATCATTCAAGTATGTGCATGTTGTAATATGATAAAATAAAATAAATTTATTTCACTAATGATCTCATATAATGAAATTATGAAAATTTTCAAAATTTGAGAGGTCTTTAGTTCCTTTTTGGTTCGGATTTTCTATGTTATTTTGGTACATCATTTCTTGTATCACATGCTTGGATGGATGATATGTAGGAAATAAAAAGACCTTAAAAAATAAAAGCTTAAACCGTAGGAACAATTGTTGAATTTATTTCTCCTCTTACTTATCAATCATATAACACATGATGTAAAAAATGATATACAAAAATGACGCAGAAGATTCGATGGGAAGATTCTTTATTATTATTATCTTTTTTAAAGAAAGTAGTGAAAACAAATAATTTGGCTTCTTAAACATCAATCAACTACACTCATGAAAAGCAGACACATCTTTTTTTTTTTTCTTCTTAAATCATGAAAAAATAGTGAATTGAAGAAGAAATTGAAGATTGAAGGGGCCAGAAAAACATTTTATATAGGATAAAGACAATAAAGCAGGAAAGATTAAATAAAAAATGTCCAAAATAAGTTCACATGATGTCTTCTGTTGCATTGCCATTTGCCATGCATGATCATCGCAGCTTCTGTCTATTCTCTTTCTCTCTCTCATATCAGAAATGGGTCCATCTCTGGTGGTCACGGATGCTAAATTAGGAATTCCCCATTTTCATGTGAAAATTACGTATTTGTTTACTTGTGCTTATTTGGTTTGTGATTCTTGTTCCGTGCTTTTACTATTACTGTAACTATTCTTTTCTTGGAAAAAATGGTGTACCCACCATTAGGGGCCCCACCGCCCCTATCATGGGATTTGTGGAGGAGGTAAATTGGGGATGTGCCTCGAGTGGCTTATAGAAAGAGTTCACTGTTTAATTTGTTCTTGCAAATGGACCAAATCCATGCCAAAAGGGATCAAATTCATGCCAAAGGTAGGATTCGAACCCCCACCCTACAGCAACCAAGCTCAGTTGGAAGACTTTTTCATCCTCTACTCTACCACTTGAGTTATGCCCTGGGGCACTATTCTTTTCTTTTCTTTGCCTTCCGCCATTACTCATATATCCCTGACTCATCTTCGCACTTTGATTTTGTATAACATTGTAATATAAATGTCTACTTTACAGTGTTGAACGACATATTCTAATACAGTATATTTTAGCATATACTAAACATAATTTTATATACCATAAATAAAAACATCTTCATTGCTATTGTCTTCTTCTTCCTCACAATATATAATAATGTTCATGGTTACGTTGGATTCCTAATCACAGTGTAACACGGAAAGTATATTTACGACATAATCTTTCTTTTCTGCGTATCAAGAATTTTGGAATTTTGATAGGTATGAATGGGTGAGTAAAGTAATTTAGAAAATTTAAGGAGTGGTAGTTTATTGCATAAGGTTAAAATTGTCACCCCACAAAAAAAATTAAAAATTTTGGGTGCCTTCAACAAAGATTTGAGTGGTAATAGCGTTGCCCTTTAAATAATAATAATAATAATAATAATAATAATAATAATAATGGAAATGAATAGAGTAAATGCGAATGGGCTATATACTAAAAAAAAAAAAAAATGAATAGAGTTAATGCGAATGGGCTATATACTAAAATAAGGTTTGTAAATGGGCTGATTAGTATCGGCCCATACCCCACAGACTTCGTTATTAAATGGCTAACCTTTTGGGCCTTACTAAACATAAATCTATTACTTCTGAGTTACCCTTAGACGGCCCGTAAGCCTCTCCTTCCTACAACTCTTTCATTTCTAGTACACGCTCACAAGGTGTATGAGAAATTGCTGTTAATGATTTCCTCTTTCGTGTCTATTCTTATAGTGAATGCGATGTGTTTGCTGTGGATTCAACTGATAAATAATAGTATGTTCCAAAGTTGATTAATAATTAATGCTAATGTTTATGAGAATCTGGAGATTTGGAATTTGTTTATGCATTTTTCATTTTGAAAAAAATACTGTTTATTCTCATTGTCTTTATCTTCAAACAAGCAGGTTCAATTGCCTCCCTTTCCCAATACTACACTTCCCATCTATAGCTTAGTTAACGTTTAGTTTTTCTAGCATTCCGATAATCCACCTTTTTTCCCATCAAAATTGTTGAGACTGTCTTCGCAATACTGTGTGGAAGTATGCTGGGCATGGTATGGTCATAGTGGACTATTTATATAATGTTTCATTAGAGTTTTAAGGGTTTGAATGAGTTGAGCTGCAAATGCAAGAAAGCAGGATAGGTTTTGACAGGGGATGCTATGGAATATACTCTATCTGAAGTCTTCCAGTTTATCTCATGGTGTTCGATGAATTGCCTCAACGAACATGTACAGCCTATAATTACATGATATCGGGTTTGTCGTATGATTTGGTGAGAGTAATGTGGCTTTTAAATGAAAAGACACGTTATCAGGATAGGTTTTGACAGACTTTATCTGAAGTCAGTCTTCCAGTCTATCTCATGGTGTTCGATGAATTGCCTCGACGAATATGTACAGCCTATAATTATATGATATTGTGTTTGTCGTATGATTTGGTGAGTAATGTGGCTTTTAAATGAAAAGAGGGTTCAACTTGTGGAAATGCAGGTTTATGGTATTGGGAGGGAGGTTCATCTGTGAAGAATGAGAGTGTTTGATTGATGTACAAGAAGAGTGTGTAATCATGGACTTGGATGATTGATGGATATGGGAAGAATGGAAACCCAAATGAAATGACTCATTTGTCCTCTTCAATACAATGACAAGTTTCTTCTCTGCTTGTGCCAATGCAGGATCAGTGGCTAAAGTCTTTGAGAGCATGTTTATTGGAGCAAAGCACTACGGACCAAGCATTTGCAACTCTCATGTTTGGGCTGTTCTTGTCGACTCTGTGGAGCTTGCTTAGCTTCCAATGAGCGGTTCAAAGTAGGCCGGGGGCTTACGTTGCGTTATCTAACACGTTGGCCGACACCGGAAATGGGATAGCATAAGCGAATTGCACTACAAGAAAAATAACTTTTAATGACAGAGATCCTGTCATTATTGCTTTCGCCTTGTTATTATTGCTTCCATAGGTAAAGGTGTTTAATGACAGGAATTTGATCAAAAATGACAGTTATGTGATCATTGAAGACCTTTACCTACGGAAGGAATAATGACGGGATCTCTGTCATTAAAAGTCATTTTTCTTGTAGCGTTGAGAGAGTTGATGAGGGCAAGAGGGGTATCTAAAGGGACAGGGAGAACAGATGCTAGCTGGTTTGTGCTTTCCATGCTGGGCAGTCCTTGTAAGTTTTTCATATTCTATCACTAAATTTCCTTATTACATAAATAAATTATCATATGCATTCTCACTTCCTAGTTAAGTTGGCCTTCCTGAACAAATACTCTATGTATCATGCATACAATATAAAGTTGAAGTTGATATTTAAAGATTAATTTTAAACCAAAACCATAAATTATCAAAACCAACCAACTCATGCTTCCACATGAGAAAGTTGTTCCACCGACGCACCAAAATATGGGAAGGTTTTATATTTTATTTTAATTAATAAAAATATTATAAGATGATATTGAGTTGTTACATCATCTCCTATATTACACAGTTGAATATGAGTGATATATAGGGAAGAGAGAAAATTATATTCTAAAAAGGAAAGGTTAAATTTTAGGAACAATGATTGATTTTCTTTCCTCTCTTATCCTATGAGCAATGATTGGTTTTCTTTCCCCTCTTGCTGGTCAATCATATAACATATTGCATAAAAGATGATGTACTGAAATCATGTGAGCAAAGAATCAACCTTAACAACTCCTCTCTTTTTTATGCTTTGACTTTTCTGTACAAGATGATTGCCTATCATTCAAAAGAAAATGATTTTTTTGTAGGTAAAGAATGAATCTTTTGAAAAGATTGTATAATTAACAAACTACTCTACATGCATTTACAAATCAAATCAAATTTTTATACTCCCTCAGTACGAGTTATCATTTTTTCATTTTGGGCATAGCCCCAAATAGTCTCATTTCCTTTTTTATATATATGAGACTCACACACACCTACTAATACAATTAAAAAATGGGACTCTCACCTCCACTAATACAACTATCCACTACACATTAAATACTAATACTCCTTAACCCACGTACAAAAAAACAAATGACATCTTTGAAGGCGGACGAAGGGATTAATTCCAATGGTAATTTGTGGTGAGAGTGATGGAGGTGGTGCCATATATATTCTAATTGCTACAATTAATAATAAAAAGTTTCTTGTGACACATTATTTACATAAAACGATTTGTAAAATGTGTTAAAATATGTTTATTATATAAATAAAGTATGTTTTCTAAAGTATGTTGGATTATGAATTAAAATATGATTTTAACATGTTATAATATGATTTATTATTGACATACTTTAATTATAAATAAGCATATTTTATCTATATAATAAACATACTTTAATAATGGGTCGACCGTCTCATCAAAATACGTCTCATAAGAAAGTGTATAAATCAAATTCTTTGTAACTTGAGGAAACAATGGGGACATTAGAAGAAAAACAAGTGGCCAAAAATTTCGAGAAGAGAAAACAAGGGGGGAAAAACCAACTAAAAGAAAGAAAAATGACAAGAAAACAAATGTCTTGATAATGAAAACACATGGGAAAAAATCATAGTATATTCATTTACTTGGGGTCAAACTAGAAAAGAATAAAGTTAAATGGTAAAAAATCATAATTCGTTGCTTTAGTCTCACCTGCCACGGATGACGAGATGCTGACTCAGCTGTGATTATAAAAGAGTTCAAATGAGGGCGCCAACCTTCCGCCACCCACCAACTACCCACCTCACTTTCTGAAAAACTTGATGCTTTAATGCTAGAAATTATTCCTTTCTCTCTCATACTTGTGTTTCATCCCAACTAATTTAGCTTCTCTCTCTACAATTTCTGAATCACTTGGGTCACCGTCACTGCAAAATGGGTCGGATCGGGTCCTCGAGGATGATTTGTGCCCCATTGACGGATCGATCCGTGGATCAATTGGTGGACGGCATGCATCGGGCGAAGATGGAAGGTGCTGACGTGGCGGAGATCAGAGTGGATTGGATCAGTGGCTTCCGCCATGGGAGAGACCTTAAGCTCCTCCTGGAAGGCAAGCCGATTCCGGTTGCTCTTGTGTTCAGGTGTGCTTCTCTCTCTTCACTTCAGTATCGAGATTGGATGCACACATACAGTTTTTTTCATTTCTATGCAGAAATCCTTCATGTTTGTTCATTCATTCGCAAGAGAATTAATCCAGATTTGCCTTTCATATTTTATGGGACAATTGGTGTGATTTCTTTATGGAAAATCATTGACTTGTACTGGGATAAGGCCATAGGGATAGGTCTGTGGTCGTTAAAGCATGCATCTTGCAACTTGCATGTTAGACTTTATTCTATTCTGTTATGTATTCTTCACGTTTACTTTTCTATGTTGTTAAAGAAAAATTGTTTTCTTATTAGTTTTAATTGATTTTTGTTTTTTTGGGTAATTTGATGCTCCACGTATTTGAGTACAATTTTTGTGTCTCACTTAAAATTTTACATTTTCTTTTTTTGGTAGATGAGGATCACGCTTAAAAATTAATGCTCCTACAAGTTTTACGATGTTACACAATTTTCCATCGATTCAAATTAATGTGAGGAGCAAAGGGTAAAAATATTTAAAATACTATATTCTTTAATCTCGGTGTAAAAATAAATGTAAAATTTTAGACGGATGGATGGAGTAATTTTTAAGGTAATTAACAAATAAGTATGTTATGTGTTAGTTGTATATAACAAATTTGAAATTAAATCCTATTTTTAGGTAATTGGACTGATCGGAATATTGTTTTAGTGTGAAGGATGTCGTGGGAAAAATGTATGAACAGTTTAATGGGATGAAGATAGTTTTTTTCTTTTTTCAATGGAATCTTGTTCATAAACAGGATAACTTGTTCATAAACAGGAGAAAACAAAAGTATTTCCAGAAATTAATTTTTTTTTTGTGAAAAAACAAGTTAAATTTGGTGATGCAGGGAAATGTGGAAAGGTGGTGAGTGCAATGTTGATGAGCAGGAGCTTCTAGAAGCTCTTCTTTTGGCTAATGATTTAGGTGCTGATTACATAGAATTGGAATTCAAGGTAGACTTCTCTTTCTCTCTTGTGGATTCTTGGTTTCTACATATGGTCATGATCTAACTGATATATGGTCTGAATCAAGCTTTTTCATTGCTTAATAGTATGTTCTTCTGTTATGCTTCCATTGACTGAATATATGCATATTTATATATGCCAATATTCAGTTTTCTTCAATTAAGAAGTACCAATAGATCAAGAAATCAATTGGCTTTGGAGCTGTTGGTTGTAAATTATAAGTAAAAAGATGATTAAGGTGGCATGTCGTTTTATCATTTTTGGAAAACTTGGTTTGCTTGTCCTGAAACTATGTTTATTCCTACCATGCGTCATTCATTATACATTGCAATAGAGGTTGATGTGTGCTTATCTGACAACTGCTCCATGGTTGTACAGTTAGCATCTGCTCTCAAAAAAGAAGACAAATTGAGACAGCTTAGAAGTAGTAAGATCATAGTATCTTGCTATCTGGACAGTTGCGCAAATCTGATTGAAGAATCGAGTCATCTTGTTGATGAGATGCAGTCCATGGGAGCTGACATCGTTAAGTTTGTTTTGAATGCAGCTAATATTACAGAAGTCGCAAATGTTTTCGACTTGCTTTCGAATAGCCAGGTATGGATTGATCCTCTGATTTTCTCTCTCTCTCTTTCACTGTACTTAAACTGTATCTTTTCTTGCTTAATCACTGCAGGTGTCTAAAATAGCTTACTGTACAGGAGAAAGAGGGCTCATTTCTCAGTTGTTAACCTTCAAATTCGGTGGTTTTTGGGCGTATGGATCAATCGAAGGTAATGGAATTCCTGGTCTTCCGAGTATCGATAGCCTCAGACAAGCCTATGGAGTGAAGAACATTGATAGGTGCACTCAAGTTTTCGGGCTTATATCTAAGCCAGTTAGTCATAGTAAAGGCCCGATTTTGCACAATCCAACGTTTAGGCATGTAGGTTTCAATGGAATATACATCCCAATGTTCGTGGATGATCTGAAGGATTTTTTCAGTGTGTATACGAGCCCCGATTTTGCTGGTTTCAGGTACCTTATCGGCCTTAAGCTTGCAGTTCCTTCTTAGGTTAGAATCAATTCCTTTTACATTGTCTTTTTGGTTGCTTTCTAGTGTCGGAATTCCATACAAGGAAGCTGTAATTAACTTCTGTGATGAAGTGCATCCACTTGCTAAGGTTACCTTAATTTTCTATTTCAAAACAACATCAAGATTTAAAATAAAATCCTAATATGTATGACTAACTTGTAAAAGATTGCTTGGTGAATCAGTCCATTGGTGCTGCCAACACGATTATAAGAAGGCGTAGCGACGGGAAGCTGGTCGGATATAACACAGATTGTGAGGCTGCTGTAGGAGCAATAGAAGATGCTTTAAAGGTTCTGACACTTGATTATTTTTTAGTTGCTTTTGCACAAAATTTGCACTAGTACTATAAACACGAATGCAGTGTCGTCTTTCGCTTAGGAGAGCTTAACAGTACAGGAACGTAGTGACCGGGATGCAAAGCTCAATTCTCCTCTCACCGGGAAGCAGTTTATTGTCGTGGGAGCTGGAGGCGCAGGAAGAGCGATTGCCTTCGGAGCCAAGACACGAGGCGCTAGAGTTGTTGTTTTTGACATTGATCTTGGTAGTTATTCAACACTAAACTTATGTTGAATGCACTATCTACCAAGCATTTTTAATACAATGTTATTTTTTGAAGATAGAGCAAAGTCTCTAGCTGATGCAGTGTCGGGTGAGGCTCATCCTTTCGAAGATTTGCTCTCTTTTCGACCGGAGAAACATGCCATGCTTGCAAATGCCACCCCATTAGGCATGCATCCGAATACGGAGCGTGTTCCTGTGCCTGAGGTTCGTCCATCCAACAATGTGTCACAGAGATAAATCAAGATGCTTACGAGGTGTCCGTGTTTTTCAGGACTCGTTGGGCGATTACACGGTCGTGTTCGATGCGGTCTACACACCGAGGAAGACTCGACTGTTGAAAGAAGCTGAGGCGGCTGGAGCCGCCGTGGTTAGTGGAGTTGAAATGTTTCTCCGGCAGGCTGCTGCTCAGTTCAGTCTTTTTACCGGCCAGAAAGGTTTGGACAAATTAATCATGATAATTTGCTGTTTCTTGATATAATTTGCAACTTAAATCTGTTATACCTTTTAACAGGATTAATGCCTAAGTATTTATTGTATTGTGCAGCACCAGAAGAGTTCATGAGAGAGATTATCTTGGAAAAATTCTGAAACTCATGGAATGTAGTGCTTAATATTTATTTGTCGTCAATGGGTGGGAACAGCTCTAGATTTACCATTACGAGGACTGAAAAGAATATCAATTTTTTAATATTAGATTTTTTTTACTATTATTATTATTATTATTATTTTCCTTTGGTTTTTGTGGCACATTGATACGAGTATTACAGCAAATACAGGGTGGGGATGAATGCATTCAATTTACAAATTATTATTGACATTAGAGAAGATAAAAAAAAATGATGAAAGAGAAATAATTAATATTACTTCAAATCATTAAGTGTATGGGAAATGTGTAAATTTAAAATTAATAAAATTTTTAAGTGTATATTTTATGTGGGATCTTGAGTGTTTGGTTGATGGGTGTGGGTAGGTGGAATGGTAGAAGATGGTTTGTTTAAAGGTAATAAAGTAGTATAGTGATTTTGAATCCTCAAAATCTAGGAATGGCAGTTACTCTCCATTTTGAGAACTATGACTTTCATAGTCTGTATATTTGTTAATCAAAATTTTAATAATATAAAACTTTATTATAAATTATAATTAGTAAAATAATAAATTTCTTTTATAAATAGTAAGATTGCATTCAAATAAAAATTAATTTTAAAACTTATGAAATTTAATCATACCAAACAGAATATATGAAAGTCATTTTTTTTTTTACTATTTACTAAATACTTAATTATAAAATTAAAACCCATTACCCTTTCTTACTATTATCACCATTATTATTATTATACTAAAAAAATGCTATATCATTTAATTGGTTCCTTGAGAATTGAGATATGTGTGTTTCTAACTTAGGACAAAGGAAGTGTGAAACTATTTTGGATGGAGGCAGTATAAGATGCTCCATAAACCAACATTGTTAATAAGAAAAACCGTTTATAAAATAAAAGAAAATTTAATAAATAAAAGTGGAAATAAAAACATATTATTTAAATCATGGAGTATTAATTTAATCGAAGAGTGAGGCTTGCGTGCGCCCGGGCGCACGGGAACACATTCCGTGTTTCTTTAGAAATTTAGTATTATGGGTAAGGGTACATTGTTCTAGTTTAAAAAATATACACTTTAATTAATAAAAGGTACACCATTTTGTTATAAAGGGTATACACTTTTCATTAATATTTTTTTCTTTAGAAAATAAAGGGTACACATTTTTATACTAAAGGGTATACAATTTAATACAATTCTAAAGGCGCACGGAGTGTTGTCCATGCGCCCAGATACACACAATAATTTTCTTTAGAAAATAAAGGGTACACATCTGTATACTAAAGGGTATACAATTTAACACAAAATTTTAAAGGCGCACAGAATGTGGTCCGTGCGCCTTCATATAATCTGAAAAAATAATAATACTAATAATAATGAAATATCAAACACATTAATTAGTATTTACTTACTCATAAATGATATGATGTACCGAGTTTATAATATAACTAATAAAAATTAATAACATTATTCTCATCATAATATGATCTCATGCAAGTGTGATCTTTAAATAAAGAATATTTTAAGTGGAAGATAAGTATATATCTTAAATTAAATCACAAAAAATAAAATTATAATAGTGCATATAATTTAAAGAAAAGTAAAAATAAAAAATACCTGATGGGAAAGTAAGCATTGCAACGAGGAAGAACATGAATAACTTAGCAGTAGTATGCATATTAATTTTAGCAAATGATCAAAAAAGATAACATTGATATATATGTATTAAATCTTTTGAGCTATTTAAAGTTGAAACAATAATGCAGTTTATATATATATATATATATATATATATATATATATATATATATATATATATATATATATATATATATATATATAGTAAAAGTGTACTTTTTTTAAGGCAACTAATTAATCTTTCCTTAATTTTGATTCAACCTCTTTTGGAATGATTGTCCTGTGTTGGGTCCGTTGGGTATTTGGCACAAATGTTGATCTTCTTCTCTCAAAGTATTGGGTCAAGTGTGTCTTGGCCCATAACCTTACACTTTTGGTCTCATTTAATCACCCATTTGTGACCCTAAAGGGTAGAACGTGGATTTGAATTCTTGTGTGAATTCAACGGGAATCTAAGCACTGTGGAGTTCTTCCCTCGACCACCTTCTCCGGCGTAGACGACGAAAACAGACGACGATGACGACCGTATCCGCCTAACAGTGGTATCAAAGCGGCTTTCGTCCGTCCGTCTCCCGAAAACGCGACACCGCCGTGCTTAGTCGTGACCTGTACGCCGTCTCTCCACCGGAATCGCGACTGGGAGTAGACCGCCGTAAATCTACTCCGGATCTGCCTGGATCTCCGCCGCCCGTCGCCAGCAGCTCACCGCTCGAAGGTCGCCGTCCGCGCTCAGCCACTGCCCGCCATCCGCGCTCAACCGCTGCTCGTCTGGAACGGGACGGGGAGAAGACCGTCGCTGTTCCAGTCCCAGCCATCGCAGTGCCACCGCATAGCCGATCTGAAGGAGGAGATCGACGAGGGCTTGGGTCCCTCCTGGAGCCGACGCGACCGCCACTGCACAGCCGCTAGGGTTCCGTCCAGGTGCCGACGCTCCTTCCCGCCGCTGGAATCGCGACCGCCCCTGTCCGCTGACCGCCAGTTGACCGCGAGCAACGCCGCCGATGCTAGGGTTCCGGTCAGACCAGCAGTTGACCGCCGCGACACAATTGCTAACCGTCCAGCCTGCTGTCTGCCACCGGCTTTTACAGCCCCCCGCCGCCGCCGCTGACCTCATACTACTGCCGCCGTTGACCTTCGGAGTTGACCGCCGGCGTTAGGGTTCCGGTCAGATTGGGCTCTCCATTTTGTGGAAGGGAAGTGTCTCTCCTCTCATTTTATATTGTCCAGAAAATTTTCAAATTTGTTTTGTTACTTTTCCGGATAGTTATTTTTCTGAAATTTTTCAGATTGTGCCTTTACTAACCCCCAATGTTTCTCACTTTGTATGTAGGTTGAAACTTGGAGTGAAGGCTGCCCCGTTCGTGTTTGCTTCGTGAACAAGACTACGAGGGATCGTCCACGTTAAGTAACGGGCTGGTGGCTCGTAGAGGTGGTACGGTATTCTCGTCGGAGACACCGCTCTGGTGAAATAGCTTGAGTCTTTCTTATTTTTTTTTTTCTTGTCTGATGTCCTGAGGCGGCTGGCCCTCTTATTTGCTCTTGTGTGATGCCCTGAGGCGGCTGACCCTCTTATTACTGTTCTTGTTTGTTTCTTTTGTGAAACTGTCATCTTAGTCTTTTAATTTTCGCTGCTGAAAATCTGTCCTTGTGTGTTATACTGCTTCGTTTCTCGCTTTGTGTGTGATTAGAGTAGTGCCAACCTGGTGTGTGACAGATTATTGCTCTGTAATTCTGTATTTTTTTCGTTAAAAGTGTGTTCTACTCAACTTTTAATACCCATTGCTTCGTCTTCGTTTGGACAAGC